>CM060338.1:19938876-19946376 GCA_030674155.1 Stramonita haemastoma
GAGAGATATATATCTATATGTATTAAATAATATTTGCACACACACACACACACACACACACACACCACACACACACACACACACACACACACACACACATACACACACACACACATATATATATATATTATCGGGGCTGACGTGCACACTAATGTCGGGTTTTACACATCATCATCCCCGAAGACGAACTGTGGTAACCTTAACGCAAGTAAACGACTGCATACAAAAATCTTGTCACCAAAGATTGGACCTCTATCCAGGACCAAAAGGGAGAACATTTCTAGTTTTTACTCAGGTTTTCCCCCGTTTTTTTCCCCTAGGCTCAACAATACTGGAAGATTGGGGTTAGGGGAGGGTGGGGAGCGGGGGAGAGAGGCAAGGCAAAGCAAGGCAAATTCTTTTATTCGAGGATAATGAATAAGCACTCGTGTGTTGTTGGTTTTTTTTACATCCAGTCCCCGCTCTTTTCAGAGAGAAGTGGCTAGAAGGATATCAGTACACTGAGAAAGTTGCAGGGACAAAAAAAAAAATAACTGGAGTGCTTTCTGTGACAAGACAACTCCATCAAAAGTTGTACAGGACTGTTTGTTAGGACCAAGCAGCAAGTGCTGTATATAATTATTATGCTCTGGTTACACTTGCCCTCAACACACACACACACACACACACACACACACACACATGCACCACGCACGCACGCACGCACACGCACGCACGCACACACACACACACACACACACACACACACACACACACACACACACACACACACACACACACACACACACACATACAAGTATTATTGAAAAACATGTAAAAGTGTGATTGAGGACGGTGTGGTGGGATGATCCAAGAGAGCTTTTATGTATAAATTTATTTATATTTTATTCTTTTATACCGAGGATAATGGATTAAGCACTTATGTGCTTTTTTTTCATCCAGTCCTCGTGTGTATGCAGTTTTGTAAATCTTGTCATCTGTTCCCACCGGCACACGATGGCCTACTCTTACGAAAAGCGGAACAGGATTTAACGTGTGCGCAAGATGTTCTGCGCGCGTTCACACACAGGGTCTCGGTTTATAGTCTCATCCCAAAGACTTTTGAGGAGAGTGGAGTCAGCACTGATGTTAACTCCAGGAGAAAAATCTCAACGACCGGAATCGAACCCGGGTCTTCAAATTGCGAGCGCAATGTTCTGACCACCAGGCTATCCCGTCTCCCTGGACGGGAGTGACTGGGTGTGCAACATGTAGCTAGTGATATTCCATAATCCTCGATATAATAGAATTAAAAAAAAGAAAAAAAAAGAAAGCCAGTTGTTCATACTGAGCTTCTATATAAACAAATACACAAACTTTGTTAGACAGTGTGTGTGCAACATGAAAGAAGTGTGAGGGAGAGTACAGGAAAATAGAGGACCTTGGTGGTCAATGAGGAGAAGGCAGTGCGACGATGGTTGTGGACGTGTTTTGAAGGAGAACTGACCAGTATGTTGGCAAGAAAGCGATGACCGTTAAGAGTTGTATGCCTTTATTTTTGAAGCAAGAGGGAGGGAAATATTTGAATGAGTTTCTTTTTATATATAATATTTTGAATTACTATTGGAATCTATCGTTTGTTTCGAAGGCTCGTTTCATTTCGGGAAAATGAATCAAAATTTTGAATCTAATAATTATAACCAGTCTTTTTTTTTTATTTTACTCTCTCTCTCTTCTCTCTCTCTCTCTCTCTCTCTCTCTCTCTCTCTCTCTCTCTCTCTCCCTCTCTCCCGATTTTTTTAATAATCTTTTCTTTTTTCTCTCTCTGTTTTTTTTTTATATCTTGATCTTATTCCTGATAAGGGCGGGGACTAGATGTAAAGAGGCACATGAGTGCTTATACGTTATCCTCGAAATAAAAGGATTTGACTTGATTTGATTTGACTTGACTCTCTCTCTCTCTCTCCCTTCCCCTCTCTCTCCCCTTCTCCCTTCTCCCATCTCTCTCTCTCTCCTCCCCCCATCTTTCTCTCTCTTTCTCCACCTCCCCCCCTCACTCTCTCCATCTACAATAGGCTCTGAACAGTCAGACCTATATGTCAACATAGCATTGAGAGTCCATAATCCCTCTTCACTTCAGTCCTAGCAAGCAAATCACAGCAGCAGAGTTAGAGTGGTGTGGGGGACAGGCCGGGGATTCCCCTTTTCGTCTCAGCCCCACACAGTCAAGGCCATAGAGCACACAGGGCTGCACAGAAAACCACAAGGAATGCAGACATAGCGAAACTGACATTTCTGACCACAGAGGGTCAAGGCCATAGAAGCACACAGACTTACACGAGAAAAACCACGAAGAATGTAGACACAGTGAAACTGACAACCCCCAACCACAGACAGTCAAGGCCTTAGCGCACGAATTGCACGTGCATCTTCCACCTGCCTTCGTCGCGAGCTAGACGGTCAAGGCCGCAGAGCATGAATTGCACGTGCATCTTCACCCGTCTTCGTCGCGAGCTGTAGACGGTCAAGGCCACAGCACACGAATTGCACGTGCAGCCGGCAAGGAATGCCGAGGTTAGTGAAACTGACATTCCCGACTAGACGGTCAAGGCCACAGCGCACGGGATTGCGCGTGTTTTTTCACCTGTTTTCGTGGCAAGCGAGACGGTCAAGGTCACAGAACAAAAGAAGGAATGCGGAAATAGTGAAACTGACATCACACTTGAAGGGCATGTGGTTAAGGTGGAGATGGAGGGCTTTGGAAAGAGACAAGTATTAGTTTGCCCCCATTTCTGATGCCCTCAAGCCTTGTGTGTGTGTGTGTGTGTGTGTGTGTGTGTGTGTGTGTGTGTGTGTGTGTGTGTGTGTGTGTGTTCTGAGTGTGTGTGTGTGTGTGTGTGTGTGTGTGTGCGTGGGCGTGTCTGTCTGTCGTCTCTCTCTCTCTCTCTCTCTCTCTCTCCTCCTCTCTCTCTCATCTCTCTCTCTCTCTCTCCTCTCTCTCTCTCTCTCTCTCTCTCTCTCTCTCTCCCCTCCCTCTCCCTCCCCTCCCTCTCCTCCCCCCCCCCCCCCTCCCCTCCCCCCCCCCCCTCTCTCTCTCTCTCTCTCTCTCTCTCTCTCTCTCTCTCTCTCTCCTCTCTCTCTCTCTCTCTCTCTTGTAGTGTATTATGTATTGCTGTGATATTAAGAGTTATTATTGTAGAATTCAATATACTGACCTGCCTATCTGTCTCTATGTCGCTAAATATCTTTCTGTCGTATCTAACAGTCTACCTGTCTACCTATCTGTCTCTCTCACTATTTCTTCATGGATGTACTGCTTAGTGCCTTGAGGGTCAGGGAAGGTAAAGCAGCCAGGGAGAGGAGATGGGCGCCGCCCTCAATATGCGGGACCCCTGGAGAAGCTGAGGTCTCTGATGCCTTGATCCCCTACGACCACATAGGTTATGATGGAACACATGTACTTTTTTTTATTTTTTTATTTTTTATTATTTATTTTTTTTACTGTAGTGGGTGAGTGAGCTAGTGATCGATTTATTCTAATTCTTCGATCGATCAGTCCCACATTATGGTATTGACTGTTTGATTGATTAAAGTGAGTGACCGGCTTAATCCTTTATTTATTATTATTTTGTTGATGTTGTTGCTTCTTATCAGTTCCAGGTATGGCTCATTACTTGACTGTAACTCGCCCAAGAATTTCTGGGTGTCATGGACACCCTCCCCCACCCCTCCCACCCCTCCCACCGCTACCACCACCGCCACCACCACCAACACCATCATCACCATAGGGCTTGGTGAAGTGGTCGGGTCTGGTGCGTACTTGAGTTCGAATCTCGGCAAGTACTTAGAGATCAACCACATCAGCATCGCCAGCTACGGGACAGTGACCGGGTCTTGGGTTTTTGGTTCGTAGTTTTTTTTTTCTTTTTTTTTGTTTCTTTGTTTGGTTTGTTTTGTTTCTTTTTTTTTTTTTGTTTCTTTTTTTTTTTTTTCTTTTTTTTTTTCTTCTTCTTTCTTCTCTTCTTTTTCTTTTTTTTTTTCTTTTTCCTTCTCTTCTTTTTTTTTTTTATTTTTTTTTCTTTCTTTCTTTCTCTTTCTTTCTTCTTTCTTTCTTTTTTATGTGTTTTAGATGTGTAGGTTTTGTGTGATTTGCTCATATTTTACAATCTCTCTCTCTCTCTCTCTCTCTCTCTCTCTCTCTCTCTCCTCTCTCTCTCCTCTCTCTCTCGTCTTCTCTCTTTTTGTCTTCAAAAGGAGAAGAAATAAATGAGGGACAGACGAACGAAAGAAACCGAAGAAAGGGAAAAACGAAAGGAACTATTTGCTTGTGTTGTGTTTTTTGAATACAGATCTGTTTAAACCAAAAAGAAATGAATAATAAAAAAGTGAAAAACTTTGCAAAAGAAAGATAAAAAGAAATAAAGAAAGTAAAACAGAAAAGACTGATAAAAAGAAACGAAACGGAAAAAAAAAACGCGCAGTCATAATTCATAAAAAAACAGCTTTCATGTAAATTTCTTACTCAATGTCTGCATAATACAATGTAAACGTTTTGTCTGTATACCCATCTCATACATGTATGAAAACCATCTGAATCAATCCCAACTACAAAACCCAAACACACTCCATGTGGTGGTTAATCTTTTACCCTCAATAAAGATCATTTTGACTTGACTTGACATGACTTGGTGCATTGCAGACTTTCCAGAGCAAGTCAACCCACGACCTTGCCCCGTCAGCACAACTGTTATGACGACAGAGGTGACGTCAGAACCAGAGACGACGACAGAGGCCACGACAGAAAGCAGCGTCACCACCCAGCCTACCACACACCTCCCTCCAACACTACTCACCACCACCACTCTCGCTGACTCAGAAACCTCCACCGAAGCAGACACAACGCAAACATCCACAACCCCATCGGAAGAAGAGAAAGCATCCACAGTTTTACCAGACACATCTCCAGAGTCTGGAGGTACCACCACCACCACCACCATCACCACCTCCATCTCCGAAGCCTCTACTCCCACAGACACCACCTCAAACCTCCCCTCAACCACCACTACTACACCCACCACCACCGACACGACCTCAACACTCCCCTCTTCAGTTGACTCAACCCCCTCCAACCCCACCCCTAACTCACCCACCACCACCACCATTACCACGAAACCATCTTCTCCTTTACCCCCTTCCCCAAAACCCGTGCCTAAATGCCGGTGTCGGAAAACGAACACCTCCCCTACCCCTAAAGCCCGGGCAGAGGCTCAAGAGGCCGCCCAGCAACTGAGGAAGAACCTGACCCTGACTAACTCCACCTCCGCCCAGAAGCGGAGCAAAATCAGCGCCCACGATCCCAGACCCTCCGCCCAGACCATCGGAACTTTAGGCATCGGTATCTTGGTGTTCGTGTTCCTTCTCGTAGCGGTTCCAGACCTTATCTCTGTTTTTTGCTGGCTGCATCACAAGTTTGTGATGATGACGACTTGTAAGAGAAAGGACAAGAGCGGGAAAAAAAACTCCGGGGAGTTTTTTTCTAGGGGGGGGAGGAGCAGGTGTGACCATCAGGGTGAGGTTTTCCACAAGCCGAACTTACAATCTCGAAATCGGCATGATGAAGTCTACCCGATGAAGTTTACCCCGGCTGAAGAAAGGAAGAAAGTTTGGGTTCAGCCGTACGAGGTTTATCAGCTTTCTGCGCCGTGTTTTAGAGGGGACGAGGAGGTGGTTTCGGACTGTGGTGGTGGTGGTGGGGGTGGTAGTGGGGGTGGTGGGGAAGGGGTGGGGGAGGGGGTCCCCAGTGTCGCCGTCAGGAGCTGTGTTGACCAGTTCACGATCTCCGTTTTTGGGACAGAGGTCTCCTCGAGATACTAGGCTGCTTCATAGGTCAGAGACTTAATTAAGTGTTGTGGCCTGGCTATTTTTTGTGATTTTTTGTTGTTTGTTGTTTGTTGCTGATGGATGTTGTTTCATTGTTGTTGTTTGTTTCGTTGTTGTTGTTGATGTATATCTTTTCTTCTCAATTAACTGCTTGAGGAATCGTTGAAGCACTGAGGTTCAACTTTTAGGCAGTGCAGTATGGCTGAAGCTAGTGGAGAAAGCTAGCGGAGCCTGTCCTTTTCTTAGCTCGCTGATTGCATGCTGGGCATGTTGTGTTAGCTATTACGCTTGACCTCAGCTTGTTTGTTCTGTTACCAGAAGTGGATTTTTTTTTTCATCTCAAGTGCAAGACATCTGACGTAGGCTCGTAAACGAGGCATCGGTTTAGAGTCTTAACCAAACAGATGTGCAAGCCCTGGGACTGTATGATAATAACCAACATGAACTCAAAATTCTGTGACACAGACGGCTCAACAGGAGTTCAAAACTTAACGTCAGCAGATTGCGTCAGGTTTCGAGTTGGAGGCGATATATCCACTGAGCCATTCTGTCCCCACCTCACCCCATCCCACCCCATCCCTGTCTACACGATCCATTCCTAACTCTGCTAGTTTTATTTGTTGTTGTCTAAAAGCAAAAAGCAAAACCGAGCTTGTGGCTGCTTGACTAAAAGAACAGCAGTGGATCGGTGGTCTAGAGGTAACGCACCTGCATAGAAAGCGAAAAGTCCGCGTCGGAGTGTGCAGTGGTTCGAATCCCGTTCGGGCCCAAAACTTTTCCCCCCATCCATTAGACCATGAGTGGTGGTCTGGGTACTAGTTTTTCGGATGAGACGATAAATCAAGGTCCCGTGTGTTACACAACATTATTTAGCGCACGTAAAAGAACCCACGGGAACAAGAGGGTTGTCCCTGGCAAAATTCTGTAGAAAAACAACAAACAACTCTGATAGGGAAACAAATACAGTTGTAGACACGAAAAAGAAAAAGGGTGCTGTGCTTGTGGCGACGCGCTCTCCCCGAGGAGAGCAGCCCGAATTTCACGCAGAGAAATCTGCTGTGACATAAAATGGTGTAAATAAATAAATGAATGAATAAATAAATAAATATATCATTGTACAGCACGTTCGCTACGATTTTTTTTTCTGACTCGTGGACTTTCACTGCCCGTCAGAGACCCGCTGGGACTTGTTAAAAGCAGCAGCTGAGAAATCGGCCGTGACTGAACGTGCACAATACAGTATCCAATACAGTAACACAACATCCAATACGGTACGATACAATGCAATGCAATACAATACATAACAGTACAATGTAAGCATTGTTAACGTCAGGCAATATGCTAGAATCAAAATGCTAGTTTTTAAGTGCATTATGTGAAAAATTGGGTGTATGTTATGTGAGTGTGTGTGTGTGTGTGTGTGTGTGAGAGAGAGAGAGAGAGAGAGAGAGAGAGAGAGAGAGAGAGAGAGAGAGAGAGAGAGAGAGAGAGAGAGAGAGAGAGAGAGAGAGAGAGAGAGAGAGAGAGAGAGAGTTTTGTTTTGCCCTAGTTTATAAGAGGGTCTCATTGACTCTGCACATGGAGTTCATTGATAATGAAGAAGACGATGATAACTGTTGTAATATCATGATCATGATCATG
>CM060338.1:19958876-19963887 GCA_030674155.1 Stramonita haemastoma
GAGGAGAGAAAAGAAGAGAGAGAGAGAGAGAAGATACAGAAGAGACAGAGAACGAGAAGAGAGAGAGATGAAAGAGAAGAGAGAGAGAGAGAGGAGAGAGAGAGAGAGAGAGAGAGAGAGAGAGACGAGAGAGAGAAGAGAGAGAGAGAGAGAGAGAGAGAGAGAGAGAGAGAGAGAGAGAGAGAGAGACAGAAGACAGACAGACAGAGAGAGACAGACAGACAGACAGACAGACAGACAGACAGAGAGAGACAGAGAGAGACAGAGACAGACAGACAGACAGACAGACAGACAGACAGACAGATTCGATAACAAATTAACTAAAACTGTTTAAAGTCTCACAAAATCTGCATAGACAACATACAGAACAGAGATCTTGCATACATGATTTAAACAGGTCATGGTTTCTTGTCTGCAACTGATAGATTTTGTTGTTGTTGAGTGTGTTTGGTGCTGTTGCTGTTTTTGTCGTAGATTAAAAATTATGGTGTTGCTTTGTAGTCATCATCAGTTTTGATGATGTAGCTGCTCTTCTTGTTGTTGCTGTTATAGTTGCTGTTGATGTTGTTATTGTGTGTCAGTGGTGGTGAAGGTGGGGGGGGGGGGGTGAAATTGCACATGTTGTTTTTTTTGTTATAGCTGTTGCTATTTCATTTTTTTCCCAGTACTCTCACCTAGCACAGAAAACTGATTTTTTCCCATGAAACACCCAGGCGTGAGATTAATAAGACTGTGAGCTGTGGGAAATGTGCCAAGGAAACTGCCTTTATGGCCCCTTTAACTGCTCTCTTCCTACTGGCCATGAAACCAGCACACAAAGGGGGCTAACACCCGGGCAGTCTGCAGTTTAGCTGGCGATAAAATTGTCTTGGGCCATAAAGAGTTAAACAGGCCACCAGGATTTTGATGGTTTGTGTAAAATATAACACCTTGACTGATTCAGCAGTCTGCCATTTATTATCCTCTCCACCTTGTATGTTTTATATTATGCATGTATGTACATGCATACACCTACACCTACACACACACACACATACATAAGGCGCGCACACGCCCGTGCGAGCGCGTGCACGCACCCACGCACGCGCGAGCGCACACACGCACACACACTTTCTCTGTTTGTCTGTCTGTCTCTTCTTCTTTCTCTTCTTCTTCTTGTTTTTCTTCTTCTTCGTCTTCGTCTTCCTCCTCTTTTTTCACTTCTTCTTCTTCTTCTTCTTCTTCTTCTTCTTCTTCTTCTTCTTCTTCTTCTTCTTCTCCTTCTTCTTCTTCTTCTTTTTCCTCTTTTTGCCTCCTCCTCTTCTTCTTCTTCTTCTTCTTCTTCTTCTTCTTCTTCTTCCTCCTCTCCTCCTCTTCTTCTTCGTGTCCAGCAATGCACTGACCACATCAACTGACCTCTGTATGGACACAAAACAGCATAGACAGACAGACAGACAGACAGACAGGAAGATAGACAGACAGACAGACAAACAGACAGGCAGACTAACAGTCAGATACAGAGTGAAAGACAGACAGACAGAGACAGAAAGAGACAGAGACAGACAGAGAGTCAGTGCCAAAATGGCCGTTAGACTGACAACGTGTGGCAGCAGAGGACAGGGGACTGTTCTTCTCTCCTTCCCAGGAGAGCTCTACTGCCAGGGAGATAACGCCAGCCAGAGTTGCTGGACCTGACATGCGTGTCAATAAATGATGACGACACTCCCCTCCCCTGACGTCACAGGCATGAGGTTAAAGAAGACGGGGCGGATAGAGGGAGGGGGGTGGTGGGGTAGGGGAGGGGAGGGAAGGGGAGGACAAAGGTTGGACTTTTTGTTACATGATGTGTGGCTGACTTTTTTTTTCTTCTGTGTTTTTTGTTCTTTGTCAAAATACGAAAGATTTGTCTAAAGTTAAATCGTGTTTATTTTGGCTTTAAAAAAATTTAATCATGTTTATTACTGATTAAAGAATAAGAATGGTACCTAAAACAGTTCAACGGCATTTTTTTTTTTTATATATTATTATTCTCTATGAGTATCATGTTTATTGTCTTTTCCAACTGTAATGGTATCCGAAATATAAAGTGCCCTCCCCTAATAATATATATATTAGTGTGTGTGTGTGTGGTGTGTGTGTGTGTGTGTGTGTGTGTTGTGTGTGTATTATATATATATATATATATATATATATATATATATATATTATATATATATTATATTACATGCTCTCTCTCTCACTCTCTCTCTCTCTCTCTCCCTCTCTCTCCCTCCCTCCCTCTCCCTACCTCCCTCACCTACCCACCCACCACCCTCCCACTTTCTATCATTCAGTTCCGGTTCCTTGTAATTAATCCTTACAGAATCTTTTAAAAAGACCCAGGCCTGTAATCTACCACAGCTAGCCTAGCACAGCCCCAAATCACTGGCCATCAAGTGTGCTAGTCCTTTGTGTCGCTCTTTTTTCACAGCCAGCGGAGGACACAGGATGTTAAAAGGGGCAATAAACGCCGCGCCGCTTCCTTGGCCTGGCACACTTCCCAACTCTCGCCCTACAAACTACCTCCCTTTTTCAACACCTTTTAATGATGATAATATATATATTTTTTTAATCTCTTCCACCACCCTTTTTTTGGAGTTGTTTTAATTAAGATTGTAGGTTTTTATATTTTTGGTGTTAATTAAGAGTCAAGTCAAAGTAAAGTAAAAAAAAAAAAAAAAAAAAAAAAAAAAAAAAAAAAAAAAACCAACAACAACGACAACACAAAAATCAAACAAAAAAGCCCCCACTTTAATCATCCCATGAAAGGCAATGGCAAGGACAGTGGGTGGGGAGATTGGTAAGTGTTAGTATGATGAAAAAGGGGTTTTGTAGGTTTTTTATTATAGGTTTTATTTAACACCTTTCACTGCTTGGGGGGGGGGGGGGGGGGGGGGGGTCGGTTTTAGCTTTTTTTCAGGGACACAGAGTATTAAGTCGTGGAAAATTGTCAATGTGACTGCTTTAATTAAACGTGACAAGTTAATCAGTGACATTGTGAAAGTCAATCAAATGTTAAGCACTGATTGATACCCCTCCCTCCGTCCCTCCCTCTCAATCCATTCCCCACTCTTCTCCTTTTCTAGTTACGTTGTAGAAGGGTGTCAAAAGAAATGTCTAAAAACGTATCTGTCTGTTTATCTGTTAATGTTTTTTAAAAGTATTTTTGGGCAGGTTACACCACACACACACACACCTACACAAACACGCGCGCGCGCACGTGCACGCACGCACGCATGCACGCACACATACACACACAACACAATTACTCAGAGGATGAGAGAGAGACAGAGGCAGAGGCAGAGGTAGAGACATATAGACAAAACAAAGACAGAGAGAGAGGGAGACGGGGAGAGACAATAACAAACACAGAGTCATAGGCATAGACAGAGACTGACAGACAAACAGAGACAGTCAAACAGAAATAGAGAGGACAGAGACAGATAGACAGAGACAGTCAAAGACAGCCAGAGACAGCCGGATAGACAGAGACTCAGACAGACAGAAATCGAGACAGACAGACAGACAGAGAGATAAAGAAACAGAGAAGCAGTAACAAAGAAAGACAAACGCCTAACTAAAGTGTGCCAAAAAAACCCCCACCTCCTCCCATCTGGTTGTCAGAATCAAGTATAGCAATTTCACCCTGTCAGATCACAATAGCCAATTTTTTTTATTAACTCTTTCCTGACCGTGCTGTCATTAACTCTTTGTAGACTCCAGACCACCCTCGTGTTGCAGACGTCAGCTTTAACCCACTTGTATCCATCTCTCTGACTTAACTGTACACTGCCTAGGACATCTTGCCAAAGCTGTTTGTTCCTTGTGCTGATAAAATGGCCAAAATGTAATATCGCGTGAGAGCTCTTTGGCAATGGGAAGGGAACACTTTAGCTGACTGTTAAGGTGTTGCTGATGCTATTGTAGTTGATATGTTGTTGTTGTTGTTGTT
This sequence comes from Stramonita haemastoma, assembly GCA_030674155.1. Taxonomy (NCBI): domain Eukaryota; kingdom Metazoa; phylum Mollusca; class Gastropoda; order Neogastropoda; family Muricidae; genus Stramonita; species Stramonita haemastoma. Next base: position 19,962,847 of record CM060338.1, read on the forward strand.
TGCTATTCTAGTTATTCTTACCATTTTGTTGTTGTTGTTTTATGCTGGTGTTATTTTGTTCTTGGTGCTGCTATTTTTGTTATTCTTACTGTTGTGTTTCTTGTGATGCTGATGTTGCTGTTAATGTTTCAAGCTAGTTCTAACCAGGGGGGAGGGGCAAACTTGCCGCGCTCAGTTTCTAGGGCAATAAAAGGAAGGAGAACATAATTAAGACTTTCACAAATAATGTATCAATGGTCTGCCACTTAACTACTACAAAATTCAGGACACTAAGCATTTTTACTAAGGATTTGTTTTCTAAAATCCTGGTATGTGCTGTTTTACCAGATGCAGACAAGCACTTCGCTTCCAGCCATCAAATTACCGCCTTTGACACATAAAAGAAACAGAATACTTTAACTTGCTATTGCCAGATCCTTTTTAACACATTTCTTATCAGCACAATATGTATTTTCCTCCCACACTGCACATATGCTGCCAGCTGGGGTGTCAGGGAGAGGTATGAATGACTGAGATCAATCAGAAAATCATGTGATTGCAAATTTTGTTTGTGATGAAAATGTCCTCAATATCAGGTTGTTGTTTTCTTGCTTTGTTTCATGGCTGTAGCAAGACTTTAGTATGACTTTTGTGGTTAGCTATACTACAAAACATTATGACTGACATGATATGTTCGTGCTGAGATCATGACTCCCAGAAAACAAGGAGAAGAAATCAGATGTCAAAAGGGTTGTGGAAGGAAGTCCTTACCAGGATATTGAAGCTAGTTCATTCCTCCTTCCACCAAAGAGTTCATAGCAGGGGAGACAATGTAAGGGAGACTGGCTAGACCTGACACAGCTGTCAACAGCTGATGTTGACACTGTCTCTAGATGACACCAGTGGGAAAGGAGAATTGAGAGGTCTGATGGGAAGGAGTGCTGTGGAGAGGGGAGGCTGCTAAAAGGTTAAAGTATGGATGAAGTCTCTCATTTTTGCTGCCGTTGTTGTTGTGCTGTTGTTGTTTGTGGGCTGTTTATGTGTGTTGTTACTGTTGTGCTT
>CM060338.1:19963987-19986487 GCA_030674155.1 Stramonita haemastoma
TAGTGGACTCTCCCAAAATGGGGAGTAGAATGGGCTTATAAAGTACTGGGCACAGACTTCCTAGTGTGTAACAGCCATTTGCAAGTTACATATCTTACCTCACGTGTTTTTATGTTTGGCTTGTAATGGATCTCAGTGGAATAAGAGAGAGGCCACATTTAAGTTCATCTACTGGGAGGAAAATGTGCTTAGGAGGGAATGACTTATAAGGAATTTGACTGGACACAACCAAGTTCTGAGTAACAAATAGTCTGTTCCCCTTAAGGGATATTAGACTGGGATAAAGGAGTATGCTTGCAAAAGATCTAAGAAGTTGTGATTATTTAGATACTTTTTTTCTAAACACAAAAATAAACAGCACCAATCCCTTGTTTTATCAGTGCAATGGGTAAAGTAGTGCAGGCCTAGGATTTTTTTTTATACATCAATAACCCACAAGTCTTTTGATCTAAGCCAGGAAACAGATGATTATTATAATTAAAAAACCCTGAAAGCATCTAAAACTATTGGAATAAAAGAGAAAAAGAACACGATCTATTCACACAGTTTCTTATGGAAGGGTAAGCAAAACGGATAGTCAAGAAGACACCAGACTGTGTAATGAATTTTGTCAAAGGCTTATTCCCTTTTCACTGCCTTTTTTATACACCCCTATACTAATAGATAAACAAGTAAACAATTCAAACCTTGGTTAAGTTCTTCACTAAAAATTCCTCCCATTTTCCCCCACCCAGCTTTGAACAAATGTGTAAACCCAAATTTATGAAACCAGTCCACACTTCCCCCCCCCCCCTCCCTCATGCATTATTCACCCTGCCCTATACCTCAGCTGGAGACAAATTTGTCATGATTAGTTGACACTCTTGACAAGTCTGCGTGGCAAGTTTGACGTATTACTTCCCTTGCTGTGGACTCTTCTGGGACAGAGAGCAGAGGTTTGGATATCCTGCATACACTTCCTGTGGCAGCCATTTCCGCATCAGCCTTTCTCACCTTGTGTGGGTTGAGTGCTTATATGAGATTAGCTGAGTAACAGGGGGGTGCACCTAATAATGGTCTATGTGCCGGGTGCAAAGCTTGATAAGAAGTCGGTTAACAAGAGCTTTTTCTGGCCCCTAAGGGCTCTACGTCCAGAGGGACTTAATGGAGATAAATGGACAATGAGGAATTAAACAAGTACTACTGTGCTGAGGATAGGTAAAGTGGACATGTTTAGCTCTGAGAAGACAGTGGTTTGCTTGGTTGAAGTGTGTATGCATGATGGTCGGTGTGTGTTGAATGGGAGACTAAGGAGAATGGAAGATGAACATTTTGCATGACTGTGTGAATGTGCGAGGTTGGTGTGTGTGTGTGTGTGTGTGTGTGTGTGTGTGTGTGTGTGTGTGTGTGTGTTGTGTGTGTGTGTGTGTGTGTGTGTGTGTGTGTGTGTGTGTGTGTGTGTGGAGAGAGAGAGAGAGAGAGAGAGAGAGAGAGAGAGAGAGAGAGGAGAGAGAGAGAGAGAGAGAGAGAGAGAGAGAGAGAGATCTTAATTAACATTTTGTGTATTCTGTATTAAGCAATGTGGGACAAAAATCCAACAGTTGGAAAATAGAGGTGCATAGGAGTTTGTGTTAAAGTGTACCTACGCAGCATATTTGTGTGTATGTGTGTGTATGTGTGTGGGTAGTATTATGTGTGTGTGTACAAAAGTGCATGCATGCATGCATGCATTTATATGTGCTGTATTGCATGTGTGTGTGTGTGTTGTGGTTGTGAGTTGTGTGTGTGTGCGTGTTATTGAGTAGACGGACCAGGGGGGGAGGGGGGGGGCCAATGCTATTGTCATTAACTAAACAACCCTATCAAGTCCAGCAAGTCTGACTCACATTATCTCCTTACCATTAACTCTCAAGAGACAGACAGAGAGAAAAAAAAAAAGGCTTTGGTATCAGACACAGGCCGTCTGTAAGAAAGCCATTTTGGCACCGACAGCCTTCTCTTAACTCAATGGGTGCTTGGTATGAGGTAGGCCTCACTAAAAGGGAAGAGAGCCAAATAACCATTCATTTAGTAGGCGCGAGGCCCGGTAAGAAATGGGTTAACAAGGACTTTGGCTATTCCAGGGAAGACTATGTCCACAAAGAGTTAATGGACATGAGCAAGCGTCACTGGGGAATTTTAAACTGGGTAATGTCTTCAGGTTGAGCAAAATCGATGGACTGTGTTGAGATAAGTCGATGATTCCGTTCTTCCTTAGTGAATGCGTAGGGTATTTGTGTTGAGTAACTGGAACAAGATGAAGGAGAGAGGGGTGGGGGTGGGGAGGGAGCAAAATAGTGTATAGGTATAAGAGTGAAAAAGTTAATGAACTTGTGTGTGTGTGTGTGTGTGTGTGTGTGTGTGTGTGTGTGTGTGTGTGTGTGTGTGGTGTGTGGTGTGTGTGTGTTGTTTGTTCAAGACTCAAACCTACAAGTTCACATATTCAAACCTTTTTAACCAATGATTCTGTCAAAGGAAGGGAGAATCGAGCTTCGTGACATTAAGGCATACTTTTATCCTAAAGGCTCTAAAATCGATTTGGTTATGGAAAATTGCATTGCCTGTGTACCAGATGTGTGTTTGTGCTCACCCTTCCAGGAAGTTTTCTTGCATTTGTCACAAACTCTCTGTAGAGGTTGGACGTTTTCATGGGATGGGACAGCCTAGTGGTTAGAACACTGCGCTCGCAATCTGACGACCCAGGTTCAAATCTCGTTCAAGGGGATTTTTCCCCTGGAGTTTACATTAGTGCCGACTCCAACCCCCCCCCCTTCCCCCCTTCCCCTAAAAAAAAAGTACTTCGGATGAGACTATAAAACGAGGCCGGGTATATATACGAACACACGCAAATATCTTGAGCACACGTTAATCCTGTTCCGCTTTTTGGAAGAGCACGCCATTATGTACCTGTTGGAACAGATGACAAATCTTTAAAAAAAAATAAACAAAAACAAAAAAAACGCATAGACATGGGGAATGGATGTAAAAAAATTTTTTTTTAAAGCACATGTATGCTTATTCCATTATCCTCGATATAAAAGATCAAACTAAAATGAAATAAAATGAATGTTCCACGGGAAGACAAAGTAGGTTCCAAAAGCAATTTGCCTGATGTAGGGGATAAATGTGACGCTCCACCACGAAATGAATCGCTGAGCACCTTGCCCAATTTTCCGATAGACGCCATTATAGGGTAAGTGGGGGGGGGGGGGGGTCAAGTTGTCAATTTTGATATTTTGATTCATCATAACGCTATATATAGCCATTACTCTACCTTGTAGTGAAATAGCAAGGCATAATTGTGTTGTCTTTAGCCTTTATATGTGTTTTAAAAATACCCAAGCCATCCTTCTGTCCACCTGATCAGGATACTAAACTTATCCATTTCTCATTTTGTCATTTCCTGCAGTCTATCATTTCAAGTTGCAATAACTGTTCATAGAGAATTGTCCGATTTTCAGTCTGTTTTTTGTATTGTATAGCCATTTAATTGCAAATTAGTAACATGTTAATAACTGAAAATTGACCTCAGGTGCAATGCAACTCGCTATGTGGTAGGGATACGTTTTATTTTTCATCATGAAATGTCCCTACTTAAATTTCTTCAACCCGAGTCAAGTTGCTTAAATCTTTCGTAACCTGATGAAATGCAAATATCAAAACCAAAAAAAAATCTTCTGTTTCTGTCGACAATTAGACCTGCTGGTATTTTGTCGTGAAAATGTAATTTGTTATCTTTCACAACTGGGAACTTTTCTTTTTTTTCTTCCTGCAGGACCTCTTACTCAAATTACAACTTTAAACAATGTATGCAACTGTTTTCAAATGACTTGAATGCATTTCACTGTTTGTTGACTGTTTTGCAGTAATTGTCCCTTCTATGTTGAATTCTTGGGTTTTAAAAAAAGATTTTGCTACTAGAAAAAAGGTAAAGGTGTCCCATAACCTATGTGGTCATAGAGAAGTGAGGCACCAGAGACCTCAGCTTCTCTAGGGGCCAGCATGTTGAGGGCGGCGCCCATCTCCTCTCCCTCACTACTTAACCTTCCCTGACCCTAAAAAGGGCAGGTACCCACTTACAGCTGGGTGAACTGGGGGAGTGTACTGAAGCCAAAGCGCGCAAACGGTCACCCATGCACTTTGTAACCACCCTCGATGCTGCTTAACCTTGGCTGGGGGAAGCGAGTGCTCTGACCACTGAGCTATCACGTCTCCATTCAGTAGATTGAAGACATCAAACATCTTTAAAGTAAACCCTTCTGGCTAGCTCGTCTAGAAACCTTTCCCATCCATTTACAAACGTTTCTTCCATTCAAACTATTATGCCAAACAACGCTTATACTTGAATTCTTGATATGAACAAATATTAGGAAATGTAGACTATCTTGTGTCTTTTGATTATGATTCGTATCAATGTGCTTGTCAGTATTGTAATTGTCCTTCAGGGATGATTAGAGTGTTTTTGACTTGACTTGACTTGAATAAAAACAATAAAAACGTGCCTCCTCGCTTTCTCCTACTTCTCTAGAATTACTCGACACTTCCAGCAACAATAATCAAGACAATGATGAGCACACACACACACACACACACACACACACACACACACACACACACACACACACACACACACACACACAAGAAAATTGATGAAGTGTTCCACACTTCGGCCCCCTTGAATTATTCAACCCCCCTGCTACCCTCTCTCTGACGTCAGGTGGGGAATTATGTCGTCATCACTTATTGACGTTGCTGTCGGCTGCGGCCAGTCTTACGGCCATTATCTCCCCCTTGTGTTGGACTCTCCTGGGAAGGAGTGAAGGACAGCCTTCATTTCTTGGCAACACTTCCTTCCTGCGGCAGTGGCAGCCATTTTGTTGGCATCTGCTTCTTGCTTGCTGCACGTTATGAGGTTTGGACAATGGGGGAAATAGAAAAGGAAAAAAAACCACACCCTTAAAAAAAAGTCGATCATATTGCAAGTCAAGTCTGAAGGCGATAATGACAATTGCCAAGCTATATGGCTACAATGTGGCAGCGATAATGGCAAAAATGACTAGGCATCGGAGATTATTTCCCCCACCCCACCCCTAGGTGTAGTGTGGATGCTGGGGGCTCTTTCAGTTTAACGAAAAGCAGCCTCACTTTCTGGAAATTCTGTGCTAGAAATCTTCCCTTTTCTATCATTCTGTTTCTGTTTCCTTCCTCCATCTCTCTCTCTCTCTCTCTCTCTCCTCTCTCTCTCTCTCTCTCTCTCTCTCTCTCTCTCTCTACTCTCTCTCTCTCTCTCTCTCTCTCTCTCTCTCTCTCTCTCTCTTTCTCCTTCACCTTCTCTCTCTCTCATGCTTATTTTCTTGCCTTCCTAGTTCAGTTTCCTGCTTTTCTTTTTCAAGCAAATCTGACAATAATATCTTACGGCATTTTTCATATATATAATTTGTTTTCCAATGAACAGCTACCTCTGAAGTTAGAATGCTCCAGCTCAAACCAGCGGGCAGACAGAGACCTCTTACAGAGAGTTACAGTACACGCACAGGGGGGAGAGAGAGAGACTAGGCAATAGGGATACGCAGAAAAGACACCACAAAAAAATTGGTAATTTGACGGTCAAAACCTGACGTCCCCATCTTGAAAACAAAATGAATGAGAATATTCAAGAATAAACGAACAAACAAAAAATTAATGAATAACCAACGAATAATGAAGAAACAAACAACGAATAAATAAATGAACGAACTAATAAAACGAAACGATGAAACAATGAACATGAAACTGAATAAAGAGAGAGAGAGAAAAATACAAATGTCAAACACCATACCATGAACGCAGACCTAGAGAGAAGAGAGAAAAAGAAGAAAAATGAAAATAGATGAATGAAGAGGGAAGAAGAAGAATTGCAAGAAGAAGATGATGAAGAAGAACGAAGAAGCGAAGAAGAAAATGATGATGAAGAAGAACAAGAACAAGAACAACAAGAAGAACAACAAGAAGAAGGCAATGACAGTAACAAGTAACACGAACGAACCAGCTGTTACCTCCAGACGTAACCTGAACCTAACCCACATATCCCCTGAAGCGAGCGCCATTTAATTCTCCACGCCGGCTGAACTTGCACAACGTATATGCATAAACGGCAAACCAAGCAGACGATTATTGATCACAGATCTTTTGTATCTTGGTTACCTCAGAAATAATTTACTGCCATAGATTAGTGTATCAGATCTCAGAACTCCGGTCGAGGAATGAATGAAAAATAAAAACCAACAAAAACATGACACACTCAGTAAAACTTAAAATCAAGCTATCGTTAAAAGGAGCTCACCAGGATTTTTGTCCTGATATCTGTATGTGTGTGTGTGTGTGTGTGTGTGTGTGTGTGTGTGTGTGTGTGTGTGTGTGTGTGTGTGATGTGTGTGTGTGTGTGTGTGTGTGTGTGTGTGTGTGTGTGTGTGTGTGTGTGTGTGTGTGTGTGTGTGTGTGTAGGCATCCGTCAGTCTCGGAAGACTATGGAGTTGCGCTCTAGGCTCTAGAGAGCAAAGCCTGGGTAAGTAAGCATAGAGGGGAAGCTGTTACCCATGCAGCAGACACTCACTCTCTCTCTCTCTCTTCTCTCTCCTCTCTCTCTCTCTCTCTCCTCTCTCTCTCTCTCTCTCTCTCTCTCTCTCTCTCTCTCTCTCTCTCCACGTCGCTGGAATGATCCATTGGAAAGGTAATCGCCGATACGAAAGGTTCCAGTGCCGTCGCATAAGCCTCCAGAACGATGCCATAATTATACTCCCGATATCATTTATAACTAAAAAAAAAAAAAAAAAAAAAAAAGAGAAGAAAAGTATACACAGAGATAAGCCCAGTGCAATTTATACAGTAAGTGACCTCCTCCTGGGTATATGTGTGGTGTGTGGGGGGGGGGGGGGGGGGAACAACCTTTAAAGGGCATAAGCGTGATAAACTGTGACAGAGTAATCGCCCATATTGTGTAGCAATGTTATTGATCCGTGGTCAAGACATCATAACGCACAGCATAGGGAAAGCGAGAGATCGCAATTCTATAAGAATCGTAGTTTGTACCCAGACATTTCCCCTATCCACTAGCATTTGACTGATGATGGTCTGGGCGCTAGTCTTTCGGATAAGACAATGAACCGAGGTCCCGTGTGCAACGTGTATTCTTAGCACATCGGAAGAACCCACCGCAACAAGATATTATATGACCTAACAATAATTATTCTAAAGACAGAAAAAAAAATCCACTCATATAAAGAAAATAGGCACGCATAAAACACGAATTTTTTTTATAACAAAAGGTGGTGTTGTAATACAACACATAACACAACACTTCAACCCAACACAACACAGCACAACATAATATACTTCAACACAGTGCAAGATGCTACATGCAATGCAATACGATGCTCGAAGATTGCACGAACTAGAAAAAATGGTTGATAATATCCTTTTATGTCATTATTCACTACTTAGACACGGCACAACGTAATTCACTTCAACATGGTGCAAGACACTAAAATGCAATTCGAATGCAATGCTCGAAGATTGCAGGAACTAGAAAAATGGCTGGAATATCCGTTTATGTCATTATTCACTACTCAGACAGTCTTAGTGCCTTTGAGCGAATGACAGAAATATTAGGCAGTGCCGCCGCTAGGGGTGGCTTGCCAGCTCTGCGACTGCCAGATAATCTAAATCATCACTGGTGCCAAACTGATGCTAACTTTTGATGCTGCTTACAGACACAGACACATACATACAGACACATACAGACACATACACACAGAAACACACACAGACACACACACGCACGCACGCACACACACACACCACACACACACACACACACACACACACACACACACACACACACACACACACGCGACGCGCCACTCACAACACACACAGAGTCTGCCTGTCTGCCTAGCCTCTCTCCTCACGTACACACACACACACACATACACACACACACACACACACACATGCTACACACTCACACACATACACACACACTTACACACACACACATAAACACACTCACACACACACATACACACACACATCACACATACACACACATACACACACACATACACACACACATACATACACACACACACACAAACATACACACACTCACACACACCAACACACACATCCACACACCACCATCAACACACACGTACACATCCACACACACGCACGCACGCACACCATACGCACGCACGCACGCACTCATGTACGCACGCACGCTTCACAGTGCACATACAACGGGAACCACGCTAGGTATTAATAGAGGTATTGGTAATTATTATAAACGATAATCATCAAGAAAATAAGCCTTAGTTACACTCAGTCAAATTTTCTTTTTACTTAGCTGTTAGGGTAGGCTCTGTTTGGGCTATACTTTGATTTAGAGAGGAGAGGCGTTTTTTTGCGTCCTTTTTTTCTTTGCTTTTGTTTTAAAAGGAGGGGAAGGTTTTGTGTTGTTTGTTGTTTGCTTTTTTTTATTTGCATAATTATATGATAGCTTTGGAGGGCATGTACAAAGTATCTGAACATTATTGATTTGAGAAGTCAAGTGATTGAAAGTGTTATCCGATTTTCTGCATAGTTTACGTTCCCAATCCACCACCACAAAACCACACACTACCACACACCCCACACACACCCACAACACAACACCACCACAACACCACACAACACACAGCACACACACAACACAACACACACACACACACACACACATACACACACACAACACACACACACACACCACACCACACACCACACACACACACACACTGCACACGCACACACACAGCACCACCACACACAACGCACACAACACACACACATGCACACAGCACACAAGCACACATGCACACACACACACACACACACACACACATGCACACATGCACACAAGCACACATGCACACGTACACACACACACACACACACACACACACACACACACACACACACAACACACACACACAGCACACACACACACACACACACACAACACACACACATGCACACAAGCACACATGCACACGACACACACACGCACGCACGCACACACGCACAACACACACACACACGTACTGGCACACGCACACACACACACATGCACACACACACATGCACATACATACACACATACATACACACACACATACACACACGCACACGCACACACATACAAGCACAAACGCACGCACACACACACATCCTCCTCTTCCTCCTCCTCCTCTTCCTCCTCCTCCTCCTACCCCTCCCCTCCTCCCCTCCTCCTCCTCCTCCTCCTCCTCCTCCTCCTCCTCCTCCTCACTCCTCATCTATCATCTCAATCATCATCATCACATCATCATCATCATCATAGTTTTATACTTTAACCTTCTTTCTTGCAGATTTTCAAAATCAATACTACCAACAAAATCAATACGCTCTTTTGCCTCAAGATGGCAACTAGCCTATACTCACCTCAAAGACAATATTCTTCTAGTGTGTTAATCTAAGCTAGCTTTCTGAGACTGAATCATAGCAAGAAGAGGAGAAAAAAGCCATACTGAAACAAACTGGCAAGCAAGCCAGCAAAACCATGGTCCGAGTCCCAAGGGGTTGCTCTTGCATTGGAAATCAGTTTGTGCCCTGTTGAGACAAAGTGATGGAAAGAATTTGCATAGAAAGAACTTCACACATACAGAGAGAGACACGAGCACGAAGCGCCACAGGCAAAAGGCGGTACACCAAGTCCACGCGAACGCACACAGGCATGGAAACACGCGTGCGTGCATGCGTACACACGCACATACAAACACACACATACACGCACGCACCCATACACACATAAATGTATGCATTAAAAAAAAACTTTTATATCGAGGATAATGGGATAAGCACTCATGTGCTTTTCTCATCCAGTCCCTGTGTGTATGCAGTTGTGTAAATATTGGGATCTGTTCCCACTGGCACACAATGGCCTACTCTTACGAAAAGCGGAACAGGATATAATGTGTGCGCAAGATGTTCTGCGTACGTTCGCACACGGGGCCTCGGTTTACAGTCTCATCCGAAAGACTTTTAGGAAGAGTGGAGTCAGCTCTGATGTTAACTCCAGGGAAAAATCCCCATCGAACGGGAATCGAACTCAGTCGTCAAATTGCCAGCACAATGTTCTGACCACTATGATATCCTGTCCCCCCCCCCCCCCCCCCCATACATATATACATACATGCGCATGCACAAATGCACTCACATATTACAAACACAAACCACAAACACACACACAAACACACAAACACACAACACACAAACAACACACACACACAAACAAACAACAAACAAACAAAACAACAAAACAAAACACACAGACACACACATACACAAACACACACATTATATATATATATATATCATATACATATATAGATATATAGATAATATATGTGTGTTTATATACCTATACTTCTATCTTGTAGATTTCCACAATCAAAACTCAAACTAAAAAATATCCCCGTTCATTCAAGATAGTAAACTGACCCCTTTCCGACCCCTCCCCCCTCCCCCCAACTGAAAACAAAAAAGTGAAGATGTATCCTAAACTACTCCTTCTATACTGAATGGAAAAGATGAACAGGGATTCTCTGAAACAATACGTCATGCAAGCAAAACAACACCACACTCTACCTAAGTCCTAGGGATGGAGGATGCTCTTGCATGGAAAACCAGTTCCTCCTCCTGTCTTGCTCAGACAACTGATGCTGCGGAAAAAATTTGCATAGAAAGAGCTCCACGCTCATCAGACACTAACACCTGAGCTGATTCCACAGGCAAAAAGGAGGATGGATACCCCAGCACGCACGCATGCAGACAGGTAAACAAACATATATACAGACGGACAGACAGATAGATCAGACAGAAAGAAAGACAGATAGATAGACATTTACATACGCATACACACACGCTCACGCACAGCACGCACACACACACACACACACGCACACACACACGCACACACACATCCTCTCTCTGTCTCTCTGTCTCTGTCTTCTCTCTCGTCTCTCCCTCTCACACACACACACATACACACACACACAACACACACACACACACTACACACACACACACACACACACACACACACACACACACACACACTCACACACACACACACACACACAAATACCTAGACACTTCTATCTTGTCGACTTCCAGAATCAAAATTCAAGAAACAAAATTACACCCTTTCACTTCAAGATGATAAATTGACCCCTCTTCCAAAGAAGTAAGATGCGTCTTACACTTCCCTCTGATATGAATGAAAAAGATGAACAGGGATTCTGAAACAAACAGTATGCAAGCGAAACAGACACTCTACACCTACACTATACAGCAAAACAGCACTACCTAAGTCCTAAGAGGTATGGATGATGCTCTTGCATGGAAAACCAGTTCCATCCTCCTGTCTTGCTCAGACCAACTGATGCTGGAAAACAATTTGCATAGAAAGAGCTTCACACTCGTCAGACACTAACACCTGAGCTGATTCCACTGGCAAAAAGGGATGGATACTCCAGCACGCACACATGTAGATGGAAAACAAACATATATACAGAAGAGCAGACAGACAGAGAGATAGACAGACAGAAAGACAGTCAGACAGATAGACAGACAGACAGACAGACAGACAGACAGACAGACAAATTTAATCACGCACGCACGCAACACACACACACACTCTCTCTCTCTCTGTCTCTGTCTCTCCGTGGGTCCTCTCTCTCTCCTCTCTCTCTCCCTCTCTCTCTCCTCTCCCTCCTCCCTCCTCCTCTCCTCTCTCTCTCCTCCCCCTCTCTCTCTCTCTCTCTCTCTCTCTCCTCTCTCCTCCTCCCTCTCTCTCTCTCTCTCCCTCTCCCCCTCTCCTCTCTCTCTCCTCCCCCGCCCTCCTCCTCTCTCTCTCCCCCTCCTCCTCCTCCTCTCTCCTCTCTCTCTGTCTGTCCTCCCCCCCCTCCTCCTCCCCACCCGCCCCCCCCCCCCCCACACACACACATACCATCTGAAATCCCATCTTCTCTCAGGCTTCACGCTTCAAGAATTTATTACACCAACAAATTCACTGCTCCCCCCCCCCCCCCCCCCCCCCACACACACACACACCAACCAAACAAACAGTATCTGGTTCGGCTTAAAACAACTTTCATGTACCTGGCCTGATCCTTTAAGGAAGGAATAAACATGCAGAGAAGGGGACACTTGAGTGCCAGGGATATTTCAAATCCCCGTGGGAAATCATCAAATTCGGAATCAAACCCCTAAATTGTGAAGACGAACTGGTTCTAAGAGATAATTGAAATTATTTTCGCAGCTATGAAAATAGCCCCTTGCAGGCCAGAAACACAGACAGACACAGACACACACAGAGACACAGGCAGACAGAGAGACAGACAGTGGGGACACACACACACAACAGAACACACGCACCTCACGCTCACTCACACACAACACACACAGCTTCACATACACTTCTCTCTCTCCCTCTCTCTCTCTCACGTCCACCACATCATCACACTCTCTCTCTCTCATCCACACCTCCTCCCACACACACACCACCACCCATACCACCATTTACACTGCCACACACACACAACACACACACACACAAAAGCATACACACGACGTGCACAAAAACAAAATGTACTCCATACCTCGAACACAAAAAAAACTAACAATAACACTAAATAAAACAACATACACACACACACACACACACACACACACACACACACACACACACACACACACACACACACACACACACACACACACACACACACACACACACACACACACACACACACACACACACACACACAAGGTCTCAAATCATTCACACAGGGACTATGTTTGAACAGACGCGAAAACAGCAGAAAAGCTTTAAACAAATTCGTCACATCTTTTCCCTCCTGATCTGAATGTATAAATCTGCATCCATAATATTCGTTCCCAACCTCTGTATCTAATAACCACATCTTGCCCAAACATCACTTTCGTGTTCTCTTGTTTATCCAATTCTACATAAACAACGAGCTGACTAGTAACAAAAATCGAGGAAAACAAAAGATGGATAAGCCATACATTAAAAAAATATGTTCTTTTTCTTCCATTACTTTACACATACAATTTCACATTTGACGATAAACTGAAGTCTCGTGAGGAAAAACCCGCAGAACTTCCACGTATGTTATGAAATTTATTCGCTTTTGGCAGAAGAGTTGGCAAGTCGTATAATCAAGTCATTTGGGACGGGATAGCTAAGTGGTCAGAGCGCTCGCTTTCCCCCAGTCAAGTTAAGCAGCGTCAAGGGCGGTTACCAGTTGATTGGATAGGTGACCGTTTGCGCGCCTTGGCTTCAGTACAGTCCCCCCCCCCCAGTTCACCTAGCTGTAAATGGGTACCTGCCCTCTTTAGAGTCAGGTAAGGTAAAGCAGCGAGGGAGAGGAGATGGGCGCCGCCCTCAATATGCTGCCCCCCTAGAGAGGCTGAGGTCTCTGACGCCTGCTCCCTTATGACAACAAAGGTTATTGGACACCTTTACCTTTACCTTACCTTACACATACAATTTACATTTGACGATAAGCTAAAGGTCTTGTGAGTGAAAACACGCACAACTTCCACTTGGCAGAAGATGTGGCAAGTTGTATAGTCTAGTCAAGTCAAGTCAAAAACACTTCAATCGTCCCCTGAAGGGCAATTACATGTCATTAATTGTATGGACAAGTTGAACATAATCATCCAGCAAATAATCTACGCGACACGGCAGAAGTAAAGCTGTTGCAGTGTGAACACGAAAACAAGTAAACTGCGACATGGAAAGAGATGGCGTCTTGTGTAGTTTCGCTTTCCTGGATGAATACAATGCTGTTTCCAAATAATAGCAAGTACTTCAGCTATTGATAACTTTCAGCACAATCAATAATTCAAAAATAAGAAAACAAAGAGCAACAACCTCGAATGTTTTTTTCCCCAGAACCTCTGCTGGAGCTCTGAGATTCGCCAATGGTCAGATTTTGCGTATGCGACCTTTTTGACCCATCACTAAGGTAGCAGCATTCCAGCTTCGGGAATGCTATTCTTTCTAACAGCGACCTAAACAGGAATCCTCACGCATCGGTGCCAATAATCTTGTTGTTTTGTTTGTTTTTGTTTTTTTTAGCAAGTAAAGAAACTCGGAAAGTGGGTCGACCGAAACAGATCAAGCGCAAAGCATCGAAGCAGAGACGAAGGCAGCCAGAATGACATGGGCCGAGCTGAAGAGGATCTCCCAGAAGCGAGTCCGTTGGAGGGGTGTTGTTGCGGCCCTTTGTTCTCCAGGAAATTCATAGGCAGAAGTTAAGTAAGTCAAAGAAACTCAAATAAAAAAGCTATTAATTTCTTTTTTTGTCATTATACCAGAGTTTTATCCAAACCTTTTACAAGACTTGTAAATAGGTAGACGGTTTCTGAATCAACCTAATATGCTAGAGAGAAATGAAATATTGTGTACAACTTCATTGTGCTACAAAATGTCTCTCAAGTTCTTTGACAGCTTGTGGGACATTATGCGGTAAGGAACGTTTTGACCTAAACACACATTCATACACACACACACAACACACACACACACACACACACACACACACACACACAACACACACACACACACACACACACACACCAACCTCCACACACACCACACCACCCACCACCACCCCCCCACCCCCACATCTCCAATATTTCACTGCCTGGATATATAGTATATCATATCACTTTCGTTGCAAATTCTGAACCAACGCCTATCATTAATTTCACAGCGCTATTATCTCCTACAGTGGCATGGGCCTTATGATTAGCTAGTTAGCGAGCTGCAGAGAGAAGGGCAGCAATGAGGCATTAATTTATTATTAATATTAACTCCCCCCCCCCCCACCTCATTACCACTGCCCTCTACATGCCCAGAAAATTGCTGAGCCACGCACAAAGCTAAAAGTGGAATGTGCTCAAACACTGAATAAATAAAAGAAAAAAGGAGAAAAAATAGCTTTTTCTGGTTGTTTACATAAAAAAAATTGAAAGTGCTTGTCTGTGACACAATACAATGCACAATGCCAATGCATAGATCAAGCTCACTTTAACATGCGAATGTCAAGGATCTGTGCATTTCCATTTTGTTTTTATTTTTGGTTGAAAAAAAAATCATTCCATGATGATACATAGTTTCTTCTTCATTTTTGCTTATGGTATGCATGCTCTGTTGGACTGAATAAATTTTTAAGTGGATGTGCTGTTGTGCATGTAGATAATTTGCTTTTAGCAAAGCTAATGGTCTGCTTTATTTCTGGTGTATTGGTTAACTTTCCTTTTTCTTATATGTTTATTGATTGATTGTATTATCCGATTCGTTTGATAACCAACTGTCTAATATATTGGGCTGTGTTGTGTTGTATTGCATTTGTATTGTTTTGTTTGTATGTATTTGCGTTGTGTTGTGTTGTGTTGTGTTTGCTGTGCTGTGTGTGTGTCTGTGTGTTGTATGTATTGTATGTATTGTATTGTGTTGTGTTGTTGTGTTGTGTTGTGTTGTGTTGTTGTGGTGTGGTGTGTTGTGTTTTGCCGTGCTGTACTATAGTATTGTATTGTATCGCATTGCATATGCATTGTACACACTTCTCAAGTACCTCGCCATATAAGCAGCCATACTCCGACTTCAGAGGATTTTTTCTTCCTTTAAAGGAGAGTGCAAGTTGTTATGTTAAGAGCTTTCATGGCTGAAGGCAATATTGGCACAACATTTACACAACATAACAACATTTTAGTGTAGGTCTTAGCAATGAGCTGACATCAATAACTGACACAGCTTTTGGCCAGGGCCAACTTTCTATCTGATACTATGTTGTAAAAGTAAGGGCAGAAAAATGAGGAGAAGTTTTATCGTAGAGTCCTAATTCCTCGTGCGTATGATTGTCCTCAGTGCAAAGCTTTCTGGTATAAAACAAACGGTATGTTGTTTGACAAAAAAAACAGGGCAATAAGCCTGGAGGGAATCACATATAAACATATCAAGGGAAGAATTGTTATAGAGGAAAAATGAATACAAAAAAACAACAGAGATACGTGGGTGTATTATAGCTGTTTGGATTGCAGACGACAGAAAATCCCTGGAAACATAAACAATAAATAAGAGTCAAGCCATACTGCATTCTTTTCGTTTATGACTTTTACAATGAAAAATGAAGTGCCAATTTTTAAAAGTCTTTGTTATCTTGTGTGAGTCTTATAACAATCAAAGAATTACTAAGAACACTTCATTATCATCAGCTTGTCTCTTTACTTATTGATTTATTGATCTATTAAACTACTTGTTCATTCTTTTCTTTCACAAGTGCTTGTCCATTATCCTCATATAAAAGAATGAAATTTTAAATAAAAACAACATGCACACACAACACACACAACACACACCACACACCCACACACTCACAATCTCTCTCTCTCTCTCTCTCCCTCTCTCTCCCCCCCCCCTCCTCTCTCTCTCCTTTTTACATGTCACCCTTTCCTCTTCTTTTCTGTGTGGGTGTGCTTAATGTGCATGCCTCTGTTTTGTGGCTTAGCTCTTTTCACGTCTTGCAGCCAAGATCTGTGCATTGCACGTGAGCACCGCACGTCCCTGATAAAGCAGCAATGAGGTCAGCACGCCTGTCATGTCATGTCAGCCATGGTGGGCAGTGACGGTCAGAGATAAGCAAACTGACAATGGCGGTTTTATGGCCGTTTTTCTCTGATGTTCGGCAGGGAGGGATGTGTGCTTGGGTGTCTGGGTGGGGTGGGAAAGGGGTGGGGGGTGAGTTCTGAAGCTTCTGTTACACAATAAACATTTTTTTAATCTTGAAATTTGTTATTGATTGAAAATCATTCTTTCACATAAAGCACTGTAACTATTATATATAGCATATGTTAAGGTTTAAGGGGTTCAAATTCCTTTAAAATTGTAACAGTATTTTGAGAGGAATTTTATCCAAAAAAACACCTTAACAAATGCTATAAATATGGTGTTACATGCTCGTTGATTTAAAATCCTTTATGATTTTAACCCATTCTTTTTTTACTTGAAATGCTAGCTAGCACCCAGGCAAGCATTTTGGGTTTGGCGGTTGGAGGAACAAGTCTGGTTTCTTGCAAGATTCAAAACACCGATTTCTTCTTGCTTTAAGATGGGAACATAACTGCTAGACCACTGAGCCACCATCCCATGATAGTAGGAAAATGACTTGAATTATCTTCTGCATAATGCTTGAATCACCGAGTGTGTGTACGTGTTCATACTGTATCGTGTGTGTGTGTGTGTGTGTGTGTGTGTGTGTGTGTGTGGTGTGTGTGTGTGTGTGTGTGTGTTCTGTGTGTGTTGTGTCTCTGTGTGTGTGTTGTTCTGTGTGTGTCTGTGTGTGTCGTGTGTGTGTAAAATGTGATCTATTCTAATCTAACCAACATATAATACTAGCTACTAGCTGTACAATAAATTTACACAACCACGCCCACCCCCTGTGACATTAAGAAACACACTGCATTCCATACTATGGTAATAACCATGTCTGTGCTAGTTATATGTATGCATACATGTACGGTTTGTTTACAGCTAAACAGGTGCATGCACACATAAATCTGCTCACTTGCATTATTCTGTTTTACTTTTCCACCATCATTTCATCACTTTGCTTTTATGTGCAAAGTGGCACATTTTTGTGTGCAGAGGTAAAGCTGTATTTCTTTGTGTGTGTGTGTGTCTGAGAATTTATTTGCATTCTACGACTGCACATGCACGTGAGTTCCGTCAATGGTGAAACAGAATTTAGGTCAGCATGTCTGTTATATTATCAGCCTTGAAAGAGAATGGAGTGAGAGATAAACGAACCGACAATGCTGTTTTATGACTCCTTTTCTGAGAGTCCCCATGGAAGAGCTGGCTGAGGTGTCTTTGGTCAAATTTTAAGACCTCCATTATGTGCTAAGTTGTTTTTTTTTCTTACAACCTGCCACAAAGTATGTTCATTCACTTTCCTTAAGGCTGGATGTTATAGGGTACATATACATATCGTTTTACTTGATGTAATTCAAGAATGAAATTATTGTCCCTTTCGAAATACTAGCATTCAGGCAAACATCAGGTCTGGGAGGGGCAGAATTTTGGTTTTGAACCAGATTTAAGCCCTCTGACCTTTTGCTCTAAATTAGATAGCTGTCTCCTGTTCACTTAACTGCCAGCCCAAGAAGTGTATGATAGCACCATGTGTACATGTGTGCTTGCGTGCATGCGTGCGTGTGTGTATATGTGTGTGTGTGTGTGTTTGTGTGTGCCTTGTGTGTGTGTGTGTGTGTGTGTGTGTGTGTGTGTGTGTGTGTGTGTGTGTGTGTGTGTGTGTGTGTGCCTGTGTGTTTCTGTGCATGTGCACGTACGTGCAGGTGTATATATGTGTGTGTTTTAACTAGACTGTTTGTTCCTCAGTAAAAAGTTTATTTTTCGAAACATTCGAAACAAAGCAGACATAAACAGAGGTGAGTTAGTTTCATATAAAAAAATACACCTCTGGCAATAATAATTATACAGTCTCTGATGTTGTGTCTAGTCTGTTCTACGTGTTAGAGTTGTGTTGTAAACCCCAGAAGGGTGAGCTTCTGCACAGGAGATCACACGCAAAAGTAATAAATCTCTTCACTACAGTCTGTCTCTTTATTTCCTCCAATACCTTTGTCTATATCACTGATGTACAATCAGCCAACACTGTCAAGTGCGTATATGCATCTTGTGTATTCAGTGAAGTGCATGCTTCGTGATATGTGACTGTGTGCATCTCTGTATTCTTGTAAGTGCATGCTTCTGGTATTTGTGACTGTGTGCATGTTCTGTGTATTTCTACTGGTGCATGCTCTGTGTATTTCTGTGACTGTGTGCATGCTTCTGTGTATTTCTGTGTATGTGCATGCTTCTGTGTATTTCTGTGACTGTGTGCATGCTTCTGTGTATTTCTGTGACTGTGTGCATGCTTCTGTGTATTTCTGTGACTGTGTGCATGCTCCTGTGTATTTCTGTGACTGTGTGCATGCTTCTGTGTATTTCTGTGACTGTGTGCATGCTTCTGTGTATTTCTGTGACTGTGTGCATGCTTCTGTGTATTTCTGTGACTGTGTGCATGCTTCTGTGTATTTCTGTGACTGTGTGCATGCTTCTGTGTATTTCTGTGACTGTGTGCATGCTTCTGTGTATTTCTGTGTATGAGTGCATGCTTCTGTGTATTTCTGTGTATGAGTGCATGCTTCTGTGTATTTCTGTGTATGAGTGCATGCTTCTGTGTATTTCTGTGACTGTGTGCATGCTTCTGTGTATTTCTGTGTACTGTGTGCATACTTCTGTGTATTTCTGTGTATAAGTGCATGCTTCTGTGTATTTCTGTGACTGCGTGCATGCTTCTGTGTATTTCTGTGACTGTGTGCATGCTTCTGTGTATTTCTGTGACTGTGTGCATGCTTCTGTGTATTTCTGTGTATGAGTGCATGCTTCTGTGTATTACTCCTGTAGATGAGACTATAAACCGAGGCCCCGTGTGTGAACGCATGCAGAACATCTTGCCACACGTTAAATCCTATCCCACTTTTCATAAAAGTAGGCCATCATGTGCCGTGGGAACAGATGACATTTACAAAAGTGCATCCACATGGGACTGGAAGTAAAAAAGCATAGGATTGCTTATTCCATTATCCTCGATATAAAAGAATAAAGAAATAAAGAAAGAAATATTTCTAGGCATTGCAATTCGCCTCTACATCCCAAAGTTGGATGTGCTAGGTCTGATCTGTCAGGTGCTTAACGGCAGCACAACGCGTTTTTGCTCATACGACATACAACATTGCTGTCTGATCATTCAATGAAGAACATGCGAAATTGCAAGGAAAGAAGAAGAAGAAGAAGAAGAAGAAGAAGAAAGAAGAAGAAAGAAAGAAGAAGAAGAAGAAGAAGAAGAAAAAAAGGAAAAAAGAAAAGAAGAAGAAGAAGATTGCAAGAAGAAGAAGAATTAGCAAGAGAAGAAGAAGAAAAGAAGTAAAGAAGAATGAACAAAGGAAGAAGAAAGAATTGAAGAAAAAAAAAAGAAGAAGAAAAGAGAAAGAAGAAAAAGAAGACAAAGAAAGAAGAAGAAGAAAAAAGAAAAAGAAGAAGAAGAAGAAGAAGAAGAGAGAAGAAGAAGAAGAAGAGAAGAGAATTGCAAGAAGAAGAGAGAAGGATGAGGAGGAGGAGAAGAAGGAAGAGAGAAGAAGAAGAAGAAGAAGAAGAAGAAGAAGAAGAAGAAGAACAAGAACAAGAGAACAGAAGAACAAGAAAACAAGAACAAGAACAAGAACAAGACAAGAACAAACAAGAACAAGAAGAACAAGAACAAGAACAGAACAGGGTTGCAAAGAAGAAGAATTGCAAAGAAGAAGAAATTCATATCTTGCAGTCTGTGCATGCCTGCAAGTTCATGCCTGATGAACTGACAATGAGGTTAGCACGCCTGTCATGCCAGCCTGTGAGGGGAGTGATGGTGAGAGATAAAGAAGCAGACAATGGGGATTTTATGGCCCCTCTTCTCTCTGATACTCTCACAGGGAGTGCCACATACTGCAGTGTCTGGGTGCCAACTCCTAGGCCCCCTGTTACACGTAAAGTGCTCTTCTCCTAACAGGTTGTACAAAACATGTTGACTTTACTTAACGCTTGGATATCATGGGATGCATACGAATTAGTGAGTGAGTGAGTGTGTGTGTGTGTGCACGCGTGTGTGCATGAGTGTATGTGCTTTGATTTGTTTTTGCAAGATATAGCACTATATAAATTCCATGTTGTATTATTATTAATTATTATTATTATTATTATTATTATTATTATTATTATTATTATTATATTATCATTATTATTACTATTACTATTACTATCATTATTGATTTCTTTTCTTTTTGATACTCTTCCAAATGTATTGTTTTAATCTATGTGAATAATTCAAAAGTTGAACTCTTGTCTCATCCACAAGACTAGCTCCCTGGCAAAACATCCAGGTCAGGTAAGGTAAAAAGTCTGGCTTTGATCAAGCTTTGAGCTTTTACCTTTTTTGCTTTTGATAGAAATTATATTATCTTGTGCTAACAAAACTGCCAGTTCATGAAATTTTGTGATGGTGATTAAACGTGTTTCCTCTTCTGCTTCATCTTGTATGCATGGTAGTGCACCTGTGTCATTAAGGTGGACTTTAATCAGAACCACTATTCCTCTGCCAAAAGGTATTATCTTTGAGCAATGTAAAAAAAAAAAAGTTAATTAGTTTTGTAATATATTTTCTCTGCTGTGTGTGTGTATGAGAGATGAGAGAGAGAGAGAGAGTGAGAGAGAGAGAGAGAGAGATGAGAGATGGTAGTTGAGAGATGTAGAGGTATGTGTTTGTAGAAAGTGTGTGTATGTGGTGTGTGTGTGTGTGGTGTGTGGTGTGTGTGTGTGGTTGTGTGTGTGTGTGTGTGTGTGCATGTGTGTGTGTGTGTGTTGCATGTGGTTTGGGTGCATGCATGCAAGAGAGTGAGTGAGCAAGTGAGTGAGTTAGTAGGTGGTGTGTGTGTGTGTATGTGTGTGTCTGTGGGTGGGTGTGGGTGGGTGTGCCTGAAAGTGCATGCATGTGTGAGTGCAAGTGCATGTGTGTGTCTGTTTCTCTGTGTGTGTGTTTGTGTGTGTGTTTGTGTGTGTGTGTGTGTGTGTGAGTGCAGGTGCATGTGTGTGTGTGTCTTTGTGTCTGTGTCTGTGTGTCTGTGTTGCAAACCTCCAGCAAAGTGGGTATGTTTACAAGTGAACGCGTACAAAGAAATAAATCTACTCATCACTCACTGTCTGTCTCTGACTTTTTTTTAATCTACCTTTTTTTTGTTAGACAAACATCATGCGGGAAAAACCTTCACACATGTCTGTCTCTTTCTTCTATCTATCTACCTTTGTTTTGTTTTGTTTTGTTTTGTGTTAGACAAGCTTCATTCCAGGGGAAAAACCTTCACATGTTTGTGTAGATATACTTGAGTGCACGTCTTTGTGTCTACCTAAGTGCCTTAGCTCACGTCTTGTAGCCAAGATCTGTCTGTGCATTGCACGTGAGTACTGTACGTACGTCCCTGATGAAACAGAAATGGGGTCAGCATGCCTGTCATGCCATGTCAGCCTTGGGGGGCAGTGATGGTTAGAGATAAGGAAGTCAGACAATGGTGGTTTTATGGCTCCTTAGCTGGTACTTTTACTGGGAGGTCTATGTGGGTTGGTTGGGTTTTTTTTAGTGTCTGTCGGTAAGAGTTCAGCTTTTTCTGCTGACACATTCAGTACTTTTATTTCTCTTGAAAAATTTACGAAATATATGACCTGGTACTCCGAGGTTCACC
>CM060338.1:19998987-20006487 GCA_030674155.1 Stramonita haemastoma
CTTCTTTTTTTTTTGCAAGCCCTGTTTTTAAAAAAAAATCTTTTATTTCGAGGATAATGGAATAAGCATTCCTGTCCTGTATTTTTTACATCCAGTCCCCGTGTGTATGCAGTTTTGTATATTTTGGTGACTGATGGGGCCGATGTGTGAGGAACACTGTTCAACTATAATAAGCAAATAATCATTCATCTAAACAAATAAACAAACGAAACAAATAAACAGGTTTGGGGGGCATACAGTCCAGTTCTACAAACATCTAAGATGTAAAAAGCCTGAAAGTGTTTATTACATACAAACATAAACAGATACGCAGGAGAAAGGATCACACACACACCACACACACACACACACACACACACACACACACACACGCGCGACACACACACACACACACACACACACACACACACACACACACACACACACACACACACACACACACACACACACACACACACACACACACACACACACACACACACCCAAGTCCTTCGGATGAGACTATAAACCGAGGCCCCATGTGCGAACGCACGCAGAACACTTGCGCACACGTTAAATCCTGTTACACTGTTTGTAAGAGTAGGCCATCGTGTGCCGGTGGGAACAGATAACACGATTTACAAAAACTGCATACACACGGGGACTGGATGTAAAAAAAAAAAAAAAAAGCACATGAGTGCTTATTCCATTATCCTCGATCTAAAAGAATAAAATATAAAAGAATAAGATAAAAGAATAAAATAAAATAAAATAAATAAATAAAATGAACACACACACACACACACATATTCTTAATATCTTTCGCTTCACACACATCCTTTTCCATCCAGCCAGCCATCATTTTAGAGTAGAAAATTTCCTGGAAGTGCAAGAGATAGATTAGGAGAACAGCTAGTTTAGCTCGTTAGAGGCAGGAAATAATGCAATCACCATAATAACCCTTATCTGCACCGCCAGCCACATAAAGCCTTTGTAACAATCCTATTGAACACACAACAAATGCGCACCTATGCGCGCCTGCGTGCGCGCGTACACACACAGGCATACACACATACATGCGCGCGCACGCACATACCACACACGCACGCACGCACACACGCACGCACACATACATACATACACACATATTATACATACACGCACGCACGCACGCACGCACACACACTTACACACACATAAACACACACACACATAAACACACACATAAACAAACACACACACATAAACAAACACACACACATAAACAAACACACACACATAAACAAACACATACAGAGTATGCTGTAGCGTAGCGGAGTGGAGTGGAGTGGAGTGGAGTGGAGTGGAGTGGAGTGGGGTGGGGTGGGGTGGGGTGGGGTGGGGTGGGGTGGAGTGGAGTGGAGTGGAGTGGGGTGGAGTGGAGTGGAGTGGAGTGGAGTGTTGAAGGGTGGTGGTGGTGGTGGTGGTGGTGGTGGTGGTGGTGGTGGTGATGTGTATGTGTGTATGTGTGCGCGCGCGTAGGCGCATGCATGTGTGTTTGTGGGTGGGCTTGTTCTTGCAAACACATAATTATTTGTAAACCTGCAAGGGTGCACGTAGTAACTAAAAATTGTGCATGCAAGCAAGTACGCTTACATGCATGCATGTCTGCATGCTTGCATGCACGCGCACGTATCGATAAACACATCCGCATGCACACTCACACACATGATATGTGCCTAAGCGATCTAGCGCATGCACGCGAATTCGCCCAAGGCAATATCGTGAAGTAGGCCTAGAAGAGAGTGCAGAAAGAAGCAAGAGAGAGGAAAGAAAATGTCAACGACTTATCACTGTGTGTTTAGCTCTCATCTCCATGGGCCGCAATGCAAATTCTGTCTGGGAGTTAACTACATTTGATTTGATCTCCTCCCTTCCTCCGACCCCCCCCCCCCTCCCCCTTACCTTTTCCCCATCTCCCATCCTCCCATTTCTACCCCTACTCCCCTTTCTCCTCCTTCCTCTCCTCTCCTTTTCCATTCTCCCCCCCCCCCTTCCTTCTCCCTCCTTACCCTCCCCCTTCTTCTTCCCCTCTACTTTCCCATCCTCCCCCTTTCTCCCCTCACCTTTCCCATCCTCCCCCCTTCCTCCCCTTTCCTTTCTCCATCCTCCCCCTTCCTCCCCTTTCCTTTCCCCATCATCCCCCATTCTTCCCCTCTCCTTCCCCTTCCTCCCCTCTTCTTTCCCATCCTCCCCCCTTCCTTTCCCCTCCCTCCCCGCCGGTAATTGTGGACAGGGATAGTCTGGTGATCAGAGTGTTGCGCTAGCTGGTGATCTGCTGACCTGAGTTCGATTCTCGTTCAAGAGGATTTTTTTTTTATCTGGAGTTAACATCAGTGCCGACTCCACTCTCCCCAAAAGTTCTTCGGATGAAACTTTAAACCGAGGTCCCGTGTGCGAACGCATGTAGAATATCTTGCGCACACGTTAAATCCTGTTCCGCTTTTCAAAAGAGTAGGCCATTGTGAGACGATGGGAGAACACATGACAAAATTGACAAAACTGCATCATATACGCGGGAGCTGAATGTAAAAAAAAAAACCAAAAAAAACCCCAACAACAACACATGAGTGCGTATTCCATTATCCTCGAAACAAAAGAATACATAACATAAATGAATAAATGAACAAATGAATAAATAAATAAATGCATAAAGAAATGAAGAAAGAAAGAAATGAATAAATGTGAATAAACTAACAAATAAATAAATAAATAAACTGGTAGCGGGGTAAGGTGAAGGAAGCGTGAGCAGGGAGGCAGACCTAGAGGCTGTGTGTCTTCATCAGGTTAACGCCAAAGCAAATGTGGGCCAATGGTCCTTTGATGATGACAAACCTTGCTGCCCCTAATGTGGAATGCTCTGCTGTGTGTATGTGTGACTGGTTGGGTGAGGGGGGGTGAGGGGGGGTGTTGTGTGTGGGGGGGAGGGTGTGTGTGTGTATGTGTGTGTGTTGAGGTTGGGGTGTTGTGTGTGTGTGTGTGTGTGTGTGTGTGTGTGTGTGTGTGTGTGTGTGTGTGTGTGTGTGTGTGTGTGTGCGTGCGTGTTTGTGTGTGTGTGTGTGTTGGAGTAGGGGTGGGGAGGGGGTGGTGTGTGTGTGTGGTGGTGGTGGTGGTGGTGGTGGTGGTGGTGGTGGTGGTGGTGGTGTGTGTGTGTGTGTGGTTGCGTGTATGTGTGTGTTGGGTAGGGGTAGGGGTATTGTATGTGTGTATGTGTGTATATGTATGTATATGTGTGTTTGTGTGTGTGTGTAGGGCGAGGAGGGATGGGGTGGTGGTTGTGTGTGTGTATGGGGGGGGGGGGGGGGGGGGTAAGTGGCTGTGGTGATGGTGGTAGAATATGTGCGTTTGTGTGTGTGTGTGAGTGTGTGTGTATGTGTGTGAGGGGTGGTGGTGGTGGTTGTGTGTATGGTGGGGAGGGTGGTTGTGGTGGAGTGGTGGTCTTGTGCGTGTGTTTGTGTGGATGTGAGTGTGTGTGTATGTATGTATCTATCTGTCTGTCTGTCTGTCTGTCTGTCTGTCTGTCTGTATGTATGTATGTATGTATGTATGTATGTATGTATGTATGTATGTATGTATGTATGTATGTATGTATGTATGTATGTCTGTGTTTTTCTGTCTCTCATTCTGTCTGTCTGTCTGTCTGTGTGGTGTAGCTGTATAAATGACAAAGCTTTAACATCAAAGAAGAAAAAACAAACAAACAAGAGAAGTAAAGAAAGGTAAGAACTCCATTAAGTTAATCAATGGTAATTAACAGTAGAAATAATTATCTTCTGTTAAAAGCGATCCTGTAGTATTCTCTGTCAGTGAGGGTATGTGAATGCACTTATTGCTCTTGTGGGATGCAGGTGCATGCACCAAGTCTACTGCCAACTGCTTCCCTGGTTGTATGCAGTATGTGTGTGTGTATGTGTGTGTGTGTGTGTGTGTGTGTGTGTGTGTGTGTGTGTGTGTGTGTGCGCGTGCGTGTGTGTGTGTGGGTGTGGGTGTGGGGTGTGTGTGTGTGGGGGTAGGTGTGTGTCGTGTGTATGTGTGTGTGTGTGTGTGTGCGTGTTTGTGGGTGGGTTGTGTGTGTGTGTGTGTGTGTGTGTGTGTGTGTGTGTGTGTGTGTGTGTGTGTGTGTGTGTGTGGTGTGGTATGTGTGTGTATTTTGTGTTTTTTATATATATATATATATATATATATATATATATATATATATATATATATATATATATATATATATATATATATATAAAAATGTGTGTGTATTTATGTATCTCATTTTTGTGTCTAGAGAAGAATGGAATAAGCACTCGTGTGTTTATTTACATTCAGTCCCCGTGTGTATGCAATTTTGTAAATCTTCTCATCTGTTCCCACCGGCACACAATGGCCTACTCTTAAGAAAAGCGGAACAGGATTTAGCGTGTGCGCAATATGTTCTGCGTGCGTTCGCACACCGAACTTCGGTTTACAGTCTCATCCAAAGGACTTTTGGGGAGAGTGGATGGAGTCAGCACTGATGTTAACTCCAGGGGGAAAAAATCTCCTCGAACGGAAATCGAACCCTGGGTCGTCAAAGTGCGAGCGGAAATGTTCTGACCACTAGGCTATCCCATCCACCATCGTGGTTATCTATGTACTCCAGTATGCGTATGTGCATGCGTGCGTGCATTCTGATAGTCCTCCTGCACTGGTACTCTTCGTCCCTCCTTCCTTCCTTCCTTCCTTTTCCCTCTTGCAGGATACTTAATCGATTATTCAGAGGCCACGGACAACTTTAGAAGCCGCGGCTAATTAATCGAAACGGCCCCGACCCCTGTCATTAATTCACGAGACTCCTAGGACCTAAGCAACCCTTTTGATGAAAGAAGAGACTATTGTCGAAGAAGAAGACGGTAGAGAGAAAGAAAGAAAGAAAGAAAGAAAGAAAGAAAGAAAGAGAAAGTATGAAAGAGAAAAAGAAAGAAAGAAAAAAGAAAGAGAGAGAGACAGAGACAGAGACAGAGACAGAGAGAGAGAGACAGAGAGAGACAGAGAGAGAGACAGAGAGAGAGAGACAGAGATAGAGAGAGACAGAACACTGAACATGAACACTGAAATGGTTTAATGGTACCTTGGCCGTGGACCACAATACACCAGGTGAGGAGGTCGGGTGTGTGTGTTGTAATGCAAAATGAAAGCATGAATAAATTTCACACATAGTATGGTAGTGAAAAAATGAAATATGTACATTTCACATCTACTACTCCATACAAAGATCAAAGCATGGATACACTTTCTACATACTATAGTAATGAAAAATGAAAGCGTTAAAATCTCACACAAATTGCCCCAATGAAAAATCAAAACTTGGCTTATTTCACTCATACTATAGCAATAGAAAATTGAAGCATGGATAAAGACAGAGAGAGATAGAGAGAGAGATAGAGAGAGAGACAGAGATAGAGAGAGAGATAGAGAGAGAGATAGAGAGAGAGACAGAGAGACAGAGAGACAGAGAGAGAGAGAGACAGAGAGAGATAGAGAGAGAGAGACAGAGAGACAGATATATATATATATAAGAGAGAGAGAGAGATAGAGAGAGAGACAGAGAGACAGATATATATATATATAGATAGAGAGAGAGAGAGAGAGAGAGAGAGAGAGAGAGAGGAGAGAGAGAGAGAGAGAGAGAGAGAGAGAGAGGAGAGAGAGAGAGAGAGAGAGAGGAGAGAGAGAAAGAAAGAAAGACAGACAGATAAGCTGAAAGGGTAAATACCTAAAGGGATGAGGGGTGCAGGATGGCCTAGTGGTTAAAGCGTAGTACTTGTCATCTGACTGATCTGTACGAGTAGGCCATTGTGTGCCGGTGAGAACAGAGGACAAGATTTACAAAACTGCATACACCCGGGGACTGGTTGTAAAAAAAGAACATGAGTATTTATATTCCATTATCCTAGATATAAAAAGAATAAATAAATGAATAAATAAATCAATAGATAAATGAATAAACTTCGCGGGTACGAGCCACCACTCTGTTGCAGGAGATTTTTTTTTTTATCTCCTGGAGTTAATTAACATTAGTACCGACTCCACTTACCCGAAAATCCTTCGGGTGAGATTGTAAACGAAGGGTGTAGTGATTCAAAGCACGCAGAGCCACTTACACACACGTTAAACCCTGTTCTGCTTTTGGAAGAGTAGGCCATTGCGTTCTATTCCAATCCATTCAGTTTAAAGCCCTCTCGACCACGAAAGCCACATCAGGATGTCACATCGTTCAGTTTCAGTGGCTCGAGTAACTTTCACTTCAAGTTCAAAACCAAAATCTTTTAATACCTTCAAATATCTAACACTGTCCTTCTGCAAAAAGCAACCCAACATTGAATGACACACTACCTAAATAATTTAATTCCTTAAGGCCAATAAACAAAGCTTTCTTCTTAAGGACGCCAGCCATTCCGATTAATCCATCATCCCTAGGTTACAAAAACAAAAACCTAAAAAGATCAGGAATATTTTAAAATGAAAAAATAAAGATACATAATAAGTGTCACATAGGTAAATACCACTGAAGAATCCACATCCTGTGCCCACCACAGTGTCTAAAATATCATTTCCTGGTTGCCAAAACAAAAGAACACTGGCAAAATGTCATAAACATTTAAAAAAAAACAGAATAATCTCTTTTTATAAAGAGTTGCTTCAAAGAAAAGCAGGAGAATGGACTGGGAAGGCAGAAAATATTAAGTTAGAGAGAGAATAATCATTGAAAAGGTAAAGAGCCACGTGATGAAAGCAAAGCTCATCAGGCCAGATTGGTTTTAAAAGTCATGGCTTTGAATTTCATCGTCTGTGTGGATTAAAGTAAAGGTCAGGACTTTTTCAATGTCTTAGAGTCATCAGCATTCAGATCTGGTAGTTTCTTTTCCCCTTTTCATCCGTATATCATAGGCAGAAGATGACAAATCCACGCTAACATTTTCGTCAGCTTTTGTCAGTATTGGTAAAGGTAAAAAGGGAAAGGTAATGGTAAAGGTATCCCAGATCTATGTGGTCGTAGGGCAGCGACGCATCAGAGATCTCAGCTTCTTCATGGGCCAGCATGTTGAGGGTGGCGCCCATCTCCTCTCCCTCGCTGTTTTACCTTCCCTGACCCTAAAGGGGGCAGGTACTCATTTACAGCTGGGTGAACTAGAGGACTGTACTGAAGCAAAGAAGCGCAAACGGTCACCCACCCACTTGTAAACCACACTCTATTCAATGCTGCTTAACCTTAGCTTGGGGAACGCGAGTGCTCTGACCACTGAGCTGTCTGTCCTCTCTCCGTCGGTATTGATGGGATTGCGACTATACAAGGTGAAATTTTTGCGAAGATGAGTCGTAGCGTGTATGGTACTAGTAGCCCTCACAGGGTCACGGCTACTCAGGAGAGCTGAAGACTGAAAAACAACTTTGTCCGTCGTGTTCGACGATGACCTCCAAAACAACAGAGGAGGCAGCTGCTGTTTCGGAAAC
>CM060338.1:20044686-20047186 GCA_030674155.1 Stramonita haemastoma
AATCGAAATCAAAACAAAAGTAATATTACTCTGAAGAAACTTTTTTCATTTCCAGTTTCTGCCTATCTCGCTTCTATGTGATGCTTGAAAAAATATTTTCATTTGAAAATTTTGCACATCAGTAGAACTGTCACTCCATCCTGGTTCAAAAATAGACATGCAATCTTTGTGTTCACATGGTGACTTTTCTTTCCTGGCAAATCTCATAATCAAAAGCAGAGTTTGGAAAAGAAGCGAGCGTATGTATGTGCACATACACTCACACACACACACACACACACACACACACACACACACACACACACACACACACACACACACACGCACCACACACACACACACACCATTCACACACACACATGTAGGCACGCACGCACACACACACACACACACACCCATGCTCACACACACATACACACATGCACGTACGTACGCACGCACGCGTGCTCGCGTATGCACGTACGCACACACGCAACATACACGCGCATGAGCATGTACGTTAAACAGTAGAAAGACTAACTCTCTCTCTCTCTCTCTCTCTCTCTCTCTCTCTCTCTCTCTCTCTCTCTCTCTCTCTCTCACACACACACACACACCACACACAGACACACTCACACACACACACACAAACCTCCCCCCCCCTCCACCCACCCCACACACACACACTCACTCACACACACACAGACAGACAAACTTTTTCACTGGACCTTCTTGCAACAAGCAAAAGTGCTATAGGCTATAATTGGACAGCCCCCCCCCCCCCCCCCCCCCCCCCCCCCCCCCCTCTGAAGCCCTCACGCTCTGTCTATTGAAATTCAGTGCTCAACACAGCATATCCCACACACATCACAGGAGATCGCCAATACAACCCCTATACCCCCGCTGATATGGTTCATTCTCTACATCAAAAGTGTAAGAGTGATGGTGACGACAGAGAAAACAGCAATGAAATGAGGAAGGGGAGTATGGGGGGGAGGGGGGAGGATGACAGAGGAGATGAAGAAGATAATAAAACAATTTAAAACGAGAAGAAGAAGAAGAAGAAGAAGAAGAAGAAGAAGAAGAAGAAGAAGTAGAAGAAGAAGAAAGAAGAAGAAGAAGAAGAAGAAGAAGAACAACAACAACAACAACAACAACAACAACAACAACAACAGCAACAACAACAAGGAGAAGAACAAGAACAAGGAGAAGAACAAGAACAAGAACACGAAGAACAAGAGCAAGAACAAGAAAAACAAGAAGAAGAAGAGAAGAAGAAGAAGAAGAAGAAGAAGAAGAGAAGAAGAAGAAGAAGAAGAAGAAGAAGAAGAATTGCAAAAAATGAAACTTCTCTCTCTCTCTCTCTCTCTCTCTCCTCTCTCTCCTCTCTCTCTCTCTCTCTCTCTCTCTCTCTCTCTCTCCCTCCCCCCCCCTCTCTCTCTCTCTCTCTCTCTCTCTCTCTCTCCTCTCTCTCTCTCTCTCTCTCTCTCTCTCTCTCTCTCTCTCTCTCTCTCTCTTATTTATTTATTTATTTATTTATTTATTCATTTATTTTTATTTTAATTTTTTTAATTTTTTTTTTTTTTACAAAATCTCCTTTTTGACATACATTTCTATGATGTTACAACGATTTTTTATTTTTTTTCTCCCTTTTTTTTCTCATAAATTTGCAGTCGATTTGTTTTCATTGTTGTGATTTTCTTTGATTGAGGGCTGGATGTAAAAAAGCCATTATGTGTGCTTATTCTTATCCCTTAATAAAAGTGTTTCAAAGTGTTTCAAAGTGTTTCAAAGTGTTTCTCTCTCTCTCTAGCTCTCTCTAGCTCTCTCTAGCTCTCTCTCTCTCTCTGGTGTCTGCCTATCTAGTCTGTATTTCTTTCATTCTTTCCTTTGATATATTCAACAGGCTTAGCGAAGAATATTGCCTTCGCGGCTTAGGTTTTGTCGTAAAGGAAGGGGGGGGGGGGTGTAAAGACTCCACAGTGGTAGGTGGTGGGGGGTGGGGTGGAGAGGGGAACAAAGCGGTCTTTGACAGCAGAGGGGGAAGGTCAGCCTAAAGGGGGGAATAGGACTGTAGTGCCAGACATTGACACTGCCTTCATATGTTGCCACTTTGACGATCGACCGTGGAACCGAATATATTATTATCATTATTGTTACTGTGTCCATTCTGACCTAGCTAGAAGTACCTTGTTTTGGAGAGTTGTGGAGTTGGGGGGGAAGGAGAAGGAGGAAAGGGGAAGGGGAGGAGGGGGAGGGGGGTGGAAGAGAAGAAGGAGGGGGAGGAGGAGGACAGCTACATCAAAAAACAACACTACTACGACTCCTACTATTATGAATTACTCTCTCTGTCTCTGTTTCTGTCTCTCTGTCTCTCTCTGTATCTCTGTCTGTCTGTCTGTCTGCCTGCCTGCCTGCCTCTCTCTCTCTCTGTCTCTCTCTGTCTCTCTCTGTCTCTCTGTCTGTCTCTTCTGTCTCTCTGTCTCTGTCTCTGTCTCTGTCTCTCTCTCTCTCTCTCTCT
>CM060338.1:20062186-20067186 GCA_030674155.1 Stramonita haemastoma
TGTGGTCGGCGGGCTATAAACAAACAAGATTGAATTAGATAGAACCCCCGCTCAATCAATATCAATTTTCTGGCTTCGGGGAAATCACATTAACAGGCTCCTCCTGAATTTCAATACCACTCAACTGTCTCTAGAAACAGAATTTAAGATTGAGCATTGGGGGGGGAAAAAAGAAAGAATATTTTATCTTCACGAGATTCTGGCAGAGAACCTGTGCATGTCACTTTTTTTTTGAAAAAATGTTTAGTTTGCTAAGACTTGAAATGTAAGTTTATAGGCAACATTTGAAATTTGTCTTGGACAAGTTTACATTTGTTAGATGTTTTTCTTGAAGAGTGTTGGGTTTTTTTCTTGAGTTTCTGGTCATACAAAACAGTTTCACGAGCATCAATTTAAATAAGACATGTCTATTCGCTACTGATATTTCTTCTGTTTGTGTGTCTGTCTATGTGTTCTGTCTATGTGTCTGTCTGTGGGACTGTCTGTGTGTCAGTGTGTCAGTGTGTCTGTCTGTCTGTCTGTCTGTCTGTCTGCTGCCTGCCTGCCTGCCTGCCTGCCTCTCTCTCTCTCTCTCTCTCTCTCTCTCTCTCTCTCTCTCTCTCTCTCTCTCTCTCTCTCTCTCTCTCTCTCTCTCTCTCTCTCCTTTTCTCTCCCCCGCCTCCCCCCCCCCCGATCTATTCTCTGTCGCGACCACCCAAGCTCTTTTCTCCGCGACTAATTTCTTGATTAGCTCCTACCCCATCCATCAATCGACCCCTTCCCCTTCCCCCTCCCCACCTCCCCCCCCCCTGGCCTTACTTATTAGCATCAGTTCCTTCCCCCCACCCCATCCCTTCATTAACATTAAGTTGCAGTGAATTTGCCACTACAAACTATCGGCAAGTGGTGCACCGAAATTTGGTACCTTCACTCTCTGACTCTCTTGTCTCCCTCTGTCTCTTTCTGTCTCTCTCTGTCTCTGTCTCTGTCTCTCTGTCTCTGTCTCTCTACCCGTCTCTGTCTCTCTCCCTGTCTCTGTCTCTATCTCAGTGTTCAGTGCTCTCTCTCTCTCTCTCTCTCTCTCTCTCTCTCTCTCTCTCTCTCTCTCTCTCTCTCTCTCTCTCTCTCTCTCTCTCTCTCTTCCCCTCTCTCTCCTCCCCCTCTCTCTCTCACTCACTCTTTCTTCGAATTTCTTCTCTTCCTAATGCTACAAAAACAAAATTTGGCTTTTGAGAAGTGTATGCGCTCTTTAAAAAAAACCCACACAAAAAAAATCCCACACATAATTATTCATTCTTCCACCCCTAGTACTTTCCTTCCTCTTGTATCTCATGGAGTAGCATCCCGTCCACTGAGTGTTCATCAATACCAGACGCCTTCTCCCCCCAGCCCCCCTCCCCCCGCCCTTCCCCCTCCCCCTGTCTCTCCTTCCTTCCTCCATCTATTCTGTCGTCAATTCCAATTACTGTACACAACATGCCAGGACTTGGGTGCTCAACAAGTGGGGTGGGATCGAATGCACTTTAATAGTGGACGTGTGAGTGTATGTACGCGCGCGCGCGCGCGCGCGCGTGTGTGTGTGTGTGTGTGTGTGTGTGTGTGTGTGTGTGTGGAGGGTGGAGGGGGGGTGTGAGGGTGGATGAGGGTGTATGTGATTTGGGGGGGGGGGGCTAAGAGAGACAGAGAGAGGGAGAAGAAGAACAACAACAAGATCAACAACAACAACAACAACAACAACAACAACAACAAGGGACAGTTTCGTCTGAAGCCATCAGCCAACAAGCACTGGAAAGTGAACAAAAACAGATGAAGAAGAAAAAAAGGTAGAAGAGGTGACAGTGGAGAGGGGGAAGGGGTGGGAGGGTTGAGGTACACAAGAGAAAGAGTGAGAAGAAGAAGAAGAAGAAGAAGAAGAAGAAGAAGAAGAAGAAGAAGAAGAAGAAGAAGAAGAAGAAGAAGAAGAAGAAGAAGAAGAAGAAGAAGAATTGCGAAGCAGAAGAAGAAGAAGAAGAAGAAGAAGAAGAAGAAGAAGAAGAAGAAGAAGAAGAAGAAGAAGAAGAAGAACAACAACACACAACAACAACAAGAAGAAGAAAAAGAAGAAGGAGAAGAAGAAGAACAACAACAACAACAAGAACAACAATAAGAAGAATAACAAGAAGAAGAAGAAGAAGAACAACAACAACAACAAAACGAACAGCAACAAGGGACAGGTTAGTCTGAAGACATCAGCCAACAAGCACTGGGAAGTGAACAAAAAAAGATGAAGGAGAAAGAAGGGTAGGAGGGGGTGACAGTGTGTGTGTGTGTGTGTGTGTGTGTGTGTGTGTGTGTGTGTGTGTGTGTGTGTGTGTGTTGTATGTGTGTGTGTGTGTGTGTGTGTGTGTGTGTGTGTGTGTGTGTGTGTGTGTGTGTGTGTGTGCGTGCGTGGAAGGGGGGGGGGGTATGTACAAGAGAAAGAGTGAAGAAGAAGAAGAAGAAAGGGAAGAAAGGAAAGAGATAGGGTAGGGGTCCAAACGCCAAAAAATTTTGCTACATCATTCTGCACACGTTCGTTATCATTTGCATAGCTGTCGGATACAAACTACACAGGATGGGGAAGTGTGCAGAGAAACTTTGAATCGAGGTAAAAACTTTCTGGTGTTGCACAACAGATTTTTTTTCTTTTCTTTTATTCATTGGAAAACAAAAACCATTAAGTTAATGTTTATGTCTTCTCCCCTTTGATTTCTCGTTTGTGATTCATGGAGTAATGACTTGTGCTGTGATTGTTCTCAATAGCGAGAGCTGTTCCCCGGGACCCGCTCCGCTGCTTGCCGCTGCCTGTTCGTGAGCTTCGTTTCCTGTTGTTGTTGTGTTTCAATTCAATTAGTGTAGTCACGAGTGGTGGTTTGTGGTTGGTGATAGTGGTGGTGGGTGTTGGACTTAATTAGCTGAGTGTAAGTGAGGTAGAGCCGGCGCTTGCTTTATGTGGTCGTGTGATGGAGTGTGTGTGTGTGGTGTGTGTGTGTGTGTTGTGTGTCGTTGATGTGTTTCTATGGTAAGAAGGTGAGGGAGGAGTGTGAGGAAGTGGCATAATGTGATTGGGGGGAGCTAAAGAGAGAGAGAGAAACAAAAGAAAAGAAGAAAAAGAAAAGAAGAAAAAAAAAAGAAGAACAAGAACAACAACACAGAACAAGAAAGAAGAAGAAGAAGAAGAAGAAAAGAAGCACAGAAGAACACACAACAACAACAACAACAACAACAACAACAAGGGACAGTTTCGTCTGAAGCCATCAGCCAACAAGCACTGGAAAGTGAACAAAAAAAGATGAAGAAGAAAAAAGGTAGAAGAGGTGACAGTGGAGAGGGGGGAAGGGGGGGAGGGTTGAGGTACACAAGAGATAGAGTGAGAAGAAGAAGAAGAAGAAGAAGAAGAAGAAGAAGAAGAAGAAGAAGAAGAAGAAGAAGAAGAAGAAGAAGAACGAGAAGAAGAAGAAGAAGAAGAAGAAGAAGAAGAAGAAGAAGAAGAAGAAGAAGAAGAAGAAGAAGAAAGAAGAAGAAGAAGAAGAAGAATTGCGAAAGCAGAAGAAGAAGAAGAAGAAGATAGAAGAAGAAGAAGAAGAAGAAGAAGAAGAAGAACAACAACAACAACAACAACAACAACAACAACAAGAAAAAGAAGAAGGAGAAGAAGAAGAAGAACAACAACAACAAGAAACAACAATAAGAAGAATAACAAGAAGAAGAACAACAACAACAACAACAAAACGAACAGCAACAAGGGACAGGTTAGTCTGAAGACATCAGCCAACAAGCATTGGGAAGTGAACAAAAAAAGATGAAGGAGAAAGAAGGGTATGAGGGGGGTGACAGTGTGTGTGTGTGTGTGTGCGTGCGTGCGTGCGTGCGTGCGTGCGTGCGTGCGTGAGTGCGTGCGTGCGTGCGTGCGTGTGTGTGTGTGTGTGTTTGCGTGAGAGGGGGGGGTATGCACAAGATAAAGAGTGAGAAGCAGAAGAAGAAAGGGAAGAAAGGAAAGAGAGAGGGTAGGGGGTCCACACGCCAAACTTTTCCTACATCATTCTGCTCACGTTTGTTATCATTTGCATAGCTGTCGGATACAAACTACACAGGATGGGGAAGTGTGCAGAGAAACTTTGAATCGAGGTAAAAACTTTCTGTTGTTGCACAACAGATTTTTTTTCTTTTCTTTTATTCATTGGAAAACAAAAACCATGTGTAAGTTTGACACTTGTTTGTGACTCTCTCGCTTTGCATTTGGTGGTTGGGTTGAGTTGAGTTAATTGATTGATTGGTTGGTTGATTGGTTGGGTGGTTGGGAGGGTGGGTGTTGGGTGGATGGTTGGCTGGTTGGGATGGTGGGTAGGTGTTGGGTGGATGGTTGGTTTGTCGGTTGGTTGGTTGGTTGGTTGTTTGGTTGGTTGGATGGATAGTGTGTGTTGGGTGGGTGGGCTGTTTCGTTGGTTTGTGTGGTTTGCTGGTTGGTGTGTTTGTGGGTCGTATAGGCATTGCTCTGGTGTTGAAGACCTCAACCCAGGGAGAGAAACCTTCATTTCATTTCATGCAGAGAAATCTCCCGTGACTGAAAGTGAAGTACGATACAAAACAATGCAATATAATATAGTACAATACAATATGATGCAATGCAGTAAAACACAATACAATACAGTACAATGCAGTACAATGCAATACAATGCGATGCAGTACACTAAACTACAATACAGTAAAACACAATACAATATAGTACACACACACATACACACAACACATACAAACACACAAACACACACACACACAACACACACACACAACACACACACATACACACACACACACACACACACACACACACACACACACACACACACACACCACACACACACACACACACACACACACACACACACACACACATACACACTCCTTATTGGAAAATACTGCTAACGTGAACAGGATCAAGTCAAAAAAATAATAAATCGTCATCGCAGAGAAGCCCACTACTGTTCAATTGATCACACACA
>CM060338.1:20069195-20071695 GCA_030674155.1 Stramonita haemastoma
GAGGAGAGAGAAGAAGGGAAGAGAGAGGGAGAGAGGAGAGAGGCGGGGAGAGAGAGGAGGGAGAGGGAGAGGGGGGAAGAGAGGAGGAGAGAAAAGGGAGAGGGAGAGGAGAGAGGGGAGTGAAAAGAGAGAGAGGAGAGAGAGAGGAGGATGAGAGAGAGAGAGAGAGAGAGAGAGAGCGACATACAAACACACACACAGACACAACACACCACACACACACACACACCCCACAC
This sequence comes from Stramonita haemastoma, assembly GCA_030674155.1. Classification (NCBI taxonomy): domain Eukaryota; kingdom Metazoa; phylum Mollusca; class Gastropoda; order Neogastropoda; family Muricidae; genus Stramonita; species Stramonita haemastoma. The sequence continues at coordinate 20,069,432 of CM060338.1, forward strand.
ACCACACAAAACCAAAACAAAAACACACAAACACACACACACACACACACACACACACGCATGCACACACACATGTATTACAAAACCATACAAACACACACTCAGGTAAAAGAAAAAAGTCATAGGAAAGAAAAACATTGGTAAACAAACAAAACACAAGTAAGCAGGCAAACACAGGTAAACAAACCCAGGTAACCAAACAAGGAGGAAGAAGAAAAAGAGGCAAACCAAGGAAAGAGATGGGAGGGACACATCAGCGAATGGACAGGCCTAGACTGGACAAAAACCCTGAGAAAAGGCGAACAGAGAGAGGAACGGAGGGAACTGGTTGTCAAGTCTTCATGGGTGCCCCCACGGTCGTCAGACTAAGGGATGGATAGATAGATAGACAGGGCTGGACTGATTTGATAGATAGATAGATAGATAGTAGATAGATAGATAGATAGATAGATAGTTAGATTAGATAGATAGATAGATAGATAAACAGACAGACAGACAGACGACAGGCAGACAGACAGGGCAGACAGATAGATAGATAGATGATAGATAGATGTAGATAGATGTAGATAGATAGATAGATAGATAGATAGATAAACAGATTGACGACAGACAGATAGATTGGTAAAGGTAGGTAGATAGATAGATTTTTTAGATAGATAATGATAGATAGATAGATAGATAGATGAAAAGATGTTTGATAGTAGACAGACAGACAGACAGACAGACAGATTTAAATAGGGTAGCAAAAAAAACAAACACAAGTGAACAAAACAGGTAAGCACAAAACACACCCCCACACACACACACACCCCACAACACCAAAACACACACACCACACCCCACACACACCACACACACAAACAAACACAGGAAAACAAACACACAACGAACATTTAAAAGGTACACGAACACACATTGTTTCACTTACCCTCCAAGATAAGGCAGAGGAGTACCGATGCGCTACCGGGAATCCACAACAACTGCATTCTGACTGAATGAAATAACGATCTCCGTCACTTTTCGCACTCAATGAACTTTTTGACGCCGTCACCACATGTGTCAGGTATCCTTTATGCCATTCCAATACAGCATAACAGCATAACACAGCACAGCACAACGCAGCACAACACAAAATATCAACAGTCACATCCTTCAATATCAAAAACCACTGAAGGACTGAAAACCAGAATCCTCACAATCAACCGAAAATTTGAGCAATCATCACTTGCAGGAAGTTTGAGAAGAAAAAAAACTCACTAACTTGGCTTAGTGGTTCAACTTTCACTTTTGTGCTGAACACAATTTTTACTATTGCTTAGGTTGTTGTTTTTTTAACACTGCGCAGATTATCATGAAGATGTGTGTGCATTCATATGTTGTTTTCTTCTTCCTCGCGTAAGTATGTGCAGAATATAAACTTGATCAAACCTCTTTTTTTTTTTTAACTCCCGGTTTTTTTTATTTTATAGAATCATTCATACAATTGATATAGGATGCATCCTCGTGTATGCGTTGGTCATACAAAAAAGACTCTCTTTGCTGGAAAGTTTCGAGTTTATAAGAATAATCGCAGACACATTGTTAAAACTACTCCACCAAACTTATAACACATTTTCAACGCTTGTACCGCAATCACACCGGCGTCTCAAAGAATTCAAATATACATTTTCAATGCTCGTAACACAAGCACACCGGCTTCTCAAAGAAATCAGACATACATTTTCAATGCTTGTAACACAAACCCATCGGCGTCTCAAAAAGGAGTCAAACCACCACAACAATCCAACAGTCACCAAAAAAAAAACCTCTTCACAAAAATCAAACACAACTTTCAATCGCCCTCCAACACCAACACACACACAAAATTACCAACCAGAGTCTTCTTCACAATAGAAGGCAAAAAAATAAAAATCACCACCAAAGCCTGACTGACTTACTATAACCCCCAACACACACACACACACAGACACACACACTGAAGCACACACAAATTCCCAAACCCACACCCGATTTTCTGCTTAATCAGATCACAAGCGGTGCTCGTTTTCACAGGTGTACACCCACAAAAACACAAAAGCTTCCCGAAATCTTAGCAGTCGAGTGTGAAAGCCAATTCTCAGCGTATACATACATATATATAGGTATATATAGATCGAACACTAGCTAGCAAGTCGAGGGGCGACACACACACACAACGTATTCGACTGGAGTCGCCGCTACCGTCGCCGTTTACATGCCCACAAGCAACAGGCAAACCAGGAATT
>CM060338.1:20076695-20079195 GCA_030674155.1 Stramonita haemastoma
AGAGTAGGCTATTGTGTATCAGTGGGAACAGATAACAAATCTTACGAAAAAAAAAAACACATACACACAAGGACTGAGGAAAAAAAAAAAAAAAGGAACAAGAAACAAAACACCCCCAATAAAAAAAAAAACCAAACAAACAAGCTATGATTACTTACTCCATCATCCTCAAAAATATAAGATTTTTTTTTTCAAAAATAACTTTTAAAAATAAATAAAATCAATGGTCAAAATCAGCTAAACAAAAATGGCCAGTTAATCTCTTTCTTAAAACGCAGGCAAGGTACAAGCTGATCATGCATGGACACTAACGAGATCTTCACGGATGAAAGGAAACGCTGCTGGTCATCGGATGGCCACATCAAATGACAAATGGCAGTGTCCTATCAGTGTGGAAGTGGCTATCATTGATTTATCTGGGTGCTGGGCTGCCTCCCTGAGAGCGAGTGGTGAGTCACGGTGCCTGTCAAGTCAAACTAAGTCAAGTAAGGTCAAGTCAAGCCAAGTCAAGTAAGGTCAAGTCAAGCCAAGTCAAGTAAGGTCAAGTCAAGCCAAGTCAAGTAAGGTCAAGTCAAGCCAAGTCAAGTCAGGTCAAGTCAAGCCAAGTCAAGTAAGGTCAAGTCAAGCTAAGTCAAGTAAGTTCAAGTCAAGCTAAGTCAAGTCAAGTCAGGTCAAGTCAAGCTAAGTCAAGTAAGGTCAAGTCAAGCCAAGTCAAGTAAGGTCAAGTCAAGCTAAGTCAAGTAAGGTCAAGTCAAGCCAAGTCAAGTAAGGTCAAGTCAAGCTAAGTCAAGTAAGGTCAAGTCAAGTAAGGTCAAGTCAAGCCAAGTCAAGTAAGGTCAAGTCAAGCTAAGTCAAGTAAGGTCAAGTCAAGCCAAGTCAAGTAAGGTCAAGTCAAGCCAAGTAAGGTCAAGTCAAGCCAAGTCAAGTAAGGTCAAGCCAAGTCAAGTAAGGTCAAGTCAAGCCAAGTCAAGTAAGGTCAAGTCAAGCTAGGTCAAGTCAGGTCAAGTCAAGCTGTCAGGTAAGGTCAAGTCAAGCTAAGTCAAGTCAGGTCAAGTCAAGCCAAGTCAAGTAAGGTCAAGTCAAGCTAAGTCAAGTAAGGTCAAGTCAAACCAAGTCAAGTAAGGTCAAGTCAAGCCAAGTCAAGTAAGGTCAAGTCAAGCCAAGTCAAGTAAGGTCAAGTCAAGCCAAGTCAAGTAAGGTCAAGTCAAGCTAAGTCAAGTAAGGTCAAGTCAAGCCAAGTCAAGTAAGGTCAAGTCAAGCTAAGTCAAGTAAGGTCAAGTCAAGCCAAGTCAGGTAAGGTCAAGTCAAGTCAGGTCAAGTCAAAAAACATTTTTAATCATCCCACATATGCAATTACAATTCTGTCAGGCACCTTGATGAAAACAAGGTAAAGGTGTCCCATAACCTGAGTAGTCGTAGAGGAGCAAGGCATCAGAGACCTCAGCTTCTCTAGGGACCAGCATACTGAGAGCGGCGCCCATCTCCTCCCCCTCGCTGCGTTACCTTCCCCTGACCCTAAAGAGGGCAGGTACCCATGTATTACAGCTGGGTGAACTGGGGGTACTGTACTGAAGCCAAGGCATGCAAACGGTCACCCATCCAGTTGGTAAACCTCGCTGGATGCTGCTTGAAAACCTTAGCTGGGGGAAAGCGAGTGCTCTAACCACTGAGCTATCCCGTCCCACAGCAAGCCACAACAGATCACAAGTAGTGGCAGTATCAGTGTGGACGTGGTCTGTTATTGATTCATCTGTGTTCTGCTGGCCAGGCTCCCTTAGGGCACAAGGTGAGTCACGGTGCCTGTCAAGTCAAGTCAAGTCAAGTCAAGTCAAGTCAAGCCAAATCAAGTCAAGTCAAGTCACGTTTGCGAACGCACGCAGAACAACTTGTGCACATGTTAAAACCTGTTCCGCTTTATGGAAGAGTAGGCTATTATGTGCCAGTGGACTCGTATGACAAAATTGACAAAACTGTACACACACGAGGGAACTGGATCTAACTAAAACAACCCACCACACAAGTGCTTATTCCATTATTATAATCAAATTGAAAGAATAAAATTAATATAAAATGAATAAACCAATGCGCCATGGCGGCTGGATGCATGATGCGTGACTTTCTTGGCCTTGCGATGCGCTGTGTTGTGCTGCGCTGTGCTGCGCTGTGCTGTGCTGTGCTGTGCTGTGCTGTGCTGTGCTGTGCTGTGCTGTGCTTTGCTGTGCTGTGCTTTGCTGCGCTGTGCTGTGCTGTGCTGTGCTGTGTTGTGCTGTGCTGTGCTGTGCTGTGCTGCGTTGTGCTGTGCTGTGCTGTGCTGTGCTGTGCTGTGCTGCGCTGTGCTGCGCTGCGCTGTGCTGTGCTGTGCTGTGCTGTGTTTGCTGCGCTGTGCTGCGCTGTGCTGTGCTGTGCTGCGCTGTGCTGTGCTGCGCTGTGCTGTGCTGTGCCGTGCCGTGTTGCCTGGGCTACTGTAGGCTGCATGTTGCATTGTCTTCATTGACATGAT
>CM060338.1:20096695-20103445 GCA_030674155.1 Stramonita haemastoma
CACATAACTAAGGATAAATACCCCTACATTCGCTATACACCAATACTAGTGTTACTTCACGAAAGATAAATATAATTCAGAACAAAACGCTCACGATGTGCTTATATTTCTTCAGTCCAGATGTTTAATTAACAACAAGAACCAATGCCCATTATCAGAGCCAAAACAACAACACACCGAAACCACGCGGAACCAGACATAACTACGACAAGTACAAACTCTCACCTGTCACTGGAACTAATATGGCGCACTCCTGCACCCCAACCGACGTGACTAGACGAACAAGTGACAAACAGTGACGAAGAACGAAGAACGAAGGCAGGAACTGGAGAGTGAAGCCTCCTACGAGGCGTAGGCTCTCTCCTGCTTCTCGAACGGAGCCAAAACTAGATCTACGTGGCGCCCAACAGCTAAAAAACTGGCACGGCGACCACGTCTTCCTGCTCAGCCTAAGCCTGCAGCCGCTCCGCTGATCTGACCGTTAGATCTCTCTCGCTGCGGAACTTCTCGAGAGATCTCGCCTAAGCCTAGATCTATACGAAGAGAAAAGGAAATGAACATAGACAGCTATACACACAGAAGTAAGTGCAGAAAATGCACGCACTGGACAACTAGCCACTATACACGTAAAACGATCTATTAAAAGAAATATGCGAACCGTGACAAACACTCTGGTCAGTGACAAAAACAAACACACACACATACATACATACACAATCACATTTCATGTCTTTGACACTAACACGCATACTGGCATACAAACACAATCACATTTCATGTCTTTGACACTAACACGCATATTGGCATACAAACGCAATCACATTTCATGTCTTTGATACTAACACGCATACTGGCATACAAACACAATCACATTTCATGTCTTTGACACTAACACGCATACTGGCATACAAATACAATCGCATTTCATGTCTTTGACATTAACACGCATACTGGCACACATACATAATCACATTTCATGTCTTTGACATTTAACACACATACACAATCACACTTCATGTCTTTTCCGGTTTCAAAAATGGCCGAAAAGGATGTCAACAAATTTCTCTGAAGAAAATTTGTAAAGAATAACAAGAAGAATGACTAGAACCAGAAGCAAGGGTCCAGATTTAACAACCACCCCAGTGATGGAGAAGAACAGCTCCAAGAAAAAGCCAAGAGCAAGCTCCGACAAGACGGTCAACAACGTTTTGACGGAGGATTCGACACCCTGCTCAACAAACAAGCAAGCCGTTACGATGGAACGCTTCCATGGCTTACTGGACACTGGGATCACGCCATCTGTACCATCTGTCGCAGTGAGCTCAATATTAGATCTTAAAAATATCATCACGGTCTTGTGTGAGCGCATTGAAAACTTAGAAAAAACTGTTGGCGAACAGAATGAAAAAATCGGAAATCTCATAGCTCTTTGCCAACAGAAAGAAAGTCGGACTGCCAAGCAACAACATGCAGAATCCGTAAAATCTCCCCCTGTCTCTTACGCTGATGCAGTCAAACTCAATGCAGGCATCTCTCACCCATCCCCAAAAGCCTTGAGCAGCGTGAGAGCAGGGCAGGACGAAAAAAAAGATAAAAAGACTGCAAAAAGAATAAAAGCAAAACCAGAATCGAGGAATGACGTCAAGTTCAGTGACGTAAACCAAAGTACGACGCAAAATGAAGAAAAGATAAAAGGGTTCTCCAAGCAGTCGACTTCTCAGGGCAAAGAAATTGAATCAGACATGCCTCGTGTCCTCATTTTGCACGACTCGACAATGAATAAAATAAATCCATCACGTTTGGCAATGTCATACGGCCTTCAGGTGGCGAAGAAAAAAGCTTACACCATTGACAACATAACGAAAGTGGCCCAAGAAGCTAGCAAGGAGCTTGAACCGGCCCCAGAGTGTGTCGTGCTGCATGCAGGCATCAATGACATCAAAGGGAAGGATCCTGCAACATGTAGCAAAGCCATGGCAGCGGCTGTAAAGGCTGTCCAGAAGATCTTCCCCAAGACCCATGTCGTATGCAGCAGGGCCACTCCAGTGAAACAACAGCATTTAGAAGCAAGACGGGTCGTGTTCAATGCTCACACTTATTCCGAAATAGTAAATGAAAATATCACCAACGTTTCCCACCTGGCATATGAGAATATTCATCCATCCAAACACCTTCAAGATGAGATTCACTTGAATAACTACGGAGCTGGCAACGTTGCAAGAGCCTTGGGCCGCCACCTATGCCAGCTGTTCTGGGAACGTCCTCGAAGACGACAGAGACGCGGGGGATTCGGCGCCAGCAACACAGGACGTTCTTTCTGTGGCAATCCATGGACTGACAGACCTGATCACCCCCTGCCACCTGCACTGTACCTGCTACCTCCCCCATGGGCGTTTCGTCATTAAGATCCTTACGTTTCTTCATGGCAGTACATGATTATCTTTTCAGAGCAAGATCTTCCCAAACATCACCATCTTACACCATGAACTTTTCATTGTTATTTACACTCTTCCTCACTGGTCTGTGTCTAAATCCCCTCCCCCCCTCCACTTTTTCCTGTTACTAACTTGTGTATGTGTGTATGTGAGGTGGGTCATTAGTTTGTTTTGTTTTTTTCAATTGGGTTGCATATTGTTGTTGACTACAATCATTAGAACACAAAATAATATAACAAACAAATTTATAACATGAAGACAAGATTGGACATGACATTACATCTCTCTAGAGGAGTTAAAATTTTGCAGTGGAATGCTCGGAGTATAGCCACCAATCTGTTGGACTTGACACAATTGTTAACAACTGATAACTATGCTATATTAGCACTCCAGTCTTTGAATGTGGACAAAATGAAAATGCCTAAATTGACAAATTATTATTACCCACCATTATGTGATTGTGATAATAACTTTAGAGTAAAATCTGCCATATATGTTAGGCAGGGTCTAGACTATGAAAAGCTAGTTATATCTCCTATCGTGCAAAGTATAGTAGATATGTATCACACTGGGGTGTCAGTCAAACTTAACAAGGATGAAATACTAAATGTAGTGTCTGTTTATTTACCCCAAGGTCCGAAAAATGACAATACTGACTGGTTAAAAAACACTGACTTCACTAAACATAAATGGATTATTCTTGGAGATTTCAATGCTCATGCTCCTTTTTGGGACTCTGCATGCTCTACCATCACTAGCAATCGTTTAATAGAAAATATTGTAGATTCAAAGCTTTACTTATTGAATGATGGTAGAGTAACCAGAATTCCTGATGTTTCTACCCATAAACCCAGTGCCATTGACTTAGCCTTAGTATCTCCAGGATTAGCTATGAACTGCTCATGGAATGTTGAAGAGGATTGCCTCGGAAGTGATCATTTTTCCAATCACATTGTCATTTGAGGATCTTTCCAGCATCAGATCTACCACATACTGAGGATAAAATCCCTCAATTTATATATAAATTAGCTAACTGGAGTTCTTTTCATTCGTTTCTCCAAGGTATGGCTATTGAAACGATTGCTGAGGATGATGTTGATAAATTTTATTCAAATTTTGTGGCAATGCTCATTCTAGCAGCTGAGTTTTCTATTCCCAAACGCAAAATCAGGAAGAATGGAAAACGATCAGGCAATAAATGGTGGACTAAAGAATGTGAGGATGCCGTAAACTATAAAAAGGAACAGTATAAAATATGGTTAAAAAAACCAATCAGAGGAAAACTTTATTCGTATGAAATATGCTAAATGTCATAGTAAGAAAACAATTGCTCAGGCGAAAACAATTATTGGACAGAATTCTGTATAAATGAAGTTTCAGAATCCAAGGACATGCATAAAGTTTGGAAGAAAGTTACTGAAATGAAAAACGGCTTTCAACTCCCATCGTTTCCAATCAAATTTGAAGAAAACAGATTTCCAAGCATATTTGAAAAAGCAGAAGCCTTTGCTACAATGTTTGCAGATAATAGTTCATCCTCAAAGCCTCAATCAGACATCAAAAGTAATGACTCTTCAGAAAAGCTAGACAAATTAGAAAATGTATCATCATGTAATGCGGATTATTTGAATGCTCCTCTCCAATATGATGAATTTATTGAAACCCTAGATTCATTTACTTTTAACAAGACAGCAGTTGGTCCTGATGGTGTATCTTATCAAATGCTGGCCCATATGCCTTTAAAATGGAAAAGACTACTTTATTCATTTTTTCCAAAAGTGTTGGATAAATGGCACTCTTCCTAATATCTGGAGGCAGTCTATAGTAGTTCCAATCCTTAAGAAAGGTAAGTTGAGGTCTTCAATAGATAGTTATAGACCAATTGCTCTCACTTCACATGTGGGTAAAGTAATGGAAAAAAATTATACATAAACGTCTGTTTCATTATTGTGAAAAGAATAATGTTATCCCAACTAATCAGGCTGGCTTTCGAAAGGGAAGATGTACTTCTGATCACTTAGTTAAGTTAACTCACCAGATTAAAAAACAATTTGCCAGAAGGAAAAGTGTGTTAGCCACATTCTTTGATGTGAAGAAAGCATACGATAGAGTCTGTCATGAAAAATTGTTGCATAAATTGAAGAATATTGGTATCAATGGAATGTTATATAAATATCTTCACAATTTTTTATCTAATAGATCAATCTGCATTAAATTGGGCTCAGCTTACTCATCCTACAAACCTATCAATTTAGGTATACCGCAGGGATCAGTGCTTGCTCCCATGTTGTTTTCTATTCTTGTACATGATCTCCCTAGTTGTTTGTCAACTAATACTCAAGTCGTTCAGTATGCTGATGATATCGCAATATGGATAAATACTTCAGTTAGGAAAAACACCAAAAAAAGAGTTACCAATTATGTTGAACATTTATATCAAGATGAATTAAATAAATTCTGTAGCTTTATGAAGGAGAATAAGTTAGAACTATCTGCAGAAAAAACATGTCTTGTGCTCTTTAATAATAGTGAAAATCCATCAAAATTACCAACCCTAAAATTAGAAGGAACAGTGCTTAAGTATAAACCATATGTAAAATTCTTAGGTGTAATTTTAACTAGAAAGTTGAGCTGGAAGATGCACATCGACCACTTAATAACCGAGGCTAGAAAAAGACTGAACTTTTTAAAAGTAATAAGTTTTCAGGCATGGAGTCAAGATACTAAAACACTGATACATTTGGCTCAATCTTTAGTACGCTCAAAATTAATCTATGGACAAGAAGTTTATTTTTCTGCTGCAGATTATCTGCTTAAAAAATTACAAAGTTTAGACAGTAAAGCCATAAAGATAGCACTTGGTGTTCCAACACATGCTAACACAGCTAATACTTATAAAGAAGCACATTTATTATCTCTCTCTGATCAACGAAGATTGGCGGTATCAAAGTACGTGATTCGGAGTCTCTCTATTCCAAATTCAGTAAAAGATGAAATACTGATGGATCAAGACACTGGTTATCCAAAACGAGCATGCGATATTTCATTTCTGCTGCCAATTAAAAATTATACTGATTCATTAATGAAAGAAATTGGCATTGACATAGCAACGATTCCAATTTACCGATGGTTCCCCGAATGCCTCCATGGGAACATATTTCAGCTAGCTTTGACATTGATTACACGGATGTAAAAAAGAATGAAGATCAAAATCTTCTCACTGTCGATGTAAAAAGCCACATTGAATGTAATTATTCCAATTATTTAAAAGTGTATACTGATGGATCTGTATTGGAATCAGGCAGAAGTGGGGCAGCATTTGTGATTCCTGCTTTAAAAGTGCAAAAGTCGTTTCATTTAGGAGAACATTTTTTCCATTTTTACGTCTGAATTATTTGCAATTTGTATGGCCTTGAAGTTTTTGTCTGATATGGCTCTTGATATTTCCCACATACTTTTTTGTATTGATTCAAAAGCAGTATTGAAGGCACTAAATAACTGGCAAGGGAAAATGAGGACAGATATTATATTTGAGATTAAATTTTTGATACACTGTATTGCTAGTAGAGGGATTCAAATAACTTTATGTTGGGTCCCTTCTCACTGTGGAATTTATTGGAATGAGTTGGTTGATTCATTAGCAAAACAAGGTGCCTCTGGTCGTAGTATTGAAACGTTTGATTCCAATCTTGTATTGTCCTCGTATGAAATTAGTGCTAGATTGATGAATAGAATGCATTCCAAAATGAAGACATCACATTTTGAACGTATTTCTTGTTCCAGTAAACTAGAAATTTTAATGTAATAAACTGAGGTTGAATGCATGGAATACCAAATATTCTAAAAATGTGTCATGTTGCTGTTCTCAGCCTCTATCAATCCACCACTTATTGTTTGATTGCCCAATTCTTATTGACTTTTTTAAAAGGAGAGGATTAGATTATAAAAAAAGATATGCCACAGTTCAAGAAGTTTTGTATGACTCTCAGCAGTTCATAACATCAGTTGCTGAGGTTATATATTCTTCCCCAGTAAGATCTCTTCTGTAGTTAGTTCTTAGTTTATATATATATATATATATATATATAATATATATTATATATATATATATATATATATATATATATATATGAGAGAGAGAGAGAGAGAGAGAGAGAGAGAGAGAGAGAGAGAGAGAGAGGGGAGAGAGAGGAGAGAGAGAATGCGGGTGTGTCTATATCACCAAGTAGTTGAAGGACATTAAACAAAACAAAACAAACAAAACAAAAAACTTCATGTCTTCGACATTAACACGCATACTGGCACACATACACAA
>CM060338.1:20103545-20108545 GCA_030674155.1 Stramonita haemastoma
ACAGATGACAGGATTTACAAAACTGCATATACACGGGGACTGGATGTAGAAAAAGCACACGAGTGCTTATTCCATTATCCTCGATATAAAAGAATAAACAAACAAAAAATCAGAAGCCAGTGGACTGGACATGGTGTGCGTGCAGTGCTGAAGAGGGGGATGCTGATCATCAACAGAATGCAGTGTAATGGGGGGGGGGGGGGGAGAGTTCAGGAATCAGGCAGGCCATTGTTGCCTTCATTTCATCTGTCCTTTAATCCTTCTTTCTCTGTGTGTGTGTGTGTGTGTGTGGTGTGTGTGTGTGTGTGTGTGTGTGTGTGTGTGTGTGTGTGTGTGTGTGTGTGTGTGTGTGTGTACGTGTGTGTGTGTGTGGTGTGTGTGTGTGTGTTTGTGTGTGTGTGGTGTGTGTGTGTGTTTGTGTGTGTATGTGTGTGTGTGTGAGTGTGTGTGTGTGTGCGTGTATGTGTGTGTGATGCTTTTAATCCTTTAATGGAATGGTTTTTCCTTCTTCTTTTTTTGGGGATAGTTGTTAGTTGTGTCAGGACAAAATAAAACGCGTCTGTGTTTTTCTTTTTTTTGTCGTTGTGGTTTGATAGGATGTTTGATGTGGAATGGAAAATTGTCAGATTCCTCCAAGTGTGTGTATGTGTGAGTGTGTGTGTGTGTGTATGTGTGTGTGTGTGTGTGTGTGTGTGTGTGTGTGTGTGTGTGTGTGTGCGCGCGAAGAAGGGGGTGTACATATGTGTGTGTGTGTGTGAGGAGGGGGGTGTACGTTTGTGTGGTTGTGGGGGGTGGCGGATGAGTGTCTGTGTGTGCATGCGTTTATGCATGTATACATGTGTGTGCATGTGTGTATGTGTGTGTGAGGAGGGGGTGTACGTTTGTGTGGGTGTGGGGGGTGGAGGATGAGTGTCTGTGTGTGCATGCGTTTATGCATGTATACATGTGTGTGCATGTGTGTATGTGTGTGTGCAGGCATGCAAGCTTGAATCTGTGTGTATCTGTTTTTGTATGTGTGTACATGTTCACACATGCATGCATGCATGCACGCACAACAATCATTCGTGCATATCTCTATTTCTAAACAAACTATACATACACACAATCATGCCAGAGCATTGTAATGGATTTCATTCAGTTACATTATCCCTCTGACTCGTGCATTTCAAATTGAATCCTGGTGTAAAAAAAAAAAGACCCAAACCCAACAACAGTAATACCCAGCTTAATTCTAAATGAATCCCCCTGAATTGCTGTGGAAGGACAACTGCACTGCAGGCAAGCTGCTACACTGCACTGCACTGCACTGTGCAGGGTGTAAGGTGAGGGTCGAGAACGAGTTGCACATGCAGCACGAACACAGCGGGAAGTGTGGACTTTCGGATGAAACGATAAACCGAGGTCCTACGTGTGTTACACATCATTATTTATCGCAGCACGTAAAAGAACCCACGTCAACAAAAGTGGTTGTCTCTGGCAAAATTCTGTAGAAAAAAGCCACTCAGATAGAGAAGCAAAATACAGTTGCTTACAGGAAAAAGAAAAAATATATATAATGGGTGTGGCGCTACTTTTGTGGCGACGCGCTCTCCCCTGCGGGGGAGAGCAGCCGGAATTTCACGCAAACAAACTGCTGTGACATAAAGTGGTATGAAATTTAAAAAAAACAACCACACAGCTAATGTCTTCAAGCCTCAGACACTGTACTGCACTGCACTGCAGTCTCCCTCCCTCCCTCCGTTCCTCCACTGAGGGTGTATGTGTTGATACTGTTTGTTATGTCTGCAGTGATGGACGGTTAGCCCAGGAAGGTAGAGGCTAGGGGAGGAGGGGTGGGGGTTGAGAGAAGAGGGTGGAAGGGGGCGGGGTGGTCTGTTGTTTCTAGTTAATCCCTCTGATCACTGCTTTTCATTTTGTTGATTGTTTTTTTCTGTTTCACTTTTTGCTGAGGGACTAGCATCCAGACTGCTCTTCAAATGTTCTATAGTGAATTAGATGGGTGGGTAGGTAGGGAGAAGGTGGGGGGGGGGGGGAGAGAAGTTAAGGCACAAAAATTAATGGTGTATCAAACCAAGCAATGAATTTCTAGGTAGGTAGGTTACTATGTTGACAACTGATCCTTGTCTCTGTCTGTCTGTCTGTCTGTCTCTGTCTGTCCAACTGCCTGTCTGTCTGCCTGCCTGTCTGCCTGCCTTCCTGTCTGCCTCTCTCTGTCTCTGTCTCTCCCTCCCTCCTAACTAAAACGTTAATGCAGTATAACATGAATGTGTATTAAACTCTATCCCTGTTCAAGATATGGCCATTGCGATCATGAGCCTCAAAGAATCGGCAGTTGCTTTTCATGTTTGATCAAATTTTGTATACCAATATACTGGTTTTCTTCCTTCCCCCCAAAAAAAAAGAACTCAATGTATTGTGGCCTGAGGCCAATGTATATATTAAAACGATTCAGAGTTCAAAGTTCTCTCGTATCCAAAAGTATACTATGTATGTTAACTTGGAACTATTAGCTGTGATTGTTAAGGATAGTTCCTTCTCAGGGCAAGTGCTGGATGAAAAAAAAAAGGTCAACACTGATCTGTGACCCTTAGGAATAAAAATTATCACTCAATCAATCAATCAAATAATCAATCACTCAATCAATCACTCAATAAATCAATCTATTTATCTATGTATCTCTCTCTCTCTCTCTCTCTCTCTCTCTCTCTCTCTCTCTCTCTCTCTCTCTCTCTCTCTCTCTCTCCATCTCTCCATTTCTTCTTTTATAATTTTGTGACTAAAGAATATAGACTAGAACCATATCTGATTAACTGTGAAAACAAAAACCATAGGAAAAACATTTTGTAAATTTCGTACAAGTTGCCATGATTTAATGATAGAAAAAGGAAGATATAAGAATATACCAAGAGAGAACAGAACTTGTCAATACTGCAACAAAATAGAAGACGAGTTTCATTTACTTGATGAGTGTATCTTATATACTGAACAAAGAAAACAAATATTGGTAAATCTGAAATCTGATGTCAAGGAATATAAGAATGGTATAGACAAATTAAGCAATGTTTTAGTAACTGATAATCATCAAGCTGAAATAATTCAATATGTTTGTTCCTGTTTTGAAAAAAGAGAACAATTGAAATAAGATAGAATGCAACATGGTTTTGCTTTGTGGTGGTTTGGGGTGTTTTTTGCCTGCACATCATTTCAGTCATGCTGACCAGTGAATAGTATGTTGTATTGATGAATATGTTGAGTTTATTTTGTTGTGTCAATAAGTCCATGTGACTTTAATGGCAATAAATAATTTCTGATAAATAATTTCTGATTCTGATTCTCCCTCTCTCTTTTTCTCCCTTCTGTTCTCTTATTGTCTACCTGTCTCTGTCTCCCTCGATGTTTTTTTGTCTCTTTCTTTTCTTTTCATGCATCTTCATGTTTCCTGTTTATCTCTGCTATCTCTGTCTTTCTATCTGTGCCTGTCTCTGCCGATCTTTCTATCTCCCCCCCCCCATGCCCCCTCTTCTCTTTCACCCCCAAGTCTCAGACTGTGCAAAAATCACAAGTTTTTGAGAGTTGTTTTTTTTTTTACCTGTCTTCCTTGAGAAAAAATCTACTTTGTCCAAACTTTTGTTTTTAAACAACACATAAAAATGTAATAATCTTTTTTTTTAGTAGTAGCTTTTTCTCTCTCTCCTTTTTTGTATTTGGCTAGGAAAAGAAACTTGTTTTGTGCGTCACGTTTCTTTTCTTTTAGTTGCCTCCCCCCCCCACCTCCACCACCCCTACCCCCGCTCTTTTTTTTGGTGGTGGTTGTTATGGGGGGGGGGGGGGGGTAGTGGGGGTAGGGAGGGGGTTGGTTATTGTTTAGCTTTGAGCAATTTTTTTTTTTTTACATCAGAGCTGCCAGAAAAAAATTAACACACAAATCTTCTTGCTGATAATCAGTTTAGGCTTTATCTGATTGAGGGTTGTAAGCGTAGCCACGTGGGAAAGGTGGCAAGTTTCTAATCAGTGTCTTCTTCAAGTCAGGGGTTGACGGTTTGAACCTCAGTCCAGGAGGTTTGGGGAGTTGTGCAGGGTGATTTGTGGAGTGGTTTAGAAATGGACTGGAAGGAGGGGTAGAGGAGAAATGCGTGCGTGGTAAATCTGACATGATATAAGAAGTAGACGAGACAGATTGTGGGTGAGGACAGCATTTTTTGTTCTTGTTCTTGGTCTTCTTTCTTCTTCTTGTTTTTTCTTGTTCTTGTTCTTGTTCTTCTTCTTGTTTTTCTTGTTCTTGTCCTTGTTCTTCTTGTTCTTATTTTTCTTGTTCTTGTTCTTGTTCTTGTCCTTGTTCTTCTTGTTCTTATTTTTCTTGTTCTTGTTCTTGTTCTTCTTCTTGTTTTTCTTGTTCTTGTTCTTGTTCTTCTTGTTTTTCTTGTTCTTGTTCTTCTTGTTTTTCTTTGTTCTTGTTCTTGTTCTTCTTCTTGTTCTTGTTCTTCTTTCTTCTTCTTGTTTTTCTTGTTCTTGTTCTTCTTCTTGTTCTTGGTCTTCTTTCTTCTTCTTGTTTTTCTTGTTCTTCTTCTTCTTCTTGTTCTTGTTCTTCTTTCTCCTTCTTGTTTTTCTTGTTCTTGTTGTTGTTTTTCTTCTTGTTCTTCTTTCTTCTTCTTGTTTTTCTTGTTCTTGTTCTTCTTCTTCTTCTTCTTAATTCTTCTTCTTCACAATTCTTCTTCTTCGCAATTTTTTTTTCTTCTTCTATCTCTCTGCTTTCCGCCTCTGTCTCTGTCTGTCTGTCTGTCTGTCTGTTTATCTGTCTATTAATCTATCTATCTATCTATCTATCTATCTATCTATCTATCTATCTATCTCTCTCTCTCTCAGGTCCTGATCAGATCATTGGAGAATTGCTGAAAAATGGAGGTGAAAATGTTGTGCTTTTCCTTCTAAAATTGTTTAACAAAATCTTTGATGATGGCCTTTTCCCAGATAATTGGACTGAATCTATAATCCTAGCATTA
>CM060338.1:20123545-20126591 GCA_030674155.1 Stramonita haemastoma
CTTTTTTTTTTTTTAAAAAACCCCCCCCAAAAAACCCCCAACCCCCCCAAAACCCCAAACAAAAACCCCCAAAAAAAAACCCCCCCCCCAAAAAAAAAAAAAAAAAACCCCCAAAAAAACCCCCCCAAAAAAATTTTTTTTTCCCCCCGGGGGGGGGGGAAAAAAACCCAAAAAAAAAAAAACCAAAAACCCCCCCTTTTTTTCCCCCCCCCCAATTTTTTTCCCCCCCTTTTTTAAATTTTTAAAAAAAAATTTTTAAAAAAACCCCTTTTTGGGGGGCCCGTTTTTTTTTTTAAAAAAAAATTTTAAAAAAATTTTTTTTATTAATTTAAAAAAATTTTTTTTAAAAAAATTTTTTTAAAAAAAAAAAAAAAACCCCCCCCCGGGGAAAAAAAAACCCCCCCCCCCCCCAAAAAAAAAAAAAAAAAAGGGTTTAAAAAAAAAAACCCCCCCCCCAAAAAAAAAAACCCCACACAACCCCAAAAAAACACCCCCAAAACAAAACAGCGAAAAAATGTTTTTTTGTTCTAAAACAGTATCTTTTTTTTAATAAAAATTATATGTAGAAGTAAAAGACGTTTTTTTTTTTATTTTTAAAAATTATGGCCCTTTTTTCCCGCAGGGAAAATTTTTTTTTGCATAAAAAACCCAAAAAAATTTTTGACAAAACTTTAAAACCCTTTCGTGAAATCTAAAATTTGGGAAAAAATACCCGGGAAAAAAAAAAAAAGAAAAACCCTTGTAATTAGTTAATCCCAAAAAAAAATGAAAAAGACTTCCTTTTAAAATTTTGGTTTTTGGCCTGTTTTTTTTACTCAAGCCCTTTGTTTCACAACAAGAGATATTTCCCAAAAACGCTACAAACCCCAAACATTGGGAAAAGGGAAAGAGTTGTGTTGTATTTTCACAAAGCCCACATTCCCCGCCAAAGTTGTTGTGGTTGTATTACATTTTTATTTTCCCCCCTTGGGGAGGGGGGGGGGGGGGATGGGAAATTTCTTGAAATTAAAACTTGAAAAAAGATTCTTGAATCTTGTAAAATTTGTGAAAGAAGGGAGATAATTACGGCCCAAAAACACAGGAATGGGGGGACGAAGTCTAAAAATAAAATTTTTTGAAGAGAAAATGCCTCCCATTTTTGGTGTTTCTAAAAGTCTAGAATTCAGATATTTTGAAGTTGAAAAAAAAATTTGCTAAAGTATGCATCAAGAAGGCTTACTTTGAGGAGTGTCTCATCAAAACACAACACAAAAATAATGTAGGGAAAAATGTAAAAAAAATTTTATTTATTAGAAAGAATGTTTGTTTTTTGTTGTTTTTTGTTGTTGTTGTTTTTTGTTGTTTGTTGTTGTTGTTGTTGTTGCTGCTGCTGCTGCTTTCTGCTGCTGCTGCTTGTTGTTGTAGTGCTTGCTGCTGTTTTCTATTTTTGTTGCTCCTGCTTCTTTTCTGTTGTTGCTGTTGTTGCTGCTGTTGTTGCTGCTGCTGTTGCGTTGTTGTTGTTGTGCGGTAGTTGTTGTGGTTGGCTTTTTGTTTGGATATTGGAAGCTAGCATTTACCCTAAAAACCCCGCCCCAAAAACCAAAAAAACCCTTGATAGTTTCCGGGTTCCCCCCAAAATCCCCCCCAAGAGGGTCTTTAAGTTTTTAAACACACCCCTTCCCTTTCCCTAAAAAATACATTTTTACGTGATAGGTGTTCCCTCTTTTTCTTTCTTCTTTTTTTTTTTTTTTTTTTTCTTCCTTTTCCCCCTTGTCTATTTTTTTTTTTTTTTTTTTTAAACCCCGGTTTTCTGTTTTTTTCCCCCCCCCCATCTTTTTTTTAATAAAAAATCTCAAAGATTACAAGTCCCCCAAAGCGAGTTGCTGTAACCTTTGAGCTACCCCAGCCCCCCTAAAAGAAGTATTAAAAAATTTAAAGGCAAAAATAAATGTTTTAAAAATTTGCCATTCGGGGACGATATGTATGAGCTTTGGGAAAAAATATTCTTTGCGTAAGAAAATTTAAAACACTATTGCTGAATATTGTAAAAATACATTTTGGGCCTTTTTAAAAAAAAATTTTTTTCTTTTTTTTGGTTTTTTTAAAAAATTTTTTTAAAAAATTTTTTTAAAAAAAAAAGGGGGGGGTTTGCTGTTTTAACTTCTTTAATTTTTAAGGCCCTTTTCCAAAAAACCCTTTTTTTTGTGGGGGGGGGGGGGTCTTCGGGTTTCCCCTTTTTTTTTTTATTTTTGTTTTGGGGGGGAAAAGGTTTTTTTTTTAAAAATTTTTTTAATTTTTGTTTTTAAAAACCCCCCATTAATTTTTTTTTTTCCCTTTTAAAAAATTTTTTTTTTTTAAAATTTTTTTCCCAAAAACCCCCCCAAAAAAAAAAAACCCCCCCTTTTTAAAAAAAAAAACAAAAAAAAAAACCCCCCCAAAAAAAAAAAAAAATTAAAAAATTTTAAAAAAAAAAAAAAATTTTTTTTTTCCCCCCCTTTTAAACCCTTTGGGGGTTTCCCCTTTTTTTTTTAAAAAATTTTTCCCCCAAAAATTTTTTTCCCCCCCCGGGGGGGGGGGGGGTTTTTTTTGGGGAAAATTTTTTTTTTTCCCCCCGAACCTTTTTTTTTGGAACCCCAAAAAAATTTTTTTTTTTTTTTTTTTGGGTTTTTTTTTTTTGGAAGGGGGAAAAATTTTTTCCCCCCCCCCCTTTTTTTTTGGGTTTTTTTTAAAAAACAAAAACCCCAAAAAAAAGGGGGAAAAAAAAAAAAAAATTGGGAAAAAAAAAAAATTTTTTAAAAAAAAAAAAAAAAAAGGGGTTTGGGAAAAAAAGGGGGAAAAAAAAAAAAAAAACCCAGTTTTAAAAAAACCCAAAAAAATTTTTTTTTTTAAAAAAAACCCCGGGGGGGGAAAAATTTTTTTTTTTTTTTTTTTTTTTTTTTTTTTGGGGGGTTTTTTTTTTTTTTTTTTGGGGGGGGGGGGGTTTTTTTTGGGGGTTTTTTTGGGTGGGGGTTTTTGGGTTTTTTTTTGGGGGGGGGGTTTGGGGGTTTTTTTTTTTTTGGGGTTTTTT
>CM060338.1:20156531-20159031 GCA_030674155.1 Stramonita haemastoma
TCCGCTCCCCTTTTGTTTTCTTTTTTCCCTTTTTCTCTTTCTTTTTTTTTTTTTTGTTTTTTTTTTTTTTGTTTTTCTTCTTTCTTTTTTCTTTTGTTTTTCTTACCCTTTTTTTTTCCCCCCTTTCTTTTCTTTCCCCCCTTTCCCCCCTTTCCCCTTTTTTCCCCCCTTTTTTCCTTTTTTTACCCCCCCCCCTTTTTTTTTTTTTTTTTTTCCCCCCTTTTCCCCCCCCCCTCCCCCTTTTTTCCCCCCCTTTTTTTTTTTTTTTTTTTTTCCCCCCCCCCCCCAAAAAAAAACCCCCAAAAAAAAAAAAAGGGGGGGGAAAAAAAAAAAAGGGGGAGGGGGAAGAAAAAATTTTTAAAGAGAATTTTTTGGGGGAAAACGAAGAAAAAGAAAGAAAGGGAGGGGGGGGGAGAAGGAAAAAGCGTTGTTTGCCCCCCCCTTCCCAAAATTTTGGGGGGGAATTTTTTGGGGGGGGTTGGGGGGGGGGGGGGGGGGTGGCCCCCCTCCCCAAAAATGAAAGACGTTGAAAAAAACCCCATACCCAAAAAAAAAAAATTTTTTTTTTTTCGGGGGGGGTTTTGGGGGGGGGAGGGGGGGTAAGGGGGGGTGGGGAGGGGGGGGAGGGGGGGGTGGGGGGGGGGGGGGGGGGGGGGGGAAAAAAAAAAAAGGGGGGGGGGGAAAAAAAAAGGGGGGGGGGGGGAAAAACCCCGCCCCCGCCCAAAGAAAACAGCGGCGCGCAAGGGGGGGGGGGGGGGGGTTTTTTGGGGGGGGGGGGGGGGGGGAAAAAGGGGGGAAAGGAAGAAAAGACAGAAAAGGAAACAAAGACAGAAGACAAAAAGAAAAAAAAAGGGAAGAAGAAGGGGGGAAGAGAGGAAAAAAGAGAGAAAAAAGGAAAAAAAACCCAAACCAAACAGCCAAAAGCGAAACAGAAAAAGGGGAAAAAAATAAAAAAAAAAAAAGAAAAGGTGGCCCCAAAAAACCCGAGAAAAAAAGGGGGGGGGGGGAGCGGAAAAAAAAAAACCCCCCAAAAACCCCAAAAAGAAAACGAAGCGAAACAAAGGGTGGAAGAATGAAATTCCAAAAAACCAAAAAGGGGTAAAAAAGAAAGGGGAAACAAGGGGAGGGGGAATAGAAAACAAAATTTTGTTTTTTTCCCTTCCCCTCTAAAAATTGATTTCTGTCAAATCAAAAAAAGAAAGAAAAGAGCCTCTGGCAAACATTAGCAAAAAAATGGGAGTTTTTTTTTTTATTTTTTTAAGGGCGTGCAAAGTTCTTTCTGTCTTGGGGGTTTTTTCGGTTTTTCCCTGCACTTTTTAAAAAATTATTATTTTTTTCCGTGGTGGGGTTAGTTTTTGAGGTTTTTGGTGATGAGTACTGGTTGTGGTTGTGGGTTTTTTGTGGTTGTGGTTTTTTTTGTGGTTTTTTGTGTGTGTTTTATATACTTGTGTGTGGCAGACAGCGCAGCACACAGCGTTTCAGCAGCAGCACAGCAGTATATAGTATAAGATAGAGTAGATGTATATAGAGTATAGTTTGAGAAATTGATAACAGCAGGGAGAGCAGAGCACACAACACAGAAGAATTAAGTATAGTTTTGAATAGTAGAAGTAGTAAGTAGTAGTAGTAGTGTATAGTAGTAGTAGTAGTAGTAGCAACACAACAGCAACGCAAAAAAAGCAACAGCAACACAGCATCAGTGTAGTTTTAGAGAAGGTATAGAAAAGTAGTAGTAGTTAGTAGATAGTAGTAGTAGTAGTTGTTGTGTAGTAGGTAGTAGTAGTATAGTAGTGTAGTAGTATATAGTAGTTTGAATCATAATCGAACAAGGCCCTAGTAAAAAAAAAAAAAAAAAAAAAAGTCTCCAAATTAACATACCTGTCAAAGTTTCTTTTTGTTTTTTGTGATTTTTCTGGGGCTTACTCAAAAAAAATGTTTTTAGGGGAAAAAACCCCCCTAAACCCAAACCACAAAAAAAACCAAATTAGATCATATATAAGTCAGATCAGAGAAAGCCATCTAGAGAGAGAAAAAAAAAAGTTGTGCACTCGTTTTGTCTACTTTTCTGTATCTTCTATTTTTACTACCTCTACTCAGTCTCGTCTGCACAAAGTCAGTTTTTTCAGTGTGGTTTCTATAAACATCGAACAATCCTCCCTCCCTCCGTCCCCCCCCCCCCCCCCCCCCCCCCCGTTTCCCTCCCCCCTTTTCCCCCCCCTTTTCCCTCCTCCTCCCCCCCAAAACAGTCTCCTCTAACGACTACTATCATAATCCAGATAATAATGTCGTCATAAAGGTTTCGTTATGAAGTTTTGGATGATGGCTTTTTTTTTTTGGGGGGGGGGGGGGAGGGCGTATATATAACAAGGGTGGGGTTTTTATTTGGTTTTGGTTTTGTTTGTTTAGTTCGTTTCTTGGTTACAGACAGCTTCGAGGTTTTACTGATGGTGAGATTTTGCGTATGCGACCGTTTTTTATTCGTTGTTTTATTAAACCATCA
>CM060338.1:20176531-20194031 GCA_030674155.1 Stramonita haemastoma
ATTCCCAAATAAAAGAATAAAATGAATATGATAAATAAATAAATTAAATAAACACACACACATACACACACGCGCGCACGCTATCTGCGTATCTATATCTCTATCTCTCTATCCATCTCTCTATGTATGTATGTATGTATTTATGTATGTATGTATGTATTTTTTTATGTATGTATGTATGTATGTATGTATGTATGTATGTATTCTCTCTCTCTCTCTCTCTCATACAATATTTTATATACTATATATATATATATATATATATATATATATATATATAATATATATCTCTCTCTCTACATCATACTACTAATCATAATCATCATAATAATAATACTATACATACATACATATACATATTTCTTTGTTGTGGTTTATCAATGAACGAATTGTTTTTCTTCTCACAGGCAATATCCTAACTAAAGGTCAGTTTGAATATCCTCCCCAAAAAAAACTTACCTCACAGAGGTGCTTCAAAGACAGAAACAAAAAAGAGATGATTGTCAAATAAAAACGAAAAAAACAAAGCCTGGTCTAGATAAAAGAAAACCCCTCAAACAATAAAAAAAAAAACGCATTGTTACAAAGGTGAAGAGAATCTATCGACATGAATAGCCAGAGGTCAGTGTAACCGAGGTCATGTTAGTCAGACCAGTCCAGTCCAGTCCAGTCCAGCGTTCTCTGTTGTGTGTGTGTGTGTGTGTGTGTGTGTGTGTGTGTGTGTGTGTGTGTGTGTGTGTGTGTGTGTGTGTGTGTGTGTGTGTGTGTGTGAGGGGGGGGGGGCTTTGTGTGTGTGTGTTATTGTGTGTGTGTTATTTTTGTGTGTGTGTGTGTGTTGTGTTGTGTGTGTGTGTGTGTTGTGTGTGTGTGTGTGTGTTGTGTGTGTGTGTATGTGGAGGGGCGCTGTGTGTGTATGTGTGGGGTGTGTTTGTGTCTTGTGTGTGTGTTTGTGTGTGTGTGTGTGTGTGAGTGTGTGTGTGTGTTGTATCAATCACTGCCATAAAAACTATATAAAAAAACGAAACCAACAAAACAACAATAACACCTTTATAACAAAAGCGATCAGAGTCCTCATATACAAGATAAGAAAAGGTTGATGTTGCTATTTCTTCAGTTTCTAAGGAAAGACACACACACACACACACACAACACACACACACACACACACACACACCACGCACACACACACGCACGCACGCACGCACGCACACACACCACACACACACACCACACCACACACACACACACACACACACACACACACACACACACACGGAGTTAACATCAGTGCAGACTCCACTCTCTCCAAAAGTCCTTTGGATGAGACTAGAAAACGAGACCCCATGCGCGAACGCATGCAGAACATCTTGCGCTCACGTTAAATCCTATTCCGCTTTTCGTGAGTGAAGGCCAATGTGTGCCGGTTGGAACAGATGACAAGATTTACAAAAACTGCATACACACGGGGATAGGATGTAAAAAAGCACATAAGTGTTTATTACATTATCCTCGATATAAAAGAACAAAATAAAAAATAAAATAACACACACACACACACACAACACACACACACACACACACACACACACACACCACACACTCACACACACAAGTATGGTAGTAACAGCAGAAAAAAAAAAATCATTTTTGATCATTAACCTCTCTCTCTCTCTCTCTCTCTCTCTCTCTCTCTCCTCTCTCTCTCTCTCTCTCTCTCTCTCTCTCTTTTCTCTCTCTCTCTCTCTCTCTCTTCACCGTTGTAGGGTGTATAGTGTCCAGTTTCTCCTGTGTTGTAACTCTGCAGGAGGTCTGCCCGCTGGCCTCAGCCGACACGTTCCGACTTCAAGCAGCTCATTTCATTGGGCAGGTTGCATGCTGGGCATGTTCGTGTTTCTGTAACCCACGGAACACTGACATGAATCACCGGATCTTTAACGTGCAGATTTGAGTTCATGCGCGTTTTATAACACAACACCCCACACACACCCCACACACACACACACACACACACACACACACACACACACACACACACCAACAAACACACACTATTATTCCATTATCCTCGATATGAAAGAATAAAAAGAAAAAAACCACACCCTACACACACATGCACACATACACACAAACACAAGACACACACACCACACTACACACATCACACATCACACACACACACCACACACACACACACACACACACACACACACACACACACACACAACACACACACACACACACACACACACACACGAAAAGGAATGAAGGCACTATCAAGTCTGCACTTAAAGTTGACGAAACTGGGAGATCGTAAAAAAAATATCTGCACCCTTCATTGCCAGACAGAGTACTGAGATTCGAACTCAGGACTTCATGACCCATGGGACTGAAGTCACACAGTCCGAACCACTCGGAATGATGGCATCCGTCTAGATGGTAAAAAAAAAAATCTGATCATGAGAGTTTGGTATTAGGGTGTTTGTTTGTGAATGGGGATATATTATTTATTTATTTATTTATTTATTTATCTATCTTTCGTCTGTCTGTCTGTCTACTCTGTCTGTCTGTCGTTTCTGTTCGTTCGTCTTCTGTTCGTGTCTGTCTGTCTGTCTGTCTGTCTGTCTGTCTGTCTGTCTGTCTGTCTGTCTGTCTGTCTGTCGTCTCGTCGTTCGTTCGTTCGTTCGTTCGTTCGTTCGTTCTTATTTCGTTTTCTGTATTTCTTTCTTCCTTCTTCCTTCCTTTCTTTTCTTCCTTCCTTCTTCCTCTTCCTTCCTTTCTTTCTTCTTTCTTTCTTTTCTTTCTTTCTTTCTTTCTTTCTAATTTATTCATGCTTTTATTTTTGAAGACAAGGGAATAGGCACTCATGTGCTTGTTTCCCTCCAGTCCCCACGTGTCTATGCAGTTTTGTCAACTTTGTCACCTGTTCCCACCAGCACACAATGGACCTACTCTTCCGGAAAAAGCAGAACGGTTTTAACGTGTGCGCAAGATGTTCTGCGTGCGTTTGCACACGGGATCTCAGATTATAGCCTCATCGAAGGATTTTTTTGGGGGGGGGGGGGCTGGAGTCGACACTGATGTTAATTCCAGAGGAAAATCCTCTCTTACGAGATTCGAACCCAGGTCAGTAGACCATGAGCACATCATCATTTTAACCACCAGGCATGCCCGTCCCTCTAAAAAGAAAGAAGCAGAAGAATATTCGATACTTTCGACCAGACTTGGGCAGAATGATGTCAAAGATTATTTTACTAATTACGGATATTATTATTATTAATTTTTGTTTGGTTTCCATTTCGTTGGACTTAACTTTTTTTACCCCCTATTGTGTGTTTTAAGTTTTTTTGTTTTGTTTTTTTCTCATTGGCTCCATTGTTGTGTGTTGGTATCCTAAATTGTCTGAAAACTTTTCTCTTCTTTGTTAATTATTTTCTTTGCAGCGATCTAGCAGGTGTGTGGGCTTTGGCCTAACACAATAACATTTTGAGATATACTTGTTTCATTGTTGTTTGTTGTTGTTTTTTGTAATGTTTGTTATTAGTTTCATTTGTCTCTGGTTTGTTTTTGTTTTCGTTTTCTTTTGGATTTAGTTCACTTTTGAGTGGGGTGTTTGTTTTGTTATTGTTTTTATTTTTTTTAATTTTCGTTTTGATTTGTTTTGTGTTTTCATATTATTATTTTTTTGTTATTAAAAATGAAGTTGACATTTCACTTTTATTATATTTTGATCTGGCTTGCATGAGTCATGTTTTGAAGATGGCCTGGATTCTTTGAATTAAAACCTTGGCTTTTGCTACGATTGGATCAAAAAAAAACCTTGATATTATTCTTTTTTTCAATTTTCTAACAGAAATATCAATTATTTATTGAACTTTTACTAATGTTGCAGAAAAAAGGCCGTTATTGACTGATTGCTCAATCCATTGTCCACTCCAAATTTTTAACTAAACATAAAATAGATATATAAATTTACAGCTAGACTACTCTTACTCTTGTTAAATCGGTCTCCTATTGTCGGTCTGTTGTAGCAGATGCTCATAACCTCCCCTTCTCTAGCCAGCTCTTGTCTATCTCCTCTACTTCTGGTCCAGTCTCTGTTGATCTGTCTCTCTCTTCTGTCTGTCTCTCTTCTCATTCTCTGTCTCTCTCCCTCTCTACATCCCCCCCCCCTCACTCCCCTCCCTCTCTCCCTCTCCTCTTTCCATCCCCCCCCCCACTCTCTCTTTCTCTATCTCCCTCTCTCTCTCTCTCATTCTGTCACCGGAGTCTAGATATAAGTATAATACTATGCTGGATTTTGATGCTATGTTCTTTCCATTGGCCTTTGAACAGTTCCCTCTTTCCTGTAAGAAGGTTTTAAGGCAGGTTGTTGCAGTTTTTGCCAGCCAAAAGAGGCAGGAAAGTTAGCTGACTTCCTTATGGCTCTCTCTTTCTGTCTCTGTCTCTCTCTCTCTCCCAGAGGGCTGGTTGTAAAAAAGCATGTTTGCTTATGCCATGACTCTCTTTAAATAAGATTTATTCAATTCAATTCAATTCAATTCTCTCTCTCTTCTGTCTGTCTGTCTGTCTGTCTGGTACTGTCCGCTTTGTCTTTGTGTATCTGTCTGTCTCTCTTTGCTTGTCTTTCTGTCTGTCTCTCTGTCTTCTGTCTTGTCTGTCTATCTGCTGTCTGTCTGTACTGTCCTGCTTTGCCTCTTTGTGTATCTGTCTGTCTCTCTATCTGTCTTGTCTTTCTGTCTGTCTCTCTGTCTTGCTGTCTCTGTCTGTCTTCTGCCTGTCTGTCTGTCTTCTCTGTCTGCCTGCCTCTCTCTCTCTCTCTATCTCCCTCCCTCCCCTCTCTCCCTCTCTCTCCATCCCTCCCTCTCTCTCTCTCTCTCCATCCCTCCCTCCCCCACCCCCCTCTCCCTCCTCTCTCATCATCCAGAACAAAGTGACACACACAAAGCTATACAAAAAAGCTGATACTCTATAATAATATATCACTGCTACATACATACATACACACACTCAAATTCCTTCTGCAAAACAGTTTCCCCTGTCTTCTAGATGAAACTTCTAGTTAACTGTTTCCACACGGCTCTTTTCAACAGCAAGATAAAACGTGAGAGACAGTTTCTCGTGACTCTTTTACTGCTTTCCTATTGTCTTGTGTCACAAAAAGTTCTTGAAAAACTTGGTGCTGCTGCTGCTGGAAATGTGCTGATATAATAGAGGAGGGAGGGAGGAGGGGAGATGGGAGGGGAGGGAGGGAGGGAGAGAGGGGGAGAGGGAGGGAGAGAGGGATGGGAGAGAGAGAGAGAGAGAGAGAGGGAGGAGAGAGGAGGGAGGAGAGAGGAGGAGAGAGAGAGAGAGAGAGAGAGAGACAGACAGAGAGAAGAGCAGGAGGGAGAAGACAGACAGAAGAGCAGAGAGAGAGAGCAGAGACATAGAGAACAGAGAGAGAGAGAGAGAGAGGGATGGGAGGGAGGGAGGAAGGGAAGAGAGAGAGATGAGAGGGAGAGAGGAGAGAGGGAGGGGAGGAGAGAGGAGAGGAGGAGAGAGAGAGAGAGAGAGGAGAGAGAGAGAGAGAGAGAGAGAGAGAGAGAGAGAGAGAGAGAGAGAGAGAGAGAGAGAGAAAACAGACAGACAGACCGATAGACAGACTCACACATGCACGCACGAACGCACGCACACACTCACGCACAATCACACAAACACACACACTTACACTCACACATACACACACACGCGTGCGCGCGCGCACCACACACACATACAGACAGACAGACAGACAGACACACACACACACACACACACACACACACACACACCACACACACACACACACACACACACACACACACAACACACACACACTTCGGATGAGACTTTAAACCGAGGACCCCGTGTGCGAAGGCACGCAGAACATCTTGCGCACACGTTAAATCCTGTTCCGCTTTTCGTAAGAGTAGGCCATCGTGTGCCGGTGGGAACAGATAACATCTACACAACTGCAACACACGGGGACTGGATGTAAAAAAGCACAAGAGTGCTTATTCTATTATCTTTGATATAAAAGAATATATCAAATCAAATCAAAAATCCCATACACACACAATACACAATCACCCCTCTCCCCAGCCCCCCCCCCCACCCACACACACACAAACATACACCACTTATACAAACTTCTCACTAAGACAAACAACAACAAAAAAAACCCTCTCTCGTAATTCACACAACCAATATAGAAGCTAAAGATGGATTT
The DNA here is from genome assembly GCA_030674155.1 of Stramonita haemastoma. Classification (NCBI taxonomy): domain Eukaryota; kingdom Metazoa; phylum Mollusca; class Gastropoda; order Neogastropoda; family Muricidae; genus Stramonita; species Stramonita haemastoma. The sequence continues at coordinate 20,182,779 of CM060338.1, forward strand.
TACTACTACCACACAACTCGTCACATTCGTATTTCCCCTCAGAAGCAGTTGTGAGTTAAAGGTTACTTAATACTTCTACGTTAGAACGGTTCTTCTCAAAATGAAAAACTAAAGGAGACAATTCCGTTTCTAAAAAATAGCTTTTCCAAGAGCACCCCTCCCCTCCCTCTCCCCTCCCCCACCCCCTCTACCCCTAAACTCTTAAAGGTTAGGAGAATGAAAAGAATTAAGAGGAGGTTAACGTGACCTGGTCAGATTTTTGCTAGTCAGCTTACTTTGGTAGTATTTACAGTAAAAAAAAGAAGAAGAAAAGTTCTAGACTTATCTTCGCTGTAGTTCTTTCTTCATGAAGTGAGTGTGTGTGTGTGTGTGGTGGGGGGGGGGGGTGAGTGGTGTGTGTGTGTGTGTGTGTGTGTGTGTGTGTGTGTGTGTGTGTGTTGTGTGTGTGGGGGTGTGTGTGTGTGTGTGTGTGGGGAGGGTGAGTGTGTGTGTGTGGTGTGTGTTGGGGGAGGGGTGAGTGTGTGTGTGTGTGTGTTGGGGAGGGGGTGAGTGTGTGTGTGTGTGTTTGTATGTTTTTGTTGTTTTTTTTTATTCTTTTATATCGCGGATAATGGAGTAAGCACTCGTGTGCTTTTTTTTACATCCAGTCTCGTGTGTATGCAGTTTTGTCCATTTTATCATCCATTCCCACCGGCACACAATGGCCAATCCTTCCGAAAAGCGGAACGGGTTTCAACGTGTGCGCAAGATGTTCTGTATGCGTTTGCACACGAGACCTCGGTTTATAGTCCCATCCGAGGGACTTTATACAGTTTTTTATGTGTGTGTGTTGTTGTGTGTGTGTGTGTGTGTGTGTGTTGTGTGTGTGTGTTGTGGTGTGCGTACTTATGTGCATGCATGCACACATTCAATGATTCATCATAGAACGCTTGCATCATTTGTCTATGGGTTTTCTCGTGTGTGTGTGTGTGGTGTGTGTGTGTGTGTGTGTGTGTGTGTGTGTGTGTGTGTGTTGTGTGTGTGTGTGTGTGTTGTGTGGTGGTGTGATGTGGTGCGTGCGTGCGTGCGCGCGCGCGCGCGGGTGTGTGTGTGTGTGTGTGTGAGTGAGTGCGTGCGTGTGAGTGCGTGTGCATACCTTTGAAGATCTGTGCATGTGATACAGGAACCAAAACGAACAAAAACAAACAAATAACATCCCCCCCCCTCAATAAAAACATCCAAAATAACCATGCATTACCGCCACTTGTTTTATCTGTCCCTTGTCAGTCTTAAGCCCAAATTCAAACCCTTATGCATTCATTTATAAGGGTAGGGTTATTGTATTGACAACGCAAACAAAAACAAGAATAGCACAAGTTTGCCAACAGTTACAAGAAGAATTACAAAAGTTTGCCAACAATTACAAGAAGAATTACAAAAGTTTGCCAACAAGGCTTCTAACTAAAGTGTTAACTATCTCCAACATGATCATTATTATCAGTCAATAATTTGTTCAAACGTAAAAGTGCGCAAAGTGCACACTACTCTGTAACAATAAACATTATTGTATTTCAGTTTTTCCTTGTATAATGAGGAACTTGATAAAACTACGGTATTCAAAAATCCTTATTTTTAAAATTTACTTGCAGTCTTCTTCCTGAACAAACGCAGATGGAAACAAAAGTCCAAAAAATTTCTGTCTCCCTGTGTAGTTCCTCTGTAAGCACAATGTTGCTGCAATATCCCTCTGTTATTATATATGACAGACTAGGATTTACAGAAACTTGCACTTTCCCAATCGCCAGCAGTGTCCATGTACAGCTGGCCAGTTTGTGCAGGGTCAAAACAAGTAGCCTGTACCCCACTTTGCCTCTGCCTGCTTTGACCATCCCCAGATAGACAGTTTGAGCAGGAAGGAGAAATCAGAACAGTAGATAAACTAGCACTGCCACTAGCGGCCTTCCTTATGTGACCAGGTCTGGCGGTATACGAAATCACGATGAGTGGAAACTGCATTGCGAGAAATAACTATCCTGTTCGGGGCATTCTTGGCAGGATTAGGATGGGTAAGAACTTTAGTAAACCAGTATGGGTTTTTTGTAAATAACCACTCTTAAAAATCAACCATAGCCACATGGCTTTATTTCAGCAGTAAAGTGTATGCATGAAAAGAGTCTGCAATATGCCAAAAAAGGGGAAACGGGAAAAAAGTGGGTGAGAGACAGTTCTGGCAGACAACCTTCGATGTATATATATATATATATAATATATATATATATATATATATATATATATATAATATATACATATATATAGTATGTATGTATGTAGTATGTATGTATGTAATATATATATATATATGTATATGTATGTATATGTATGTATGTATGTATGTATGTATGTATGTATTATTATGTATGTATGTATGTATGTATGTATGTATGTATGTATGTATGTATGTTATATATATATATATATAATATATGATATATATATATATATACTTTGAAACTTTACTTGCAGTCTTCTTCCTGTGCAATGCAGATGGATACGAAAGTCTAAAAAATTCGGTCTCCTGTGTAGTTCCTCTGTAAGCAGGATTTGCTGCCACATCCCTCTGTGTGTGTGTGTGTGTGTGTGTATGTATGTATGTATGTATGTATGTATGTATGTATGTATGTATGTATGTATGTATGTATGTATGTATGTATGTATGTATGTATGTATGTATGTATGTATGTTGTATACATACATACATACATAATACATACATACATAACATACATACATACATACATACATAACATACATACATACATACATACACACGTTCTTTATTGACTTCTATCGTTGTTTGTTGCAGGTGGTGGGTACTAAACCTACCGGAAGCGAAGGTGCTTTGTGACGTCATCGCCTGGAGCACGATGGCAGTAAAAAAAAAAAAAGCAGACAACTCTGCTGATCAACTTTCTTCAGTCATGACGCTGGATTGGTGGTCAGCTTCAAAAAGAAAAAAACAAAACACCCCATAACAACAACTCCGTTGATTTCCAATTTAACACAAGTGTATTGATGAACTGCTTATAAACAATCACCACCCCCCGCTTTATTAACCAAGGATACCACAACTTGATAGATGTGCAAGCCCTTTGAATGCAGCCAGCTTTTACTGTTTCATTTATTTCTTTATTTATTCACTTAATTTTTTTAGTTTGATTAATTCTAGTTTTCGTGTTGACTGTATTTTTTTATTTCTTTATGTTTCCTTTATTATTAAAAAAAAATTACTTGCAAGTTGTCAGTTTGATTTTTTTTTAAAGTTTTCGTTGCATTGGTAATAACCTTTTTTTTTACATAACTTATTGCACATATTTAATTTCTAAGCTTCAAGTATGATGATTATAATTATTTCAGGTAAAAAAAGAGACTGTGGGCTTACTGTTTATTTTATTGTATAAGATAGGAGTGGCTGTGATATTTTTTTTTTATTTACAAAGGATTTCTGTTGTCATGGGTTGTCTTTGTCAAAGGAAACAACCACGCTGTGCTTATAATAATTATTATAGCCCAGAGCTTTCTATCAGAATATCTGAGTTATCTCAAATGTTGCCATGTTATAATTATTTCAATTTGAAAATGTCTTAACAACTTCTTGGTTTTGGTATCCACTATTCACACATACTGACGCGTCCGCGCGGCACGCTTGCCGAGCACACACACACACATATATATACAATCTAATCGAACCTATCAATCAATCAATCATCATCTATCTAATCAATCATCTATCTATCTATCTATCTATCTATCTATCTATCTATCTATCTATCTATCTATCTATCTTCTCTCCTCTCTCCCCCAACTCCCTCACACACATATCTACAACATACAACACATATATATATATATATATATATATCTATATTATATATATATATATATAATAACATCACACACATCCACAAGTTCACTCTTCAAAGTTTTTTACAGTTAAAGTTAGAAAATAACTTTGCATCGTATATCAATGAACTGAAGCAGATTTCAGCGGGGAAACCATGATCTGATAAAAAAAAAAAATTAATTTAATACAAATCATTTCAGGAAATTCATAGAAATACAGACGATGATCAACACACAACCATATAGGAAAAGAGATTTTAAAATAAGACCTATCTGAAAGAAACGCCGACAGAATATCATGTATTCAACAATGTAAAACCATAAGAAACTATTGTCAAGTTATTGTGAAAAAGAAATTTGCAAACTATATAACTATATAATTATGCTATTGTCACCAGCAAAAATTAAAACATAACAAAAAAAATTCGATACTGTGTTCACATGTGTCTTTTTGTATGTGTCCCGAGTGGTTTGCATGAATACTGCGCGCGCATGCGTGTTATATATATATATATATATATATATATATATATATATATATATATATATATATGTATGTATATATATATACATACATAACATATACATATAATAGAAAGAATAGAGAGAGAATAATAAAAGAGAGAGAGAGAGAGAGAGGGAGAGAGAGAGAGAGAGAGAGAGAGAGAGAGACAGACAGACAGACAGACAGACAGACAGACAGACAGACAGACAGACAGACAGACAGAACAGACAGACAGACAGACAGACAACAGACAGGACAGAAATCATATTTGTGGTTGAGATTATATTTGTGTCGTATTTGTTTTCGTATTGTGCTTTTGTTCATCCATGTATTTATTACCTATGTAAGAATGAAAATGAATCTGATGTTAAAACTGCAATGACTGCTTCTGCTACTTCTGCCGCTGCTGCTTCTGCTGCAGTTCATGACATGATGATAATGATGATGATGATAATGAGATAAAGAAGATGATGATAATGTGCAATGTTGATGGTTGTAACGAGGATTTGATCATTATCTTGTTGCTGCTGATCTTCTTGGTCTTCTTCTTCTTTCTGTTCTTCCTGTTCTTCTTGTCCTTCGAGTTCTTCTTGTTCTTGTTAATGTTGTTGTTGTTGTTGTGTTGTTGTGTTGTTGTTGTTGTTGTTGTTGTTGTTGTTCTTCTTTTTCTTCTTCTTCTTCTTCTTCTTCTTCTTCTTCTTCTTCTTCTTCTTCCTTCTTCTTCTTCTTCTTCTTCTTCTTCTTCTTCTTCTTTTTCTTCCATTCTCTTCTTCTTCTTCTTCTTCTTCTTCATCTTCTCTTCTTCTTCGCAATCTTCTTCTTCTTCTTCTTCTCTTCTTCTTCTTCTTCTTCTTCTTCTTCTTCTTCCAATTCTCTTCTCTTCTTCTTTCTTTCTTCTTCTTCTCGTCTTCTTTCTTCTCCTTCTTCTTCTTCTTCTTCTTCTTTCTCTCTTCTTCTTCGTTGAACGCTGACACAACACTCACTGTGTCACGCGTCATAATGATCGAAAAAGGCGATTGCTGCCATCAGGCGCCTGACAAGTTAGGCCCGGCGCATCAGACTTCGGCGTGGGAGAGAATCGCTATTATAGAGATTGGATCAAGAAGGCAAAAAGAAAAAAACCAAAAACAAACAACCAACCCCTCCACTAAAACAAAACAGACAAGAAGGAGTGACACGAAAAAAGAAACGAGACAGAAAAAGACGAGGAAAAAAAAAAAAAAGAGAGGGGAGAGAGTTCCTAGTATAGAATACCCGGAGGCCGGGATACCGTTTCTACAGACAGGTTTCCCAACATCCCCTTGGGGGGGGGGGGGGGGGGGGGGCAAGGAATGCAAAAAATGAAAATTGAATAAGAAACAAAAACGATTAATGACTTAATTACTGAATATTTTCCCGTGGAGTTAACATCAGTACTGACTCCACTTTTCCCAAAAAAAATCCTTCGGAGGAGACCATAAAGCCCAGGTCCCGTGTGCAAACGCACGTAAACAAACATCTTGCGCACATGTTTAAAACCTGTTATTCCGCTTTTCGGAGGGGGGAAGTCATTCATGTACCGGTGGAAACAGAAGATGACAAAAATGTTCAAAACTGCATACACACGGGGACTGGATGTAAAAAAAAAAGTACATGGGTGTTTATTCCATCATCTTCGAAATAAAAGAATAAACAACAACATTTTTTTTTTTAAATGACATTGTCAGATGTGCAGTCATGACTGGACTTGTGCCTTTTTTTTCCTCGGAGCAATCTCAAGGTATTTGCACTGAGGTTTTCTGTCAGTGTCACCTGAGCACTTTCCACCTGAAGGAGCCTATTCCTATGCAGTCTGCAGATTGCATGCTGGGCACTTTTTTATCATCCACATCCGCAGGCAAACTCTGATTTCTTGTTGCCAACGACGAATGGGTTTTAACGCAAAACATTATGACATGCATATATATGTATATATGCAGGATACTTTTTTTAGGCAGAAAAATATCTCACTCCTATACGAAACCGTTATATATGCATAAGGAAGGAGAAGGACGGTGGCAGGATGGTTAAGACGTTCGCCTGCCAATATGTAAACCGTGAGTTTCTGGGTTCGTACCCAGCCTCGCCCTTTCTTCCCAGTTTGACGAAAAAGTCGAACTGAATGTCAAAGTCATTCGGATGAGACTCAAAACCGAGGCCCCGTGTGCGAATGCACGCAGAACATCTTGCGCACACGTTAAAACCCCGTTCCACCTTTCGGAAGAGTTGGCCATCGTGTGCCGGTAGGAGCGGATGACAAAATTATAATAAAAACCAGCATGCACACAGGTGTCGTGTTTAGACACCATCCCTGAGGAAAAATCGGGGAGTTGGAGTCCCAGAGCGGCTCGGGGCTGTAGGTATATGGCAACGTTCTGGTGGCTCCTGCGACGGTACTGGAACCATTCGTATCGGTCATTGCCTTTCCAATGGATCATTCCAGTGCCGTGGAGAGGGGGGGGGGTCTGCTGCATGGGTAACAGCTTGCCCTCCATACATACTTGCCCAGGCTTTGCGCTCTAAAGACTAGAGCGCAACTCCATAGTCTTCCGAGACTGATGGATGCCTTTTACTAAAACTATTTTCCCAAGGAGTTAACATCAGTGCTGACTCCACTTTTCCCCAAAAATCCTGCGGAGGAGATTTTAAACCCAGGTCCCGTGTGCAAACGCACGCAAACAAACATCTTGCGCACATGTTCAAACCTGTTCCGCTTTTTCGGAACAGAAGGCCATTGTGTGCCAGTGGAAACAAATGACAAAATGTTCAAAACTGCATACACACGGGGGGGACTGGATGTAACAGAAAGCACATGAGCTTATTCCATTATCTTCGAAATAAAAATAATAAACAAGAAGAAAAAATAAAAGTATAATGAAAATGACATTGTTAGATGGGGTAGTCGTGACTGGACTTGTACCTTTTTTCCCTTGGAGCAGTCTCAAGGCACTTGCACTGAGGTTTTCTGTCATTGTCACATGAGCAATTTCCACCTGAAGGAGCCTATTCCTGTGCAGTCTGCAGATTGCATGCTGGTCTCTTTTTCATCATCCACATTCGCTTGCAAACTCTTGACTTCTTGTTGCCAACGACGGATGGGTTTTAACGCAAAACATTATGACATACATTTATATGTATATATATATATACACGATACTTGTTTTGCAGAAAAACACCTCACTCTTACAGGAAACCGTTATAATTATATACATAAACATGGCACTCTCTCTCTCTCTCTCCTCTCTCCTCTCTCTCTCTCTCTCTCTCTCTCTCTCTCTCTCCTCTCTCTCTCTCTCTCTCTTTCTCTCTCTTTTCTCTCTCTCTCTCTCCTCTCTCTCTCTCTCTCTCTCTCTTCTCTCTCTCTCTCTCTCTCTCTCTCTCCTCTCTCTCTCTCTCTCTCTCTCTCTCCTCTCTCTCCTCTCATCTTTTCATAAGAATAATAAACGCCCACACAGCGTACAGTCCTATAGGAAAAAAACCCATGCTGTTACCATAAGGAAATGGTACACGTACCCTACACAGAAAAAATTCTACAGACAAATAAATTTTTATCATAGGGATAATATGATACACGCACTTAGAAAATGTCCCTGCAGCACAACACAACACAAAACATTTATCTAGTTATTGGATTCTTTTATTTCGAGGATATTGGAATAAAACATTCATGTACTTTATTACATCCAGTCCCCTTGTGTATGTAGTTTTGTCAATATAATACACACAGCATAATGCAGTGATACGCTCTGCAACAATACGCAACATAACACAAACAACATAAATATTATTCAGGTTCACCAGCTACAGAAATTCTGAACAAAGTGTATAAAGACACTTGAATCCTTGTTAACTACATGCAGAATTGAAGATCGTCTGCACTGTTTTGAAAAGCGAACAAGACGAACATCTGTGGGATGGGACAGATGTGATTACCTCCCTTTTTGTATTCAGCACACTGGCATGAAGAATTTCATGTGCCTTTTTTTGTTTTTAAGAATATCGTTATAGCCTGCATCAGAAATATTTTTTTCTTTTTTCTTTTTAGAATATCGTTATAGCCCGTATGAGCAATATATTTTTTGCTTATGCCTTTGTTTTTGTATAATTTACAGTTTAGAGATTTTGGAAGTTTAAATGAATACAGATAAAAATCACGTCACCGCACGACAGAGATAAAAATGAAACAAAGCCCTGCATTATCTATCTATCTATCTATCTATCTATCTATCTATCTATCTATCTATCTATCTATCTATCTATATATATATATATATCTGAACGAATACAAACACAGGCATTAAAAGCTCAGCCTCCATCCCCCAGCTCCCAGTATTGTGCCTGAATCGTGTTGAGAAAAAATAATCCTGAGTTGAAATTTTGTTGGTGTTTTTGTAATTGCATTATATAATTTTCAGAATAAGAACAAAAAGAATATAACATTACCAACAAACAAAAAGCCTGAATGACATTGATGAAATATTTCAAACTGAAAGAGTATAAACCGAGAGAAAAAATGATACAAAAAGAAAAGAATTCAAATAATATGAAAAATATCAACCGTTTCTTCAAAGCCAATTCCTCCTGGACGGGGAGGGTATGGGGGGTGGGGGGTAGGAGGGGGAGGGGGGGGGGGGGTAGCCTAGTGGTTAGAGCACTGAGCTCGCAATCTAGCGGCCGTAGTTCCAGAATCCACCATGGTACCCGTTCAAGGCGTTTATTCCCCTGGTGTTAACATCAGCTCAACGTCCCCAAAACTCTCCGAATGAGACTATAAACCGAGGTCCTGTGTGCAAAACGTACGCAGAACATCTTGCACACACAGTAAAACTTCAGCACTTCGGAAGAGTAGGCCATTGTGTGCTGGTGGGAACAGAAAACAAAACTGACAAAAAACTACATGCTCACAGGTGTTGCATCATCCCCGAAGTCGGAATGCGGCTACCTTAATGATGGATAAATGGTTGCATATTGACAAAATCTCCCTGTTGTACGCCTCGGAGCACTAGCCGCGAGAAACAAAAAAGAAATGCCCTGCCACGAACTAGGTTTTTATTTAATTTAATGTATTTATTTATGTACTTATTCTTTTACTTCGAGAATAATGGAATAAGCACTCATGTGGTTTTTGTTACATCTAGTCCCCGTGTGTATGCAGGTGTAAATGTCATCCGTTCCCACCGGCACACAATGGCCTACTCTTCAGAAAAGCGGAACGGATTTTAATGTGTGCGCAAGATGTTCTGCGTACGTTCGCAAACGTGACCTAGGTTTATAGTCTTATCCGAAGGACTTTAGGGGGGGGGGGGGAGTGAAGTCGGCAGTGATGTTAACTCCACAGGAAAAATCCTCTTGAACGAGATTCGAACCCGGGTCAGCAGATCACCAGCGCATCACTCTAACCACCAGACTACCCTTCACACCCCCCCCCCACCCCCCTGCCACCCAATTCTTCCTTTAGGAGTTGTTTGCAGTTGTAGTTATCTGTTGAAATTGGGTCAAATAAAAAAAAACAATATTTATGTCTTAAAACAATATAGATCTATCTGTGGAAAAAAGTAGTTTTAGAATTCTCAAAAAAAGCCTATGTCATTCTTTTTCAATAATGACGCAGATTGCTGTCCAAAAAGACATACACACAAACAGCCAACTTTCTTGTTTCTTAGAGACTTAGTTTGTGGACACTATAAACCAACATTGTATTATCAAAAGTGAAGTTTACTATATGGAACGCAAAAAGCAAAAACAGACATGGAATATGTTTTCCTCGTGGATGGTGTCTAAGCACGACACCTGTGTACATGCTGGTTTTCTTTTTTTAATTTTGTTGTCATCCGCTCCTACCGGCACGCGACAGCCTGCTCGTCCAAATGGCGGAACAGGTTTTTAATGTGTTCGCAAGATGCTCGTGGTATGCTGACTCGGGTTCAAATCTTGTTCAAGAGGAGAAATTTTCCTCTGGAGTTACTGTCAGTGCCGATTCTACCCCCGCCCCCCCCCCCCCCCCCCCCCCACCAAAGTCCTTTACATGAGACTATAAATTGAGGTCCCGTGTGCGAACGCACGCAGAACATCTTACGTTAACCCCCGTTCCGCTTTTCGGAAGAGTAAGCCATTGTGTGCCGTTGGGTAGGGATGACAAAATGCACAAAACTGCATACACACGGGGACTGGATGTAAAAAAAAGTACGAGAGTGCTTATTCCATTATCTTCGAAATAAAAGAATGAAGAAATAATTAAATAGATAAAAATATTTTCTACACAACATCGAAGACACCACACAACTGCTTTGACTTTGGTACTGGTCTTTGAAAGCTATATACCTGTCAGTATCAAGAACGAAACGACAGACAACAGCCATCTTGAAACACCGTATTGCTTTATAATCTTTCCATATTCTTCATCTTTGTCGTTGTCATCAAACACTCAGTTAGCAACCTATTGTTGTCTGCATTATTAGCGAAAAATGCGTTGCGCCGTAATGAAGCATCTGGCCTTACGTATCTGACTTCGACAGGGAGGGGGGGGGGGGGGGTGAATTTATATCATTTAAATCTTTCTGGAAACAAAAAGGCAGGAGAACTGACCAAGAAAGCAGATAACAGACTAAGAAGTATATATATATATATATATATATATTATAATACATATATATATATATATACATACATATATATATCTATATATATTTATATATCTATATATCTATATCTATATATATACATTTATATATTCTATATCTATATCTATATCTATATCTATATCTATATCTATATATATATATATAGAGAGAGAGAGAGAGAGAGAGAGAGAGAGAGAGAGAGAGAGAGAGAGAGAGAGAGAGAGAGAGAGA
>CM060338.1:20211531-20215800 GCA_030674155.1 Stramonita haemastoma
CTGGAAGTAAGGAATGGCACAGTCAGAAGTGAAGAAGGCTTTAAGACTGGTGGTGGAAGTAAAGAATGGCACAGTCAGCAGTGAAGAAGGCTTTAAGACTGGAAGTAAATGATGGCACAGCTAGCAGTGAAGAAGGTTTTAAGACTGGTGATGGGAGTAAAGAATGGCACAGTCAGTAGTGACGAAGGCTTTAAGACTGGAAGTAAAGGATGGCACAGTTAGCAGTGAAGAAGGTTTTAAGAGTGGTGGTGAAAGTAAAGAATGGCACAGTCAGCAGTGAAGAAGGCTTTAAGACTGGAAGTAAAGAATGGCACAGTCAGCAGTGAAGAAGGTTTTAAGACTGGTGGTGAAAGTAAAGAATGGCACAGTCAGCAGTGAAGAAGGCTTTAAGACTGGAAGTAAAGGATGGCACAGTCAGCAGTGAAGAAGGCTTTAAGACTGGAAGTAAAGAATGGCACAGTCAGCAGTCATGAAGGCTTTAAGACTGGTGGTGGTGGTGGTCGAGTACAGACTACAACTTGTGTGTGGTTTTTGTCTGTTTACATTTGATGGGAAAAGAAGTGCCACAGTCTATTTCTGCCTGTCTTCACCCTCTATATCTCACACGTTTCTTTTTACTGGATCTGTCACCGCTGTGCTGAACGTGGATATATATGTGTATTCACTTTGTTTTTGTAGAGGGAAGTGTCTTTAAAACAGGTTTTAGTAAAGAATTCAGTTTTGTTTATCCCTGTTTTTCTTAACTGTTTATTTGGTTTTGGCTGAGGGAAGGGGGTTGTTTGTTTGTCCTCAAAATAAGCAATGGCAAAAACAACTAAGGATGCTCGTGTATCTCATCAATATCTATCTCTGTATCTATCTATTTATCTAATCTATCTATCTATCTATCTATCTATCTATCTATCTATTTATCTATCTATCTATCTATCTATCTATCTATCAATCTGTCTGTCTGTCTATCTATCTAACTATCTGTCTGTCTGTCTGTCTATCTATTTATCCATCTGTCTGTCTGTCTGTCTGTCTATCCAAAATTCATCAGATTGATACAATATGTAATTCATTTACAAACTAGTTGTATAAGATACACTGTTTGCTTAAACTTTGCGTTCACAGGTACGTAGGTGTGTGTATTTGTGTATGTATGTGTATGTTATTTCTATCTAACCACCACCATGTCACACAGCTTTCCAGCCCTCAAACCCTGCCCCTGTTTGGCTGCAACAGCTTCACACACACTGCTGGCAGCACAGATTAATAGGGGGACGGGATAGCCTAGTGGTCAGAACATTGCGTTCGTAATTCGACGACCCGGGTTCGATTCCCGTTCGAGGGGAATTTTCCCCTGGAGTTGACATCAGTGCTGACTCCACTCTCCCCAAAAGTCCTTCGGATGAGACTATAAATCGAGGCCCCGTAGTGTGCGAACGCACGCAGAACATCTTGCGCAAAAGTTAAATCCTGTTCCACTTTTCGTAAGAGTTGGCCATTGTGTGTCGATGGGAACAGATGACAGGATTTACAAAACTGCATATACACGGGGACTGGATGTAGAAAAAGCACACGAGTGCTTATTCCATTATCCTCGATATAAAAGAATAAACAAACAAAAAATCAGAAGCCAGTGGACTGGACATGGTGTGCGTGCAGTGCTGAAGAGGGGGATGCTGATCATCAACAGAATGCAGTGTAATGGGGGGGGGGGGGGGAGAGTTCAGGAATCAGGCAGGCCATTGTTGCCTTCATTTCATCTGTCCTTTAATCCTTCTTTCTCTGTGTGTGTGTGTGTGTGTGTGTGTGTGTGTGTGTGTGTGTGTGTGTGTGTGTGTGTGTGTGTGTGTGTGTGTGTGTGTGTGTACGTGTGTGTGTGTGTGGTGTGTGTGTGTGTGTTTGTGTGTGTGTGGTGTGTGTGTGTGTTTGTGTGTGTATGTGTTGTGTGTGTGAGTGTGTGTGTGTGTGCGTGTATGTGTGTGTGATGCTTTTAATCCTTTAATGGAATGGTTTTTCCTTCTTCTTTTTTTGGGGGATAGTTGTTAGTTGTGTCAGGACAAAATAAACGCGTCTGTGTTTTTCTTTTTTTGTCGTTGTGGTTTGATAGGATGTTTGATGTGGAATGGAAAATTGTCAGATTCCTCCAAGTGTGTGTATGTGTGAGTGTGGTGTGTGTTGTATGTGTGTGTGTGTGTGTGTGTGTGTGTGTGTGTGTGTGTGTGTGTGTGTGCGCGCGAAGAAGGGGGTGTTACATATGTGTGTGTGTGTGTGAGGAGGGGGGTGTACGTTTGTGTGGTTGTGGGGGGTGGCGGATGAGTGTCTGTGTGTGCATGCGTTTATGCATGTATACATGTGTGTGCATGTGTGTATGTGTGTGTGAGGAGGGGGTGTACGTTTGTGTGGGGTGGGGGGTGGAGGATGAGTGTCTGTGTGTGCATGCGTTTTATGCATGTATACATGTGTGTGCATGTGTGTATGTGTGTGTGCAGGCATGCAAGCTTGAATCTGTGTGTATCTGTTTTTGTATGTGTGTACATGTTCACACATGCATGCATGCATGCACGCACAACAATCATTCGTGCATATCTCTATTTCTAAACAAACTATACATACACACAATCATGCCAGAGCATTGTAATGGATTTCATTCAGTTACATTATCCCTCTGACTCGTGCATTTCAAATTGAATCCTGGTGTAAAAAAAAAAAGACCCAAACCCAACAACAGTAATACCCAGCTTAATTCTAAATGAATCCCCCTGAATTGCTGTGGAAGGACAACTGCACTGCAGGCAAGCTGCTACACTGCACTGCACTGCACTGTGCAGGGTGTAAGGTGAGGGTCGAGAACGAGTTGCACATGCAGCACGAACACAGCGGGAAGTGTGGACTTTCGGATGAAACGATAAACCGAGGTCCTACGTGTGTTACACATCATTATTTATCGCAGCACGTAAAAGAACCCACGTCAACAAAGTGGTTGTCTCTGGCAAAATTCTGTAGAAAAAAAGCCACTCAGATAGAGAAGCAAAATACAGTTGCTTACAGGAAAAAGAAAAAATATATATAATGGGTGTGGCGCTACTTTTGTGGCGACGCGCTCTCCCCTGCGGGGAGAGCAGCCGGAATTTCACGCAAACAAACTGCTGTGACATAAAGTGGTATGAAATTTAAAAAAAACAACCACACAGCTAATGTCTTCAAGCCTCAGACACTGTACTGCACTGCACTGCAGTCTCCCTCCCTCCCTCCGTTCCTCCACTGAGGGTGTATGTGTTGATACTGTTTGTTATGTCTGCAGTGATGGACGGTTAGCCCAGGAAGGTAGAGGCTAGGGGAGGAGGGGTGGGGGTTGAGAGAAGAGGGTGGAAGGGGGCGGGGTGGTCTGTTGTTTCTAGTTAATCCCTCTGATCACTGCTTTTCATTTTGTTGATTGTTTTTTTCTGTTTCACTTTTTGCTGAGGGACTAGCATCCAGACTGCTCTTCAAATGTTCTATAGTGAATTAGATGGGTGGGTAGGTAGGGAGAAGGTGGGGGGGGGGGGGGGGGAAGAGAAGTTAAGGCACAAAAATTAATGGTGTATCAAACCAAGCAATGAATTTCTAGGTAGGTAGGTTACTATGTTGACAACTGATCCTTGTCTCTGTCTGTCTGTCTGTCTGTCTCTGTCTGTCCAACTGCCTGTCTGTCTGCCTGCCTGTCTGCCTGCCTTCCTGTCTGCCTCTCTCTGTCTCTGTCTCTCCCTCCCTCCTAACTAAAACGTTAATGCAGTATAACATGAATGTGTATTAAACTCTATCCCTGTTCAAGATATGGCCATTGCGATCATGAGCCTCAAAGAATCGGCAGTTGCTTTTCATGTTTGATCAAATTTTGTATACCAATATACTGGTTTTTCTTCCTTCCCCCCAAAAAAAAAAGAACTCAATGTATTGTGGCCTGAGGCCAATGTATATATTAAAAACGATTCAGAGTTCAAAGTTCTCTCGTATCCAAAAGTATACTATGTATGTTAACTTGGAACTATTAGCTGTGATTGTTAAGGATAGTTCCTTCTCAGGGCAAGTGCTGGATGAAAAAAAAAAGGTCAACACTGATCTGTGACCCTTAGGAATAAAAATTATCACTCAATCAATCAATCAAATAATCAATCACTCAATCAATCACTCAATAAATCAATCTATTTATCTATGTATCTCTCTCTCTCTCTCTCTCTCTCTCTCTCTCTCTCTCTCTCTCTCTCTCTCTCTCTCTCTCTCTCTCTCCATCTCTCCATT
>CM060338.1:20228400-20230900 GCA_030674155.1 Stramonita haemastoma
GAGAGAGAGGAGAGAGAGAGAGAAGAAGAAGAAGAAGAAGAAGAAGAAGAAGAAGAAGAAGAAGAAGAAGAAAAAGAAAAAAAAGAAGAAGAAGAATGCAAAAGTGCAAAGACGAAGAATTTCAGCAAAGAAAGAAAGAAAGACAGAAAGACAGACAGACAGACAGACAGAGACAGACAGAAAGAAAGAATAACCGCAAGAGAAAAAAAGAAAAAAAGAAAGGAAGGACGGAAGGAAGGAAGGAAGAAAGAAAGAAAGAAAGAAAGAAAGAAAAAAGAACAACAGCAAAAGAAAGAAAGAAAGAAAGAAAGAAAGAAAGAAAGAAAGAAAGAGAAAGACAGACAGACAGACAGACAGACAGACAGACAGACAGACAGACAGAGACAGACAGAAAGAAAGAATAACCGCAAGAGAAAAAAAGAAAAAAAGAAAAAAAGAAAGGAAGGACGGAAGGAAGGAAGGAAGGAAGGAAGAAAGAAAGAAAGAAAGAAAGAAAGAAAGAAAGAAAGAAAGAAAGAAAGAAAGAAAGAAAGAAAAAGAACAACAGCAAAAGAAAGAAAGAAAGAAAGAAAGAAAGAAAGAGAGAAAGAGAGAGACAGAGAGAGAGACAGAGGGAGAGAAGAGAGAGAGAGAGAGAGAGAGAGAGAGAGAGAGAGAGAGAGAGGAGAGAGAGAGAGAGAGAGAGAGAGAGAGAGAGAGAGAGAGAGAAGAAAGAAAGAAAAAAAGAAAAGAAAGAACAACAGTAAAAGAAAGAAAGAAAGAAAGAACAACAGCAAAAGAAAGAATGAAAGTAAGAAAGAGAAAAAATCGAAGAAAACGGCTACACCCTACAATTAACAGCACTGGGTACAGACCTTTTCCTATTAACACTCTCATTACTATGCCCAGTCACACACGCGAACGAGGAATTACTTATCGCCAGACTTAACGCTCTGTATGTGTTAATAGCAAGTCTGCGACTGCTTGTATGAATATTTTCTCCTTCTCCTCATCTTCCTCTCTTTTTGGACACTGTTTAAATCACTAGTCTCCATTGCGCTGTTCTCTTGCGGTTATTTCTGTGTTTTTTTTTTTTGTTTTTTTTTTTGGGGGGTAGGGGGGATTGCAAATGAAGAGAGAGAGAGGTAGAGAGGTAGAGAGAGAGAGAGAGAGAGAGAGAGAGAGAGAGAGAGAGAGAGAGAGAGAGAGAGAGAGAGAGAGAGAGAGAGAGAGAGAGAGAGAGAGAGAGAATGTATGAATAAATGAATAATCTTCACTTTTCAAAAGTGACAGATAAGCATTCGCATATTGTTTTCTTCAACTGACCCTTGTGTCTGTCAGTGTGTGTGCCTCCCAGAGAGAGAGGGGGGAGGAGGGAGGTAGAGAGAGAGAGAGAGAACAGAGAGAGAGAGAGACAGAGAGATGTTCATAGAGAGAGACGCGTAGTTAGAGAGAGAGAATTAGAGAGAGACAGACAGAGAGAGGAGAGAGAGAGAGACAGACAGAGAGACAGAGAGACAGAGAGAGACAGAGACAGAGACAGACAGACAGAGAGAGAGAAACAGAAACAGAAAGAGACAGAAAGACAAAGAGACCGAGAGACAGAGAGAGAAAGAGAGACATAGGGACAAAGAGACACAGTGTGTGTGTGTGTGTGTGTGTGTGTGCGCGCGTGCGCGCGTGCGCACGTGTATGTGTACATGCGTGCGCGCAGGCTTGCTTGCCTGCGCTCGCGCGTGCCCGCGCGCGTGTGTGCGCGCGTATATTTCTGGCATGCCGCGCCGCGCTGTTTATGTAAATACAGTGGATGGGGTACTGGTGACATGACTGTCCTCGGCTCGGTTCGGATAGGGCCCATCGATCAGCCAGAAGAGGCACTAAGACTGACAGGGAGGAGAATGACAGCAGGACAGGACGTGCAGACAACCCTATCGACATGGCATTTCCAACAACAACCACAGAAAATATGTTATTGAAAAAGAACACACACACAGAGAAAAGAAAGAGAGAAAGAAAGAAAGACATGGTATTTTCCCACCTCTCCTGTCCCCTCTCCTTTCCTCCTCCTTCAATTCTCGGCACTACTGTACACCTCAACATATTATAGATTGAGATCTTAGATGAAGAAGAAGAAAAAATGAGACTTCGATTTGTTTGTGTATTATATGTGTGTGTGGATGTGGTGGTGGTGGGTGTGTGGTGGGGTGGTGGGGGTGAGTCTGTGTGTGGGGGGGGAGGTGTGGGGGGAGGTCTGTGTGTGTGTGTGTGTGTGTGTGTGCGCGTGTGTGTATGTGTGTGTGTGCGTGTGTGTGTATGTGTGTGTGTGTGGTGGGGGGTCTGTGTGGGGGGGGGGGGAGGGGGGGTCTGTGTGTTTTTGATTGTGTACGTGTGTACGTGTGTGTGTGTGTGTGTGTGTGTGTGTGTGTGTGTGTGTGTGTGTGTGTTGTGTGTGTGTGTGTGTGTGTTTCTTTTTGCGTCATTTGCTTGCTTATTTTAAAGACACTTTTTAATGGAGAAAGAA
>CM060338.1:20242634-20245134 GCA_030674155.1 Stramonita haemastoma
ATTTGGATTAACACTAATAATTTCTGAAAAGTGTCTCGTTGTAAGGTACCACAGCAGGTGAAGCTTCAATCACCGCCGAAACTGGAGTCAGGTCAGGCCAAAAGGCTTACTCAGAAATGTCTAAAATGCTGTCATTGAAAGATATCATTTTATAGAAAAATTTTTGACTGAATTTTTGTTAAAAAATTATTTTCAAAAATGATTGAGAAGTTGTAAGTGGTTAGCTGCATTTGTTTACCTCCACTTTTTCCTCAGTAAAAAAAAAAATACTGGAAGATAAACCCAGCAATCTAAAAGCCGCTAAACTGGAGGCAAGTCCCCCCCTACCCCCTCTACTGTCGGCAAATCCCCCCCCCTCCCTCCGCCAGCCCCACCACCCAACTGAAGATTTTTTTTTTGTGCTCATGAAGTAAGACTGTTCAACTTTTTAAGTGTGGAGATAATACAAAAGCTACGTCAGTATTTCTGTCATCAGCAAGTGACCTATAATATGTAAAAACATGAAGATGGTGTGGGGGGGTGGGGGGGTGGGTGGGGGGGAGGTGAGTGTGTGTAGTGTGTGGTGTGTGTGCGTGTGTGTGTAGTGGTGTGTGTGTGTGTGTAGTGGAGGGGGTATTGTGTGTAGGTTGTGTTGTGTGTCGTTGTGTGTGGGGGGGTGTGTGTGTGTGTGTGTGTGTGTGTGTGTGTGTGTGTGTGTGGTGTGTGTGTGTGTGTGTGTGTGTGTGGTTGTGTGTGTGTGTGTATGTGTGTGTATTTGTGTGTGTGTGCGGTGTGCGTGTGTGGCGCGTGTGGTGTGTGTATGTGTGTGTTTCTTGTCTGGAGTGTGTGTGTCTGTCTGTCTGACTGTCTCTGTCGCTGTGTGTGTGTGTGCCTGTGTCTGTATGTTGTGTGCTTCTGTCTGTATCTGTGTCTGTCTGTGTCTGTGTGTCTGTCTGCTGTCTGTCTGTGTGAACACGCACTTAGACTCAAAGCCTTTCAAACTTTTTCCTGTAGCCTACACCTGATTCTAGTCTGAAAGATTAACACCGCTCTATGAAAGGGCAATGTGTGAGACTGCAAAGTTTTACTTCTGTTGTTTTTTTTCCTTAAAGATACACAAAAACAAGTACAGAAATAAACAAAACAATACAGAGACCTACATTACAACAATAGCAAAAATACCCCCCAAAAAAAAAAAAATCAAACAAAGAAGAATACAGAACAAAAAATTACGAGGCAACTATACTTACAACAAAAAAAACCTCCAAAAACGTATTTGAAAGAAATAGACTTTGACAAAATACTCTGTTAAATTCATCAACAAAAAATTCATGATGAAAATGAAAAAAAAAAAATTCAAAAGTAAAAACAAAACCCCGGGGGGGGAAAACCCACCCAAACCTTAAAGTCAAGGGTTACACTCCTGTATTAGCTTGTAGATCATGTAGTATTTTCTATAGAGTGCCGGTCGGAATTTTTTTGTTGGTTGATTTTTCACATATTTTTTTTTTAAGTATTAAAAAAATGCACTGTGCACTTGTTTTAAGGATTGAGGACATAGAGCAATACCAGGTATAGTCACGAGAATATTGGAAATGATCATTCAAATGAGGATTGCTTGTGTTCCTACAGCGTTGACCCCCCGGGCATGCATATTGCGTTTAGGAAGCTAGCAGACAGCAAAGGACTGAGAGAGGGTACAGTGTTTGCTGAAAAATTTTGAAAATTTCAAACCTACATAATTTTGCGAAAATCATGAATTTTTTTTATTCAAAAGCCTAGTCTTTATACAAAAAAGTGGAATTTTTTTTCCATTTCTGTGGATGTTCAATACGTTGCAGTATGATATTAATAAGACTCATACAAAAAAAAAGGAAGGAAAATGTTTTCTTAAAGGTGGTGTGTTGTAGCCCCACAATCTCTCCTCTTCGCTCTTCTCCTTCTCCTCTCTCCTCTCTTCTCTCTCAATCTTCTCTCTCATCTTCCTCTTCCTTCTTCTCTCTCTCTCACTCTCTCTCTTTTTTCTCTCTTTTATCTCTTATAAGTCAACTTCAAAACTAACGATGTGTCAATTAAAAAAAACGGAAGCACCGCGCCAGCGCGGGGAAACACACCACAAATGCGAAGTACAGGAAAATCGCGCACTCTCTTCCCTGCAAAAGCAAGACAAACGACCCTGCTCCCAGAAAGGAGTTGTAAATTGATGGAACGTGTCGAGACAGGACGCCCTGAGCTGTTTGATTTCCTCTCCAACCCCAACCCGTAACGAGACGCGTTACTTAGTCTCTCCTCTCCCCTCCTTCCCTCCCCCCTCCCTCCCCTCCCCCCTCCCACCCCCCTCCCGCCCCAATATTGATCGACCGACCACGAACAGTCAAGGAAATCTCCAAGAAAAATCGTGTAAAGTGGGGGAGGGAGAGAGAGAGAGAAAAGTCCTGGTTTTTTCCTAGAATACAAAATAATAATGACAATTTTTTTGTGTGTGCTTGTTATGTAAATGAATTTTCTTCGTTCAGGTATT
>CM060338.1:20250134-20252634 GCA_030674155.1 Stramonita haemastoma
GGGAAACTGACAGCTGTGCAATGGCGGTATATATATATATATATATATAGAGAAGAGAGACGAGAGAGGAGAGAGAGAGAGAGAGGAGAGAGAGAGAGATAGAGACGAGAGAGAGAGAGAGATTCCACATGACGAAAGATCCTGAGTAGGCCTAGCACAGTTAAAACCAATCAAACAAAAAGAGACTAGGCTGCCATTTTTTTTTCCAGAAACGATGACGTCATTTTTTAGTCGTCATAATCCCTTTATTTTTAGCTCACTGCAGATGACGAAGTTTCGTGGTAACTGGGTAACCACTTGATTTCGCTTGAGTGCGGTCTTCCAGCCTGCCATTCTCCACAGTTATGGCAACACTCCTAAACTGGGGTTGTATTGGGGGCCTGTTGTGGTTGTTGTGGGAGGGATGATTTTTTGGATTGTGTAAGATCTTACCGAGCGAGGCCTTACTGCTGTTTTTAGTCTAGTCTTCTTCAATATGTCTGGTTGTTGTTTTTTTAAATACAAAGAGAACCCCCTTACCCCTTCTAGTGCGTACCTACCCACCTCCCTCACCCACCAATTGATGTTCCCTTTGTGTTCTTATGCATAATTATTATTTTCCTGATACATGCCTATGATTTATCCGTTCATCACTTATTTTCTGTTTCAGGTCGTGTTGCTTTGTTGTTCATTCGGATGGTGAGATAAGGTTTTGCCTTGACACTGAGTATTTTTTTCCCTTTTATATCGAGGATAATGAAATAAGCACTCATGTGCTTTTTTTTTACATCCAGTCCCCGGCTGTATGCAGTTCTGTAAATATTGTTATCTGTTCCCACCAGCACACATATGGCCTACTCTTACGAAAAGCAGAACAGGATTTAACGTGTGCCCAAGATGTTCTGCGTGCGTTCGCTTACAGGGGCCTTCGGTTTATAGTCTCATCCGAAGGACTTATGGGGAGAGTGGAATCAGCACTGAATAACATCATCTTTCTCCAGGGGAAAAAATCCCTCGAACGGGAATCGAGCCTGATGTTTCTGTTCATCATTCATGTTCTGTTTCAAGTCGTGTCGCTTTATTGTTCATTCGGATAGCGAGATAATTATGGGGTTTTTTTGCCTTGACACTGAGTACAAGAAACGTGACAGAGGTTTCTCACATCACTAAGTGTACTGTTCAAAGGCCGAGAGGAGGAAGAAAGACGTGGTTAAAGAAAACCAATTCCTTCCTTCCTTCCTTCATATCCAGAACTTGACTCTTCTTTTTCTGTCTTTCCTTCCTGTCTTCCTTCCTTCCTTCCTTCTTTCCTTCCTTCCTTCCTTCCTTCCTTTCTTCCTTTGACATCGCAGAGAGTTGATAGCACACTGGGTTCCCTGGGCACACTGGTTCCCTGGATTCCCTAAGCCCCCACCCATTTATTTATGTCGGCTGCGAGCCAAAACCTGGGTCTCTCTCCTCGCTCATTTTCTGTAATTCTATCAGTCCACCCGTTTTTTTGCCCCCACCCCCACCCCTACCTCTCCTCCTCCTCCTCCTCTTCATTATCTCCATCTCCTGACAGATTAGTTCCCTGTGGAATAATTTGAGCGAGGCCACCGGACCAGGCTCTTGTCACATAGCTAGCAGAATACTTTTTTTTTTAAACTGAATTTATGCCAGCACATTTCTACAGGGGACAGGGGATAGCTCAGTGATCAGAGCACTTGCTTTCCCCCAAGCCAATATTAAAGCAGCATCGAGCGTGGTTACCAATTGGATTTGTGACCGATCGCTCGCCTTGGCTTCAGTGCAGTATTCCAGTTCACCCAGCTGTAGATGGGTACCTTTGAGGGTCAGGGAAGGTAAACAGCGAGGAAGAGGAGATGGGTGCCGCCCTCAATATGCTGGTTCCTTGAGAAGCTGAAATCTCTGATGCTTCGCTCCTCTACGACCACAAAGGTTATGGGACACCTTTACCTTTGCCTTTTATATCTCTGCTATACACCAACGTGCTGTCTGTTTTTTTAGAGTACTTTGCTTTTCAACAGCAATACGCTGAATATCTAGTTACTCTCTCTCTCTCTCTCTCTCTCATCTCTCTCTCTCTCTCTCTCTCTCTCATCTCTCTCTCTCTCTCTCTCTCCTCTCTCTCTCTCTCTCCCCCATCTCTCTCTCTCCTCCTCCCACTCGGCTGACGTGTAGTCTCTTCTTTTCCCCGGCACTCTTGGCTGTCGCTCCGTAGCTGGTGAGTGAATCAGGGGTTGGAGTTGCTGTGGTGAGTGTCTGGTGTTGTGTGTGGTGTGTGTGTGTGGTGTGTGTGTGTGTGTGTGTGTGTGGTGTGGTGTGTGGGTGGGGTGTGGTGTGGTGTGTGTAGGAGAGAGAGGAGAGAGAGGAGAGAGAGGAGAGAGAGAGAGAGAGAGAGAGAGAGAGAGAGAGAGGGAGAGAAGAAGAGAGAGCAGGAGAGACAGAAGAAGACAGAGAGAGAGAAGAACAGAAGAGAGACAGGAGAGAGACAGGAAAGAAGACGAGACAGAGAGAG
>CM060338.1:20257634-20260134 GCA_030674155.1 Stramonita haemastoma
GCAAGAGTAGGCCATTGTGTGTCAGTGGGATTAGATAAGATTTACAAAACTGCATACACACGGGACTGGATGTAAAAAAAGATTTAAAAAAACCACGACTGCTTATTTCATTATCCTCGATATAAAAGAATAATTTTTTTTTAATGAACCCTCGAAACTTAGCGGAAGAGCGAAAAAAGAAATTCGATGTTCTGAAAATGGCAACAGTTCAGGATTGCTTGCAACGAAAAGAAAAAAACATCAAGCCTTTTAGGACATTACTTCTTTTTTTTCTTTTTTCTCTTTTTTTTTTAAAAAAAGGCAAAAAACCAGAAAGGAAGGTACCGGAATGAATCAGACCTTCTTCACCTTGTCTAACCAAAAAAAAAACAAACAAAAAACACCGCGAGGTTCTGAGTTCGATTCCCAGCCTCGCCTTTTTTTTTTCTTTTTTTTTTTACCAGTTTTGACATGGAAAATCAAAACTGAATGTCAAGGTCTTTCGGAGGAGACTTTTAAAACCAGTCAGACCCGTGTTGCTTACAGACTTGTGTGCATTGAAATGAATCCAAGACAGTTTGAAAATCGCAAAAAACGGGCGGGAAGTGTGCCCTGATTGTCTTGGCAAATTTTGGTAGATTTAATTCCCAACTGTATCACTGAAGTCGGAATGCTGCTACCTTCAACAGTGGAGGAAGAAAACGGGTTGCATGCGCAAAAAATAAAATGTCACCATGGGTGAACCTCGTAGTTCTAGCTAAGTAACAAAAAGAAAAAGAAAACTAATTCCGTTGGTGTTATGCTCTCCCTCCCCCTCTCTCTGTCTCTCTGTCTCTCTCGCTTCTCTGTCTGCTCTGCTCTCTGTCTCCTCGTCTCTCTGTCTCTGTTCTCTCTCTCTGTGTCTCTCTCTCTGTGTCTCCTCTCTGCTCTCTCTCCTCTCTTCTGCCTCCTCCTGTCTCTCGTCTCTCTGTCTCTGTTTCCTCTCTCTCTCTGTCTCTTGTCTCTCTCTCTGTCTCTGTCTCTCCTCTCTTGGCTCTCTCTCTGTCTGTCTGTCTCTCTCTCTGGCTCTCTCTCTGTCTGTCTCTCTGTCTGTCGTCTGTCTGTCGTCTTCTCTGTCTTCTGTTCTGTCTCTCTCTCTCTGTCTCTCTCTCTCTCTGTCTGTCTCTGTCTCTGTCTGTCTGTCTGTCTCTGTCTGTCTGTCTCTCTCTGTCTCTGTCTGTCGTCTGCTTCTGTCTCTCTCTCCTCTCTCTCCTTCTCCTCTTCTCTCTCTCTCCTCTCTCTCTCTCTCTCTCTCTCTCTCTCTCTCTCTCTCTCTCTCTCTCTCTGGATGGATTAAAAAGACATGAGTGTTTATTTCATTATCCTCGAAATAAAAATTTGTGTACTACATACATACATATATATTATATATATATATAATTATATATAATATTATAAATAATATATTATATATACGGTATATATTATCTGTCTCTCTGTCTGTCTGTCTGTTTTTCTCTCTTCTATCTCTCTCTCTCTTTCTCTCTCTGTCTCTCTGTCTCCTCTCTCTGTCTCTCTGTCTCTGTCTCTGTCTCTGTCTCTGTCTCTCTCTCTCTCTCTCTCTCTCTCTCTCTCTCTCTCTTCTCTCTTTGAACCACATCAATAAAAAATATAAAAAAAATAAAAAAACCCACACCTGCTCCATCCACGCATCTGGTTTGCCCTGCAATGCTTCTCCAGGTATGCTGATAATAATAAACACTAATAATAATAATGATCTAAACGATCGACTTTTAATCGAACTCATCGAAGCTGTCTGTCTGGCTTGTGCAGCCAACCCTGTCCTTCTCCTGTCTGTCGAAGTCTATGGCCTATGATCAATCTATTGATAGCTCTGCTTTCCTAACGAGCCAAAAAGAAAGAACATCATAAATGTCAGACGTTTTGGGGGGATGGGATGGGTTTTGTTGCGGTTTGGTTTCTCTCCTTTTTTTTCCTCCCCTCCCCCTCCCCTCCCCCCTCCTCCCCCACGCTCTCCTAAGTTTGCGAACATGCGTTCTTGTATATACAGACCCCCCCACCCCAACCTGACTCATTTGTTTTTTATTTCATTTTTTTTTTTATTATTATTCTTTTTTATATCTAGGTTTATGGGATAAGTATTCTTGTGCGCTTTTTTTTTATACATTCCAGTCCCCCGTGTTTATGCAGTTGTTTTTTTTTGTAAATGTCACCTTGTTCACTCCGGCTGTATCTATCTATATCAATGATCGCGTCATCATATATACCACTTTCTATGCAGCCTCTCTCTCTCTCTCTCTTCCCCAACAGCTCTATTTTTACACTTTGGCTTCTGTTCTTGGTTTAAAGAATTCTGATAAGATTCTTTTCAAATTTGAAGCAAACAAAGGTTGGGGGTGGGGGGTGGAGGTTGGGGTGGGGTGGAGGTGTGGGGGGGTGTTGGTGGTGAGATATCCTATATAATATAGGTTAATTAAAGACGTTGTTGCTCATACTCTGAGGAGCCAGAAATCGAGCGAGA
>CM060338.1:20262182-20264682 GCA_030674155.1 Stramonita haemastoma
TGTGTGTGTGTGTTTTTAAACCCTTTAATGGAATGTCTTTTTTCTTTCTGCTTTTTTTTGGATAGTTGTTGCTGTGTCAGGACAAAATAAGCGTCTGTGTGTTTTCTTTTTTGTCTTTGTGGTGTGATGGGATATTTGATTGTGGAATGGAAAAATTGTCAGATTCCTCCAAGTGTGTGTGTGTGTGTGTGTGGTGTTGTGTGTGTGTGTGGTGTGTGTGTGTGTGTGTGTGTGTGGGAGGGTGGTGTGTGTGTGTTTGTGTGTGTGTGTGTGAGGGGGGGTGTATAATGTGTTGTGCGTGTGTGGTGTATGTGTGAGTGGTGTTTGATGTTTGTGTGTGGGTGACGTATATGTGTGTGCGCATGTGGTGTGTATTTGTGTGTTCGTGTGTGTATTTGTATGTGTATTGTGTGTGTGTGTGTGTATTTGTGAGGAGAGGGGGGTATATATGTGTGTGCGCGTGTGTGTATTTGTGTGTTTGTGTGTGTGTATGTGTGTGTGAGTCTTTGTGTGTGTGAGAGAGAGCTAGAGTGTGTCTGTGGTGTTGTGAGTGTGTGAGTGTGTGTTGCATGTTCACACATGCATGCATGCATGCACGCACAACAATCATTTGTGCATATCTCTATTTCTAAACAAACTATACATACACACAATCATGCCAGAGCATTGTAATGGATTTCATTCAGTTACATTATCCCTTGACTCGTGCATTTCAAAATGAATCCTGGTGTAAAAGAAAAAAAAAGACCCAAACCCAACAACCGTAATACCCAGCTTAATTCTAAATGAATCCCCCTGAATCGCTGTGGAAGGACAACTGCACTGCAGGCAAGCTGCTACACTGCATTTGCACTGTGCAGGGTGTAAGATGAGGGTAGAGAATGAGTGCACGTGCAGCACGAACACAGCGGGAAGTGTGGACTTTCGGATGAAACGATAAACCGAGGTCCTACGTGTGTTATACACATCATTATTTATCGCATGCACGTAAAAGAACCCACGTCAACAAGAGAGTTGTCCCTGGCAAAATTCTGTAGAAAAAAAGCCACTCAGATAGAGAAACAAATACAGTTTGCTTACAGGAAAAAGAAAAAAAATATAATGGGTGTGGCGCTACTCTTGTGGCGACGCGCTCTCCCCCGGGGAGAGCAACCGGAATTTCACGCAAACAAACCTGCTGTGACATAAAGTGGTATGAAATTATATTTAAAAAAAACCCACACAGCTAATGTCTTCAAACCTCAGACACTGTGCTGCACTACACTGCAGTCTCCCTCCCTCCCTCCGTTCCTCCACTGAGGGTGTATGTGTTGATACTGTTTGTTATGTCTGCAGTGAGGGACGGTTAGCCCAGGAAGGTAGAGGCTAGGGGAGGAGGGGTGGGGGGTGAGAGAAGAGGGTGGAAGGGGGGGTGGTCTGTTGTTTCTAGTTAATCCTTCTGATCACTGCTTTTCATTTTGTTGATTTTTTTTCTTCTGTTTTTGCTGAGGGACTAGCATCCAGACTGCTCTTCAAATGTTCTATAGTGAATTAGATGGGTGGGTAGGTAAGGATGGGGGAGGGGTGTGAAGAAGTTAAGGCACAAATGGTGTATCAAACCAAGCAGTTTCACTTTCTAGGTAGGTAGGTTACCTTGTTGACAACTGATCTTTGTCTCTGTCTGTATGTTTGCCTGTCGGTCTGTGTGTCTGTGTGTGTCTGCCTGTCTGCCT
Source organism: Stramonita haemastoma (assembly GCA_030674155.1). Taxonomy (NCBI): domain Eukaryota; kingdom Metazoa; phylum Mollusca; class Gastropoda; order Neogastropoda; family Muricidae; genus Stramonita; species Stramonita haemastoma. The sequence continues at coordinate 20,263,895 of CM060338.1, forward strand.
GTCTGTCCAACTGTCTGTCCAACTGCCTGTCTGTCTGCCTGCCTGTCTGTCTGCTTGCCTTCCTGTCTGCCTCTCTCTGTCTCTGTCTCTCCCTCCCTCCTAACTAAAACGTTAATGCAGTATAACATGAATGTGTATTAAACTCTATCCCTGTTCAAGATATGGCCATTGCGATCATGAGCCTCAAAGAATCGGCTGTTGCCTTTCATGTTTGATCAAATTTTGTATAACCAATATACTGGTTTTCTTCCTTTCCCCCCCCCCCCCCAAAAAAAAAAGAACTCAGTGTATTGTGGCCTGAGGCCAATGTATATATTAAAGCAATTCAGAGTTCAAAGTTCTCTCGTATCCAAAAGTATACTATGTATGTTAACTTGGAACTATTAGCTGTGATTGTTAAGGATAGTCCCTTCTCAGGGCAAGTGCTGGATGAAAAAAAAGGTCAACACTGATATGTGACCCTTGGGAACTACCAATCAATCAATCAATCAATCAATCAATCAATCAATTTCTCTCTCTCTCTCTCTCCTCTCTCTCTCTCTCTCTCTCTCTCTCTCCTCTCTCTCTCTCTCTCTCTCTTTCTCTCTCCCTCTCTTCACTTCTCTTCTCTTCCCTGCACTTCTCTTTTCTTCTCTTATTGTCCACCTGTCTCTGTCTCCTTCCATATTTCTTTGTCTCTTTCTTTCCTTTCCATACATTTCATGTTTCCTGCTATCTCTGTCTTTCTTTCTATCTCTTCCCCCCCCCCCCCCCCCCCCCCCCCCTCTCTCTCTCTCTCTCTCTTTCTC
>CM060338.1:20279682-20284682 GCA_030674155.1 Stramonita haemastoma
ACACACACGCACGCACAGCACGCACGCACGCACACACACACACCACACACACACACACACACACACACTGAACATATATAAAACTACAATGTTGGCATTGCTTGTGTTCACGGTAGCTTGGTTTTGTGTCACATCGAATCAGCCAGTGTTCGGAAAAATTATGTTGTAATTTATATTGTATAATCATATTATGTTATATTATATCTTTATTATTATATTAAATTTTTTCAGCCTACAGCATTCCGAAATCCGATTGTGGAAAAAACAACATTGGTTAAATTAAAAAATAAACAAAATACCAACTAAAAACACAAGTAGGTATACAAACAAGTAATCAATCAAACATTCAAACAACTAAAGAAAAATGCGTACCAACTCTTCAAGAAGAATGGAAACAAAAAGCCTAAATAACAGACAACCAAAACCCAAGTAAACTCGTAAAACAAAACGATTTTTTTTTCTCAAAATACACCAGAAAATATGGCCAACGCTGCTTTTCATGGAACATAGAGGGCTTGGAGTATAACATTACATTTTCCCCCGCGATAAAGAATAGGATTAATACTTCAATTAAAGTGGAATTTTCCGATCGCATTTATGGAACAACAATATTACTCCCTTTCCATGTCAAACCGTGGCTTAGCGAAAAATAGCTTCCAGTCGATTGAGAGAAGAGAGAGAGGAGAGAGAGGGAGGGAGGGAGAGAGAGAGAGAGAGGAGAGAGGAGAGAGATAGACAGAGAGAAGAGAGACAGAGAGAGAGAGAGAGACAGAGAGAGACAGGAGAGGACGAGAAGAGAGAGACAGAGAGAGACAGAGAGAGACAGAGAGGACAGAGAGAGAGGACAGAGGAGAGAGAGCAGAGAGAGAGAGAGAGGAGAGAGAGAGAGAGAGAGAGAGAGAGAGAGGAGAGAGAGAGAGAGAGAGAGAGAGAGAGAGAGAGAGAGATTAACAAATGCAAAACTAAGCAGCAGAAGAAAACAATTCACTTTAAAACAAAACTGTTGTTCTAAAGTCTTGTTTCTTAATCAGCCAAACAAAAATTAGAAAGCAACAGAGAGATAGTATGAGACAGAGAGACTGGAAGATGGAAGGAGAGAGAGAGAGAGAGAGAGAGAGAGAGAAGAGAGAGAGAGAGAGAGAGAGAGAGGAGAGAGAGAGAGAGAGTTAACGAGTAAAAAATTAAATAGCACAGCAAAAATAACTGCTTCAAAACAAACCTAAAAAAAAAAACCACACACACACACACAAACAAAAAATCTATCTTCGTAAAGATTTGCTTCGGAATTAACTAAAAGATCAAAATGCATCAGAATATCTTTACAAATAGAGACAGGTAAACGGGCACACTGACAGTCCTACGAAACAGACAGACAGACAGAGCACTGCAATATAGTGTATGCAGACTTGCTTTCTAGATACTAACAAAATAATGCACATTTGGGTGACACTATAAACTGAGACCCCGTGTACGTATGCATGTAGCACTTCTTGCGCACACGTCAAAAACCTGTTCCGCCTTTTTAGAAGATCAAGCCACACAGAGTTTCAAGATTCATTACACACACACACACACGCACGACCACGCACGCACGCACGCACACACACACAACACACACACACACACACACACCACACACACACACACACACACACACACACACACACACACACACACACAACACACACACACATTACCACACATCCATATATCAGATTTTGCTTTCTTTCATTCGTATGGAGTATGCAGGATGGGAAAAGAACACAAACCAAAAAACACCCAGCAGCAAAATTCTCGGTCTTTATCATTCTACATGACTGTGTCATAAAATCACATCATGGCATCATTTACAATTGGCGAGCATCCAAACTACAATGTAACGTAAGACAAGAAAGCTTCTAGTAAAACAAATGCAACCAAAAGTTTTTAGATGGACAAGTCGACCTTCCTTACTGCAATTAAACAAGATATGATATCGAGTAGAATATAGATATTACTGAAAAACCCTACTAGCTTATATTTAAAGAGATTTTTTTAAAAAGAAAATCTAGCCAGTTTATGAGTTTTGACAAAGGGAAGAAGAAATAGTTCTTTGCAGTTTTCCATTGAGTTACAAAGTTATAACTTGATAGAGGTTGTGCACGCATGCGCGAAACACACCACCACAAACCCCCACAAACACGCTACCACCACACACACAACACCCACAAACACCACACACACGTAACATGTTTTCGTTCTAACAGTATTTATATAATATGTATAAAAGACGCTTTTGTATTTTTAAAAATTATGCTTTTATCAGCAAAATATTTTTTTGCATAACACAAAAGGGATTATGACAAAACTCACCCTTGCGTGAATATCTAACTTTGTGGAAAAAAAATACCAAAAAAACACCAAAAAAACCTTGTAATTACGTTAATCATAACAAATGAAAACGAAAACTTTCTTAAATTTCGGTTTTTGGTCCTGTTTTTCACTCATGCATTTGTGCACAACATGAGATATTTCATATTCGCTACACCCAATCATTGTAATGAATGATTTGTGTTGTATTTTCACACGCCCACATCTGCAAGTTGTTGTGGTTGTATTACATTTTCATGTCCCCTTGGAGAGGGGGGGGGGGGGGATGGGAATTCTTGAAATAAATCTTGAATCTGATTCTTGAATCTTGTAAATTCGTGAACGAAGGGAGATAATTACGCGCAATAACACAGGAATGGGTGAATGAAGTCTAAAATAAAACGTTTTTGAAGAGCAATGCCGCCCATTTTTGGTGCTCTAAAAGTCTAGAATTCAGATATTAGAAGTTGAAAAAAGTTTTGCTAAAGTATGCATCAAGAAGGCTGACTTTGAGGAGTGTCTCATCAAAACACAACACACAAATTAATGTAGAAAAAATGTAAAACATTCGACTTTTGACTTAGAAAGTACAAATCGTTGTTGCTGTGTGCGTTGTGTGTCGTTTGTTATGCTTTGTTGTGTTGTTGTTGTTGTTGTTTCTGCTGTGTGTGTCTCGTTGTTGTTACTGCTTCTGTTGCTGCTGTTGTTGTTGTTGCTGCTGATGTTGCTGTTGTCGTTGTTTTGCTGCAGCTGCTGTTGTTTTTGTCGTTGCTGCTGCTGCTGTCGTCGTTGTTGTTACTGCTTTGTTGCTGCTGTTGTTGTGCTGTGCTGTGTGCTGCTGCTGTTGCTGTTGCTGTTGTTGTTGCTGGTGTTTGTTGTGGTGGCTGTTGCTGATAATTATTGAAAGCAGTATTCCTAGAACCACCCATCCAAATGATAGATATGTTCCCACAAAATGCCCCCCCCCTGGATACAGAAGGTCTTTAAGTATAAACAGCATCCCTTCCTTCTAGAAATCCTGTGTAGGTGTTCCCTCTTTTCTATCTCTCTCTTTTCTATTTTTTTTCTTCCTATTACCTCTCTTGTCTTTTTTCTGCCTTTTTTTAAATCCGTTTTCTGCCTTTTCCCCCTCTTTTTTTTTAATAGAAAATCTCAAAGATTAACAAGTCTCCAAAGCGAGGGCTGTCACCATTGAGCTATCCAGTCCTCCTAAAAGAAGTATCAGAAATTAAAGGCAAAATGAGTTTTTTTATTGTGCCATTCGAGTATGATATGTATGAGCATTGGAAATATATTACATTCTTGCTAAGCAATCTAATATTATTGCTGAATGTTGTAACAATACATTTGTCTTATTCTGAAGGATAATGCCTTGAGTTGTCTGTCTTTGACAATATCTGTATGAGTCTTTCAATGAATAATGTCTTCACAAATATATTCCAATTTGAAAACTGGGGGTTTTCAGCTGATGTAACTTCATGAATCTATGTAAGGATCCCTGTTCTGCGTATAATCTATAACGTGTGTGTGTGTGTGTGTGTGTGCGTGCGTGCGTGCGTGCGTGCGTTGCATGCGTGTGTGTGTGTATGTGTGTGTGTGTGTGCGTGTGTGATATTCAGTTTAACGTCTATTCACATTAAGTATGTGTGTGCGCGTGTATGTGTATGTGTGTGTGCACACGCGCGCGCGCACTGCGTGTGTGCTGTTCCATACTTTCCGCAAATACTTGCAGGAAACTAAGGCACTGTGGGTCTGTCATTCAAGATCACCCAAGAAAGATTATAACAAAAAAATCCCCCTTCCTTATTTCCAAGGCTGGTACCACTGATTATTAAACCCATGACTCAAAACCCACAGAATGAAAAAAAAACTCTGTCCACTAAGCTTTCACTGTAACTGATGTTACCAAAGTGTCCACAGCATGAGCACCAGTGTACTATACAAATAGCCGTGTGAAGCACACATTAATTAAACTGGGCCATGGACCTAAACCTCTTTAAAATCTGCTCTCTTCTGTGCTTTAGTATTTTCAGACCAAAGTTCAAAGGGACTAACCTACATTTCTGAAACTGCTAGCAAAAGTATCCATTGAAAGCTTCTTTTTTTGCCCTCGTTTAGTTCGTTGGGAGTTTTTGCCCTGTTTTACATGTGTGTCAATGACCATAGTATTTTACCCAACCCCCCCCCCCCCTCCAACCTCCCGTAAGAGTGTTTTTGCATCACAGAACAAAAAGCAAGACAGAGAGGAGAAAAAGTAATGGTCGTACATGTGTGAAGGGAATTTCTTCCTTAAGATAATGAACCTCGTTTGTTTGTTGTCTAAGCTTCTCACGGACATTTTTGGGGGGAGAAAAAAAAAGAAAGATAAGGACAGCTAGTCTAGTTTAGGACACAATTTACTTATTTACCTTTCGAAGTAGTGTTTCCCTCTTACGTGTGTACGAGTGTGTGTGTGTGTGTGTGTGTGTGTGTGGTGTGTGTGTGTGTGTGTGTGTGCGTGTGTGTGTGTGTGTGTGTGTGTGTGTGTGTGTGTGTGTGTCTGTGTGTACGTGTGTGTGTGTGTGTGTGTGTGTGTGTGTGTGTGTGTGTGTGTGTGTGTGTGTGTGTGTGGTTTGTGTCTGTGTCGTGTGTGTGTGTGTGTGTTGTGCACT
>CM060338.1:20294682-20302182 GCA_030674155.1 Stramonita haemastoma
CCTGTGAAAAACCCTGTGTATTTGCATGACAGCTTTCTTTCCTTTAATTGCTAGATGATTTGTACCCCTTTTAACACTAACCTTAGTGGTGAAATTAAACCCTAAATAAGAATAACTGTTCACTACTTCTAACCGCTTACCATTATAAAACCATTTCTCCTGTTGACCCAGAAACCCTCCTTTTCTAAATACCATGATTTTTGTCTTATCATTGTTTACACATAATTTCATTTTATCACAACACATATGTAAGATATCTAACTGAGTTTGAAGGCCTCTGGGGGTGGTTGACAGCAAAGCCACATCATCTGCAAACAACAGAATCAGCAGTTCTGCAATATTAGGCAATATCTGAACACCATGTTTGCCCTTTTCCTCAACGTCATTAGCTAATTGATTAATAAACATTGAAAATAGAGTTGGGCTCAACACACAGCCCTGTCTAACTCCGGTTGGACATTCAAACAACTCAGTAAGCTGGGATTTTGAACGAACACATGATAGCAGTGAGTTGTACATTGCTGTGAGAGAAGCGAGAAATTTTCCTTTAACACCCTGACTATGTAAGCACTCTAGAAGTTTATCATGTTGCACTGAGTCAAAAGCCTTTCTAAAATCTACAAAGGCTATATACAACTTCCTACCTTTTTTACTTAAACATTTCTGAACTGAGGCATATAAAGTAAAAATATGATCCACTGTAGAATGCTTTTTCCGAAATCCTGCTTGTTTGTCTGAAATTAAATCATTAGTTTCTAACCAGGTATATAGTCTAGCATTTAGGATTGTAGTATAGCACTTAGAAATTATGCTTAATAAAGATACGCCTCTATAATTGTCAACATTATCAGGGTCTCCTTTTTTAAAGATTGGGATTATTATAGCTTTAGACCACTGTTGAGGGTAAATTCCTTGGTTGAATATATTATTAAATAGTTTTGTCAAAAATTTAAGAACAATACTTCCACCAGCTTTCAACATTTCAGCAGAAATATCATCTATGCCAGATGCTTTTCCTCTCTTAAGCTTAGAAATGGCATGCATAACTTCTTCTTCACAAATAGTTTGATTTAGGTCATGATCAAGTTCTTCTGAAAGCTCATTTTCAATACTATTTTCCTCTGTTTGGGTTTGATTACTGTTTTGATACAGGGATTTAAAGTGATTGAACCAGTCATCTAGGCTTATTTTATTATCAATTTTTGGTTTACCACCACATCCCATGTTTCTCAAATGTTTCCAGAACTGTGGTGAATCATTCATTTCTTTAACTAGGTTATCTGTTTGTAGTTTTCTAAATGCTTGTTTCTTTGTCTTTAGTAAAGTTCTATATTTTTTCCTTGCTTCTACATATACTTTTCTATCTTCTTCGTTACGAGATTTTCTAAACAGGCTTAGTTTTTTCCGACTTTCTTTTTTTAAGTTCCAACATTCCTCATCAAACCATACTGACTGTCTCTTTTTCTTAGCAAAAATCACTTTAAACATACACTGGCTTGAGTCCTTTAGACATTCTACAAACACATCCAAGGCACTATCAACATCTGTATCTAGCTTTTGATTTGCTTCTATCATTCTACTTTGAATTTCACAGCTTTGTAGCATTTCAATAAATTCACTTTCTTTTTCTTCTTTCCAAATAAATTTTTCTTGTGCCATACTTGTATTTTGATTTGTTTTCCCACACCGAAATGACTAAACTTGTTTTCTACTTGTAAGACAACAGGTAAGTGATCCGAATCTGTTAAGTTTTCAACAACAAGTGATACACAACTCATGGATAACAACAAGTCACAAGAAACTATAAAGTAATCCACTGTACTTGCTCCAGAAGAGGCAATAAAAGTACAGCTATCATCAAATTTATGTTCATTCAGACCATTCAAAATAACGCATTCACAAAGATTGCACAAGTCAATCAACTGAGCACCAAAGTTGTTGGTTTGACTATCTTGTGATTTTCTTAAAAAGTGGTGGTTTTTTAAAGGTATTTCATCAAAATCAGTAGCATCCCCAGAGAAATACATGTTTTCAGAAGCAGTTCTTGCATTCATGTCACCATTCAACAAAATATGAAAATCATCATACATTTCATTCAGATCCATTATACATTGTTCTATCAATTCAATTCCACAAGCATCCTCCTGCAACTTCCAGTAAGGAGAATCACTGGGAGGTACATAAGAACTAAATGAACATAATATCTTTATCTGTACATAATAAATCCTTATCTTATTTCAAAACCACCATGTTTTCAATATTCAATGGAATTAACTGTACATACTCTTCAAATGACTTTCTAACCAAAACTATAACCCCTCCAGAATATCTTCCCTGCCGAGAAAGCTTCTTCGCTTTTGCTGTAAATGAGATGTAATCTGTAAACAAAGGTGAATCAAAGTCATCTCTTGTAAACGTTTCCGTAAGACAAAGAAAATCATAAGAGAGTAAATAATTAACAAAATGATCATTATCCAATTTCTGTAATAATCCATTAACGTTATAATTAAGAAATTTTATTCGTAACTTATATACACTTTGTACAACATGCACTGCATGGTTTTCTGACTCTGTTGTCTGTGATTGATCATGATTGCATGTAACATCCTTCTTCTGGGAAATTGCCATTGTTTGCTTTGGTGCTGTGGCCTGGCCGAATCCCTATTTGCATTTGTCTGTCTGCTTGGCTGCATGAGCTTTAGAACACATAGGCCTGTCAGTGGTATTTGTTTTGCCCCCTGGTGTGACTTTGTTAAAAGATTCCACAATACTGCTCTGACTGTGGGATCTTTGGGGGTGCCTGCTACTAGTCAGGCTACTGTGTCTTGTACTGGGGGCAGTGCCTCTAGGACGCAGGTCTCTTGTTTGACACCTGCTGCGCTTTTGTCCAGTCCCTGCATGTCCTGTCTTGTCACCAGTCTTTCCGTTGTTTTGCTCATCTGATTGACTTTCCCCCATCCCTCTCTGTCTAGTCATGTCCTCTGTCACTGAGTCTTCAGTCTTGTTATGCTTCATACTACTCGTGTTTAATCTGCACTGTTCTGTCTGTTGGTGCATTGCATCAGATATGTCTGTTTCACAGGTTTCCTCTCCATACATTGCATTGTCAGTGTGAGTATCGTCGTTTTCCTGTCTTATTTCATATGTATCCCCTGAAACAGTCATCCTGTCGTCATTTGTCATGTCACTTTCCACTAATAATCTGGTGCGATTGTCACTTCTCTCTGTCACCACACCTTGGTACACATCATTTTCATCATTTTCAGCCTGGTCAACAGAGTCAGGTTGTGGATCAGTTTCCCTCATCTGAGTGGAATTCAGATCCTGGTCACTTAGATCTGCATCATCCAGATGTTTTTCCTCATGGGATGACATAACCTGTATCTCCGGAATCTGCTCATCACTGCCAGGACTGTTGGCCTCCCTTGTTACCCCTGAGGCAGCACGTTTTGAAGTGTTGGATTTGCTGGGGTTCTCCTTCATCCAGACGATCCTCTTCTCTGCTGATGCTCTGCGCCTTGGTGGTATTGGCTGTTTAGTCACCTCACTGTAAGATCGAGTGCCTGGCGCTATTGGAACAGGGGAACGTCTTTCTCTGGTATATCTGGCCAGTTCTCTGGGATGCATTCTTTTCTGTCTTCTATGAGCTGTATTCTCTCTGACGTCTAATTGGCTTGCATCAGAATGGTAACTGGAGAATTCTTCCTCCCCTTCAGAATAGTTTAATGCTTGATGGTGAAGATGCCGTGATGCATTGACAGTATTCCATGGCCTTGTCTCTTCTTTCTTAGCATACTGTTGCATATGATACTTCATGCTTTGTTCCCTTGGCTGACTTCTGGATCCCTGGTTGTAGTGGTTTCTATAGGCCTGTGTTTTGGTGTGAAAGCCTCCTGTGTTCTTGCTGTTCCTGCTTGAATTTGCTGGAGGGAGGTGAGGCCAGTTTTCTTCATTTCTTCGATAGCTTGGGGAATTGTAACGCCATTCTCTATTGTCTGTGAATCGAGCAGATTGCTCTTTGTCTCTCACTTGCAGTTTCCCGTTGTAGATATAAGCAATTTTGCCTTGATCTCTGAAGAAATCTACCAACTCTCTCTGTCGTGAGGTAATGTCAGATGCCACTCGAATACCACTTTGTCGCAGACTGTCGCGAAGATCTCTGTCACTGAGAATAGCCATCTTGTCAGACCATCGAAGTAGCTGCACCAGGATGGGCCGAGGATTCCTGCTGTAGCGCCTCTGCTTCCCAATCCGAAAGGCTCTGGCAATGTCATTAGGATGCCAGCTTGAGGACTGTGAATGTTCATTCAGTAGATTGCTTATTGTTTGTATCGTTGTGTGCTCATCTTCCCATGCGTTCTCTTGTACATTTATGAACCTCAGGTTGCAAGCTTTCACACCCTGCTCCATAGTTTCCAGCTTCCTCTCCAGCTGCTCGATTCTTTCAAACAGACTGCCATTGTCCTCTTTAAGTTCTTTAATCTCCTCTGTGTTGGAGACAGCCATTTCTTTTACTGTTACTATTTCTGAACAGAAACGTCCAATGCTATTTTCTAGAGAACAGAATCTTTCATTCATTTCTGTTTTTATCCCTGTTGAGTGGAGAACAAAGCCTTGCTGCATTTGTGCTAATCTCCAGTCAATCATTTGTAACATGTCTTGAGGCCGGTATGAAGCACTCTCAGCCATTATTTCATGTGCCTGTGGTGACGTAGGTTTTGTTTACAAACAAACGGGAGTAATACTACAGCCTCCAAATTGTCAACATCCCTCACGTGCTTTTATTAAAAAAAAAAAAAAACCGCTGTGGGAGAGGAACGGTGTCAGTGTACAGTTGACAACTTGCACGTGAAAACCACAGTAAGTTTTTCTCTTCATGCCAACCAGGTTGTGGAGCTCAGGTAACGTTATAGCAGATTCAAAATTCTTATTGTTTCTTATGTTTGATAAAATTGTTAATTATACCAGAACCACTGACCTTCTGGATTCTTTTTTCACACATTCGCTTACACTAACACCACACACACCACCATGCAAAAATTCTTCAAGATTACAGGCCTCCGTCCCTCAAAATTCCCGACACAACTCAGAGCACTGTTTCACACACCTTTTCCTTTCCAGCTCGCAATCGACACCCCGAGAGAGAGAGAGAGAGAGAGAGAGAGAGAGAGAGAGAGGGGGGCACAGACAGACAGACAGACAGATATATAGAGAGACAGAGATACTTCAGACTTCAGACTTCTACTGTCCATTGGCCTTAGGCCACAATACAAAAGCAAATTGGGCGTGGGGAATTAACTGTACATGACAAGAGAGATACACAGAGAGAGAGGGAGGGAGGGAGAGACAGTCTGCCACAGACAGACAACGAGAGAGACAGACAGAGAGAAAAACTAACAGACAGAGAAATAAAGAGACAGGCAGAGACAGACAGACACAGAGATAGATAGACAAGGAGACAGACAGACAAAAAGATTGAAGGACAGAGACAGAGAGTCAGACAGACAGACAGACAAAGACACAAAGAGACAGACAGACAGGAACACACAGACAGGGACAGACAGCCAGAGAAAGAGACAAAGACAAGCAGATAGACAGACAGAGACAGAAAAAAAGACAAACAGACAGAAACAGACAGACATACGGATATACAGACAGAGACATCGAGACAGAAACAGGCCGACCGACAGACAGACAGAAAGACAGACTGACCGACCAAGAGACAGACAGACAGGCATGCAGACATACACAGACAGTGACTCAGAGACAGAGACAGACTGACTGGCAGACAAACCAAACCAACGGACAGAAAGACAGACCTACCGACCAAGAGACGGACAGAGACAGACAGCCAACTGGTGAGAGAGAGAGAGACAGAGACAGAGACAGAGAGACACAGAGAGAGAGAAGGGGGGGGGGGGGGGGGAGGTCAGTGTGTGACGCTATGTGCTACTGCATACACAATAAATTTAATTCAATAGTGTATGCTTGCTCCGTATCGTTTACACAAACGTTATATATCCTGAGTTAGCGTTGTAACTGCACAAGCCAGTCTATGTTATCATCATAAATTTTGTGGGATTGTGTGTGTGTGTGTGTGTGTGTGTGTGTGTGTGTGTGTGTGTGTGTGTGTGTGCGTGCGTGGTGCGTGCGTGCGTGGTGCGTGCGTGCGTGCGTGCGTGCGTGCGTGCGTGCGTGCTCGCGTGCGTGCACGCTTGATATCGTAACTTTCTTTAATCCACACACACACACACACACACACACACAAACAAACACACACACACAGATACACACACACACTCTCTCTCTCTGTATACATATATATATATATATATATATATATATATATATATATATATATATATATATATATAGACAGATAGATAGATAGATAGATAGATAGATAGATAGATAGATAGATAGATAGATAGATAGATAGATAGATAGATAGATAACTCACACACACGCACACACACTCACAACACACAGAAACACACACACACACACACATACACACATACCCAAACACACACACACAACACACACACACACACATACACACACACACACCACCACACACACACACACACACACACACACACACACACACACACACACACACACACACACAACAACACACACACACACACTTTTAAACAACACCAATGTTGATCAATGCAGACTAGCCCAAAACTACTGCTACCCACCAAAACACAAAGAGATATATAAAAAAAAAGAAAAAGAAAGCCAGACACCACGGTAAATAAACTATCTACCACCAGACCCAACCATCATCATGAAACTTCAGACGGAACAAACAACAAACAACAGCCTCCATTAAAGGCTCACACACCACATCTCCTAACAGCGAAACTCAATAAACGAGTTAACTGTATCACTGACGATGCATTATCCTCGAGTCCTAAATCTGGCGCATCACGCGGGATTATGCCAGTGTTTGTGTGTGGTTAGTTGGGCGTTCTCTACGGCTTAACACTCCCGGATAGAGGTCACCAAGAACACGCACTCTTGCCACCAGTCATTTGGGAATCAAAGTGAGACCGTAAATACTCACTGAATGAATAGGTGGGTGACGTGTATAGCTGTTTTTAAGTACCCTGGTCTTAATATAGACAATTGTATTCTGAATTTAGAGGACTTATTCTCTTTTTAGTACCCCCAAGAGGTCGGATATGGGGCTACAACTACTACCTTAATGATGGATTTAAATGGCTGCATACGCAATAAAAAAGCTGCAAAGTGTGGATAGCAAAGCAATCAAAATAGCCTTAGGAGTTCCGATTCATGCCAGTACACTAAAAACTTATACAGAAGCTCATTTACTTCCATTTTCTGAGCAAAGAATGTTATCTGTCTCTAAATATGTCATTCGAAGTCTTGCTATTTCAAATTCTGTTCACGATGAAATATTTATTAATCAAAAGGATTATCCAAAAAGAGCTAGGAACATCTCTTTTTTGCAGCCCATAAGAAATTATA
>CM060338.1:20307182-20309682 GCA_030674155.1 Stramonita haemastoma
GTATTTGCACATTAGTTTCTCATTTTTCTACTTTAAAAAATCTAATTTTAGAAACAAAATAAGATAATCCTATTGGGTATGACAAACCTGAAATCAATTTATGATATATATATATATATTATATATATATATTATATATATATATATACATATGTGTGTGTGTGTGTGTATGTCTGTGTGTGTGTGTGTGTTAACAAAACCAAAACACACATACACACAAAACAACAAAAACACAAATGCATTCATGCCTCACACACACACACACACACACACACACACACACACACACACACACACACACACACACACACACACACCATACACACGCACATACACACACACTTTTCTTTCTTTTTTTTTAAATGTCTAATATCACATTTTGTGAAAAGACGTAAAATGAATCGAAAAAACACACACATGCGTGCTGTAGCTAAATTTGAAAGCTCTTTTTTGTTTTTATATGAAAAGCACAATAAAAAGAAAATAAATACGTGGACATTTTCTAAGTACAAGAAGCATTGTAGATGTGTTTATCCATTAATTTCTCTGTTTTTTCTGTGGGTTTTTTGTGTGTGCTTGTTTGTCGCTGTTGTTGTTGTTGTTGTTGTTTTAAAGATTTTGAAAAGATACAAGAATAGTTTGGAAGGTAAAAAAAGAATCTTTTGTATTGGACAAATTTGAAATTAAGCTAGGATATGAAGGAATTAACACAGTCACAAATGAACTTTTAATGTGCCATTCAAAACAATTTTGTGGGTATCAAGTAGGCACTTTGAGCTTCGTTTTGAAAATGAAACAGAATGGATTTCAGCTTGAAAAGCAAAGGGCACTATCAGATTGTACTTCACATTTCTCTTCGTGACATCCCCATATTTGCATTTTTTTTCCTACCTGATAGTACAGTACAACTAAAAAGTTTAGGCCTTCATGTGTGTGTGGTGTGTGTGTGTGTGTGTGTGTGTGTGTGTGTGTGTGTGTGTGTGTGTGTGTGTGTGTGTGTGTGTGTGTGTGCGTTTGACTCTACATCCTTACGCTTAATTTGGTGTTAAACATGTATGTATGTATGTATGTATGTATGTATGTATGTATGTATGTATGTATGCATGTATGCATGTATGCATGTATGTATGTATGTATGTATGTATGTATGTATGTGCGTGTGGTACCACTCGCGACCTTGTGTGTATGTGTGTGTGCGTCTGTGTGAGTGAGTGTGAGTAAGATAGATAGACAGACAGACAGATCGACAGAAAAAGTGACACAGAGTGAGACACACACACACACACACACACACGCACACACACACGCACACAACACACACACAAACACATACACACACACTGACACACACACGCACACACACACACGCGCACACACACACACACACACAACACACACACACACACACACACACACACACGCACACACACACAAAGACACACACAAACACAGACACACAGACACACAGACACACACACACACACACACACACACACACACACACACACACACAAGGCCATAACAAAAGGTAAACTAGTAGGACTGTGTCCAAAACTGGACTAGTTGTCCTTATCTTTCTTTTTTTTTCTTCTTCAAAAAATGTCCATGAGGAGCTTAAGACAACAAACAAAGATGGCTCATTATCTGAAGGAAGAGATTTACTTCACACGTGTACGACCATTAGTTTTTCCTTTTCCTGCTTTTTTTTCTGTGATGCAAAAACACCTTTAAGAGAAGGGTAACGTACCGAGGAGGTAATATACTGTGGTCATTGACATAGATTGTAAAACTGGACAAAAACACGAACAAACTAAATGACCGCAAAAGAGAGCTTTCAATGGATACTTGCAACAACCAGGTTCAGAATGTAGGCTAATCCCTTTGAACTTTGTTACGAAAATAAGACACGTAGCAGATTTCAAAGTGGACAGTCAATGTTCCAGTTATACTGCACTTTACACAGGCTATTTTGTAATACACTGATACTCACGCTTTTACACTTGATAACATTCAGTTACAGCCAGGGCTTAGTGGGTTAGAGTGTTTGATTTCAATTTTGTACGTCCATGAAGTCGTGGGTTCGAATCTCAGTGGTGGTTGGTGTGGGGTGAATTAAGGAAAGGATTTCACGATCTCCCAGGTGAACATGAATGGCAGACCCGCCAGTGCCTTGATTTCCTTGCAGTCTCGGCGATGTGCAGTTGTGATGAGAGAGAAAGAGTGCACTTTTTTTGTAAATGACCTCTAGAGTGTTAAGCTGTGCATGTGAACCACCCAGCAAAAAACGGAAGCAACAACAACAAAAACAACAAACAACACACTGAATAAAATTCTTGTTGTTTTCTACATTGGTTTTGTGTTGTTTTGACAATACCACATCTTTCAACCAAGCTTTCTTAACTTTTTTTTAAAGGATTTTCTGAATTAAGTTAGCTTTTTGCTGTTGTCATTGCTGTTGTTGTTGTTTCTAACTTGAATTTCAGACATGTTCTAGCCACAA
>CM060338.1:20329682-20332182 GCA_030674155.1 Stramonita haemastoma
GAGAGAGAGAGAGAGAGAGAGAGAGAGAGAGAGAGAGAGAGAGAGAGAGAGAGAGAGAGAGAGAGAGAGAGAGAGAGAGACAGACAGACAGACAGGCAGGCAGACAGACAGACAGACAGACAGACAGACAGACAGACAGACAGACAGACAGACAGACAGACAGACAGACTGTTTCGTTCTTTCAAATCAAAGACTCAAAGACAGAGCGAATGCTTCAACGTCTTTACTCTGTGATGTCTTCCTTTCAACTGACAATGCATTCGAATAACTGAACAACTATCATTTCATATGTACACAATCATCTCGTGCTGCTATCAGCATTCTGATCACTACTAACATACGTCACATCTCCCTTTCTTCAGAAAACAAAATTAATCAAAATATTAACTTTCAGTCCCCTCAAAATCAATCTCTTTCCGACCTTGTCTTAAGGTAAATTACTAATCATGAAAATTACTAATTATTGTTTCTCTCCCCTGTAACTAATTCTTTTATGTACAAATATTCCTGATCATTATTACAGTCCATCATCACCATGTCCATGTTCTTAGCGCTATGTTCGTTTTTTTCTTTGGAATATTGACAGAGTTCATTTTATCTATACACCAGAAAATCTGGCTTCTTGCTTTGTCTACCAGACCTTGTTTTGTAATGTTCTGTGTGTTGTTCTTTCGGAGTTGGTTTTGCGCTTGCTTCTGGTTCCTTGGTGCCGATCGTGTCAGACTGGCTTGTAGCTGTCGGTTGGTCTGGAGCACCATGTTCGGGCGGCTGTGTTGAAGTTCTATCTTCATCCTTCTTTCTCCTCTTTCTGTAGTCTGGTTCTGATGGCTTTCCAGTGTTGTGGTCAGGCTGCTGCACTGTTTCTTTCAGCGTTTGTTTTGATAACCTGTTGTCTGTCTTTTGGTTTCCCGGCGTCTTTTGCTGTTGGTTACAGGGAAATGTGTTCTGCTGCTCTTCTGAAATCTGTCTTCTCCATCTGTCAGTGTTGACTCTCTGTGGAAACTTCATTTCAAGTGTGTCCCGTAGCTGTCGACGGTTCCTTCTGTATTGACGACCATCTTCTGTACGGATGTTGTATGACCCGATGTTCACTTGACGGTCTAGTTTGGCGCTGATCCATTTCATAGATCCAGGTGGTTGGAACTTTACTCTCTGTCCTGGAAGAAGTTCTGTCAGCTCCACAGCACTGTTCTCTTCATGAATTGTCAGCAGCTGCATGCCCTGTACAGCTCTCAGTCCTAATACCGGTGTACAGTCTGTTTCCGTGATCACGAAGTTCACCTTGTACTTTTTTCTGTTCTTGGGGTTCTTCACTCGCAGCACTATCTCCCCAACAGGCTCCATTTCAGTTCCGTTGAACATCACTAGTTTTTTCTTTGAGTTTTGCAGGTCAGAGCATTGTTCATCCCCGGTGACTTCTCTGTACAGGCTCTCCGACATAACGTTAGTTGTTGCTCCTGTGTCAAGAAGAAATCTTACTGGTATTTCATTGATCAGCATTCTTGCCCGTATATTTCTATTCTTTTTTCTTGTTTTATCGTCAATCTTGAGAATTTCATGTTCACTCTCCGTATCCAAATCCTCTTCTTCAAAGTGTTGAATTTTTGTTTTCTTCCGGTACCATTTCGGTGTTTTGCAGCATAAAACAAAGTGATTATTCGCTCCACAAGCTCTGCATCTCTTCCCAAAAGCTGGACATTTTTCTTTTGCTCTTGGATGTCTACCACCACAGTATCCACATCTCATTCCATTCTCTGATCTTGATTCTTTCGTGTTCATTTTTGAAGATTTCTTTTCTCGAAACGCGTGCACTTCCTGCGCATCCTGTGTCTTCCTTGTCATCTGCATCGTTTGCTGTTGACTCGTTTCGTGTGCTCTGCACATATCAACGCATCCTGTCAACGTCAGTTGTCGGACTTCTAGCAGTTTCGATCTTAAAATCTCGTCGCGTACACCTAGCACAATTTGATCTCTCAGCAGTCTATTTTCTAGTGTTTGATAGTTGCAGGTGTTTATCAGTCTTCTCAGGTCTGCCTCATATTCTTCAATGGACTCACCTGCTGCCTGGTGTCTGCAGTTGAACTTGAAAGCTTCGTAAGTCTCGTTTGTGGAGCCCACACAGTATTCTCCGAATTTCTTCAGTACAGTGTCTATATCGTTTCTTTCAGCTTCATTTGCGAACGACAAACCTTCGTAGATGTCCAGTGCATCAAGACCAATACACGACAGAAACACTGCTGTCCTGTATATCGAACTTTCTTCCTTCTGGTTTGTGACAATTTCGTAGCTGTCCCAAAGCCTCTTGAATTTTCTCCAGCTGCTCTGCAGGCTTCCTCCCTTCACATCAAGTTTCGGGGGTAGAGGAATGTTCGCACGTCGTCGTCGATCTGCTCCTCTTTCTTCGCGTTCATCATCCATGGCTGAACTTTCAGTCTTCTTCAGTCTTCTATGTCGAGATTTCTTTCCTTTCTATTTCAAAGTACTGCTGACACCATCCCAC
>CM060338.1:20352182-20354682 GCA_030674155.1 Stramonita haemastoma
AAACAACAAAACACCTATTTCACACTTTTTTCAGATTGTCGAGACTGCATATACTGCAGATTTTGCTGTTCCCCTACTTTTTAGTGTTATGACTGTCTTCCGTTAGTTTTGTGTGTTCGGTCTTTTGTTTCTCCTTGTTAGACCAGAACACGTCTATTACTTTTAACAGGAGTAAGGGCAACGCTTATAACTTTAGCCATTGCCTCTGCCTACAGTCAGAATGAATCTTTTTATGTTGCAGGTCACACAGACATTTCTACCTCTCTGTCTCTGTGTGTCTATGTGTCTGTGTGTGTGTGTCTATGTCTATGTCTATGTCGCACAGCTTTCTGTGTTATATATATATATATATATATATATATATATATATATATATATATATATATATATATATATATATGTATATATATATATATATATATATATATAGCCTGAGGAAGTTTCATAAATTTATGTGTATATAATATATTGATATATATATATATATGTACGGTATATATATATATATAATATATATATATATATGTATATATATATATATATCTATATCCTGAGGAAGTTTCATAAATTTATGTGTATATAATATATATATATATATATATATATATATATATATATATATATATATATATATATATATATATATATGTACGGTATATATATATATATATATATATATATATATATATATATATATATATATATATATATATATATATATATATATATGTGTGTGTGTGTGTGTGTGTGTGTACGGTATATATATATGTATGTATATATATATATATATATATATATATATATATATATATATATATATATATATATATATATATATATATATATGAAAAGGGGGTATTCGACCTTAGATTATAATTATGTTTACATCATTAGCATTGATACAGAAACAGTTTTTATGCAACGTAAATCATATGTAGCTTTTGTAGATTTCGAAAAAGCTTTTGATTCCATTAACAGAAGTCTGCTTTGGCCCATTTTGTTAAAGCACAGTATAAGAGGTAAACTTCACACTTGCATTAAAAGAATGTATGAAGATATAAAATGTGAAATAAGTGTGGTTCTAGATTGCCAGATTACATTAGATGCGCGGCTGGAGTCAAGCAAGGAGATGTGTGTAGTCCCCTTTCATTTTCACTTTTCATAAATGAACTACCATTACAAATAATCAACAATGGAAAACATGGTGCTGTTTTGTCATATGATGCTTTCGAGCTGTTCATCCTGTTATTAGCTGATGACGTAGTGCTGTTATCAGAGACTTTTGTGGGGCTACAAAATCAGTTAATCAACCTATATTACTCTGCATTTTCACTTCAGTTAAAAGTGGATATGAAGAAAAGTAACATAGCTTTTTTTTCGTAAAAGAGGCTATTTGGGTATTCGAGAAAGATGGACTTACGATGGTAATCTTCTACCTATGGTTGATGTTTATAAGTATTTAGGGATATTGTTTTCTACACGTCTGAGTTTCACTGCCGCTTGTAAGGACCTTTCCAGTAGGGCAAAGAATGCGTTGATATAATTATACAATGCAAAGGCTGTACACACATAATAGCAACTCTTTGGGGATGTCAATAAAGCTGTTTGACTCACAGGTTCAACCAGTTCTTCAGTATGGATCACAATTATAGGGACTGGACAAAGCAGCAGTTCATTGTGAATCCTTTTATTCGTTTGCAATAAGAAATACCTAGGAGTTCATAGACGAACAGCCAATGATATCATTTAAGGTGAAACCAACTGATATCCATTTTACATAAATTCTGCAGTTAATTGTATTCATATAAGGCGTTTAAAATGTTGTATGATGTATATGCAAGAGAACAGACAAATTGTGTGTTAAGTGTGTGTGTCTGTTTAAATGAAAATGGTTTTGGAGATGTCTGGTTGAACCAAGGTGTGAGTGATGTTTGTGTATTCATTAGAGTTTTTCGTCAATGATTGATTGACTGCAGATGGCAAAAACTAGATCCATCTCATTGATAGTAGCTAAAGGTTTGACTTTTACAGAACATATTGGACACAGAACATAGAACATATCAGTGTTATGGTCATGATTTAAACTGTTATTTATATTTTGATATGAATCGGCAATTGAAACATATCCCAGCAAAGTTTAGACTTGGTATATCTGATATGAATGTACATTGCTTAAGATATAATGCACATAATAATCATAATTTGGTGTGTCCGCTTTACAATGTGTCACAAGAAGAGACAAAGTCCACTTTGTTCTGGGTTGCTAACAATTACATGACCTTAGAGTGAAATTTATTCAACCAAAATATTACAGGAAGCCTTGCTTGTTTAAATTGAATTTGTTGACATATTGTACAAATCCTAAAGTTCTACAGTATTTCTCTTTAGTTTTGTACAAGGCTTTCACGCTTAGACAAATAGTCATTTCATAAAGTAGCGTGCAACTTAGTAACTAAACGACATTAATTTCACTGTATGTTGTGATATCATGTATTGTATT
>CM060338.1:20359682-20364682 GCA_030674155.1 Stramonita haemastoma
TGTGTGTGTTTTGTATTGTAAACTTCACCTTTTGATAAGACAGTGCTGCTTTATAGTGTACACAAAGTACGTCTATAAGAAATAAGTTCTTCATTAATTTTGGCAGTTTGTGCGTATGTCTGTCTCTTTGTCCATCAATCTGAATCTGTATTAAAATTTAACAGTATAGAGTTTGTTTGGGTTTTTTTCTAATTCAAAAACTACTTTTATTGCAGAAGTTAATTTACAAAATGATTTTTTTTGTTTGGTCTACAACATATAATGCACAACAGCGAGCGGCTATGGAATGCAATACCTAGTTCGTGAGAGAAAGTAACTTTGAAGAAACTGCTGATTTTGTGTTTTTACATATTATTAGATTTCTTTCACTTTAAATTATATTTTTTTTTGTATGAAATATTTCAAAAATGACGTGGGTTTTTTTTCCGAAATTTCGAATTTTCTGTCTTCAATTTTTGGTACGTTACAGGAGCTTACAAACAAAAGGATGCAAAAATGAAAAACATTTAAAAGAAGTTGATTTTTTTTCCTCAACACCATTCGAGCAAAATACTGAGAGGCGGGGGTTGACTTTTTTATGCCTTTCTTATTATTTGTGTCAATATCATATTTTTGCTTTGTAAATCTCTGATTTCATTTTTTATCATTTTCGTTTCATAGTGATTTTATTTCATTCCTACTCATTTAAACTTTCAAACCTCTAAATTCAAATTTTTTTTTAAAAAGCACAGTTACGAACAAAATTCTATCAAATAAGAACAGGATATAACAATGATATTCTGACAAGTACCCGGATTCTTGCAAGAGTACTGAATACAAAAAGGGAGGTAATCCTATCTGCCTCATCTCGTAACTTTTCATCTTGTTTGCTTTTCTAGATTAGCACTGTCTACTTTCCATCTGGCAGTTCACAATGTCCCAGTGTTCTTTACATTTTGTTCAGAATGTTTGTAATATGCTGTGTATTGTATGTGCATGCATTTTTTTCCCTTATTTTTTGTGCTAGTCAAATTTTTCACGTTCATATGTAACCTATTTAAATTGATTTGATTGTACAGCGCGGTGAGCCCATGTTTTGGGGGAATAAGTCTTTTATCACAACAACTTCAATAGAATTCGGCAATACGTCAGTCCCTCTATCCAGTGCTGTAAAGTATCTAGGAGTCGTTATTGACAACACACTCTCCATGCAAAAATTCATCACCCAGACCTGTCAGTCATGCTACTATCAACTACGGCGTATTAGTGCAATTCGAAAGTACCTGTCCACTGATGCAACATCCAAACTAGTCACTTCTCTTATTCTTTCACGTCTGGACTATTGCAATTCTCTTTTGGCTGGTCTGCCAGCATCATCTATCCACTCTCTCCAACGTATACAAAACTCTGCAGCTCGACTGGTCCTCAGAAAGAAAAAATCTGAACACATTACTCCTCTCTTGCAATCTCTCCACTGGCTGCCTGTGCCACAGAGAGTTAACTACAAGATCAGTACTCTCTGTTATAAATGTCTCCACAAAACAGCACCCTCCTACCTCTGTGAATGTCTTCACGTGTACACACCTTCTCGTTCCCTCCGCTCGGCTGCAGATACCTTATCCTTAAAAATTCCGAGATTCAACCTATCTACCGTTGGCCGCCGCTCTTTCTCTATTTCTGGTCCATCAATCTGGAATGACCTCCCTCTCTCCCTTCGGCAAAAGCCTACATATGACACTTTTAAATCCAACCTCAAGACACACTTGTTTCAAACCTAAGATTTTTGCCTTCTGTTTTCATCTCCTATTTGTCCCTGCCTTCAACAATTGAAATTCCATTCAGCCTGTCAAAATGTATAACCTCTATAAGTGTGTGTGTGTGTGTGTGTGTGTGTGTGTGTGTGTGTGTGTGTGTGTGTGTGTGTGTGTGTGTGTGTGTGTGCGCGCGTGTGTGTGCTTGTGTGTGTGTGTGCTTGTGTGTGTGTGTGCTTGTGTGTGTGTGTGCGCGTGCGCGCGCGCGCGCGCGCGTGTGTGTGCTTTCGTATTTGCTAGAATTATTTTTTTGTCATTGGTTGTTTGTTGTGAGGGTCGAGTGCAAGCGCTTTGATTTGTTTTTACAAGATATAGCGCTATATAAATTCCATGTATTATTATTATTATTAATTCGCGCTATATAAGCCTCGATTTTTTTTTTAAATTATTATTATTACTATTATTATTATTATTATTATTATTATTATTATTATTATTATTATTGTTATTATTATTATAAGTGGTGAAACCTGACTTTGCTGTGTGTTCCGTGGTGTTGTGTTGTAGAGTATAGTGCTACATTCTGTAGTGTTGCATTTGTAAGGCTCAGAAACCTGGGCTTTATACTTGACTCAAAACTATTTCACCTTCACCTCCACTCATCCCGTAGTCTGGTCGATCGTTGAGGCTTCACTGAAGATTTTGCAGCCAGCTTCCTCCACTCCAGAGTGCTATAAGATTTCTTCAGTGTTATCAGCTATCCGTTGTTTCCTCTGTCTGCCTCTTTGTTTCCCTCCTTGTCCAATTCCCTGTCGGATAGTTTTTGGCCAGTCCAGATGCTCATGTGTCGTGCTAATTACGAAAGGACAAGCTCAGAAAAGTGTGTTAGGCTACACACACGAATTGGATCTCTTTGTATATACCTTAGCGAAGAAGCAACGCAGTCTCTGGTAACTTCTTGACTACTGTAATTCCTTACTTAAAAGTACTTCTTTCTCACTACTACAACCACTTTAAAAAGTATATAGTTTCGCCGCACGCTTGATTTTCAAAGTTCAACGACAACAGCCCATGCACCACTTCTCCGAATCTTGCACTGGCTACATACCTGTCTCTGAAAGGATTGAATGCAAAGCTGCTTGCATCTCCTATATTGTTTGACTGATTCCCCTCCAGTCTATTTCGATCAGCTACTTAATGTCTCTCCTCCGTCTCTTCTTACTCCGTTTTTCATACTACTACTACTACTACTACTACTACTACTACTACTACTACTACTATTATTACTACTACTACTACTACTACTACTACTATACTACTATTACTACTACTACTACTACTACTACTGCTACTACTGCTGCTACTAGGCTACTACTACTACTACTACTCCAACTACTACCACCACCACTACCACCACCACCACCGATACCACCAGTACTACCGCCATTCTTTCTTTGTCTTGTTCCTCTTTGTTCTCCTCTGTTCTCATCGTCTTTTTTATGGCCCTGTAAGTTGCCCGTGACAGTGTGTTGTGATCCAAAGTTTGTTCAGTGTACGCTAATGTCAGCTGAATTGTTCGTCCTGCTCCCCATTGTTAACCCTAATATCTGGAGAAAAGAAGGAAAATTGCCAGCTTATTTTATTTTAGGTCGTGCTTTGTAGTACAGAGAGGGTTAGGGAGAGGGGGGATAGAGCGGGAGAGGGAGGGGGAGAGAGAGAGAGAGACAGAGAGAGAGAGAGAGAGAGGAGAGAGAGAGAGAGAGACTGACACAGTTTTAGGCCTATTGTCCATTCAACATTACAGCCCTGTAGACAAGGGGGGACAACAAGTTCAGTATTGTGTAATATAATACTCAGTCTTCAAATATCCCTTTCGCTATGCACTTAGATGTACAACTAAACAGGTTCCTTTTCCACTGACAAAAGAGAGAGAGAGAGAGAGAGAGAGAGAGAGAGAGAGAGTGAGTTATGCCTCTGTGTACTCTGTATGAATTGCTTTGGTAACTGTAGAGCTGTGTAGGCCTATGTCTGTTTAGAAATACACATTGTAGATGACTTAAAAAATTGTATCGTTGCGTATTAAATCCCACCCACCCACCTCACACACACACACACACACACACACACAGCTCATTGCGGCACTGCACTCGTTTCTCAGGTGGTGTTTTTCGTCGGCTGCTTTTTTGTGTGGTAAAACCAGGTTACTGTGCCAGAGCCCACCCATCTCCAAGAACATGGTGTATGCTATGTTTGTGTAACCCCCACCAAACGCTGACACACAGAAGGAAATCGTCAATGTGCAGATTGTGCGTGTATTTTTAATATTGGAATAATTTTCTGTAGATTTCTGACATAGGAATTGTTTTTGTCTTCCGCTTCTTTCTTTTTTTTTTTTTTTTAGTTGATGTTTTAAGTAGTACAATGTAGATAATCTATTTGTCTGTCAGCAATATCACACTTGACGGAAACTGCCTGCCCTGAAGTGTGGTAGATGAGTCAGAAATGCTACATACAGTATTAGTGCAAAAAATGAGCGATATAATTATATTATGCATCTTAATAAAAAGCAATTCATACAATTACTGTTAACGACCAAATCGTTAACAAATTGACTAGGCTGTTTAGAGCTATATGGATCATGATCATAATTCGGCTTGATTAACTAACCTCCTACACCAGAACCAATACGGGGGCCTAACTAGACATCGTAACTTCGATTTCTAAGGCAGTATGACACACATCACAACTATGTGGTACCTCTTAAGCAGTGTAGAATGGTGGAGCCCATCCTCTCCATGCCAGACCACAGCCGATGTCCTCCATCAAGGTGGCTCTCACCTTGGCCTCGAACAGGTAGCTGCTGCGTTCCAACCATCAGCTGGAGGTCGTATTTACAGATGGCTGAGGACCAGGTAGAAAGCAGCAACAGCAACCAAATCGGTACTTACACCTATGATGACCTGCTGCTCTGCAACATTCAATCAGAATTTCGTTAAAGCACGTTTAACATAAAGATGATGATAATACTGATATTGCTGCAAGTATAATGTGCAGTGAAGTGTAGAGTAGATAGTGTGATGTAAGTATAATGTGCTGTTGTAGAAAAGTGTGTAAGTGGCTGATTGGGTTTCTCGGTAGCCTATCTGCAGAATCGCGTATGTTTATCGCTCAAGACAAAGTTCTTCAATGCTGTTATGTTTATAAAGTTATGTTGAGATTGTCTACATCATGAACGCTATATTCATAAAGAAAAAAATCCTTTTATGGTGA
>CM060338.1:20369682-20377182 GCA_030674155.1 Stramonita haemastoma
TTTATATCCAGCCCCTGTGTGGATGCAGTTTTGTCAATTTCGTTATCTGTTCCTACCGGAACACAACGGCCTACACTTATGAAAAGCGAGCATGCAGTATTTAACGTGCGTGCAAGATTTTTTTACGTGCGTTCGCAGACGGGGCCTCGGTTTATAGTCTCATCAGAGGGACTTTTGGGGAGAGTGGAGTCAGTCCTGGTGCGTACTCCAGGGGAAACATCCCCTCAAACGGGAATCGAGCCCGGGTCGTCAAATTGCGAGCGCAATGCTCTGACCACCTGGCTGTCCCGTTAAGCAGTATCGAGGGTGGTTATCAGTTAGATGGGTGACCGTTTGTGCGCCTTGGCTTCAGTACAGCCCCCCCCCGCCCCCCCACCCCCGGCCCCTCCGTAGTCCACCCAACTGTAAATAGGTAGGCCTACCTTTTCTTCAGGGTCAAGGAAGGTAAAGCAGCGAGGAAGAGGAGAAGAGCGCCGCCCTCAATGTGCTGGCCCCTAGAGAAGCTGAAGTCGCTGATGCCTTGCTCCGTAACGACCATTATAGGTTATGGGGCACCTTTTTCTTTACCTTTTCCTTCCCCTTTCGTTTTTTTTTTTTTTATCCCCTTTCGTTTTTGTTTTTTTCGTTAAGATAAGATTGCCTTTGCAGTTTGTGTTGTTTGGAAAGAAGTTTTCCCTCATACAATATTATAGTAGGATGTCTCCCTTACCGAAGGAAAGCTCAGCTAGGTATGAGATTTTTTTTTTTTAATTTTCTAGCGACTCTGTGAACTTCTCTCACTTCCTTTCTGTCTGTTTGTCTGTCTGTCTGTCTCTGTCTGTCTGCCTGTCTGTCTGTCTGTCTGTCTGTCTGTCTGTCTGTCTGTCTGTCTCTCTCTCTCTCTCTCTCTCTCTCTCTCTCTCTCTCTCTCTCTCTCTCTCTCTCTCTCTCTCTCTCTCTCTCTCTCTCTCTCTCTCTCTTCTCTCTCTCTCTCTCTCCTCAAAAGCCAACAAACCACAGTAGCAACATAAGCAGTAATACCAACATCAACTGACAATAACTACAATGATGACAGCAACAACGACAACAACGACAGCAACAACACCACCACCAACAACAGGAACAATAAGCAACGATCTCTCTCACACACACACACGCACACACACACGCACACGCACACACACACATACATACACTTACATACCTACCTACCTACCTACCTACCTTCCTACCTACCTACCTACCTACCTACCTACATACATACATACATACATACATACATACATACATACATACATACATACATACATACATACACACACACCAAACACACACACACTCACACACACACTCACACACACACACCACACGTACACACACACACACACACACTGACACACACATACACACATACACACACACACTCTCTCTCTCTCTCTCTCACACACACACACACACACACACACACCACACACACACACACACACACGCACACACACACACGCACACACACACACACACACACACACACACACACACACACACACACACACACACACACACACACAGCAAAGCATCTGGTCTGAAGCCTGAAAACAGTAGTAAGCAGTGTGTGTGTATATATGATTATACGTCTTCTTCCCGCGATGTCTATGATAAAGCAAAGAATATTATTATATCAATAGCATCCGCCTCCTTTCATCCTCTTAGTTCCTTTACACTTGTGGGGCAGGCAGACAGACAGACAGACAGACAGGCAGGCAGGCAGACAGGCAGGCAGACAGATAGACAGACATACAGGCAGGCAGAGACAGACAGGCAGGCAGGCAGAGACAGACACACAGACAGGCAGAGACAGACAGACAGACAGACAGGCAAGCGGGCAGACAGGCAGGCAGGCAGGCAGGCAGGCAGGCAGACAGGCAGGCAGGCAGGCAGGCAGGCAGACAGGCAAGCGGGCAGACAGGCAGGCAGGCAGGCAGGCAGGCAGGCAGAGACATGCAGGCAGGCAGGCAGGCAAACAGGAAGGCAGACATACAGACAGACAGGCAGGCAGAGAGACAGACAGACAGACACAGGCAGATAGACAGATGACAGACAGGCAGGCAGGCAGGCAGACAGGCAGGCAGGTAGGCAGAGACAGGCAGGCAGGCAGGCAGGCAGGCAGAGACAGACACACAGACAGGCAGAGACAGACAGACAGACAGACAGGCAAGCGGGCAGGCAGGCAGACAGGTAGGCAGGCAGGCAGGCAGGCAGGCAGGCAGGCAGGCAGGCAGGCAGGCAGATAGACAGGCAGGCAGGCAGGCAGGCAGACAGATAGACAGATAGACAGGCAGACAGGTAGGCAGGCAGGCAGGCAGGCAGGCAGGCAGGCAGACAGATAGACAGCAGGCAGGCAGGCAGGCAGACAGATAGACAGGCAGGCAGGCAGGTAGGCAGGCAGGCAGGCAGGCAGGCAGGCAGGCAGGCAAACAGGAAGGCAGACAGACAGGCAAACAGACAGACATAGAGTAAGACAGAAAAAAGAAAGAAAGAAAGAAAACACACCATGACATGGAAATTGATGTTGTATTAATATATTCATTCCTGCTTTATTTCGAGGATAATGGAATAAGCACTCATGTGCTCTTTTACATCCAGTTCCCTTGTGTATGCAGTTTGGTCTATTTTGTTATCTGTTCCCACAAGCACACAATGGCCTACTCTTATAGAAAGCAGAACAGGATTTAACGTGTGCGCAAGACGTTCTGCGTGCGTTAGCACATGGGACCTCTGTTTATATTATAGAAAGACAGAATGGGAGACAGACACACGTTGCACACTGACAGAAAGACAGACAGACTGACTGACAGAGAGATAGACAGAGACAGACAGACAAACATGGCACAGTGGAAAAAGAACGTGGCTAAAACAACTGAGGGAGGGAAGATAGAATGCATGGTCCAAACTTATGCATTTTATCTCAGTTACCCCCTTATATTTATTGTCTAACTGCAGCATTGTCCAAGCTTTCGTCTTCTTCTCATTCACACTGGTCAATGGCGAATTAAAACAACAACAACAACAGCAGCAACAACAACAACCAAATAACCCCAAAACAAAGACAAACAAAAAAAAGAACAAAAAAAGGCTTTAGCGTTCAAAAGAAAATGTATGCATTGTTCTCGAAAGAAAATATTGAAGCTTTTCTCTATTGTAACAGTGTTTTCCTTATGAATACATGTATGCCTTTTCAGACCATTCAAAGTCAATAGCATCAATGAGGAGGTTTTTCGGGGGGGGGGGGGGTTGTTTTGGTCGTGTTTTTATTCCAGTTAAGAAAGAAAATTGCTAAGGCTGGTGCTACTCACACATGAGCAATTGTCTTCAAAAATCCTCATTGTTTGTGATATGAAAGCCCTATCGAAGAAAACTTGCGAGACTCTTTTTAATTCAATTTCATTTTAATTTTTGTTTTCTGCTATTTTTTTTTTATAGAACTTGGGAGTCAGATGTAATAAACTATCACCTTCCTTTATTGTCAAAGGGAGAGGAAGACCAAAGGAAGGAGAGAGCTTGGAGGGGGAGGGCCCAAAAAAAAGGAAAAAAAACCAAAACCCCAAAACCCCCCCCAAACCCCCCCCCCAAAAAAAAAAAAAAAAAAAAAAACCCCCCAACCCCCCCCAAAAAAGGGAAAACCCCCCCCCCCAAAAAAAAAACCCCCCCAAAAAACCCCCCCCCCCCCCCCCCCCCCCCCCCCCCCCCCCCCAAAAAAAAAAAAACCCCCCCCCCCAAAAAATTTCCCAAACCCCCCCCCCCCCCCCCCCCCCCAAAAAAAAACCCCCAAAAAAAAAACCCCCAAAAAACCCAACAAACCAAAAAAAAAAAAAAAAAAAAACCCCCCCCAAAAACAAAAAAAACCCCAAAAAAAACCCCCCCAAAAACCCCCCCCCCCCCAAAAAAAAAAAAAAACCCCCAAAAAAAAAAAAAAACCCCCCCCCCCCCCAAATTCAAAAAAAAAAAAAAACCCCAAAAACCCCCCAAAAAAAAAAAACCCCCAAAACCCCCAAAAAAAAAAAAAAAACAAAAAACAAATTTTGGGCCAAAAAAAAACCCCCCCCTTTCCAAAAACCCAAAAAAAAAACCCCCCAAAACCCCCCCCCCCAAAAAACCCCTTTTCCCCCAAAAAACCCCCCCCCCCCCCCCCCGGGGGGGGGGGGCCCCCCCCCCAAAAAAAAAAAAAAACCCAAAAACCCCCCCCCCCCAAAAAAACCAAAAACCCCCCAAAAAACCCCCCCCCCCAACCAAAAAAAAAACCCCCCCCCCAAAAAAAAAAAAAAAAAAAAATTTTCCCCCCCCCCCCCCCCCCCCCCAAAAAAAAAAAAACCCCCCAAAAAAAACCCCCCAAAAAAAAAACCCCCCCCAAAAAAACCCCCCCCCCCCCCCCCCCAAAACCCCCCCCCCCCCCCCCCCAACCCCCCCCCCAAAAAAAACCCCCCCCCCCCCCCCCCCCCCCCCCCCAAAAAAAAAAAACCCCCCCAAAAAAAAAAAAAAAAAAAAAAAAAAAAAAACAAAAAAAAACCCCAAAAAAAAAAAAATTTTTTTTTGGGGGGCCCCCCCAAAAAAATTTTTTTGGGGTTTAATTAAAAATTTTTAAAAAAAAATTTTTTAAAAAAAAACCCGGGTTTTTTTTTGGGGGTGTTTTTTGGGGTGGGGGGTTTTGTGGGGGGGGGGGGTTTTTTTTGTTTGTGGGGGGGGTTTTTGGGGGTTTTCTTTGTGTGTTTTGTTTTTTTTTTTTTTTTTTTTTTTTTTTTTTTTTTTTTTTTTTTTTTTGGGGGGGGGGGGGTGTGTGTTTTTTTTGTGTTTTGGTTTTTGGGGGGGGGGGGGTTTTTTTGGTTTTTTTTTTGGGGGGGGGTTTTTTTTTGGTTTTGGGGGGGGTTTTTGGGGGGGGGGGGGGGGGGGGGGAAAAAAACCCCAAAAATTTTTAAAATTTTAAAAAAATTTTAAAAAAAAAGGGGGTTTAAAAAACCCCAAAGGGGGGGCCCCCCAAAAAAATTTTTTTTTTAAAAACCCCTTTTTAAAAAAAAAAATTTTTAAAAAAATTTTTAAAATTTTTTTTTTTTTCCCAAAAAGGGAAAAAAATTGAAAAAAAAAAAAATTTTTTTTTTTTTTTTTTTTTTTTAAAAAAAAAAACCCCCAAAAAAAATTTTTCACCCGGGTTTTAAAAAGGGGTTTTTTTGGGAAAATTTTCCCCCCCCAAAAAGGGGAAATTTTTGGGGGGGGTTTTCCCGTGTGGGGGGGGGGGGGAAAACCCCAAAAAGGGGGGAAAAAAAAAGGGGGGAGGGGGGGAGGGGGGGGGGAAAAAGAGAGAGAAGAGAAGAGAGAGAGAGAGGAGAGAGAAAAAAAAGGGGAAAACCCCCCAAAAAAAAAAAAAAAAAAAAAAAAAAAAAAAAAAAAAAAATTTTTTTTAATTTTTTGGCCCGGGCCAAAACCCCCCCCAAAAAAAAAAAAAAAAAAAAAAAAAAAAAAAAAAAAAAAAAACCCCCAAAAAAAAATTTTTTCCCCCAAAAAAAAGGGGGGGGCCCGGGTGGCATTGTACATATTGTTTTGTAAATTTCCCTTTCATTTCATTGTATTTGTATTGGGTTGTATTATATCGTTTTGCATTGAATGAATTTTGCTAGCTGAAAACCACTTTAATCACGCAATTTTTCTGCATAAATTAAAATTTTGGGTAATGGGTCTCCCTTCGCAGGCCCGGAAAAAAGCACGTCCCCCCCAATGGCAGGGGAAAACACATTTTTTTTAAATTTTTTTATTTTTCCCCTCTGAATATGTTTTTTGTTTCTTTAAAAAGGGGTGGGCTTTTCTCTAAAGATTTTGTCAGGGGCAAATCTCTTTTTGCCCGGGGGGTTTTTTGACGTGCGCAAAATTTTGTGGGAACACACGGGACTTCGGGTTTTTCGTCTCATCTCATCCGGAAAAAACTTTTCTCCCAGACTACCACTCCAAAGGGCCCAGTTTGGGTGGTGGGTGGGGTTTTTGGGGGGGGGGGGGGGGTTCCCGGCCCCAAAAAGGGGATCAAACCACAACACACTTAAAATGAAACCCCGACTTTCCGCTTTCTTTGGGAGGCTTTTTACCTTTAGACCCCCCGAAACCCTGGTAGGGAGGGGTAAGGGGGGGAGGTAAGCAAAGAATCAAATGGGGGGGAGAGGGGGTTGAAAAAGGGAAAGGGGGGGGGGGTGGGCAGGAGAGGGAGGGGGGAGGAGAAACTTGGAGTTTTCCTGTACTTGTTTTTTTTCGATTACTTTTTAAAAAAATTTAACAACCCCACGTCATCATCGTCATCATCACCATCATCATCATCATCATCATCATTCATCATCATCATCACCCTTTACACCCAGTGGTGTGTAGGGCAGCAACAAAGTCTTTCCACCCCTGCCTATCCTAGGCCAGCCTGGGCCCAATGAACTCCAAGAGTGTTGCATGGCTTCCAACTCGCATTCCACTGCCCTCTTCCATGTTGTTATTTCATTATTATTATTTGCATTATCATACCTCGGTAATTGTCCTGTATTCGGAGACCACGCATGCTACCAAACTATTAAAATGAACTCAACACACGAGTAGCATTCTTACACGGAACTTTTATTTTCCAAAATTTTCTGATGTACTGCAATTCATTTAACATGCAATGACATTAAAACAAAACAAACAATTCCCTCATACTTGTCTGCTTCTTTCATCTCCACGCACGCACGCACGCACGCACAAACACCACACACACACACACACACACACACACACACACACACACACACCACATATGCGCGCGTGCACACACACACACACACACACACAATCACACACCACACACACACCACACACACACACACACACACACACCACACTTCCCTGTGTGGATCGGTGGTCTAGGTGGTCACGCGCCTTGCCTAGAAAGCAAAAAGTCTGGGTCGGAGTGTGCGGGGTTCGTACCCCGTTTGGACCCAAAACTTTGTCCCCATCCATTAGACCCTGAGTGGTGGTCTGGGCGCTAGTCTTTCGGATGAGACGATAAACCGAGGTCCCGTGTGTTACACATCACTATTTAGCGCACGTAAAAGAACCCACGGCAACAAGGGGGTTGTCCCTGGCAAAATTCTGTAGAAAGAAGCCACTCTGATAGGGAAAACAAATACACTTGCATGCAGGAAAAAGAAAAGAAAAATGGGTAGGCGCTGCACATGTGGGACGCGCTCTCCCCAGGGAGAGTAGCCCGAATTTCACGCAAAGAAATCTGCGCGACAAAAGTGGTACAAAATACAAAATACAAATACAAAACAGCCATATACATAGTCAATAAAAAATGACATATCAATTCATATCATACGGAAAATATGGATTCTCGAATAACATCAGAAGTACTGTCCAGGGTATATTATTTCCAAACGCTAGATCTTGAAGGAAATTGGAATGAAAGGTATACACACACATATATATACATACTACACACGCACCCACATGCGCACGCGC
>CM060338.1:20389682-20398556 GCA_030674155.1 Stramonita haemastoma
TACTTCCCTTGCGATCGGAACTGCCAATCGCAGCGTCGTGGGTGTAACGTTTGGATCCACACCTGTGAATTGTGCGACGTTCTGTATCGTTGGGGGGTGGTCGAAAGCCGTCCTCTGCATGCACTTTGCCCGTAGCGGTAAAAGTAGTATTTATGCAGCCTCTCTTTAGAGGTCACATTCCCATTGTCTGACCGTGCTGTCGTTGCCGAGAAGTTGTACGGCAGATCAAATATCTGCACTCTGTTACACTATATTAGAGACCCCATACAGGTCCAGGAACGGTGAGGCTAACCCCAAGACAAAACCGTAATAATGGCTCATCCAGCAGTTAAAATTGAAAACGATTCTACTTCTTAAGGGTCTTTTTTTTAAAATACGTTCCCCCAAAGATTTACACTTAAAGGAAAGTATATTTGATTTTTTTTTTTGGTAATTCAAACCTTTATAAGAAGCATTATTTGCAACGATGCGGGAGTTGCGATGGTTACCTTGCACTTGTTTTTTTCACCACTCCTTGTCAAGAAAAGCACTACACACACACACACACACACATTATAATATATATATAGTTATATAATTTATTAAAGTTATAGTTTATATAGTTATATATAGTTATATATATATATATGTTATATATAGTTATATATTATAGTATATATAGTTATTATTAGTTTATTTAAACTCACAACTGCGAGCTTCTTCAGGTTGAGTCTGGTGAGGCGCTTGCAATTCTGGAAAATCAAACAAAAAAACAAAAAAAAACAAGTCAACTTTTAAGCACAGCAATCACAATCGTGTATCCACAAACACACAAAATTACATAGATGAAAAAAAAACCCACACCACTTTATGTGAATCTTTTTTCCATCCTTTTTTCGCTGAATTTGCTTCATTACATTGGAGAGGGGGGGTGGTTGTATTTTCAATCATATGATAAAGAGTTTATACTAATATGCCATGTTTCATAAGAAAAAGAAGCTGCTCTTCTCCGCAAAATCTTTTGGAAAAATGGCCTCTTGTCTCACACAAAATAGTGATACACATACGCGTGCGCGAAAACACACATACACAAAAATATAAACACTAGAGTGCGCGCACACACACACATTACACACACACACCCCCCCCCCCCCCCCCCCGACAAACACACACACACACACACACGACCACATTAGCTATACCATAACCACACACCAGTCACCACACACACACAACACTGCTACATTAACCATACCATAACCAGTCACGCACACAAAACAAAAACAAAAAAACCCATTAAAAATAACCAAAATAACACACACACACCAACACTGCTACATTAGCCATACCATAACCATGCCACACACACAACACATTAGCCATACCATAACCAGTCACACACACAACACATTAGCCATACCATAACCAGTCACACACACACAACACATTAGCCATACCATAACCAGTCACAACACACAACACATTAGCCATACCATAACTAGCCACACACATCAACACACACCATACACATAACACACAACACACAACACTTACCATACCATAACCATCACACACACAACACATTAGCCATACCATAACCACACACACACAACACATAGCCAACCAAACCAGTCACACACACAACACATTAGCCATACAAACCAGTCACATACACACACAAATTAGCCATACATAACCACACACACACAACACAAGCCAACACATAACCACACACACACACACATACATACCATAACACACACACACAACACATTAGCCATACATAACCAGTCACACACACACACATTAGCCATACATAACCAGTCACACACAACACTGCACATTAGCCATACCATAACCAGTCACCACACACAACACATTAGCCATACCATAACCATCACAACACAACACATACCAACCAAACCACACACACACAACACTTACATACAAACCATCACACACACACACACATAGCCATACCTAACCATCACCAACACTACATAGCCATCCAACATCACACACACAACAATTAGCCATACATAACAGCCACACACACACAACCACATTAGCCGATACATAACCAGTCACACAACACTGCAAAATTAGCCATACATAACCACACAACACAACACATACAACCAACCATCCACAACACACACATCAGCCATACAAACATCACACACACAACACACCACATTAGCCATACATAACAATCACACACACACAACACAACACACTACCAACAAACCAGTCACACACACAACACACATTAGCCTACCATAACCAGTCCACACACACCAAACATTAGCCATACCATAACCATCACAACACACACACATTGCCATACCAAACCACACACACACAACACATTAGCCATACCATACACTAGCCACACACACACACATTAGCCATACCATAACCATCACACACAACACTGCACATTAGCACATCACAAACCATCACATACACACACAACCAACCAAACAGCACACACACACACACATTAGCCATACATAACCATCACATACACAACACACAACCCAAACGCCACACTACACAAACAACCATACCAAACCAGCACACACACAACACATTAGCCATACCATAACTACCACACACAACACAACAACCTACAGCACACACACAACACACCAACAACACACAACACCACACATTACCATACCATAACCATGATTCACACACCAGGCCCTTGCCACATTAGCCATACATTACCATAACGATCACACACACACCGCAACACACGCACCACACACAACACACCCACAACACGCAACACACACACAACACACACACACACACACACACACACAACACACATACACACCACAACACACACACACACACCAACACACACACACACACAACACACACACACACACACACCAGCCACAACACACAACACACACCACACACAAACACACGCAAACACACACACACAACACACACACACAACAACACACCACAACACACACCACAAACACACAACACCACACACACACCAACACACGCACACAAACACACACACACACAACACACACACACACACACACAACACACACACACACACACACACACACAACACACACACCAAACACACAACACACACACAACACACACACACAACACACACACACAACACACACACACACACACACACACCACACACACACACACACACACACACAGATAACGCACCTCTACCACAATGGCAATTCCGTAGCACTCACGTCAGTAACGCACACTCTAACACCCTGCACACAGACATTTTACTTTTTTGTTGTTGTTGTTTTTTATTATATTATTTTATACCGAGGATAATAGAATAAGCACTCATGTGTTTTTTTTCATCGATCCAGTCCTCGTGTGTATGCAGTCGTGTAAATATTGTCATCTGTTCCCACCCGACACAAAATGGCCTACTCTTACGAAAAGCGGAACAGGATTTAACGTGTGCGCAAGATGTTCTGCGTGCGTTCGCACACGGGACCTCGGCTTACAGTCTCATCCGAAAGACTTTTGGGAGAGAAGAGAGTCAACACTGATGTTAACTCCAGGGGAACAATCCCCTCGACCGGGAATCGAACCCAGGTCGTCAAATTGCCAGCGCAATGTTCTGACCACTAGGTTATCCCGTCCCCTAACATCAGTAGTGCAACCTGTGTACTGAACAACTCGTCCCCGAAGTCGGAATGCAGATGCCTCCTAACTAACTGGTGGTGGTGGTGGGTGGTGACAAAATAATCGGGTCGCATACGTATAATGTTTTTTTACAATTTCTCTCTTCCCCAGTCTGAGAGGGGAGAGAGAGAGAAGAGAGAGAGAGAGAGAGAGAGAGAGAGAGAGAGAAGAGAGACAGAGAGACAGAGAGAAGAGAGACAGAGAGACAGAGACAGAGCAGAAGAGAAGACAGACAGACAGACAGACAGAGACAAGAGAGACAGAGACAGAGACAGAGACAGACAGACAGACAGAGATATAATGGTGAACGCACGCAGAACATCTTGTGCACACATTAAATCCTGGTTCCGCTTTTGGTAAGAGTATATATAGGCCATTGTGTGCCTGTGGGAACCGATGACAAGATTTACAAAACTGCTTACACGCGGGGACTGGATGTAAAAAAAAAAAGCACATGAGTGCTTATTCCGTTATCCTCGATTATATAAGAATAAATAAATAAATAATAAATAAATAAATAAATAAATTAATTAGAATAACTGCTGCTGGTGGTGGGGACAAAAGAATATCGGTTGCATACGCAAACATTTCATAATTGCTCTCTTCCCCAGAGAGCGGGAGAGAGGGGGGAGGGGAGACAAAAAAACAGAGAAAGGGAGAGAGAGGGGGAGAGAGGGGGGGGGGAAGATACAAAGAAACAGAGAGACAGACAGAGAGAGAGAGAGTCAGAGAAATGATGTATTTTGTATTTTTGTATTTGTACCATTTTATGTTCACAGCAGATTTCTCTGCATGAAATTCGGGCTGCTCTCCCGGGGAGAGCGCGTCGCCACAAGTGCAGCGCCTACCCATTTTTTTTTTCCTGTCTGCAACTAGATTTGTTTCCCTATCAGAGTGGCTTTTTTCTACACAAATTTTTGCCAGGGTCAATCCCCTTGTTGCCATGGGTTCTTTTACTGTGCGCTAAATAGTGATGTGTAACACACGGGACCTCGGTTTATCGTCTCATCCGAAAGACTAGCGCCCAGACCACCACTCAGGGTCTAGTAGATGGGGAAAAAGTTTTGGTCCAAACGGGGTACAAACCGCCGACACACTCCAACCTGGACTTTTTTGCTTTCTAAGCAAGTGCTTACCACCTAGACCACCGATCCACAGCTAGTAACACTTAATCACAGATAGGAACAGACAAAAATATGATGTAGAACTCTAACTGTAGAACAAAGAGAAAGACAAGACTAACTCAAAAGATCTCAAGATAAGCATACTACACTGATCATAGATAACTGAATGTGAATCTTCCCATTCCGTTTATTATCTGATAATCAAAAGCCTAACACCTCCCGCCCCCCCCCCCCCCCCCCCCCCCCCCGAAAAAAAAAGAAAAAAGAAACCGCCCCTAAAATACGATTTTGCCTTATTATTGTCAATAATTGGACGCACGTACACACACCAATGGTAGACACACAACAAGGTATAGACCATAGTCTAGACCAGACATAATTAACTGTTTATATATAATATAGCATATATATATATGTGTGTGTGTATATATATATATATATATATATATATATATATATATATATTATATATATCTGTTGTGTGTGTAAATCAGAATGTGTATGTGCGCATGCGCACGTATGTGTGTGTGTTGTCACTGTGTGTGGTGTGTGTGTGTGTGTGTGTGTGTGTGTGTGTGGTGTGTGTGTGTGTGTGGGTTGGTGGGTGTGTGTTTACATACCGCACACACCTAAAGTCCTTCGGATGAGAGTCAGACTATAAACCGAGGCCCCGTGTTTGAACGCACGCAGAACATCTTGCGCACACCTTAAAACCTTTTCCGTTTTTCGGAATAGTAGGCCATTGCGTGCCGGTGGGAACAAATGACAAAATTGACAAAACCTGCGTACAGACGGCGACTGGATGCAAAGAAAATAGCACATGAAATGTTATTCCATTATCCTCGATATAAAAGAATAAATAATGGCAAATGATGCTTGTGGCGGTCAAAGAGAAGCAACCCGTGTTGATTACACGACTGTGACTGACTTATTTCCCTTTTACCAGTTTCACCTGGCATCCTATCCCTCTCGTATTCGTATTCTCGGCTACAGCTCCAGTGTTCACTTTGAATCAATGGGAATTTTGCTTAATTAGCACTGTTTGCCCATCACTTTTTATGTATTATTTATTTATATTTATTTATTTATTTATTCTTTTAATCGAGGATAATGGATGGTGTGGTGTGGTGTGGTTGGTGTGGTGGTGGTGTGTGTGTGGTGTGTGGTATGTGTGTGGTTGCGTGTGATGTTGGTGTGACTGTATGATGTGTGTGTGTGTGTGTTGTGATAATAATATGTAGTAAATGTATATAATATTATGTATAAATATATATATATATATATATGTGTGTGTGTGTTGTATCCGCCATGTGTATGTCTGTGCTGCACACACACACACACAGAGTGACACACACACTACACACACGCACACACGCTTGCATGCGTGCATGCATGCAAATGAATCTGAATCTGAATCTAAGTAAACTGATGCATGCATAATTATGGCCACCAAGTTAATAATAAAAGTCACCTCAGTTCCGGACAACTCTCGGCCAGTGCGTACATGGTGGTGTCACTGATGGCGATGCACTGGTTCATTTGCAGAACACACAGCCTAGGACTGTTCTCTAGCACTATGGCCATCTCCAAATCACCCAGCCTCTGCAACCACACACATTACACGCATTGCATTTACAGTTACACACATTACACATTACAGTCTGGGACTGTTCTCTACCACTATGGCCATCTCCAAATCATCCAGCCTCTGCAAGCACACACATTACACACATTACATATACAGTTGCACACATCGCACACTTTCCGGTATCACTTTATGTGGAAGGACGTAAAATTGAATTCTGCTACGACATCGCACACATCACACATTACACATATTACACACATTACACATATCACACTCATTACACACATCTCACACATTTCACATATTACACACATTGTACACATTACACATATTACACACATTACACATTACAGTCTGGGACTGTTCTCTATCACTGTTGCCATCTCCACATCATCCAGCCTCTGCAAGCACACACATCACACACATCACAAACATTACACACATATTACACATATTACACACATTACACACACTGCACACTTATTACACACATTACACACTTCACAAATCACACACAGTAGCCTGGCACTGTTCTCTATCACTGTAGCCATCTCCACATCATCCAGCCTCTGCAAGCACACACATTACACACATCACACACATCACACACATTACACATATCACATTACACACATTACACACATCACAGTCGACTAGTCACACACATTACACACATTACACACATCACACACATTACGCACATTACACACTTCAAACATTACACGCATTACACATTACAGTCTGGGACTGTTCTCTACCACTGTCGCCATCTCCACATCATTCAGCCTCTGCAAGCACACACATTACACACATCACACATATTACATACACACATCTCACACATTACACACATCACATATTACACACATTACATATATTACATATATTACACACATCACACATATTACACACATTTCACGCATTACACATATTACACACATTACATATATTACACACATCACACATATTACACACATACACACACCACTCTCACATTACAGCCTGGCACTGTTCTCTACCACTGTGGCCATCTCCACATCATTCAGCCTCTGCAAGCACACACATTATACACATCACAAACATTACACACATTACACATATTATACATTGTTGATACGGGACGGGATAACCTAGTGGTCAGAACATTGCGCTCGCAATTTGACCACCCGGGTTCGATTCCCGTTCGAGGAGATTTTTCTCCTGGAGTTAACATCAGTGCAGACTCCATTCTCCCCAAAAGTCATTCGGATGAGGCTATAAACCGAGGCCCCATGTGCGAACGCATGCTGAACATCTTGCGCACACGTTAAATCCTGTTCCGCTTTTTCGAAACAGTAGGCCATCGTGGGCCGGTGGGAACAGATGACAAAATTGACAAAACTGCATACACACGGGAACTGGATGTAAAAAAGCACACGAGTGCTTATTCCATTATCCTCGATATAAAGGAATAAATAAATAAATTAATTAAAATAAAGATACACACGGCCCCTGTCTTTCAACATAAAATGTTCACTTGCTACCGAAGCAGGTGATGACTTGAGAACGTAAAGCACAGAAGGGAAGTAATTAAATCGGCATGGAAGAGTTCCATCCCTTAACATAATTTTCGCAGATTTCATTGTTCCCCCCCCCCCCCCCCCCCCCCCCCCCCCCTTTCTTCTCTTTGTTGCTTTTCACAGATTTCCACGAATTTGTAGAGATGTACCATGCCTAATTTTTTGCCTCTCTTCATCTCTTTCAGTCAAAGGTAAAAAGTAAAATTTAAGCACTTTTTAAGTACCTGGAAGCATATATGCCTTATTTTTTATGGACTTTCAAAGCTGAAAATGGGGACCCAAAGAGACTTTCGGAAAACCCTATAAATCACGCCGTTCTCTCCTCTTCCTCCCCCCCCCCCCCCCCCCAACCCAACCTCTCGAATCCCATCCTTTCTCTCAACCACTGAGGCACGTAGCCACAGTCTGACGCGAGAGGATACAGTGAAGGTTTGAAAATAGTGAGTGGCGAATAGCAGAGGCAGATTGAGGCCACGCTTTACTACTTACCTTGCATTTGTTGACCACAAGAATTGTTAATTTCTTGTAGCTCACAGCAAGCTGGCTCAGAC
Source organism: Stramonita haemastoma (assembly GCA_030674155.1). Lineage (NCBI taxonomy): Eukaryota > Metazoa > Mollusca > Gastropoda > Neogastropoda > Muricidae > Stramonita > Stramonita haemastoma. The sequence continues at coordinate 20,398,183 of CM060338.1, forward strand.
CTACACCAGTGATCTGAAACATTGATTGATGATGATGATGATGATGATGATGATGATATCGCTGGTAGTGGTGTGACAAATCATGACCAATGTCCAATGTTCTATGTATAGTAGGTGTGTATGTATGTATGTATGTATGTATGTATGTATGTATGTATGTATGTATGTATTATCTATCTATCTATCTATCTATCTATCTATCATATCTATCTATCCATCCGTTAGTCTGGCGACCGTGGGGGCACCCCTGAAAACTATATAATATATATATATATATATATATATATATATATATAAATATATATATATATATATATATATAAATCACATCATTTATCCTGATCCTCACAATCAAATATATATAGCATTTATCC
>CM060338.1:20421156-20446156 GCA_030674155.1 Stramonita haemastoma
CACACACACACACATACATTCATACATACACGCTTTCCAACACACACACAGACACAGACACAGACACATCCATCCATCCATTATGTACGTAAGGTGGGAGCGGATGACAAAATTTTCAAAATCGAATACACACGGGGACTCGATGTAGAAAAAACCCCCACCACGAGTGCTTATTCCATTATCATTGATATAAAAGAATACATAGATAGATAGATAGATAGATAGATAGATAGATAGATAGATAGATAGATAGATAGATAGATAGATAGATAGACAGACAGATAGGTAGATAGATAGATAGATAGATAGATAGATAGATAGATAGATAGATAGACAGGTAGATAGATAGATAGATAGATAGATAGATAGATAGATAGATAGATAGATAGATAGATAGACAGACAGATAGGTAGATAGAACGATAGAACGATAGAACGATAAATAGATAGACAGATAGGTAGATAGGTAGATAGACAGATAGGTAGATAGACAGATGGATAGATAGATAGATAGATAGATAGATAGATAGATAGATAGATAGATAGATAGATAGATAGATAGATAGATAGATACATACATACATCCATCCATACATACATACACAAACATACACACACACACATACATACACACACACACACACAACACACACACACACACACACACACACACACACACACACACACACACACATACATACATACATACATACATACTGACAGACAGACAGACAGACAGACAGACAGACAAACACATAGACAAACAAACAGACAGGCAGAGAAAAGGGCTTAAAGCACAGCAACACTGCAGCAGCAGCAGCATCAACAGGTGTGGAGGTCATAAACTATGTGTGGCCAGGAATGGCACTGTAGATGCACTATACTATACCACCACAGTCAGTTTTCTGCTTCATACACAACCCATTGTCTGCAACTAACTACATGTAAACTGTCTTGTCGTGTCCTGTGGGGGGATTATTCCGGTAGAAAACGTGTGTGTGTGTGTGTGTGTGTGTGTGTGTGTGTGTGTGTGTGTGTGTGTGTGTGTGTGTGTGTGTGTGTGCGTGCGTGCGTGCGTGTGTGTTAGTGTGTGTGTGTGTGTGTGTGTGAGTGTGAAGGGTGGTTGTGTGTGTGTAGTTCTTCAGTTTAACCTTCTTCCACAAAACAGTGATATCAGACGCGCGCGCGTGTGTGTGTATGTGTGTGTTGGAAGGTGTGTGTGTGTGTGTGTGTGTGTTGGAAGGTGTGTGTGTGTGTGTGTGTGTTGGAAGGTTGTGTGTGTGTGTGGTGTGTGTGAAGGGTAGTGTGTGTGTGTGTGTGTGATTGTGTGTGTGTGATTGTGTGATTGTGTGTGTGTGTGTGTGTGTGTGTGTTGTGTGTGTGTGTGTGTTGTGTGAAGGGTGAGTGAGTGTGTGTGTGTGTGTGTGTGTGTGTGTGTGTGTGTGTGTGTGTGTGTGTGTGTGTGAAAGTTGATTGTGTGTGTGTGTGTGTGTGTGTGTGTGTGTTGGAAGGGGTGTGTGTGTGTGTGTATGTGTGTGTTGGAAGTTGCGTGTGTGTGTGTGTGTGTGTGTGTGTGTGTGTGTGTGGTGTGTGTGTGTGTGTGTGTGTGTGTGTGTTGTTGGAAGGTGTGTGTGTGTGTGTGTGTGTGTGTGTGTGTGTGTGTGTGTGTGTGTGTGTGTGTTTTGTGTGTGTGTGTGTGTGTTGGAAGGTGGGTGTGTGTGTGTGTTGGAAGGTGTGTGTGCGAGTGTGTGTCTGTGTGAGTGGTGTGCATGTACATGCATAAGTGTGCATGTGTATGATTGATGGTAGGGATGATGTGAAAATAGCAATATTCTCTCTGTATGTGTGTAGCCATATGTGAACATGGTTCAATATAATTCTATTTTCAACTTTAACAATGATAAATTTCTCTTTTTCCCATTTTTTTTCATTTACTTCTTATTCATGATTTAATTCTGGCTCAGTGTGACAAAGAACAAGAGAGAGAGAGAGAGAGAGAGAGAGAGAGAGAGAGAGAGAGAGAGAGAGAGAGAGAGAGAGAGAGAGAGAGAGAGACAGAGACAGAGAGAGTGAGACAGACAGACAGACAGACAGACAGACAGACAATTACAGACAGACAGACAGACAGACAGGACATACAATTATAGACAGAGAAAACAAGCTGCATCAAGACTCCAGAAGTTGAACACTCTGGTCAGTGACAAAAACAAACACACACATACATACATACACAATCACTTTTCATGTCTTTGACACTAACACGCATATTGGCATACAAACGCAATCACATTTCATGTCTTTGACACTAACACGCATACTGGCATACAAACACAATCACATTTCATGTCTTTGACACTAACACGCATACTGGCATACAAATACAATCACATTTCATGTCTTTGACACTAACACGCATACTGGCATACAAACACAATGACATTTCATGTCTTTGACACTAACACGCATACTGGCATACAAACACAATCACATTTCATGTCTTTGACACTAACACGCATACTGGCATACAAATACAATCGCATTTCATGTCTTTGACATTAACACGCATACTGGCACACATACATAATCACATTTCATGTCTTTGACATTTAACACACATACACAATCACACTTCATGTCTTCGACATTAACACGCATACTGGCACACATACACAATCACATTTCATGTCTTTGACATTAACACACATACCGGCAATCTCTCAAAGACTTTCCAAATACGCCACAGGTACGTTATCAAATGATATTCATATAATACTTTATTTGCCAGAGCCGATGAAGAACTTCGCAATTACATACACAATACCCATATCACAGAACAGAAACGATCTGACCCCCTTTCAGAACATATCAACCATTCATATTTCCATTCTCTCAATAGAATATCGGTATCCAATATTATCATCATCATCATCCACAAAAATGCCGAAGAAAAAACAACAACGGTGTATCATTTTGTTGTGTCATGATGACTGCTGGCTACAAGCACAGAAAATTGAAAGAAAACAAAGAAACATATTGAAAATGTGATACAAGAATAAGTAGGTAAATGACAACAGTTTGATTGATCCATTTTCACCATGAATACATGGGAATGAAACCACAAGATGATATGAATACACAGAGATAAAGATAAAAAGCTAAGCTAAAATGATCACATTGATATAAAAGATAAAAATATAAAATAAAATGAATACATGGACAAGGATAAAACATGATGAAATCAATACAAAGACACTGATAAACAAAATGACTACACTAAACAAAATGACTACACTGATGATAAAGATAAACCACAAGATGAAATAAATACACAAAAACACTGATAAAAGTGAAATAAAAAGTGTACACAGACACAGATAATCATAAGATAAAATGAGTACATAGACAAGGATAACACATAAGATGAAATGAACACTCAGATAAAGATAATACATACGTTAATGAAACAAACAAGTACATTAAAAGAAGAAGAAAACTGCAAGAGAAAAGGTGATTATTTCAGAAGAACTTTCTTTTCAATACTCGTTTTTTTTTCAAGATTTCATAAGGGGAAACATTTCCACATTGTATGCCAATGGGACGTGAGTTTTTGTACACATGCATGTTATGTGAATATGTGGCTGTGTGTGTCTTTGTGTAAGTGCATGTCATTGTACATGGTTTAAGTGTGTGTGTGTGTGTGTGTGTGTGTGTGTGTGTGTGTGTGTGTGTGTGTGTGTGTGTGTGTGTGTGTGTGTGTGAGAGACAGAGAGAGAGAGAGAGAGAGAGAGAGAGAGAGAGAGAGAGAGAGAGAGAGAGAGAGAGAGAGAGAGAGAGAGATGATAAAAATTACACATCAACACATAATGAAAAGTACACAGCAACACATGATGAAAAAGTACATTACAAAACACAAGATAAAAAGTACACATCAACACATGATAAAAACTACACAGAGACACATAATGAAAAGGTACATTACAAAACACACTCCACCAACTTTTAACAAGGAATACAACATAGTTTATATAGTATAAGCATATCTCCATCAGCACCCTCAGCTGCATAATTATACATACACAACAGATTGATATACTCCCAAACACAAAAAACCCAATCAACTTCAAACACACATTTCCATGGCTCTGATACATTAACTTTAATCTTGAACAATATGAATTCTTTTTATATATATATATATATAGTGATCTGAAAAACAACCTCAACCAATAAAAATGGCAATAATCTCAGTGAACAACCTCCAACATTGAACAAAAATACCAACAAAAAAACCCAACAAACCATCAAATTTAAAACTGGCAAGTTACAAATTTTTTTCTTTAAAAAATATGATAATTCAATTCACAAACACAACACGTATGGGGACCAATGATAGACACTATTGCTGCCAGCACGTCGCTTACAGGTAACCCTTCAACATTCTTTTCTTCTTTATTGTTGTTACAATAATGCACTGAAAGAACAGTGTGAATGCAGCCTCACCTTCTATGAAAAGAAGATGATCATCAAATCTATGGCCCGACCTAGAGTAGAAAAGGAGGACTACCACCATCTCAAAAGAGAAGATCAAGTCATAATTCCCATTCAAAAGAGATCAAGTCACAATTCTAAGACTCCGCACTGGGCACAACAGGCTAAACCACCATATGTCCACAAAACTGAAACTTGCTCCTTCTCCCCTGTGTGTCTGTGGTAAAGAAAACCAGACAGGCGAGCACATCCTTCAAAGGTGTACGCTATTCAGCGACCTGAGGAAGAAAGTGTGGCCGACGGGAATAAACCCTACAGACCAAGCTGTACGGCCCGCGAGAGGAGCTGGAAAAGACATGCCATTATTTTTCCCAGGCTCATCTGACAGTGTAAAGTGAACGAGAGAAGGAGAAGTTACAATAATGCTAAACCAAACAGCAACAATGCCGCCACAAGCCAAACTGTTTCCTGGTTTAGAAACCATGACGAGCTATTCTTCAAGGCACTTTACAAATAGCACAGTCATGATTTTACATTTATTAAAAGGTCAAAACCTAATTGAAGCACACCCACATTTCTACCCAGAACTACTGAATAATGTATGCTGTAACATGTTACCTCGAGGACTCCAAAAACAAGATCAGATTTTTATCCAAAACTGTAGCCATATAGTAATGTTTCAATAACAATGAATGATGATAAAAATCTATACACTTCATGAAGAACAACATGCTACACTTTAAGCTCTGAGACTGCAAGCCAACATTTTCAACATACGACATATTTACGCATACACGATTCTAACCAATCCAGAAAATGGTCACCGAATTCTCGCCTTCTTTCACAAAACGTATCCGATAACAGCTAAAACAAAGCTCTAATTTTTAAAGTTGAGCACAAAATTTAGAAATATTTCATTACGGGTCCATTAACTGAAAATCTCCCGACACATGATAAAGACAGTTTACAATAATAAAAATCAATATTTTGCCGTGAACAGCTGTTATAACCCCCCCAAAAAAATCTGGTTATATACAGTGCCAGGGCTACTACTGTCCTAAGCTTGGTCACAGCTGAATCCAAAAACTGGCACCTGTGGCCCTAAACATTCACACCTTTAAATATTTTTTAAAAAATGCTTAAAACAATAATCTATGACATAGACTGGTTTTTTCCCCCCTGTCTACTCCAGCTTTTACACCCAAAAGGGATGATGCCTTTAAAAAAAAAAAAAAAGGCTTAAAACAATAATCTATGACATAGACTGTTCCCCCCCCCCCCCCTGTCTACTCCCCAATTTTTACACCAAAAAGGGGGTGTGATGTATTATATATATTTCAAGATAAAATGTGGCGCTCCACCATGAAATGAGACGCTTAGCACATAACCCACTTTTCCGCTAGGAGCCATTAAAGGCAGATAGGGTCAAGTTGGCAATTTTGAGATTTTGATTGATTATTAAAGTATAGCCATTATTCTACCTTATAGTGAAATATCAAATCATAATTTTGTTTCCTTTTGCCTTTAAAACGTGTCTTTAAAATACCCAAGCCCTCATTCTGATCACCAATTAAGATGCTAAACTTGTCAATTTCTCACTGTGTCATTTCCTGCAGTCTAGCATTTCAATTTTCAATAACTTTTCCTAGAATCGTCCGATTTTCAATCTGTTTTTTGTATTGTATAGCCATTTTATTGCAGCTAGATAACATATCAATAACTAGAAATTGACCTCTGGTGCAATGCGTCTCATTATGTGGTGGAGCGTCACAAATGAGTCACCCCATCCATGCCTTTAGTTTCTATGCCTACTCAGCTAATGCCATGCCATGCCATGCCGACACAGCTGTCAGTGTCGTAAACTGACTCATCCACAATTGAAAAAGCAATAGCCAACATCCAAAGATATTTTCCAGTGACAAAAATACATTCGCTGCTGTTGACTATGCGAGTCTTTTGTTGTTGATGTTGTTGCTGTTGTTGTTGCTCATTGTTTCATGTTTTTAAACCTTGAAACCAATTCTTGAGAAATTCTACTTCTGGTTTTTGGGTTGTTTTTTTTTCTTTTACTTTTTTCAAAAAAAATTCTTCATGGTGGTGTGTTTTTCTTTTTGTTCCCCTTTTTTTTTTTTGAAGGATGGGGAAATTGGGAGAGGGAGGGGGGGGGAGAGACAGAGATCAGGGGGGGGGGGAGGGGGGGGGAAGAGACAGAGATCAGGAACACAGCTGTTTGTGTATCATTTCGTCCTTTTGAGTATTGCCATTTCTTCATGCCTAACTCGAAACAATTTTCCTCCATGTCACTGAATCATGTCTCAAATCAAACATAAAACTATTTCATTCTCTTTTAATATTTCAAACCAAAAAAAAAATGGATTCTGCAATAACCGTACAGAAATATGAAATGTGTATAAAACATGCAATCATAGACCAAAGTTCATGCATAACATGTGAACGTGTTTAGGGTAAATTTTCTTTTGAAAGATAGTTTTCGTTAAGTAGCTGTCAACCATAATTTTTTTTATGATGTTTTAGTAGAAATATGCATGGATCACCAAAAATCTAAAACCATGGGGAAAAAATGGGTAGGTGTTAAAAATATTTTGGATTATAAAATTTATAGAGTATTCTCAGTATTTGTCAGTCTGTTTACAATTATTTTCATGATTCTAAAAAACAAAAACCTTAAAAATTTTCTAGAACAAGTTACGAATAGAAAGCGGCCAGAATTTTATATTTAAAGTTTCATCAATGAGTCAGCCAATATACTTAAGTAAATGTCCACAGTTGAATATGGTACATAATTTCACCAGTAAGCTTCCAACTATCAAAAAAACAAAAACAGAACTCGTTTCAAGCTAAAAAACAATCCAAAATTTTAAGATTTACAAAACTTTTAAAAAGTGAGCTGATGATCTCAACACAAACTTCAAGAATCCTAAAAATATCAAGCAAAAAGTCTCAACAAGAAAAGGGGAAAAAAGACCAAAACAAACAAGACAAGAAAATAGAATATATTCTGCATTCTATGTCTGTCTGTGCACTACACACACACACACACACACACACACACACACACACACACACACACACACACAAACACACACACAAAATTATGCATACCCATACCAGCTTCTCAGCCATTCAGTCGCTTAATTAAACCATGCTTGACCATACTGGTATTATCTTGCTAATACGGCAATATGGCTTTTGATGGTGCATTTCATTTCAAGTTGTTAAGTTTATAGCTAAGCCCCACACACCATGAGAGCCATGCCAGGGCTACCACCTCATTCTAATTCAGCAGTTCCAATAGCATTCACTCCCAAGTTCCTTCCTAATACCTTAAAAAATATTTTCAATGACGCCATGCACATAAACTTTTACACAAAAAAATTACCTTTCTCTTAAAAAAAAAAAATGTTGGTAAAAATATGGAAAAGATAGTAAAATCTGTCATGTTACGCAAGACAGAACAACAACCGACCAATAGTACATTACTCGATACAGCAAAAAACATGCTGACAGCAAAACGAGTGCTCAGTTTCCCCTGATGTCAGTATTTGAATTGTTATCAAAATTTAAAACACCACGCACAGGCAAAGATTCTCGTTGGGTTTTACTTCAAGATCAAAACACATTTACCTTTACTTTCAGAGTAAAACAATGGACATCTATTTGCCTTATGTCCAGAATAAATTAAGGTCAACTCGAGGTCAGGTCAAGGGTCCCTATCACTGCTGTAACTGGTAGTAGCTCCACACAATGCCACCAGGGTTCATCATCTCTCTCTGTCTCTGCAGAGTTCTACGATCTCCTGTAGCCCTCCCAGACCACTGATCTCAGTGATGTTGGCAATGTAGGATGTTGGTGGTCTGCCTCTTTTCTTCTACCCTCAACTTTACCTTGGAGAACTGTGGTCATCAAGTTGTGTTTCTGTATGCATGACCAACGTATCTGTCTGCACTTATCAATTTCAGCCAACATTAATTGCACTCAAAGTTCATCAAAATGATAAACTACACATGATCCAGCCTCAGTCCTACTGCTCAAACTCCCTTCTGTCTCTTCAGTTACATGGCTCTACTTTTTGTGTCCTCTTAAACACACTTTCTGTCATCAAAGTGCTCAAAAGAAATGAAAAATATTCACCTGTTGGGTCAAAATGCACAGCAATTACAAATCTCCTTTTACATGACTCGTTATATTTTGTTACTTTTGCCTTTGGTTTTACTTTGATTTTTAACATTTTTGTCTGATAATTAGCAAAAAAGAAAAACCCCATCACTTTACTTTGTTTCACTCATTTAAAAACAGCAACAAAACAAAGTCTGCCGAAGAAAACTGCAAGTTAATACTTGCAAGTTAATACTACTTTTAACATCAAATCAACAATTCTTAAAAGGAAAAGAAAGAACTTCAAAATCAGCACATAAAAAAAAGAAGAAGAAAACAACAAAATAATGACTATCCAAAATCCAAACTGTGTGTCTGATTTTTTTGTTCTTCAACAATAACAAAAACAAAATAATACACACAAAAAAACAAACCCTCGAAATGAAACAGCATACTTCTAGGTATAAATATGTGCTTCAGCTAAAACCCATAACATCATTAAACACTGCTGTTTCACACATACTGAGCTATACTGTAGTGCGACATTCACTGGCATCATGATTTTATTCTGTCCACAGTTGGAGCCAGGTTAGGTCAATCAAGAAGCTCACTGACCTCTAAGCCGACACCGGTACTGTTGTTTCTGCTGATGGATGATTATGTACATCACTTCACAACTGACTGATGATGCGGATGATGGCAGTGTGGCAGAAATATGCTGGGTACAACAACAACAACAACAACAACAGCAACAACATTCTTTCTTCCCATGCCGTCTGCAATACAGCTTTGCACTGCTTTCATATCTCTTACACTTTTGACAGAGAGATTGACAGAAATGCAGGTAAGCAGATAGATACACACGCTTGCCTCTCAGACACAAACACAAGCGCGCACACACACACACAACCTCTGTCTACCATTTATACCTCCAAAACACACACACACACACACACAAACACCACACACACACACACACACAAACACACACACACACACACACCTAACGCCTCCCCCCCCCCCTCACCCACACACACACCCAGACAGATGACTTATGGCAAAAAAAAACAAAAAAAGATAGTAGTAAAGCATAAATCCAGAACAGCCAAGGAAAGTGTGAAGAAGAAAGACACTGTCCTGACAGACACAGACACACAGTCAGTCAGCCAGTCTAACTGCTGTAACTCAGGCTGTAGTGGATCTTCTTGGAGGTCATCCTGAAACAGACATACATCTCCCTTTACACAACTGAAAAGTAAAAAAACCAAAAACAAAAAAAACACAACAAAACCAACTCCCCCCCCACAGATGTCAGTTTCCCCCACTTTCAGCTCCTCTCAGCTGCTAATTAATTCATCCCATCCCAGCCCAGCTGGGGCCAGCTGGTGTTGATTATAGCAGGAACTGACCACACTTGGACTACGTACAAGGAAGGAGCGCGCTAAATTTAGCACTCTTGACTGAGTGATCTTGGAATTTTTTCACTGAGCTCCCCCCCCCCCCCCCCCCCAAAAAAAAATGGCAACAAAAATAAAATCACCTGATCCACATCTTTACTTTAAACTGAAAAATTAATTAAAAGTCATTTTAGCATGCTACATACAATAGTCTCTATAAGTATTTAGAACATTTTGCAATGATGGTGTAATATACAAGTGGATAAGGTATGTAAAACCAATACAAAATAATTTCTTTAAAAGAAAAAAAGATAAAGAAGGAACAAGCTAACTGAAATCCCATAGCAACAGAAATAAATCACCTTGGTTAATATCTGCAAAAATCTCACCACTAGTCAGCCTCAAGAGAACTAGCAGAGGAACGAAAAAATATACATAAAAAAAATAAAAAGAGAAAAGATCATGGTTTCTAACTTCTAGGTTGTAAAAAAAAACAAAAACAAAAAAAACAATTTCTAGGTTGTATCCCACCTTCCTACAAAGAGAAGATATCACACACACACACACACACACACACACAGAGAAGATATTTACTCTCCCAGCTCTGCACAACTTCTCACCCATAAAGCATGATCAGAACAGTGAGGATGTGGCCTCTAAACTAACAGAGGCTGCAAAAATCCTACATTTCACTGCATAATCACAGTGTATATAACAACAGAGAGGTCCAAACCACCACCACCCAAGGAAACACAGCCTCACACAATTCGCTGGTGTCTCCTAATTTAGAAACACAGCATCATGCTCAGTCTCTGCTCGCAAGGGAGGTAATCTTATTACTGCCCAGTCACATGTAATAATAATAATGGTGGTGGTGGTGGTGGTGGTGGTGGTGGTGGTGGGGTGGTGGTGGTGATGATGATGATGATGATGATGATGATGATGATGATAGTAATAAAAAAAAAAAAAAATAAATAATGATAATAGTCAGTCATTCGGATGAGACTATAAACCAAGGCCGCATGTGCGAATGCACACAGAACATCTTGCGCACACGTTAAAACCCTGTTCCGCCTTTCGGAAGAGCAGGCCATCGTGTGCCGGTAGGAGCAGATGACAAAATCATATTTAAAAAAAACCAGCATGCACACAGGTGTCGTGTTTAGACACCATCCCTGAGGGAAAAAAAAAAAGGGTAGGCGCTGCACAGGGAGAGCAGCCCAAATATCATGCAGAGAAATCTGCTGTGACATAAAATGGTATTTGAAAAAATCATTTTAAAAAAATAGAGAAAATTTATATACCGCTATTCCTACACACTCACAGCAAACAATACACAACAACACATTTCCCACCAAACAAGCCTTCCCGCTGTCCTCACCTGGAGTAGGAGTTGTCGAAGATGAGGGAGTAGACGCCGGCCTGTTTGGCGGTCAGCTCCCCTTGGATGGGCTCCTTGAGGGAGTTGCAGCGGGCAGGGGCCACAATCACCTCCGCCTGACTCACCGGCTGCTGACTGTCCTCCAGGTAGGTGATGCTGAACTCTATGTCCTGTTTCAGCACAGCCAACACACAGTCAGTATGTCAGTATGTCAAACAAAAAACAAAACAAAAAACCCTCAGCATCCACACAGGTGTTGTGTTTAAACACCGTCCCTGAGGGAAAAATAAAAAAGGGTAGGCGCTGCACTTGTGGTGACGCACTCTCCCTGGGGAGAGCAGCCCGAATTTCACGCAGAGAAATCTGCTGTGACATAAAGTAGTATAAAATAAAATAAAATGAAAACAAATTTTTTAAATGTCACGCTGTAACTCATGATATATAAAAGGTAAAAGGTACAGGTGTCCCCATAACCTAAGTGACCTAAGTGGCCAGGTACGTGATGCTGAACTCTTATGTCCTGTCACAGGTGAAATTTTGTGAATTGGTGAAATGTTTCTTTTTAGGTAGGTGATGCTTGATTGATTTTTTATTGATTTATTTTTTTATATCGAGGATAATGGAATAAGCACTCTTGTGCTTTTTTACATCCAGTCCCCGTGTGTATGCAGTTTTGTAAATGTCATCTGTTCCCACCGGCACACGATGGCCTACTCTTACGAAAAGCGGAACAGGATTTAATGTGTACGCAAGGGAGCTGCTGACTGTCCTCCAGGTAGGTGATGCTGAACTCTATGTCCTGTTGCAGGTGAAATTTTGTGAATTGGTGAAATGTTTCTTTTTTTTTTTTTTTTTTTTTTCTTCCCTATATAGATGGCTTGATGGGGGTAAAAAAAAAAAAGCAAATCAATGGCTTATTCAGTGTACTGTCTGAAAATAAAAATTTGACAGGACAGCACAGCAAACACACAGTCAGTCAGTCATGCTGTAACTGATGAAGTAAAAAAAAGGTAAAAGTGTCCCATAGCTTATGTGGTCGTAGGGAAGCGAGGCACCAGAGACCTCAGCTTCTCCTCCCCACCACCCCCCACCACCACCTACACCACCACCACCACCATCCCCCACCACCACCACCACCACCCTCCCCCTCCCCCACCACCACCATCCCAACCCCCCCCCTCCTCCTCCCCCATCCCTCCTGACCTTAGGGTTGACGGTGAACTGCCAGGTGACGACGGTGTTGGGGTGGGAGATGGAGATGGGCACGGCGAAACAGCGGCCGGGTTTGATCCAGGTCTCGCTCTGTGTGTTGATCTCCCCGCTGGCCAGCTCCTCTGCTGTCAGCAGCATGCTGGAGGACATACTGCACAGAGAGAGAGAGTGACACACAGAGTGACAGATGGAGTCATACACACAGTAACACATAGACACACAACACAGTGACACACAGAGTGCCACTCAGAGTCACAAACACACACACAAAGACACACAAACACACAGACAGACAGACACATGCAAGCACGTACTCATGCACACACACACACACACACACACACACTCATTCGCGCGAACACACATGCGTGCACGCGCATACACACGCACACACACACACACACACACGCACACACACACACACACACACGCGCACAACACACACACACACACATAAACACACACACACACCCCCCAGTGGGGTTCTCTCTTTATGGTTTACAGCTACCATCTCTGCATTGTGCTCATGATCATTTACATCTGCACTATCAATAATCCTTTAACAGACACACACAGAATGAAAACCACAAAATATGTGGCAGAAAATTACTACCCATGTGGTCAGGACCAACGGTCAACTGCAGCCGTAACAGGGTCAAGAAGGTTTTAAATTAAGGTAAAGGTAAAGGTGTCCCATAACCTGTGTGGTCGTAGGGGAGCGAGGCATCAGAGACCTCAGCTTCTCTAGGGGCCGGCATGTTGAGGGCGGTGCCCATCTCCTCTCCCTCGCTGCTTTACCTTCCCTGACCCTAAAGAGGGCAGGTACCCATTTACAGCTGGGTGAACTGGGGGACTGTACTGAAGCCAAGGCGCGCAAACAGTCACCCATCCAAGGTAACCACACTCAACGCTGTTTAACTTGGCTAGGGGATAAGCGAGCGCTCTGACCGCTGAGCTATCCTGTCCCTTAGGTTAATTAAACTAATTTATCATGATGAATTTCTGTATTTTTAGCATCTTAGTTCGACAGTTGTCATCCATCCACAGCACTTTTTAACAGTTACCTTACAGACAACTTAGTAGCAAGTGCACAGATACCAGTCACAGCAAACGTGCAAGGAAAAAACTAAAATTGTATGTCCACTAAAAGAAAGGAGAGATGTTGGTGGTATATTTGATTCATGGAGTTGGGGGGGGGGGGGGGTGGTGAGTGTAATGGAAAGCGATTTATCACCATTTCTTCAAAAACAAAGCAGAGCAGAGGGGTAGGTGGGGGTGGGAGAGGGGGTGGTTGTTGGGGAGGCAAAAAATCAGCAAATATTACATAGGTCACAAAATGACAAACCATGGTTCCATTAACAACTTAATATACAGTAAACATAAAAGACTATACAGCAGCATGAGAAAGTTGTCCCTGTCAAGATTCTTGAGAAAAAAAACAAAACAACTTTCACAGCAAAAGGGGAAAAAAAACCCAACCCGTATCCTAAACAAAGGGAGGCAAAAGTGGTGATGTTGTACATACAGCAATGCTCTCCCCTTCTAGACAGCAGCTTTGGGTTTTCATGCAGAGACACCTGCTATGGCTGCACAGTGCACCAAAGAACAATACTACGATACAGCAGAAATACAGAAGAATGCCAGCAAAGACCGGACACAGCTGTCTCTTCCCCCCACTTCCCCCCACAAACTGCTTTCTGTCCTCTAACAGAATAATTGCTTTGTTGTTGTTCGTTGTAAGTTTAATGTCTAGTTCACATTTAGTGATATTAGATGAAAGCACAGAATTGACAAAACTGCATATATACATGGGTTTGGGATGTAAAAAAAAGCACATGAGTGCTTATTCCATTATCCTCCATATAAAAGAATAGATAAATAAATAAACAAACAAATAATAAATGAATAAATAATAAATAAATAAATCAATCAATCAATAACTGATTGCAACATTCGCTGCTTTCCTCACACCACACCCCACCCACCACCACACCCACACACCACCACCCCCCCCACACCACCACACCTCACACACCCCACCTCACCACACACCCCCCCACCCCCCCCACACCAACACCCCCCCCCACACCACATCCCCCCAACCCTTCCAACCCCCCCCCCCCCCCCCACACCACACACCACACTCCACCATACCACCTACTTGGGCACATCAAGGAACGACTGAGGTCCTGAGTTCAAACCCTCATCGTAGGCCGCGATGGACTTGGTGACCTCTTCCTGAGTGATGACCTGAAAAGTGCTGTCCTGGGAGACGCTCTCTGTGGCACTAGCGTCACTGGAGGCGGCAGTGGCAGTGGCAGTGGCAGTGGCAGAAGAAGCCATGGGGGTAGAGGTCAGGTTGGGAGGTTCGGGACTGTTCGGGGAAGCAAACCTTAGTGAGGGGGTGTGCAAGTTGCCTCAAGAGAAAAAAAGGGTGTGCAAAAGGTGCGAAAGGTTTGTTGTGTGATGAGGGTTTAGTTTAGTATCACGCGTGAAAATTGGTTGTGGAGGATTTTGTATGATTTTTATTAAGAGAAAAGTGTTCTGATTGTATCTTTGGCAAAGCGAAATGAACTACTAGCTTTAACCAAAAAATAAGGCTATACAAAACAGCAACAAGCGTTGTAAGAGTTGGGCGGTTTCTTGGTTGTGTTTTTTTTTTTTTTTTTTTAGCATTGTGAGAGTTGCTGTTGAGTAAAATTTTAGATCTCCATCCATATGTTTCTTTGTTACTTCAATGCCATAAGGCGTTTGGCCAAATAGTTTGAAATCAGTTGTAAGTGAACAAGCTGTGACATCACTTGATACCTGGATTTTAGCAGTTCATATATATATAAAAATAAGTGTCATTTAAGTTGCCTGTTTCACAAGAATGCTCGCACGCATGCACGCACGCACCCTACATTCAGCAATAATTTAGTACCAGACAACCAAACTTCAAAGTTAGGCATAAAAAACAACAACAAAAACCCCCATAAATGACTGTATCATAAGAATGAGCCAAAACAATCAACTAGTCCAAAATGAGAAGACTTATACATAACACATTACTTATCCAAGCAAAGATGGGACAGCAGAGAGATAAGACGGTGGGGTTAGGTGAAAGTTTTGAACTCAGGAAAGGGAGGGGGAGGAGGGGGAGGGGTTTAACAGTCAATCTTACCTGTCACATGTTCTGCTGGCGTACACATCCTCTCCAAAGTCCACAGGTGAACTGAGGCTGTTTCCGTTATCTGGACATGAACACACAAAAAATCTTTATAGATAGATTACCTGATAGATTACTCACCTGTTTAATGTTTCCCACATTATATCTGTGTGTGTGTGTGTTCCTCGGCTACTGCTCTGAGGTTCACTCATGGTGAGATTTTGCATTTGCGACCATTTCTGCCCATGGTGGTAGCCGCATTTCGACTTTGGTGAACCCACACTTTTACCTCACAAGGATAATTTTCCAGGTAGGCCTTTTTTGCTTTTTGTTTAGTCTTTCTACTACTTGCTTTTTTTGTACTGGGGCTTTTCTCTACACATTTCTTTACTTACTGATTCATGCATTTCCTTTTTCTTAAATCAGCCCCTTTCTCTCTTCAATCCAGTATATGTTTATGTGTACATGTATACACAAAATGAGGGGGAAAAGAAAAAAGATCCTTCTTCTTCTCATACACCCAAATCTACCCCCCCACATCGCCGACACCTACCCTCCCCCCCCCCCCCCCCCCCCCACCCACCCACACACACATAAACACACACCTATGCCCCCCCCCCCCCCCCATACACACACACTCCACCCACCCCCACGCACATACCAAAAACCTCACCAGCAAACAATGAAGCCTTTGAAGTCATCACACATATTATACACATCATGTAACACACACACACACACACACACACACATATGATGAGACTATAAACCAAGGCCCCTTTGCAAACGCATGCAGAACTTTTGTGCACTCGTTAAACCCTGTTCCACTATTTGTAAGAGTAGGCCATTGTGCGCTGGTAGGAACAGATGACAAAATTTACCAAACTGTATACACACAGGGACTGGATGTAAAAAAGCACACGAGTGCTTATTCCATTATCCTCGATATAAAAGAATAAATAGATAAGAATATAAATAAATAAACAAACACATACACACACACATATGCAAAAAAAAACCTTACCAGCAGACGATAAAGCTCTGAATTCATCACACATACACCCCCCCCCCACACACACACACACACACACCCCTCCCCCACCACCCACACACATCAAAAACCTCACCAGCAGATGAAGAAGCCTCTGAAGTCATCACACACATTACACACACACACCTCCCCCACACAACCCCCCACCCCCACATCCACACACACCCCACAAAAAACCTCACCCCCAACAGATGGCGAAGCGTCAGGAGTCATCCCCTGCTGCTGGCAGGAAGACTGGGAGGACAGGGTGTCAGACTGAGAGCCCCTCCACCCAGAGGCCCCCGCCACGCTGCCATTGCCATTGCTGACAGTGCCAACATCCTCGTCGCTGTCATCCGGCAGCAACGACGGTTTGGTCACGCTGGCATCCAGCTTCTGCAGGCTCTTGTAGCACTCCCCGCACGCTCGTGCCTTGCGACTGAAATATACAGTGATGACTTGCTGATTCTTTTATTTTTATTTTACACCACTTTATGTCACAGCAGTTTCCTCTGCATGAAATTAGGGCTGCTCTCCCCGGGGAGAGTGCATCACCACAAAGGCAGCACGTACCCATTTTTTTTCCCCTTTTTCTTGTAAGCAACTGTATTTGTTTCCCTGTCTGAGTGGCTTTTTTTCTACAGAATTTTGCCTGGGACAACCCTCTTGTTGCCGTGGGTTCTTTTACGTGCGCTAAATAATGCTGTGTAACACACTGGACCTTGGTTTATCATCTCATCTGAAAGACTAGCATCCAGACCACCACTCATGGTCTAATGGATGGGGAAAAAGTTGGGGGCCCAAACAGGATACAAACGACCACACACTCCGACCTGGACTTTTCGCTTTCTAGGCAGGCGCGTTCCCTCTAGACCACCGATCCACGGGTGTTCTTTATACTGTGATGGGTGCATGCTGATGTTCAGAACCTGTGTTGTGCTGCATTGATATTATTTTTACGTGGTTTTTGTTTCTATCTATGTATGGCTTGTAACCCACAGAAATTTCTCTGTTTTAGAGATGATAAAGCATACTGAATTTGAATTTGAATTTGAAACTTCTGTCGTGAGGCACTGAAAAGGTTAAGACATAGGGATAGCCTATTGGTTAGAACATTGCACTGGCAATCTGACGACCCGGGTTTGAATCCCATTCCAGGGGATTTTCCCCTGGAGTTAACATCAGTGCTGACTCAACTCTCCCTTAAAAGTCTTTTGGATGAGACTATAAACTGAGGTCCCGTGTGCAAGATGCATGCAGAAGACCTTGCACACATATTAAATCCTATTCCACTTTTCAAATGAGTAGGCTGTTGTTTGCCGGTGGGAACATATGACAAAATTTACAAAACTGCATACACACAGGGATGTAAAAAAGCACATGAGTGCTTATTCCATTATCCTCAATATGAAATAACAAATAATTAAAAGAATAAAAAACACACACACACACACATACACAAACACACACACATCCATCCACTCCACTCCTCCACCACCACCAACCACCACTTAAGAACAAACAAAAAACCAACCAAAACAACCAACCAACCACACAGCAACATAACAACAGCCACCACATAGAACAAACAACAAAAACCAACCAAAACAACCAACCACACAGCAACATAACAACAGCCACCACATAGAACAAACAACAAAAACCAACCAAAACAACCAACCAACCACGCAGCAACATAACAACAGCCACCACATAGAACAAACAACAAAAACCAACCAAAACAACCAACCACACAGCAACAATAACAACAGCCACTACTTAGAACAACAACAAAAACCAACCAAAACAACCACCCACACAGCAACATAATAACAACAACATAACAACAACAACAACAACAAGAAGAAGATGAAAAAGATTCAGACCTGCTGGAAGTGGAATCCACCCAAAAGTCAGAGCAGCTGAAGCAGAAGATCTTTCCACACAGCCGGCAGTGATGCTGTCCACACATCATCATTGTCATCATCATTGTCATCATCATTGTCATCATCATCGTGATCATTGTCATCATCATCATGGTCAACATTATCCATAATCATCGTCATCATCATCATTGTCATCATCGTCGCCATCATCGTCGTCCATCATCAATCGTGTCATAGTCATCATCCATTGTTGTCATCATCATCATCGTTATCAATGTCATCCTCATCATCTATCAACATCCATCATCATCATCATCACCAACATTATCATCATCCACCAGTCACCAATCATCATCATCAACACCAACATTATTATCATCCACCACCAATCATCATCATCATCAATATCATCATCATCCCTCCTCCTTCTCCATCATCATCAGCCATAATCTTCCTCCTCCTCATCATCATCACCATCACCATCATTCATCACCATGTATGTATTGTAGTCACTGATGTCATGACCAGTACGTTCCCATCACATGAGTATTTCTTTTTCTTCTTCTTCTTCTCATTGATTTTGTGTTTGTGTCTATCTTATTTACTGCCAGGTCGTTAATTAAGAAAGTTTATTTTTCAAACTGGTACTACTCCTTCAATGATGATGATGATGATGATGATACTATCTATCTATATTTACACACACACACACACACACATGCGCGCGCGCGCACACACACACACACACACACATCCTCACTCCCACACAAACACACACACACCCATACACACACACACACCACACACACACACACACACACCACTCCCCCTCCCCCCCTACACACACGCACACACACACAGAGTCACCGTCCCCCCCACACACACACCCCTCACCCCCCCCCACACACACACACACTCCCCCCCCCCCACTCCCCCACCCACACCACACACACACACCCCACACCCCCCCCACCCCACCACCCCCCCCCCACACCATGCACACACTCCCCCACACTCACACCTCACCCCCCCACACACACACATACTTCCTCCCCCTCCACACACACACACACACACACACCCACACCCACTCCCTCCCCCCCACCCCATACCCCCCCACACACACACACACCCTCACCCCACACACACACCACACTCCCCCCCCACTCACACCCACCCACCACCCCACCCCCTCACCCCCCACCAAAACCAGCATCAGCAGCAAAACCAACCCACTAACCTTCCTGAGGAAGAGAGAGAACTCGGACTGGCAGCCCATGCATTTGGTGACCGTGGCATTCTCCAGCCACTTGCCCTCGGACTTCCGCTTGTGCTCGTACACAAGTTCGTCCGTCTGCTGCCACAGGGCCGCTTTGTCCCTGCAACCACATCAACAACACAACCACAACCGTTTTGATTTCAATCCCATGGGTCCGTGAAGTTGTTGGGTTTCGAATCTTGGAAGTATCCGGTGAAGTAAGGGTGGGGATTTTTATGATCTTCCAGGTCAAGTTTAAAGTGTAGACTTGTCACTGCCTGAATTCCCTTTGTGTATATATTATTAATTATACACATGCAGAAGATAAAAAATGCAGGCCAATTTCAAGTGCAGACCTGTCAGTGCCTGAAGTCCCTTCGTGTACATATATACACATGCAGAAGATCAAATATGCATGTTAAAGATCCCGTCACTCATATCCCTGACATTGTTTAACTTTTTTTTTTTAACACAGCATGGCAATTTTTCAGAAGAGTAACTCTGTGGTCACTATCAATGTATCATAAACCAGTGAACATACAAACTGGAAACAAGAGAACAAAATCTATCTACCAACACACACACAAACGCACACAAACGCACACAAACGCACACACACACACACACACACACACACACACATAAACACACACACACACACACCAACAAATAAAACAAAATAATATTACTTGGTCATTTTGACGAGTTTTTTCTTCAGCTGTTCGTTGTCGGAGCGCAGAGTTCGAATCTCCTCCTCCCTCTCCTCCAGGTCCCGGTCAAGAGTGATGTGTAGCGAATTATTTTCTTTCTGCAGTACAAAGAGAGAGAGACACAGGTTACACAGAGAGAGAAAGACACGTGTTACACGATCCAGTGTGATAATATGTAGGGAGTTGTTTTCCTTCTGTGTTACACAGAGAGAGAAAGACATGTTATATATATTCTTTTTTTTTTTCTTTTTTTTTTTTTAATTCTTTTATATCGAGGATAATGGAATAAGCAATCATATGCTTTTTTACATTCAGTGTATGCAGTTTTGTAAATCTTGTCATCTGTTCCCACCGGCACACAATGGCCTACTCTTACGAAAAGCAGAACAGGATTTAATTAGTGCGCAAGATGTTCTGCGTGCGTTCGCACATGGGGCCTCAGTTTTTAGTCTCATCCGAAAGAATTGGGGGGGGGAGTGGAGTCAGCACTGATGTTAACTCCAGAGGAAAAATCCCCTCGACCGGGAATTGAACCCCGGGTCGTCAAATTGCTAGCGCAATCCCGTCCCCCCCGTATCCATGTCAGTGTGATGTGCAGAGTTGTTTTCTTTCTGCATTAATTTACATAGAGAGAGAAAGACACATGTTACATGGTCCGGTGTTATGTTCAGCAAGTTGTTTTCTTTCTGCATTACATAGAGAGAGAGACACATGTTACATAGAGAGAGAAAGACACATGTTACATGATTCAGTGTGATGTGTAGGGAATGTTTTCTTTCTGTGTTACATAGAGAGAGAAAGACACATGTTACATAGAGAGAGAAAGACACATGTTACATGGTCCAGTGTGATGTGTAGGGAGTTGTTTTCTTTCTGTGTTACATAGAGAGAGAGACGCATGTTACATGTATGTCAGTGTGCCTGCACTTATCATTAAGAGTACACATAAATGCATATGAGTACATATAATATATATATAAATATAAACACATATTATGAGTGCATATAAATACACACACACACACACACACACACACACACACACACACACACACACACACACACACACACACGCACGCGCACGCACACACACACACACACATGCAGGCACATTGTCTCTTTCTATCTCTCTCTCATGCACGTACACAAATGAACACACACACACTCAGAGGTATGCAAGTACTTATATGTGTGTGGCGCGCGCTCCTCCATACATATGTATAACTATTTGATATGTATGCAGGCGTGCACGCACGCACGCACGCATGCACACACGCACACACCAATAGATTTGATGATCTTCACTCCCACACCCCACATTTCTGGAATGTTTTTTTTTTATGTTGTGTGTGAGTGTTATAAAACTTATATTCTTTTAGCTAACAGAGGTAGAGGCGTTAGAAATTAAAGGGTGGTGCATACAAATGCATGAGCGCATGTCTACAGCAATTCACATTGATATATTATATATATACATAAGCACATTTACACCACAACATGTTGCTGCCAATGTGTTAAGAGTTAACATAAACATGAGTAGAAAGATTATACCAAAGATTGCACACCAAAAGATGAAAATATACATTTTAAGCACACTGCTATACATTTATTTGCAAATCTTTCTGAACAAAATGCATTGTGTGTCATTGAATTTGTGCAGACATATGTTATTGTTGACGGGTGTCATATTCCATCTATTAAAGGCTCTTGAAGTAAATTCTTGACTTGGTTTGGTAATCTCTATACATTATGAACCATTATTATGCGCAAAATGATGTGATGATCAGATAGATGGATTGACAAACTAAAATTGCTGTTATCATTTTCATCATCAGAAGTAGTAGCAGCAGTAGTAGAAGTAGTAGTAGTAGTAGTAGTAGTAGTAGTAGTAGTAGGTAGAAGCAGCAGCAGCAGTAGTAGTAGTAGTAGTAGTAGTAGTAGTAGTAGGTAGAAGCAGTAGTGGTAGTAGTAGTAGTAGTAGTAGTAGTAGTAGTAGTAGTAGTAGTAGTAGTAGTAGTAGTAGTAGGTAGAAGCAGCAGTAGTAGTAGTAGTAGTAGTAGTAGTAGTAGTAGTAGTAGTAATGGTAGTAGTGGTAGTAGAAGTGGCAGTAGTAGTGGTAATAGTAGTAAGAGTGGTAGTAGTAGTAACAGCAGAATTAGTACTAGGACAACATAGCAGGAGAATTAGTAGTAATAGGAATATTAGTAGCAATAGTAGTAGTAGTAGCAATAGTAGTAGAAGAAGTAGTAGTAGAACCATTATTCCTATTATCTTTATTACCATTATTATTTGTGCTTTCTCATACCCTTGTCTTAACTTTTTTTTAACACTTATACATGTTTTATTTTCTCTCTAATGAATGATTTAATGTCTGAAAAAAATCTCTCTGTTACACTTCGAATGGTTCTAACAGTGACACTGATATAACTGTAAAATACAATTAATATTGATGCAGCAGAAATGTACTTGGAAAACAAAGAAATAAAAAGTAAAAACAGACCTCCTAAATCACGTTTACTGCAAGGAAGAGGAAACAAGCGAGAAAGAGACAAGAGAGAATCAGACAATATAAAACAAGACAGACTTGTGTTAAAATTAAGACTTACACAATGAAAAACTGACCATGAAACTTTACCAACAAAACCCCCCACAATAAATGTTAAACAAAACTTATAAAAGACAAGAAAAAAAAACCCACACAGTGTTACTTTTATGCAGCCAATACTATATTTATTATTACTACATGAAGTCAGTAAAGTAAAAGCATGCATGCTAATAACAGATACAAAGCAAGCCAAGGTAACACAACTGCATATCCCATTCTAAAAACAAACAAAACCAACAACAACACCAAAACCCAATAAAAACAAGAAAAAAAGAAAAAGAAAGAGAAAAAAAACCAACAGAAAATCAAAAGGCATAATCATACAGAATTTTTTTTTAAAAACAGCACAGATTTCCATTTCTGAGTCACTAAACACAATCCATAGTAAGTATGGGCAGATCATGCAGCAAACAACCAAGGAGGAAGAAAGACAGATTGAGCTTGGGACTAAACTGAAGTAACTGGACAGAGACCAAAAAGGCAAGATACTTGGAAACAAGACATGAGTAGGTAAGTAAAAGTAAAGGTAAAGGTGTCCCATAACCTGTGTGGTCGTAGGGGACCAAGGCATCAGATACCTCAGCTTCTCTAAGGGCCAGCATATTGTGGGCGGCACCCATCTCCTCTCCCTCACTGCTTCACCTTCCCTGATCCTAAAGAGGGCAGGTACCCATTTACAGCTGAGTGAACTGGGGGAACTGTACTGAAGCCAAGGCAAGCAAACAGTCACCCATCCATGTGATAATCATGCTCGATACTGCTTAATTTGGGGAAAGCGAGTGCTCTGACCACTGTGCTATCCCGCCTCCTATAACAGGCACAGCTGAACATCGCTTTTGAAGAGCTTAAGCATCAATGCAGGGCCACCTGAGAAAGGTGGCCTTTCAGCAGCCACAGACTGATTGTGTGTGGCCTGTGGAATGCTGGCAGGCTAAAGCGCAGTAGAATGAGCCTGGGCATTGCTTTAGGTGTGGCTAGGTTGAGCGGAATGGGAGCAGCTGTGAAGAGATACATGTCAAACAATAGGACCAAAAACAGAGAAGCAAGCAAACTACAAAAAAACAACAACCCAAAAACAAAAGAAAGCAAAAGAAACAAAATGTTAATACAGAACATATAAAAATAATAACTGTAATCTTTTCAATTTATCTGAATCAAATCATTTACCATGAAGGAAAAAAAAGGCATTAAAAATGAACTCTCTCTCTCTCTCTCTCCCTCTCTCTCTCTCTAACACACCCACCCACACACCAAATGCACAGCATGATGCAATCGTTAGACGTTAGGTGCAGCAAAAAGAAAAGCTGTGAGTGAGTTTGATCCAAAAAAAAAAAGGTGTACAAAAAAAACTACCAGGCACTAGCAGCTTCAAAACCCACTACATTCCTTTTTTCTCTCACCTGATAAAACTCAATCGACGTCAAAGTTTCAGCCAGTTTGTCAGAACTCTGAAATACAATGCGGGGCATACCTAGATGCATAAGAACCTATTTTCTGTAACTCTGAAATATAATGTGGGGCATATCTAGATGCATAATAGCCTACTTACTGTAACTACAATGTGTGGCATACCTGGGTGCATAAAAACCTACTTACTGTAACTCTGAAACACAATGTGTGGCATACCTAGATGCATAAAAACCTACTTTCTGTAACTCTGAAATATAATGTGCGGCATACCTCGGTGTTATAAGACCCTGCTAAGTTTAAGTCTGAAATATAATGTTTGACATATCTACAAGCATGAGAACCTACCTACTATAAGTCTGA
>CM060338.1:20451156-20488656 GCA_030674155.1 Stramonita haemastoma
CAGGCGCTAGAAAAAAAAATCCTATTTCCTGTGTAGCTTCGTGCCCAAGAAGTGAGTGGCAGCAGCCCGGCAGTCAAAGTCTGAGAGATTTGCGTTCAATTTAGATTTAGTTTTGCTGCCGAACAACCCCCCCCCTCCCCTCACTGAATAGTTTCGTTTTGTTCACAGTACCTACCGGATTTTATTTTCTGGGGACCGATTTTGGGGGAGTTGGTCATGATATCCCTGAAATGGCAACTCGCAGTACCGGTTTTAAAAAATCCTAGCGCGAACCCTGTATATATATATATATATATATGTATATATATATATATATATATATATATATATATATATATATATATATAATATATATATATATATTATTTTATTTTATTATTTTATTTTTTTACCCCCTAGAACGAAAAAAAAAAAGAATAAAAAAAATATAAAAATAAAGCATATATGTATGTATATGTATGTATTATATATATATTTTACCTAAAATTTTTATATATATATATATATATATATATATATATATATATATATATATATATATATATATACACACACACACACACACATACATATATATATGTGACGCTCCGCCACATAATGAGACGCATTGCACCAGAGGTCAATTTTTAGTTATTGACATTTTGTCAAACTGCAATCAAGTGGCTATACAATACAAAAAACAGTTTGAAAATCGGACAATTCTAGTAAAAGTTATTGCAAGTCGAAATGCTAGACTGCAGGAAATGACAAAATGAGAAACTGACATGTTTAGCATCCTAATAGGTTGTCAGAATGAGGGCTTGGGTATTTTTAAAACACGTTTAAAGGCAAAAGAAAACAAAATTATGATTTGATATTTCACTATAAGGTAGAATAATGGCTATACTTTAATAATCAATCAAAATCTCAAAATTGCCAACTTGACCCCACTTGCCTTTAATGGCTCCTAGCGCAAAATTGGGTTATGTGCTAGGCGACTCATTTCGTGGTGGAGCGCCACATATACTACACATTACCTTCAGAGACTCAGCATGCTGCAGCTGCTCGGCGCTCAGCTGGAACTGCAGGGCAGACAACTCCTGCTCCAGGGACTCCACCTGGGTGGTGTACCCCTTCTCCCTCTCCCGCAGCCGCCCTTCCAGCAGAGTCACCTCCTCCCTCCGCGCCCGGTCATCCTCCTCCAACACCGACATGGAGCTGTTCAGGCTCTTCATCAGGTCCCTTAACTCCACCGCTTCCTGGCTCTTCTCCGCCAGAGTTCTCTCCAGTTCCCGCTCCCGGGCTATGAGGGCTTCGCGCTCCGATTCCAAACCGGCCGTTTTCTCTTCCGCGCTCTTTTTCTCCGAGTCCAGTTTCGAGGCCAGCTCCTGTTGGGTCTGCTCCACCGGGTTTTGAGGGTGTCGATCTCGGAGTCCTTCTCCTCCTGGACTTTCTGGCTGCTCTGGAGTAAGAAGTTGTAGCCGTCGGCGGAAGAGGGCCAGGTCCGCTTTCAGCTCGGTGATCTCCTCTTGGGAGGTTGCGTGCCGTGCGGTTAGCTCCTCTTTCTCAGCTTTGAGTTCGGCGATCTCCTCTTGGGAGGTGGCGTGCTGGGAGGTTAACTCCTCTTTCTCTTTCAGCATGGCGTCCATGGCGGTTTGCAGTTCGCTGAAGCGCGACTGCAGCTTTTCCAGGCTGTCTTCCAGCTCGGATTTTTCTGAAGCCGAGTTGCTGCGCAGGCGGTCCGTTTCAGTCTTGTTGGTTTCCAGTTCCAGTCTGGCGTCTCGGATTTCGGCCAGTTTGGTGTCGAGGTCTTTTTTCGCTCGCTCCAGTTCCTTGCCCAGGTGGGAGTTCTGTTCTTTGAGGTTGTCGATGTCTGCCTGTAACTTGCTCTGGGTGTCTCGACTGTCTTCCAGCAGTTTCGTTTTCTCGGTTTCTGTCGCTTTCTTCCCCAGTTCCAGCTCAGCCCGAAGTCTCTCTTTTTCAGCCTCTAAAGTTTGCCCGTGTTCCGAGGAGTCTTTGACTTGATTCTCGAGATCCCTCTTCTCCTTCTCGAGGCTGGATATGACGTTCTGTTTCTCGGTCAGAACGGTGGTCAGTTCTTCGTAGGAGGAGCTGGACGATTTCCTCAACTCCTCCTTCTCCCTCTCGAAAGTTTCCAGTTGGACGCGCAAGGTCTGGACCTGTTCGGAGAACGTCACTTCTTTCTCCTGCAGTTCGATCCTGGCTTCATCCAGCTTTTGAACGGCGGCGTCTCTCTCCGTTTCCGCGGTGTCTTTCAGCGACGTGGCTTCACTCAACGTGTCGCGGGTATTTCTCGTTTCTTCTTTCGCCTGGTTCAGCTTCTCTGTCAGAATCTCCAGCTGAGTTTTCAGCGCCTCTTCAGCTTTGGAGCGTTCTCTCGCGCTGGTCTGTAATGACTCTTGTAGAGACGCCGCTTCAGACTCTTTCAGCTCCAAATCTTTCTGCAAGGCGGCGTGGTCTTCTTCCAGCTGTTCCATTTGCCGCTTCAAGAATTCCTTGTCAGACTGGAACTGAGCTCTGTCGTGGATGGCGATGCTCAGTTGAGTGTTCATGTCGTTGAGCTGCTGTTGGAAGTTGTGCTCCTCGGTGATTTTGTCGGTTCGTAGGGACGCTATGGAGGCCAGGAAGTTTTCCACCGTTTCCTCACTTTCCTTCACTTTCTCCTGCATGTGGGGAGCTGAAATACAGAGAGAGAGAGTGTTCCGAGTAGGTGGTTTAGAGTGGTTGTGTTGATAAAGAGAGGTGATTTTATGGTGAAAGTGTATGGCTTGTGTGTGCATACACATGTATGCATGCATACACACACATTTATCACATGCATACATATAACATACATACATACATTTATACACATATACATACATACACACACACAGTTTTAAAACTCCCCCCCCCCCCCCCCCCCCCACACCCACACAACACACACACACCACTTCCCACCACAACACACAACACATCTTCCCACCCCAAACCACACACACACACACACACCACACACACACCACATTCTAAATCACCTTGTAACGACTAACATGAAAGAACACACAACACTCACAACACACACACACCTCCCCCAACACAACACCCCCCACCCCCACCCACACCCCCCTCCCCCCACCCCCCCTTCCACCCCCCCCCACACACACACACCCACCTCACCCACCACTCCCACACACACACCCTCTCCACCCTCACACACCCCCTCTCCCCCCCCACCCCCCCTTCCTCCCTCCCCTCCCCACCAACACACACACTACCCCACTCAACACACACAACACTCACACCACACTATTCCCTTCCCACACCACACTCGAGCCCACTCGCCACCCACCGCCTCTCTCAAACCCCTCCACCTTCGCCCTTCCCCTCCTCTCCCCTCCACTCCCCAACACCCCCCCTCGCTCCCACACCCACCACTACTCTACCTGATCCTTTCCCTCCTCCTTCCGGCAGGCTCCAGCTCCGCTTCCATCTCTTCACGCCTCTTCAACCCTCCTCCTCGCTCCCTCCCGATCTCTTCAGCGGCTGCCTCCAGGGAGGATGCCTTGCTCCACCCTCGCCTTTCAGATCCTTCACTGTTCTACCAGGGGAGAGTTTTTCCTCTTCCAGCTTCTGCGGGCCTGGGTGTGGGGCTTCGGGTTGAGGGTGGCCGTTTCGAGCTGGGACTGAGGCGGCGTTTTGTGGTGGGTGGTTTTTGGGTGAGTCGTACTGGCCACCTTGAAGAAGAAGCGGAGAGATGTGTGGTTGGGTGTAGGGGGTGGGGGGGTGGGTGTTGGTTGGGGGGTGGTGTGTGTGTGGGTGGGTGGGGGGGGATGTGGTGTGTGTTGTTGTGTGTGTTGTGTGGGTGTGGTTGTGTTTGTACAGCTCCATGGTTCACTGATGGTGAGATTTTTTGCGTTTGCACACACAAACAAACCCCACACCACACACACACACACACACACACAAACATACACAACACACAAAAACAAACACACTCATACCATGTACCTACCCGCTTCACAACTTTTCACAGACTTACAATCACAGGGTTCATACAGATCTTTGGGAAGAAAATTCAAGGACTTTTCAAGGACTTTCAAGGACCTCACTCTCAATTTTCAAGGACCTCCATCGACAAATAGTGCTTGCATTTTAACAATGTCTACACACTTTACAGCTGCAAAGAAAATATCTATAGCCATTTGGTCCAAATTTTCTTCATAACAAGAATCAATATTTCTACTGCAGTTAACTGGGCTAAATCAAAAACAATCGTTGGCCTAAAGTGTGCACTTAGCTTAAAACAATTTCAATTTAAGTGATCACCCCATCTGTTCATTCATAATTTCTCTGCATACTGGTTCTCAAAGTCTAAATATGTGTAAAGGTCCCTGTGAGTTACTTTACCAGGTGACTAATAGTTTACAATAGTAAACATTCATCCTCCTGGATAACAGGTTGGAAGGGAGGGGGGCTGGAGAGGGGGAATAGCTGATGGTATTGCTGTGGACAGATTTTCGCATCACAACACATTGACATGGGTGAAAGTGAAAAAATCTCTCAATCCTGAAACCCAATTTTTTTTTGTCTTCTGGACATTCCAAATCCTGAAAAAAAAAATCAATCCTGAAGCAATATAAGTATAACTCCACCCTTATATAGCTGTATGCACATCCCCGTGTGTGTCTCTGATGCCCCATCAAGTTTCAGTGTTGCAGGGATAAGAATTGACAGACTCCAAAAATCGTGAAGGGGGGGGGGGGGGGGGGGGGGTCCAGGGGGCATTGCCCCCTGGCGGGGTGAAGGGGCAGAACCCCTTGTGGGGGTTAGGGGGCAATGCCCCCTGAAGCTGAAGATTTTTCAACAATTCTAGCCTGTTTAACGGCCTCTCCTTGAACTAATTTCTGTTCTTTATACTAAGCAATTTCTGCCCTGAAATAAGCTCTCCAAGTATGACTTTTTCTGTCATTTCTTCAATCTAAAGGAGGTTCTATTCCCAAGTAATCACATAGCAAAAATGAGTATATTTCTAGACAAATGTGCACTAATGCAAAAAGAGGAAGAAAGAGAAAGAAAGGACAAACACACATAGACAGAGAAACAGAGAGATAAAGAGATAAGGGGGGGGGGGGGGGGGAAGAGGTGTGTGTGTGTCTGTGTGTTTAAGATACAGGGAGAGGTGGAGAAAATGAGAGAGAGACAGAGATAGAGAGAGACAGAGAAGTTGTGTGTGTGTGTGTATGTTGTGTGTGTGTGTGTGTGTGTGTGTGTGTGTGTGTGTGTGTGTGTGTCATTTACTTCCAGTGTGTGTGTGTGTGTGTGTGTGTGTGTGTGTGTGTGTGTGTGTGTGTGTGTGTGTGTGTTAGAGAGAGAGAGAGAGAGAGAGAGAGAGAGAGAGAGAGAGAGAGATAGAGAGAGAGAGAGAGAGAGAGAGAGAGAGAGAGAGAGAGAGAGAGAGAGAGAGAGAGAGAGAGAGAGACTATAGAGAGAGAGAGAGGGGGGGGGGAACTCTCCATGAAAAAGGGGAGGCCGGTGGCCTGCTGACTGTTGTATTTAATATAACCATTGCTCTCTGACCCCATGTGGAACAGCCAGTGAAAGCCCCCTCTCCCTTTCTGCCTTATATTAGAGCTGCTAGTCCATCCCTATCATGAAACTTGACACCCATTGTTGGTACACATGGTCTTTCAACAGAACAAGTTGTCTTGTTAGGCCTACCTAGGCTTGAATTGCCTTGTGACATACAGCAGAGAAGGGGAGTAATTACTAACCGGCATGGAAGAGTTAGTTCCCTTGACCTGCTTTCGTAGATTTCTTTTTTATTCCATTTTTTCTTCTTCTCTTTTTTTACTTTGATAAAAATTCCACGAATTTACAGTCAGTACCATACCAATCTCTCTCTCTTTTTCTCTTTATCCTTCTTTTTTTCTTTGGTAACAGTAAAATTCAAGGACTTTTCAAGCACCTGGAGGCATATGCCTGATTTTCAAGGACTTTCAAGGCCTTGAAAAGGGGGGTCCAAAATTCAAGGACTTTCAAGGACCCTACGAACCCTGCAATCAACACACTAATACACTCCCATCAAAAACACAAGTCATTAATTTTATTCACACAAAAAAATTACCTGCCCCTGAAGGGAACTCTCGGCCACCCGGGACTCCTTCAGAGCTTTCTCAAGCTCCAAGAGTCGTCCCTCCAAGTGGCTGAGTTGATTCCCTTTGTCCGTCTGCTCCCCTTGAGCTAACTGCAGCTGTTCCTTCAGAAAGCTGTTGTTGGTTGTCAGATCCGACACCTGCGTGCAAAGGGACTTGACTCTGGTCTCCACTTCTTGCACTTGCTGGGTTATCTCCCGCGAACTGCTGTCAGGCTAGGGGCAGGAACAAACAAACAAACAAACAAAAAAAGGGTACAAATAATGAATTGTCAATAGAAACAGTGTCACATTTTGCCTAAAGGAAAGAATGTGGTCATTTCTGAGATTTTTTTTCTTCTTCCCCCTTTGTTGCAAGCACATACTGATACACACACGGATATACACAAACACACACAAGATTTATGAAAATGCATACACACATAGCAACTGGATGTACAAAAAAGAACATGCGTGCTTATTCCATTACTCAATAGCAACAGGTGCCACATTTGCAAAAAGAGGAAAGGATGAGGTAATTCTTGTGACTTTTTTCTCCCCTATATTGCAAGAACATACACACACAGATATACACACACACAAGATTTACGAAACTGCATACACACATAGGGACTGGATGTAAAATAAAAACCATATGCTTATTCCATTATTTTTTTAAGTAAAAGGATTTGATCTTTCTTTAAAAATAAAAAAAGGAAACACACACACACACACACACACACACAGAGTCTTTAGGATGAGACTATAAATCGAGGTCCTGTGTGCGAATGTATGCAGAACATCTTGCACACGTTAAAACCTGTTCTGCTCTTTGGAAGAGTAGGCCATTGCGTGCCGGTAGAAACGGATGACAAAATCTACAAAAATGCATACAACCAAGGACTGGATGTATAAAAACACATGAGTACTTATTCCATGACCCTCAAAATAAAAGAATAAATTTTTTAAAAATGCACATCAAGCTCTAGAACTAATAATGTGAAACATTCTTTACAAAAGATCATCTTTATAATTATTCAATATAACTTTGCTGCAACTCCGAAGAGTTTTTATGTTTCTTTTTAAGAATGTCCAACAATATTTACTTGAAACCAAAACAAGTTCATGGTAAAAATGAACATTATTCCTCTTCACCCTCTTGCATTTGGATTCTCTGGACACAATTTGCCTCTAGACCGCATTCAATCACTAAATCAGGTCAGGCACACATACTCACTCGCCTTTTCCTCCTTGAAAGTACATACCAGCAGCTATAACTACTTCGACACACATCAGGCTCTGTGCCTCTGGCCTGAAAGAGCTTCGGCATATGGTAGTGATCAGTGAAGATCACTGCGTGATGGAAAACTACTGTGTGTAAATCCCGGCAAATGCAAGTTCGGGATTCAGTGGAAGGAATGATTTATCCCGGCAAATCCCAGGTTGGGACTAAGAAAGTTAACCCAGGACTAAAGCAAAAAAGTCCTTACAAGAAGTGTACAACACTCACCTGGTCAGGCAGCAGGCTAAAAATGGCATGCAGGGTGTGCTGCATAGTCTCCCTCTCTCCAGCCAATCTTGCCCTCTCTTTCTCTGCAGCCTCCAAGCCCGAGAGTCTGTCACGCGACAACCGCTGGCACTTTTCAACAAACTGACTGACGTCACTGTCAGAACAAGACGAAACGTCTGGAGCATCCACCCTGGTACCAGACGACTCCGCCGCCATCTTCATCAACTGCGACACGTAATTCGCGAGATCCGACTGTCGAGACAGCGTTTTTGCTAACGTTTCTGCGGTGGAGGTCAGTTCCACCTTTGTTCTTTCACTTTCAGCTAGCGCCTCTGTACTCTGGGTTTGGAGCTTTTCCACAGACTTTCTCTCCATGTCCAACTCGGTCTTCACAGTCTGCAATTCCGACAGCAAGGATTCGCACTTCTGCCTCTTCTCCGCCAGTTCTTCGTACACGAGATCTTTCCTCAACCGTTCTTCGTCCGCGGCGGCCTTGGACTCCCTACACTTCAGATCGAGGTCGTCGATCTCCCCTACCAGCTCCCTGATCCTGTTTTCCGCGACACTCTGCTTGCTGAGGATCTCCTCCATCTTGCGCGCGGACTCCACGTGCAGTATGGCCTCCTGTTCACGGGAGGCCACGCTCTGGACCCTCTCCTCCAGCAAGCTCTGGTTCGTGGCCCTCAGGGACGCTGCCTGCTCCTCCAGCACAAGGATCTGGTCGTCCTTCTTCAAATCCCAGGACCGCGACTGTTCCAGCGCCTCTTCCAGCGAGGTCACCTTGGAGGTCAGCTTGTCCCGGGCATCGGTGGCTTCGATGAGGTTCTGTCGGAGGGTCTGCAGCTCGGAGGCAAACTGGGAGCGGTCCTTCTCCCCCTGCTGGGTCAGCTGCTGCCTCTCCTGGTTCAGTTGTTGTTGCTGGGCGCTCAGCTCGGCCGCTTGTCTGTCTATGTCCTTGGTCTGTTCGGCTTTCTCCTTCTGCAGCTGAGAGTGGCTGCAAGAACAGACAGCAAGCAAAGCCAGCGGTCAACAGGTACAGGGATGGTTTAGTGTGTTGTTGTGTGTTAGTGGAGAGTTACTTTGGAAAACGTAAAAGTGGAAGAAGGAGAAGTTGAAGGAGAGTTACTTCAGGGATAGAAGAGGAAGAGGAAGAAGAAGAAGAGGAAGAAGAAGAAGCTAGAGGAGTTACTTCAGAGAAGGCAAAAAAAGGAGGAAGAGGAGGAGGAGAAGAAGTTAGAGGAGAGTTACTTCAGAGAAGGCAAAAAAAAGGAGGAGGAGGAGGAGAAGAAGTTAGAGGAGAGTTACTTCAGAGAAGGCAGAAGAAGAAGGAGGAGGAGAAGGAGGAGGAGAAGGAGGAGGAGGAGGAGGAGGAGAAGTTAGAGGAGAGTTACTTCAGAGAAGGCAGAAGAAGAAGGAGGAGGAGGAGGAGGAGGAGGAGGAGAAGAAGTTAGAGGAGAGTTACTTCAGAGGAGGCAGAAAGAAGAAGAAGAGAAGGAAGATGAAGAAGAAGAAGAAGAAGAAGAAGAAGAAGAAGAAGAAGAAGAAGAAGAAGAATTTGAAGAAGAATTTGAAGAAGAAGAATTTGAAGAAGAAAGAGGAAGAAGAATGCGAAGATGAATGCGAAGAAGAAGAAGAAGAAGATGAATGCGAAGAAGAAGAAGAAGAAGAAGAAGAAGAAGAAGAAGAAGAAGAAGAAGAAGAAGAAGAAGAAGAAGATGAAGAAGAGACCATGATAGACTGATCCGACTTCAAATCCAAAATACCAGACAGACCAATTTAGACCGCTAGAAGCAGGTCAACAACTTTCTATTTCACTATCATGTTTCCCATCATGCAACTGCTACATGGGTCTCTTCTGGAAGAGAAGTCCTTGAACACCAATTATGGATGTTATTTCAAGAGTCAAGACCCTGTGGTTCAGCTGCAATGAATTTTCAAAATAAAAGTTTTTTTGCTAATTTTTTGGTGGGGACTTCAATGCATGGCAGACCTTTACAACGGCTAGAATTCATTTTCGGACATAATATTGATGGTAAGCTTGTTTTGAAGGTTTAAACTCTTGAAAAACTTTTGAACTGTGATAAGTCTGAAGTCAGTTGCGACCTAGTTATGAGCTATGACCCAGTTATGATTTATGATCCTCTGCTCGCCGACTCAGTTTTCCCCCACCAGTACCAGTTACTACATATGGAAAACAATTACTGTTTTGGGTGCAGGGATGCCTTTAGAATTTTTTGAGCATTTTTATGCTGTAGGTGAGAAAAATGGAATTTGTTTATTGATGTATATTTGAAGTGGGTGTGCATGTCTTGTGTATTTGCTTCCCTTGGCATGGTATTTTCCTTTTATTCTTACTAAGTCTATACGGACAGCAGAGGATTAAACCTTTTTACCCCACCACCTGCACGCATATCTCACCTGATCTCCAGGGCCAAATGCTTCTTCTGCAGCTCACCTTCACCTTACTTTACCTTTAAACCCCACCACCTGCACGCACATCTCACCTGATCTCCAGCGCCGAAAGCTTCTTCTGCAGCTCGTCCATCTTCTTGGCCGAGGACCTCAGCTGCTCCTGCATGGCGGTGAGCTCCCCCTGGGTCATCCAGACGGACTGCTCCGCCCTTTGCCGCTCCTGCTCCAGGCTGGCCACGTTCTCTGCCAGTGCTGAGCGTGCCGTCTCCGCTGACACCAGCTCCTGTTGCAGACGGTTGACCTCGCTGGGGTCAGTGGAGGCCAGGCTGAGCGTGTCCTGCAAGAAAACGCAGCTTTGAGAAGTTGCCATTCAAGTCTGCGTGTTTTTTTTTTGTTGTTTTTGTTTTTTTGTTTTTTTAGTGTGTCCTGCAAGAAGAAAATGCAAGTTTTAAGAAAGTTGACGTTTAAAGTCTGCATTTTTTTTTTCTTTTTTTTTTGAGAGCGTGTCCTGCAAGAAAAAAACAAGCTTTTTCTGAAATTCGCCGTTTAAAGTCTGCGTTTCTTTTTTTTTTCTGTTTCTTTTTTTTTTAGCGTTTTAGTGTTTCCGCCGACACCAGCTCCTGTTGCAGACAGCTGACCTCGCTGGAGTCTGTGGAGACCAGACTGAGTGTGTCCTGCAAGGAAGAAAAAAACCGCAAGCTTTTTGAGAAGAAAGTCGCCGTTCAAGTCTGTGTGCACTTTTTCTTTTTTTTAACGTTTTAGCGTTTCCGATGACACCAGCTCCTGTTGCAGACGGCTGACCTCGCTGGGGTCTGCGGAGGCCAGACTGAGAGTGTTCTGCAAAAGAAAAAATGTGAGGTTTTTTTCTGAAGAAAGTCGCCATTTCAAAGTCTGCGTTTTATTTTTTTAATTTTTTTGTTTTCAGCGTTTTAGCCGTTTCCGCTGACACCAGCTCCTGTTGCAGACGGCTGACCTCGCTGGAGTCAGTGGAGGCTAGACTGAGAGTGTCCTGCAAGAAGAAAAAAAATAACGCAAGCTTTTTTTCAGAAAGTCGCCGTTTCAAAGTCTGTGTGTACTTTTTTTTTTTTTTTTTTTTTTTTGAGCGTGTCCTGCAAGAAAAATGTCAGCTTTCTGAAAGTTGCTGTCGAAGTCTGCGTGTACTTTTTTTGTGTTTTTTTTTAGCGTGTCCTGCAAGAAGAAAACGCAAGCTTTTTGAGAAAGTCGCCGTTCAATGTATGCGGGGGTTTTTGGGGGTTTTTTGCGTGTCCTGTAAGAAAACGCAAGCTTTTTGAGAAAGTCGCCGTTCAAGTCTGTGTCTTTTTTTTTTTTTTTTTTTTTTTTAGTGTGTCCTACAAGAAAACACAAGCTTTTTGAAAGTCGCTGTCCAAAGTCTGCGTCTATATATATATATATATATATATATATATATATATATTTTTATTTTTTTATTTTTTTTTTTTAGCGTGTCCTGCAAGAAAACGCAAGCTTTTTGAGAAAGTCGCCGTTCAAAGTCTACATTTGTTTTCTTTTTTTTTTAGCGTGTCCTGCAAGAAAATGCAAGTTTTTTCAGAAAGTCGCCGTTCAAAGTCTGCGTCTATTTTTTTTTTTAGTTATTCTATTTTACATCAAGCACAGCACACAAATTCAACATCACTTTTTTTTTTCTTTTTTTTTCTTTTTTTTAACCTGGTTTAACATCTTCAATGTCAAACTATGCACAGATGATATCCCATTATCGCACCGCATCAACAGTTTTTTCTCCATGCTAAAGTCAAGCAGCGTTGAGTAATGTTGCCTTGTGGAGGGGTGACCGTTGTTTTAACACCGTAAATTCAAAACACATGTATACATCATAAGCAGACAATGAAACAGCAGAGGAGGAAAGACATCAAGCTACACCGTATTCTAAGCCTCCACTCCCATGGGAAATTTATTTTAGTGCTTATGCAGTGGCATTTTCATTTCCACATACATGAAATCTTGTTTTCACACATACAACTTCAACCATGTTAAGTAAGTCAACAAAAATATACAACGATGCGAAGTTTAAGTAGACAATGCGAAATACAAAATGCACAAACACACCAGAAAGCAATTGCTAAACCCAAAGGGAAAAAGGGGGCGGAATAGCTAAGTGGTCAGAGCACTGGCTTTTTTTCTTTTTTTTTTTTTTTGATGTTTGATGTTAATCTCTCCATTCATACACAAACCAACCACAACTACTGTTGAATCTTGATGAGATCACAGGAAGTATGTCACATGATATTCTGCCGTTTCTCATTGGTTGAAGGGGGCAGGATAGCTAGGTGGTCAGAACAGTTGCTTTCCCCATGTCAAAGTTAAGCAGCATCAAGCGTGTGGTTACCAGTTGGATGAGTGAATATTTGCGCACTTTGGCTTTAGTACAATCCTCCCAGATCACCGAGCTGTAAATGGGTACCTGCCCTCTTTAGGCTCAGGGAAACTATGCCAGCGAGGGAGAGGAGATGGGCGCCGCCCTCAATATGCTGGCCCCTAGAGAAGCTGAGGTCTCTGATACTTTGCTCCCTTACGAACCGCATAGGTTATGGGACACCTTTACCTTTACAATGGTTGAAGGGGGAAAAAAAGTCAATGACCAAAGCACTAGTCAACGTTATTACATTAACCACTGAAAAAAAAACCTCTTCTTTGTTGATGCTATAAAACGAAGGGAAAGAACTGCTCCCATACCATGCTGGTGATACTGGAGCGTCGACTGGTTGGCACGTTCCAGTTCCCTGCCCCTTGTGGCATGTTTCTGCACACAGGGAACCAGAGCATTAGAACACCACAGCGCACTATGTCATGTTATCAAGCATAATTCATGCATACCACACTGACTGAATATTCACCAAAATGATCCAACTTCACAGTGTAGTGCAACATTCTATCGCACTGTCTGCACTGCTTTGAGTTGCATAACCTAGCATTCCCGCTGATTGCGTTACACTGCTTTGCACAGTTTTGATTTTTGTATTGCACTGTACTGTTCTGTACTGAACTCAACTGTATTATACTCTGTGTGTGCTCTGTGTGTGTGTGTGTGTGTGTGTGTGTGTGTGTGTGTGTGTGTGTGTGTGTGTGTGTGTGTGTGTGTGTGTGTGTGTGTCTTGGTTTTAATGTATACCCACCAAAAACTGATATTAGACAAAGGCAAGTGTGTTATGTGGGTCTGTATGCATGCATCATTGCATGCAAATATCTGTACGCTGATTTACGCATGCATGACTGTACATGCACACACGATGGATTTTTAAAAAATTATTACAAGGATAATGAATAAGCACTTTGTGCCTTTTTACATCCAGTCCCTGTGTGCATTCAATTTCAGTTTTGCAATTTTTGTCATCCATTCCCACTGGCACACAATGGCCTATTCTTCTGAAAGGTGGAACATGTTTTAACATGTGTGCAAGATGTTCTGCTTACATGCAACAGACATATATGTGCATGCTGTGATCATGCCTACAAACCTGTGGGAACAGATGTCATTTACAAAACTGCATACACACGGGGACTGGATGTAAAAAGCACATGCGTGCCTATTCCATTATCCTCGATATAAAAGAAAAAAAGGAATGAAAAAAAGGAAACCTATGCTTCAAAGTGAATGAATACCAGCACTCACTAAATAAATCAATCACATCAATCATAAGATCACAGAGTAAAGCACTGCAATCCTCCATAAACACAAAGGACTGTACACAGACTGTTCACTATTGGAGCCAAACTTCCTCTTCAACCAGAATTTCCACTGACCTTGCGAAAGTAGGCCAAGCACTGTCAAGGTCATAACCTCGGGGCGGGAGGTCAAAGTGTAGACTGTTGAGGTCATACAGGGTGCCGATGATGGAGGAATAGACATCGGGCCTTGTCCACACACTGCTGGGGTTGTACCACTCACTGCCATCACAAACAGAAAAATAAAATTTGAAAAAAATATCAAGCAACTGATCCTATTGGTAAACAAAAAATTATTTTTAAAAAGGCAAGCACACGATCAATATTAATCTGCCTATTCATTGGGGACAGGATAGCTCAGTGGTCAGAGCGCTTGCTTTCCCTTAGCCAATGTTAAGCGTGGTTACCAATTGGATGGGTGACCATTTGCATGCCTTGGCTTAAGTACAGTCCCCCCAGATCACCCAGCTATAAATGGGTACCTGCCCTCTTTAGGGTCAGGGAAGGTAAAGCAGTGAGGGAGAAGAGATGGGCGCCACCCTCAAAATGCTGACCCCAAGAGAAGCTGAGGTCTCTGACGCCTTGCTCCCCTATGACCGCCTAGGTTATGGGACACCTTTACCATTTACCTTTTTTAAGGCTTACATTGCCTTGGGGTAGAGAAGAGAAGAGGTAGACCATACATCTGTTCAGATGTGCATCAGGCTTACACTGTCTTGGGGTGGAGAAGAGAAGAAAAGAAAGAGTTATAGACATATGTGTAAAGCTGTAAGGCTTACACTGTCTTAGGGTGGAGAAGAGAAGAAGAGGAAAGAGCTATACATCTGTAAAGCTGTGTGTAAGGCTTACACTGTCTTGGGGTGGAGAAGAGAAGAAGAGGAAAGAGCTATACATCTGTAAAGCTGTGTGTAAGGCTTACACTGTCTTGGGATAGAGTAGAGAAGAAGAGAAAGAGCTTCAGTGTCCTTTTTGAGGATATTTTACTTGGTTTTTTATGAATATTAAAAACAGCATCTCCTGATATATAAAAATGTAGATCATGATAAAACTGAAAGAGAAATTAGCTATACATCTGTAAAGCTGCATGTAAGGCTTACACTGCCTTGGAGTGGAGAAGAGAAGAGAAGACAAGAAAAGAGCTATAGATCTGTAAAGCTGTGCATAAGGCTTACACTGTCTTGGGGTGGAAAAGAGAAGAAACGAAAGAGCTATACATCTGTAAAGCTGTGTGTAAGGCTTACAGTTACACTGTCTTGGGGCAGAGAAGAGAAGAGAAAGACCTATACATCTGCAAAGCTGTGCGTAAGGGTTATACTACCTAGGAGTGGGGAAGAGAAGAAGAGAAAAAAGCTATAGATACATCTGTAAAGGTGTTTGTCAGGCTTACACTGTCTTGGGCTGGAGTAGAGAAGAAGAGAAAGAGCTTCAGCCTCCTTCTTGTGAATATTTTGCTCGCTTTTTTATATGGATATGAAAAACCGCATTTCCTGATATGTAACAATGTAGAACATGATAAAACTGAATAAAAATGGTTTAAGAAAAGAAAAAAAAGAAAAGGAAAGAGCTATACATTTGTAAAGCTGTATGTAAGGCTTACACTGTCTTGGGGTGGAGAAGAGAAGAACAGAAAGACCAATTATCTGTAAAGCTGTAAGGCTTATACTGTCCTCGGTGGAAGAGATGGAGAAAGAGCTTATACTTCAGCAAAGCTGGTGTAAGGCTTACACTGTCTTGGGTGGATGCAGCACTGCTGTAACGAGTCAGCCAGCCGTTGGTGCACCAGGGAAAAGCGTACGAATGCACGTCCTCTACCCAGTGAGGTCTTGTTCTGGAAACAAAGAGGTGTAGGTTTAGGTGATAAACTTGCATAGATTTTTGTTTAAAAGTGGGGTGGGTGGTGGGGTGGGTGAGTGTGTGTGTGTGTGTGTGTGTGTGTGTGTGTGTGTGTGTGTGTGTTGTGTGTGTGTGTGTGTTGTGTAGGGGTGTGTGTGTGTGTGTGTGGTTTTAGTGTGTGTGTGTAGTGTTGTGTGTGGTGTGTGTGGTGTGTGTGTGTTGTGTTTCTGTGTCTGTGTATGTGTGTGGTTGTGGGTGTTGTTGCGTGTGCGTGCTGCATGCGTACTTAGTATGTGCAGGCGTGGTGTGGTGCTGCAAACAAGTGCACTGATGATGCGTTAATGTGCAGTGTTTTTTTTTAATTCTTTCCATTTCTTTAATTTGTTTTTGTAGGTGACAGACTATACACCTTCATGATTTCAAGATTATCACACTCATGTCTTTTGTACCTTTTCCTTATTCCTTGACCTCTTTACACCTTTTACTTCCCCATTTGATAACCCAGCTACATATTTAAAGCACACACACACACACACACACACACACACACACACACACACACACACACACACACACACACACACACACATTCTCTCTCTCTCTCTCTCTCTCTCTCTCTCTCTCTCTCTCTCTCTCTCTCTCTCTCTCTCTCTCTCTCCTCTCACTCACTCACTCACTCACTCACTCACTCACTCACTCACTCACCTCACCCACCCACCACCCACCCCCTACCCACTACTCACCACTCACTCACACACACAACACTGGCCACCACCACCACACAACACTCACACTCAAAAACACACACACACACACACACCACCACAAAACAAACACACCTTTACACAACACTTATCTTGCTTCACTGAATAAAACCACGCTACTTTGTTCATCTTTACTAAAGCTCAAACCCCAAGCATAAACATGTATTTTATCTACAAACCGAATGAATAAATACTAAACATCCCTAAATGTGTGTGTGTGTGTGTGTGTGTGTGTGTGTGTGTGTGTGTGTGTGTGTGTGTGTGTGTGTGTGTGTGGTGTGGTGTGTGTGTTTTTAAGTGTGTCTGTGGTCTTTGTTGAATCTAAATTGTTTGTTGTAGTGCGTGATGGTGTGTGTTTGTTTGGTTTTTTGTGCAAGATGCGCTTGTAGTAATGTCCTTTGTGTGTGTGTTTGTGTTGTTGTTGTGTTTTTTTGTTATTTATTTTGGTTGTGTGTGTACATTTCTTTGTTATACATCTAATATATTGTATCATACATAATTGGTTGTTGAGTTTTGTTGTTTTTGCAGCTGTGCTTTTATAATATTCAGTATATAGTTATATAGTATATATCATTATTATTTGTTATAGTAGTAGTATGCACAGCAGCAGTCATTAGTATGTTGTTAGCAGCAGCAGCAGCATCGCAGCAGCAGTAAATCAAAACAGTACATAGCCCTAAAACAAAAAAATCCCTGAGAGCTATACACTAATAGTAATACAGACCTCTCCCAAGCCTTTGACATATCGGACACCATCATTGGCCCCTTTGTTGGAGGCCAGGCAGTCACAGAAGTAGTCCCAGTAGTCCTTGCGCTTCCCCAGCACGTAAAGCGCTCTGCAACATCAGTTAGTTAAAAGTTAAAGTCTGTCCGAGCCTAAGGCTCATCAGGCTGGTGCTTATCCCGGTTTCTGTGGCGTTAAGCGACTGCGAGTCATAGACTCCCCCCTGGATAGGACGCCAGTCTATGCGCAGGGTTAACCCCCAACACAAGGTTGGTACCCCCTTTTACACTGGGTGGGGTGAGAAAATAGCCGTAAAGTGCCTTTTCCAAGGGCACAACGCCATACCGAAACTGGGATCGAACCTGCAACCTTTAGATTACGAGTCCAACGCCCTAACCACTAGACTACAGCGCGGCTTCTGCAACATCAAGTGTCCGATGATTTATAAATTTTACTAGCCAACCCTTGAACCCCCCCCCCTATCAAGGCTGTCACATTTCCCTCTGGCTTTGAGATTATCTGAACACATATTGCCCTTAGATTTCACATTACATCACAAAATCAGGTCAGGCACACATGCTCACTCGCCTTTTCCT
Organism: Stramonita haemastoma; assembly: GCA_030674155.1. NCBI lineage: Eukaryota > Metazoa > Mollusca > Gastropoda > Neogastropoda > Muricidae > Stramonita > Stramonita haemastoma. The sequence goes on from CM060338.1 coordinate 20,468,810, forward strand.
CTTCTAAGTACATACCAGCAGCTATAATTATTTCCACATTCTCAGCAGGATCTGTACCTCTGGCACTGATTGACTTTCGGCATGTGGTAGAGATCAGTGATGGTCACGTGTGATGGGCAAACTATTGTTGTGTAAATCCCTGCAAATCCCGGGTTGGGATTTGGGGGGGCGGGGGGGGGTAATAATTTAATCCCGGACAAATCACGGGTCAGAATCAAAGTTGCGTAACTATTCATCAGCCATAAAAGAATATATATTTCATATATATATTTTCAACTTTCTTTTAGCTTTCAGTGTTACTGTTGAAAATGAAAGAGATGAGCAAGACTTAATTTTGAGAGTTAAATCAAACACAGATGCTAATTTTCAAATTATATACTGCTTTTTCCCTATCCAATCAAGTTGTTTATGATTATAGCCCTGCCAACCACAGAGGCCATATCAGAGCTGTCACCTCATTAATTTGTTAAATCACAGGTTATAACTGTGTGACTGTAACAGATCAAAACAGGGTTTAAAATCAACTCTACTGTCGTTCCTTGTAATGACCCACTGGCTAACGGTAAGGGTCAACCCAGGCCAGTCACCACATTGTATGAGAAACCATAATAATGACACATAAAATGAGATTTTTTTTTTCCCCACATAAAATGAGATAAAACCAAAGCCAGATTCCTCAACACAACCTTATTCTTAGTGACCAACTATGACATCTGAACAGTTAACTCATATCCAACAGCAAATGTCTCAATGTGACTCTCTTGCATCTTTCTCATTCATTCTTCTTTCTCACTCTTTTTGCATTCTTATGATGACTGAAATGATAACTTTAGAAACAAAACTGCCAAACAAGAAACTTTCTGATTCAGCCAGGTATTTTTTGCTTGCTTTTTTTTTTGAATAAACCTCAAGATAAGCATGTTAGTTCTAAACCTAACACACTCATTCACTCATTCCTGATGCTTCAGATGAGACTATAAACCGAGGCCCCGTGTGCGAACGCACACAAAACATCTTGCGCACACGTTAAATCTTGTTCTGCTTTTCGTAAGAGTAGGCCATTGTGTGCCGGTGGGAACAAATTACAAGATTAACAACACTGCATACACACAAGGACTGGATGTAAAAAGGCACACGAGCGCTTATTCCATCATCCTCAATATAAAAGAATAAAATAAATTTAAAAAAAAAAAAAAAAAAATAAAGATGAGATGACAAACTAACGGTGAAAACTGTCCCACCTTTCATCTCATACTGCAGCAGATATTCCAGCCTGACGCAGAATCGCTGCAACACCTGACTGTCGTCGGTGATAGGGGACTGCTGCTGGTAAAGTCTCCTTCAGTTGTCTCACACAGTCTAGGAAAAATAAACAAAAAATAAACAGAAGATGAGAAGGACAACAAGAAAAAGAAGAGCAAGAACGAAGAAAGGAAAAATAAATCAGTAAACCTACTAATCTTGATAACCTTCCCAACTAATTTGAGGAAGTCATTTTTTCTTTTTCAGTAGAATCAAAGGATATTGTATAATATCATGATAAAATCTTACCTATCTAATTCTATCAGAATATATTGTAAAAAAAATAACTCATCCTTGGTAGATTAAACAGAATTTAGAATGCTACTAAATAAATTAACTACAATAAAAGACAAGAATAAAATTAACTTACTAAGTGAAATTTGGTTAACAATTTCAAAACCTGTATCGAAATGTAGGATTAGGAGTACTTAATCAGTTAACCCTTATCCCCCTGCTGAGCCCATTAGCGCCCCTTTATAACATAGCCCATTAGCACCCTCAGTTTTTTGTGTATTGACTATAGAAAGATCTAAAAATTACTTCCCTTGACACAAGTTTCACAGTGAATAGACTGTGTGACCCCAGGGGTATAAGGGTTAATGTTCTGTAAGGTATTTTACAAAAATAATTGAGATGTCTAATAACAACACTTATGGCATTTTAGATTTTCTGTCATAATTCTACTGTACATAGTTATACAAAGTGCAAAAATAAAAATATCATTCCTATATATATATATATGTCCTTCACATAATATAACCTTTACTAATCTGTGCACATTTGACCTTTAGTGCACTCTATATCAGTATATTATTACATACCAATCAGTGAATCATACATGGCATGCATCATTCCAAAACAATGATATGTAATACATTTCATGAATATCCCATTACTTTACTATTAACGATAAATATGTTTACCCGTATTATATATACATACTCAATTTCCACCAAGACAACCTACCAATGACATCCTGTAATGATCCTCTGCACCTGAGGAGGGATCCAGCCTGGGTTTGGGAGGGCACGAATTTGATGTACTCACTGACAGTGACATGGCTTTTTTGTCACGTCACAACCTCAACCTGCAAATACTGAAAAATACAGCAACAAAAATTACATCAATCCTCCATTCCTTATCACCATCACCATATCATCATCAATAACACTAACAAGGATGACAACAATAATAATATGGAAACAATGAAATCTGATGATGAATCTGATGATGATATCATCATCATCATCACCATCATCATCAATAAAAAAATAATAGCAGTTAACATTACATAATTGTTTCCTGAAACTGTGACAGTGCCATAAGACAGATAAAGAAAACAAAAAGACTAAACATTAATGTCTGCTGAGTGTTGACTTTGATAGTAATATAGTATAACAAATATGTATGGGATTGCTTGGGGTTTTTTAATCTTAAATTGTAATGGAGTGTCTCTCTGAGGATGCAACAAATGTACGTGTACCATTGTGTCACTAAGTGTTAGCATTCAGACATGCTACTCTTGAGTGTACCATTGTGTCACTAAGTGTTAGCATTCAGAACATGCTACTCTTTGATGTACCATTGTGTCACTAAAGTGTAGCATTCGAAATGCTACTCTTGAGGCGTATGAGTAATTTTTTACTTCTCTGCCTATACTACTAGTATACACATACCTATGAGTAATTTTACTCTCTCTATACTAGTATACACTACCCTCACCGGAAAAATGTAGTCCATTACTTTTTTTTGTACAGGTTCTTTACTCTTTCCCATCATGGCCATGTGCTGTTAGTGTTGCACTATTAGTAATATTACAGAACACATTCGCACATATATACTATATATATATTAATTAATAATATAGTTACATACTGTGTGACATAGATTATAGAATGAGGATCTGTCATTCTGTGGGTAGAGTTTTGATTTTCCATAAAAAGTGCATGCAATCACAGAGACACACAGACAGACAGACAGACAGACAGACAGACAACAACACACACACACACACACACACACACAGACACACACACACACAACGGCATCTTTAGATCTACAACATGCAACAATGTTTAGAGGTATTTTACAGATCTATTATTAATTCCAATTGACAGGGTTCATTTTTTCTCTCCATTTTGTTGATATATATATATGAGACACCAAGTCAGTTTTTTTTTCTCCTTTCTGGTGTTATGAACTCATACCAAATTTTTTTTAATACTAGTTTTTATTTCTACTGAAGAACAAGTGATTTTGTGGACAGACAGAAACTGAGAAAGTGTAAAAGGCTGAACTCACTTGTGCAATCATTTCTACCCCCCAAAATTCAGAAGTTGTGATACACATGGGTGCTGATGGGTAGGCCTACTGCCAGTGCTGGTCATGGTAGGTTTAAACATTTTGATCAGTCTGCTAAATCTGTATGTTCCATGTGTGAATGAAACACTGTCATTTCAAGAATTAAAAGAGTTAAAGATATTCAAGTAAACTGCAAAGTAGTGGTGTTCTGTTGCAAAACATGGTGACAAGGTGAGTGGCCTGCAGTCAAATTCTTTTTTTTTTGTAAATTATTTGTTTTAATTTGATTGAAGCTTTACTAGTAAATGGCGTGCCTGGGTCTTTTCCAAAAAAGAATATTGGAACAGGAAAGTTTTATCATTTCAAATTTATGTTGTGATCTAACATAATGTACACAGACTGCAGTGCATTGACTGATTCAGCTATTGCTTGTGGTGTGTCATTGTCAGTGATTGTCCCACTGTGTTTATGCTGTTTTTTTCATAAACACCTACACTTTCAACCACATGTTCCAACATATACGATCTGCCAGACACTAACGATCTATTTCTTTCATGTACAAGCCACTAAAAATTTACTGACATAAAATGATGTTTCTGGATACAGAATAGTTTTGTTTCTCAAAACAATAACAATGGCACACGATCCACATTTTCATCGGTCACTATGAAAGTGTTACAACCAATTCTTTTCTTTACACAACAAAGCCTGATCAAAACTTCAAGGGATTATTCCCACCATCAGTTCACATCAAAATTCCACCATACTGACGAAAGAGTATTTAAAACAAAGAATTAACTTCAGAGCTTATTTTGTCATCTAGGCCTGGTTGGTTGCTGCGAAGTTCGCGACTTTCGAAACAAACGCAGGCTATTTTGGATCCTTTCGTTATCAGTCGGCAGGTCTAAGGTGATAATCTTAGCACACAATTACTCATTTAAATAAATTACGTCTTAATAGAGCAACCACAAACACCTTGTGTCTTATTTTAACAAAGAACTTCCTAATTTCGAACCTTCAATGTCGTGAATTGCAACTGTAAACATCCTCCTCTCAGCAGAAGGCAATCCAGCTGGGTCACGAGACCGCCACTATTTTTGTCTTCGAGACTTGAAGAGTGCTCTCTAAGGGGCTAGACCTAGGCTAGGCTATTGGCGGCAGGCAGCTATAGGCCTAGATGCGAACACAATGTGTGCACATTATGCGCGCGCGCGCGCGCCGCGCGCGCTGTGTGTGTGTGTGTGTGTGTGTGTGTGTGTGTGTGTGTGTGTGTGGTCAAGTCAAGGCAAAACGATTTTTATTGAGGGTAAAAGATTCAGTTTGCACAAGTTTTTTTTCATCCTACCCTCATACAAAAATCTAGAAAACTGACTTATAAAAGCATGTGTGTGTGTGTGTGTGTGTGTGTGTGTGTGTGTGTGTGTGTGTGTGTGTGTGTGTGTGTGTGTGCAGCGTGCGTACGTGCGTCCGTGCGTGCGTGCGTGGTGTGTACTGTAAAATTTGGGAATAATCCTAGCAACCTCCATACATTTATATTATAATTTTCCAAAGAATATAAATATATGTTCATCGTTTGAAGAATGCAACGTGGAGTTAGGCTATTTTTATAAGAAAAATGGGAAGTATCCGCAATATAGTTTGGTTTTTGTTCGGATGGTAGTTTTTGGATGCAGGTGATCGACATTCAGTCCTGAAAATGACACACGACGAATGTTTATTTCGATCTGCAGATCTGCCTGGATAAATATTATACAAAATATCGTAAAACAAAGCGGTTTTGACAGTTTGTGGGAGAGACATGTCGTTCAAGTATCTGTTCTACAAGCTCACATATCAAAAGCCTTTCTAATAAATGTAGTCTATGAATGTTGAAATGGCCTTTGCGCCAAAAGTAGATCATATTTTTATCATAGGCCGGTAGGGCCTATAAAATCCATATTTCTTAATTATAAGGCCTATAAAATCCATATCTTTATCATAAGGCCTATAAAATCCATATATATCTTTATCACAGGGTCTATATAGGCTATACAATCGATTTCAGTATGGAAAGAAATACCAGAAGTAGATCTAGAATCTACATTCTTGTCACATTGCGTTGCAGTTGTCACAAACTCCCTAATCAATGAGGTTGGAAATATCCATAATATTCAACGGGAAGACAGAGAATGTTCCAAATGATATAATAAACGTCTGTTCTAAGGAAATAAGTTTATTTATTAACAGAATGCTCCTACTTCACGTTTTATACTCCATGAACGGAGGTCAAGAAACAGGCCTATGTGTGAACAAAGAAACCCAGAGCTCTTCAAACTAGTGTGGTGGATCGGTGGTCAAGACGTAACACATCTGCCCATAAACTGAGAAAGGGAAGTCCGCGTTGGAAAATTCAAATGTGTGGTGGTTTGATCCCTGTTTGTGCCCCAACACACACACCCCTCCCCAAAGCAAGCGCTTTGATTTGTTTTTGCAAGATATAGCGCTATACAAATTCCATGTATTTTTTTTTTTTTTTTTTTTTTTTTTTTTTTTTTTTTTTTTTTTACTTCAAACATTTACTCGTGACAATTTTATTCCACAGCGTTTTCTTCAGCTCATGTCAGCGTAGCTTATACAGTCTCTGATGTCATGTTATAATTTTGTTATTATTGAGGGGAAAGTAGTGGAGGAAAAACAAGTGCAAGTAACAAGTACTCAATCATTTTGAAAATAACTTATCAAATATTAAAAATAAATAAATAAATAAACAAAAGAAATGAAAATAAATTCTAGGGAACAATGTCTTTCAGCGGCAGCATTTAAGGCATTTTTGGGTAAGAACCATGCCTTTGGCCTGACCTGACTCGAGTTTTGACTCCTTTTCGGTTATAATTTTGTTAAGTTGATGAAATGCAAATCTGGAGTCCTTCTAGTTCTGTTAAAGAGCTGTCGAAATGTATCATTTTAGCGGGTATTTCATAAAGCAACAATTTGTTTTCTTTTGAAAGTGAGTAGGCCTAGGTTTTTTTTCTAATTACCTCCACTATTTTTTAAAGTAGATGAACAGGTTGTTGTTTTGTTGTTGTTGTTTTTTTAAGTTAAGGGTTCAAGGGAATATTTAATATATATTCTGAAAAATCATGGTTATGATACACTTGTATTTTCATTGTTTTTATCATTATCGAAACATCATAATCATCATCATCATCATCATCATCACCATCATCATCATCATCATCATCATCATCATCATCTCCAATTCTGAACACATGCTTTTTAATTTCCATGGTATTAATAATAGCAATAGGCGTATTTCAGTCAACTGCGGCTAGGTTTGTTCTCCTATCATAGGAGTTTTTTGTTTGTTTATGCTTGTTTGTTTCTTTGTTTTTTGTTGAGGTTTTTTTTTTTAATCCCCCCCATGGCTCAAGAGGGGTTGCAGAAATTAAACCTTGAATCGTGTGTGTGTGTATGTGTGTGTGTGTGTGTGTGTGTGTGTGTGTGTGTGTGTGTGTGTGTGTGTGTGATTCTCATTGAGTTATTCATTTATTCATATTATTTTATCAATAACGCGCAGGCGCGCGCGTGTGTGTGTGTGTGTGTGTGTGTGTGTGTGTGTGTGTGTGTGTGTGTGTGTTCTTTATTTTAACGTCTATTCATATTGCGTGATTTTAGAAAAGAAAAAAAAAGAAAAAAAACGTGACCAAGAAAAATTGAACAATAGCTGAAACCAATGCCAGATAACAAAGTTAAAATATAAAGCTAACTTTAACAAACTTTAACCTGTGTGTGCATGCGTTGTGCGTGTGTAGTGCGCGCGCGCGCACGTGCGTGTGTGTATGTGTGTGCGTGTGTGTGCGTGCGTGCGTGTGCGCGCGTGCGTGTGTACGTGCACGCGCGCGTGTGTGTGTGTGCAGTGTGTGTGCAGGCAGGCGTGTGTACGTGCGCGTGCACACGCGCCTAAGTGCATGGTGCGTGCAAAATAGTACACGTTTTATACTCCATGAACGGAGGTCAAGAAACAGGCCTATGTGTGAACAAAGAAACCCAGAGCTCTTCAAACTAGTGTGGTGGATCGGTGGTCAAGACGTAACACATCTGCCCATAAACTGAGAAAGGGAAGTCCGCGTTGGAAAATTCAAATGTGTGGTGGTTTGATCCCTGTTTGTGCCCAACACACACACCCCCTCCCCAAATCCACCAGACCGTAAGTGGTGGTCTAGGTACTAATGTTTCGGATGAGACGATTAACTGAGGTCCTGTTTCTAACACACATTTAGTGCCCTAAAAAACAAAACAAGAACAAAAAACAAAAACATGGCAACATGGGAGTTGATACTGCAATATTTTGTTAAATGATAAAAAAAAACAACATGGTAACATCGGTTTGGAAAACAAACAGGTCCTACACATGCAGACAGTAAAAAGAAAAAAAAAGAGATGCCTGCTGCTGCTCTTGTGGTGATCAGACTAGAACTCTTGCATCTTGTGCACACTTTCAATCCTTTTCCTTTCCATAAGAACAGGCAGCGCCACTGTGTGCCCGTGGGAACAGATGACAAGATTTACAAAACTGCACACGCACGGGACTGGCTGTAAAACAAAACACATGAGTGCTTATTCCATTGTCCTCGATATAAAAGAACAAATAAAATAAATAAAATAGATGTTCCTCCCCAGGGAGGGCAGCCCGCTTTTCACGTAGATCACTTAGGCCTATGACATGACTGCTGTGACACATATACTGACTGATATAGTCTACAACACGATAATTATTGATTGTTTATCATTTGAAAAGTCTCAGCTGAATGGAAACCAACCAAGGAACCAACAACCAACATCACCAAACAGCAGAACACTCAGTGGGGCCTATACCATGACAGCTTTTGCCGATAAATGTCAACATGTTTACCTGAGCACACGGGAAGAAAGTCACCAAAAGCAAAGCGTCCCCACCACTAGGCCTAGGCCTACGCAACTCAAAACTCTTTGGTTTGCTACGAACTGTCTAGGCTAGGCTGGGGGCCTACTAGGCTAGGGTGCTACACAAGGGTCTGTGGACTCCACGGTCACGTGACAGGCTAAGCCTATGGCTGATTGGTAGGCCTACTTGGTCATGTGGACGCAACAAGCAGACGTAAACCTACGAGCACATGCCGTTCAACTCATTGTCCCGGCAGGGTGATTCGGTCGTCAGTCTAGTCGTGCCCTTTGTGTGTTCCTAGCCATAGCCTAGATTTTCGATCCAGTATTACAGTGGTCAGTGCTTTGGAGATCGTGAAAAATCTGTGAGTTCTAAGCCTACCATCAACAGACAGGTTTCTATATATTGGAATCGACGCTAAGACGTAAGTGTAATATATATATATACAATCACAACGACCATCACTATCGGCAGCAAAGTTGATTGACCTAGTGGGTTGCCAGCTTCAGCGTGTAGCCTTCCTGTCCTGAGGCTTCAAAAGTTTACCTACAACCAAGATGGAACTGGAAGAGTTTTTGCCCGGCTACGTGAAGTGTAAGAGGTGAGTCAGAGTGTGTTTCAGATAGAGGTTAGTTGTGTCCATGTTTAGAGGAAAGTTTTGGACAGTTTTTACACACGTGAGCCTGTATTATTGCAACACACATCATGTCTACACGCACGTGTGCCCGCGGGCGCAAACACACACATGTACACACACATTATTATTTTTTTTTTAGATGGATGGCTTGATGAAAAAAAGCAATTGGACTGCTTACTCAATATGCCATCTGGAAATAAAAGTTTGACTTGACTTGACTTGACTTGACACATGTACACACCACACACGTACACACACACACAACAGACGTGACAGAGCCCTTTCCTTCTGATAGGCTAAGACGATAAATCAAGACTGGTCAACACGAACGCACGCAGAACAGCATCTTGCTCACACTTTAAATCTGTTCCACTTATCGGAAGCGCAGGCCAGTTATACAGGTGGAAAGAACATATAAATAGTGTGCATAGGGGATAGGGTGTAAGCTAATTTGTTCATGGATACCCCACCCCCCCTCCCACCCCACTTCACCCACCCTCTTTTCCAGTCAGATTCACGAAATCAGATTTGAAATGATAAATGGTGCTGATGTTGAACAAAGGTTAATGTTAGTTTGTTAGGCTATCGGAGTTGTTGGAATCTGAATTTAAAGGTGACAGCCTCAATGTATCTATAATGGTCTGTGTAGTGGGTGGGGCTCATGAATTAACATCAAGATGAATCATGAAGTCTTTGTTTCTGACGGAAAGGGCGTCCTGGGCGTGAGCCTATGGGCAATGGCCACTCACTTTTCGTGTACATGGAATGAGAGACTGAGAAGATGTGTAGCCTAGGCCTAGGCTAGGCTTGGGTGGTCAACTCGTCAGTCAAATACTGAAATAGGCTCTGTGTGTGTGTGTGTGTGTGTGTGTGTGTGTGTGTGTGTGTGTGTGTGTGAGAGTGAGAGAGAGAGGAGAGAGAGGAGTAGAGAGAGAGAGAGAGAGAGAGAGAGAGAGAGAGAGTTTGTGTGTGTGTGTGTGTGTGTGTGTTGGTGGTGAGAGAGAGAGAGAGAGAGAGAGAGAGAGAGAGAGAGAGAGAGAGAGAGAGAGTGTGTGTCACTGTGTGTGTGTGTGAAGGGAGAGAGAGAGAGAGAGAGAGAGAGAGAGAGAGAGAGAGAGAGGTGTGTGTGTATGTGTGTGTGTGTGGGGTCACTGGTCACTGTGTGTGTGTGTATGTTTGTCTGACTGTCTGTCACTGGTGTGAGTGTGCGCACGCCCGCCCCGCAAGTATGCACCAATGATCGTGTTTATGCTTGTGTTTTATGCTTGTGTCCGTGATAAGGCCATGAAATCTTTTGAGTGTGTGGGAAGCACTTGCCTTTGCGCTATTTTCTTTACATGTTGATTGGTTTTTAGCTATGCTTTTGCTTCCTAGTAATCCACTATGAATTTCTCGCTCTTTTTAGGTTTTTGAAAGTTATTAAAGATTTGTATTGTATACATGTATATGTAAAAAAATATCGTCATGTTTGAACCTCGAGCTCTAGCAGAGGAACGGAGAAAACCCCCAAACAACATGAACATTGTTTTTGTTTAGAAGTGAAATTGCCCCTCAGCCATCTTCACATGTGACCAGTACTTGGAAGGTGTGTTAGTGTGTCATTCAGCATTGGAGAATGTGTGAAGAGTCTGAAGTAGGTTTATCCAACACCATCTGTCTTTGTCTACGAGAGAGAGAGGGAGAGAGAGAGAGGGGGGTGTGTGTGTGTGTGTGTGTGTGTGTGTGTGTGTGTGTGTGTGTGTGTGTGTGTGTGTGTGTGTGTGTGTGGTGAGAGAGAGAGAGAGAGAGAGAGAGACACACACACACACACACACACACACACACACACACACACACACACCAAAAACACACACACACACACACACAAAGGGACAGAGGCAGAGGAGTGTGTGTGTGTGAGTGAGAGAGGGGAGACAACAGAGACAGACACAGAGAGAGAGGGGGTGGGGGGTGGGAAGGAATGTGCCTGGGGTCAAAGTGTAGGGGTGGTGTGTGAGGGGGGGGGGAGGGGGGTGCACCTGTGCTAGTAGGGGACTCACTACACATCAGAAGCCAGTTGTTAAACAGAGTTAAGTCATTTTTTGTGTAAGGAGATGGGTTTTTTTTTTAAAGATATTAAAGACTTTGTATTCGTATGTATACGTAAAAAAAAATATCATCATGTTTGAACCTCGGAGCTCTAGCAGAAGAAGAGAAAACCCCCAAACAAACATGAACTTTGTTTTGTCTTAGAAGTGAAATTGCCCCTTCAGCCATCTTCACATGTGACCTACTTGGAAGGTTCGTTAGTGTGTCATTCAGCATTGGAGAAGGTGTGAAGAGTCTGACTGTTAGGTTTGTCTCAACACCATCTGTCTTTGTCTACCAGAGAGAGAGAGAGGGGAGGAGAGAGAGAGGGGGAGAAGAGGAAGAGAGACAGAGGAGAGCAAGAGGAGAGAAGAGAAGACAACTGAAGGAAAGAACAGAGACAAGAAGAGCAGAGACAGAGACACAGAGATAGAAAGAAAGAGACAAAGAGACAAAGGGTCAGAGGGGGAGGAATGTGCCTGGGGTCGATGTGTAGGGGTGGTGTGTGAGGGGGAGAGGGGGGTGCATCTGTGCTAGTAGCCAGTTGTTAAACAGGAGTTAAGTCATTTTATGGGTAAGGAGATGGGGGGGGGGGAGGCTGGGGAATTGGAGGTGAGGGGGGTGGAGAAGAGTGTGTAAGTGACGAATGTCACTACAGTGCTGACAAAGCTGAGGCCTACTACTGTACTAGAGAAGTGTGTGTGTGTGTGTGTGTGTGTGTGTGTGTGTGTGTGTGTGTGTGTATGTGTGTGTGTGTGAGATATTTGTGGCCTCTGACCACAGTCCTGATAGCAGAGAATTCTGGAAAGAAACTCTAGTTTGCTCAAGAACAAGGTGCTAAATTCAGCACAGGGTCAATAAGTAGAACTTAGCAGAGGGGAGTCAGTCCCATTACGTATCAATCCTATCAATCCGCTAGACTGTGACTAACACCCCCTATCACCTACACCCCCCCACCCCCCCACCCCTTGGCAACATTGAAGTCAGTCACAATACCTTCAGGAGCCAGCCAGCCAGCCAGCCAGCCTCCTGCCACCCTGGCCCCTTGTTAACACCTACTTTCCCACGAACCCCAACCAGTCCAGACCAGACTCTCTGAAGAAGTTGTGAAGAACTCTTACTGTGGACTTCATGCTGGCAGGCCCCTTTCAGTTTCACACTGCTAATTGCTTTGTCTACAGTACACAGTCTAGGCCTACTATACTTAGTTACCGAACTTTCTGTCTTTGTTTGCCTGTTTTTCAGTTTGTCTTTGTCTGTTGCATGTTGGTCTGTGTGTGTGTGTCTGTCGTCTGTTGGTCTGTCTATTTCTCTCTGTCTGTCTGTCTTTCTTTCTGTCTGTGTATGTGTGTGTTGTCTGTCAGTCGGTCAGTTTGTCTCTCTTTGTGTGTGTGTCTTTCTGTGTGTCTGTTTGTGTCAGTGTGTGTCTGTGTGTCTGTCTCTAGCTCTCTTTGTGTCTGTGTGTGTGTGTGTTTTCTTCTCTCTCTTTGTGTGTGTGTGTGTGTGTGTGTGTGTGTGTGTGTGTGTGTGTCTGTCTGTCTGTCTGTCTGTCTGTCTGTCTGTCTGTGTCTCTCTCTCTCTCTCTCTCTCTGCTCTTCGCTGCTGCTGTCTTTGCCTGTCTTTCTCTCTGTCTCTGTGTCTCTCCGCCTCTCTTTCTCTCTTGTTTCTCTCTCTCTCAGTCTCTCTGTTGCTGTCTGTGCTGTCTGTCTGTCTGTCTGTCTGTCTGTCTGTCTGTCTGTCTGTCTGTCTGTCTTCTTCTCTCTCTCTCTCTCTCTCTCTCTCTCTCTCTCTCTCTCTCTGGGTTTGCTTTTGTTTATAGTAATGATATCCTAATCAGGGCAAGGGCTGAGATGAGAAAAAGTATGTGAAGGATTGCAAAGTGTATTATTATAATTTGTAGTTGTTGTGTGTGAGTGTGTGTGTGTGATAAGACTGGATGTGAGTAGAGGTGTGTGAACTCTGTGAGTGTTGAGTGTGTCTGTGTCTGTGCCGTAGCTGTATTGTGATGTGTGCGTCTGTGTGTAGTGTGGTGTTGAAGTCTGTGAACTCACTCACGTGAATATGTGTGCACACGTACGTGCACTCGCATTTTCATACAAAGCAGCTTTAAGGAACTTCGATACTCAATTTCTATTTGGGTTACTCTTCAGCCCCAATGCATTGATTGTCTAATTTGTTGGTTTTGATGAATGTGAGAGGTGTGTTGGCATTTTGTATGAGGAAACATGGTGAAATTAATGTGCCCTGAGAATTGTCTGATTTCCCTCAAAAAACATTCGATTCCTCTCCCTCTCATCTGGGTTGTTCCCCTTTTTTTGTATACATGATGTGCCTTAATCAGTCTCATACATGAGGCTGATTCCCAAAAAAGTATGTGAATGGTTATTTCTCAAAGTTGTCTCACCTCTTTCTTATAATAATCTTATTATAATATGAAATATGTATATATTCTGTAATTAATATATATGAGTGAGGTCTTATTTCATGTCTTATTGTGTGTGTGTGTGTGTGGTGTGATAAGTCTGTGAGTGTGTGTGTGAAGTCTGTGAGTGTGAGTGTGTCTGTGTCTGTGCGCGCATGCATGCGTATGTGTGTGTGTGTGCGTCTGTGTGTATGTGTGTGTGTGAAGTCTGTGACTCACTCACTGTGAATATGTGTGCCCACACGTACGTGCACTCGCATCTTTTTCATAACAAAGCAGCTTTAAGGAACTTCGATAGCTCATATTCTATCTGGTTACTCTTCAGCCCTCCCACATGCCATTGTGCCTAATTTGACAATGGTTATTGACTGAAGACTGTGAGAGGGGAGTGGCATGTTTGATATGCGGAAACAGGTGAAATTAATTTTGTGCTCCTGAATGAATTGTCTGGACCCTCCCTCCCTTTCCTTCTCAGACATGAATCATCTGCATCCTCTCCCTTCCCTTCCATACATGAATGTCTGTACCCTACCCCTCCCCCCCCTTCCTTCCCTTCTCATACATGAATGTCTGCACCTCCTCACTTCCCTTCCTCTCATACATGAATCGTCTGACCCCTCCCCTCTTCCCTTCTCATACAATGATATATAGTTTCTGCATGCACCCTCCCCCTTCCCTTCTCAACATGAATTGTCTGCACCCTCCTTCCTTCCCTTATACATGAATCATCTGACCCCCTCTCCCCTCCCATAATTATGAAATATGTAGTTTTCCTGTAACCCTCGTAACATGAATCTGAGTGAGGAAACCTCTCTATTTTCCATGATCTTACATTCAAACCATTCCTCTGAATCGGAGTATGGCTGCCTATATGCGAGGTACTTGAAAATATCGTACACCAAACTTCTCATTCAGTGTGCAGTTTTCAATCTCACATTGATTCCCAGTGGGATTATGAGTCAGAGTGCATATTCTGGGTGACCCCCAGAAGTGTTAAGCTAGGGAACAAAACAACAACCACATTCAAACCTGATGAAATTCTTACTAGTGTAGTTTTCGTTACCTTCATAAAATGGATCTGATGAAATTATTGTGATTACACGCCATGCGTCTTTTATGATAAGCCTACAAGCATTATTATTCATACTGTTTGATCTTTTCCACTAACACTGTCTGCAGGCTGTTTCGATCTTGCACTTGTGTGTTTCAGGGTTTTGGCCATGTAAAACCAAAGCAAAAGCCACAGGACACTTCCTCGTCACAACAACAGTTGGTCGCAAGCACAGCGCCATGGCCATTCTGGTTTGGTCACAAAGTCATGTGGTTACGTCAGCTCGTGGCCACTCCGTCTGTGATCACACCAATCAGTGGGAAGGTCCCACTAGCTCCAGTCCAGGGTTTACTAGTCCCAGGGTTCACTAGTCTGAGGGTTCGATTTGGTTCCCACAGCAGTGAAAAACACACATGCACACGCACATCCACGCACACATACACACAAAATAAAAAACAAATCAAATTGTATACTTTGTCCTTTGTTCATTCTGAAATTAAAACACATCACAAAATAAAAACAAATCAAATTGAAAATCCTTTGTTCATTAAAAATTCAACACAACATTGTCTTTTTGAAAGAAAATAAATAAGTTTCTCGGGGGGGGGGGGGGGGGATAAGTCGGAGATGTCTGAGATCATCGGACCAGTGAACCCTCTGACTAGTGAACCCTCTGACTATGAGAACCACTCGAACCCGAAGACTAGATAGCGAACCCTTCCTAATCAGCATGAAGCCTATCCATCACATTGTAATGTCCATGTGACACAATCATGAGTCATTGTGACCAAGTGATCCTTGTGACCAAGTGTCCTATGACCAAGTGTCCCTTGTGACTATGATTCTCTGATTTACCAATGGCTGAAGATCTGACACTAGTCGAATCTTTGAAGCGAACAAGAGGACATGAGATCCAAAGAACCAAAGGAAAGGAACTTCTATATAGATGAACACCTCCCTGTTGAGTACATTGTGTTCTGCTGTAACTGTTGTGCATTGTTCACACTTGTAGTCAGTTACTGGCTATTCAATCCCAGTAACAATGGTACCTAGGACAGATTAAACTGTGTGTTTGTGAGAGAGAAGAGAGAGGGGGAATGAGAGAGAGAGATAGAAAGAGGAAAGGAGATGAGTAAGAGTAGAGAGAGAGAGAGGAGAGAACGAGAGAGAAGAGAGAGAGAGATATCAGCCAGTGACATGGAGCCAGGGCAAGTAAGGGGAGAGAGAGAGAGAGGAGAGAGAGAGAGGAGAGAGAGAGAGGGAAAAGAGGAGAGAGAGAGAGAGAGGGAGAGAGAGAGAGAGAGGGAGAGAGAGAGAGGGAGAGAGAGAGAGGGAGAGGAGAGAGAGAGAGGGAGGGGGGGAGAGGAGGAGGGAGAGAAGAAGCAGGAGAGACGAGGAGAGGAGGGGGGGGGGGGGAGTAATAAGAATCACAGCTGTAACAAACATTAGAAACAAACAAACCACACCGTCAGAAACTGAAAACTACTCAGACCTCCCCCCTCCTCCCCTCAACCCCACCCCCCTAAACTCCCCCCAAAAGCAAACACAAGACACAAAACAAAAAAGCAAAACACAAAGAAAAAAAAAAAAAAGAAGAAAGAAAAGAAAAAAAACAAACCTATGAAAGCAAAAACAAAGCAAATTAAAAACAAAACAAAGAACAAATACAAACACCACCATCACCAAAAAAGAACAACAACAAAAAAGCCCCCCCCCCCCCCCAAAAAAAAAAAAAAAAAGAAAAAAACAAACAAACAAATCCCAAAACACAATAAACAAAACGAAAGATCTATAGTATTCCTATTTCAAGGTTAGCTAAGTACAGAAGTAAATAAACTAGTATGAGTAAATTGCAAACGTACCACTTACCAGGCTTACTGCACCCTCCCCCTACCCCCTCTCTCCCTCCTACACCCCCTCCTCCCCTCCCTCACCCCTCCCTCCCCCTCCCCCCCCTCATACCCCCTCCCCCCTCCCCCCCCCCCCTCTCCCCAATTCTTTATATAACTATATATATATATATATATTATATATACCCTCTCTCCTCCCCTCTCCTCTTACTGGACCCCCTCCCACTCTTCATTTAGAATAAAGTAATAACCAACCAACAAAAAACATGGGAAGATAGACAACACATCTCCTCCAAAGCTGGGAGGATTAGAAGTTAGGGTGAGATCCCCACAGGTAAAGATCTGCATTTCCTAACTCTTAGCTAAATTTGTTGCCTTTCATTTTTATGACATCTTATGGAACTACCATTTCCAAACTTTGAAGCTGTTTACCTGTATTAGTTTGGAAATTTAAAAAAGATATATGTCTGCAGTCATTACTTTCACCTTCTACTTGTTCCAGACAGGTAAACTGCGCAGTTTACAATTTTATATTAAAAATTGCTGCTTCCTTTCCATTAGATACTAATTTTTATCTCGACTTCTGAGCTATTTGAAAACAATAAAAAGAAATATAACTGTTTTAGTTTATGAAAGCCCATGAAACCCATGAAAGGGAGGTAATAGTGCCATGAAAAATCATACAAATAGAATGTGCCCAAAACTCTAAATACAGTTGAGCAACGTTCATATGCAGCATAAATTAACACACATAAAATATTTTACAGGTAGACAATGATATTATTATTTATCCTTTTTTTAATATTTAAAGCTTCTTAGTTGTCTAGATAAAAGCTTCCATCTCGTGGAAATGAAGCAACAATTTACATATGAAATTATAGAAATTGCTGTGACAAACGTCTGTGAGCTGTAAAATATTTAATGTGTGTTAATTTATCCTGCATATGAACATTGTTCAACTGTATAAAGATTTTTTGGCACATTCTATTTGCTTGATAAATATTTGACTCAATTTTATGGTAATATTACCTCCCTTCCATGGGCTTCATAGGCTTTCAAAGTTTCATAAAGTTTATATTCCTTATTTTTGTTTGAAATAACTCAGAAATCGAGATAAAAGTTAGTATCTAATGGAAATGAAGCAGCAATTTTGATATAAAATTTGTAGGCTTTGCTGTTTACCTGTCTGGAACAAGTAGAAGGTAAAAGTAAACAATTGTAGACATATATATTTTTAAATTTGCAAACTAATATGGGAAAACAGCTTGAAAGTTTGGAATTGCTAGTTTGATAAGATGTCCTAAAATTACAAAGCACGAATTTTAGCTGTGAGTTAGGAAATGCAGATCTCTAGGGGGATCGCCCCTAACTTCTAATCCTCCAAGCTTTGGAGGAGATGTGTTCTCTATCTTCTCTTGTTCGTTTGGCGTGGGGGGGGGAGGAGGACGAGTGGGGGGAGGAGGAGGAGTGGGAGGGGGAGGACGAGTGGGGGGAGGAGGAGGAGTGGGAGGGGGAGGACGAGTGGGGGGAGGAGGAGGAGTGGGAGGGGGGGGAGGAGGACGAGTGGGGGGAGGAGGACGAGTGGGGGGAGGAGGACGAGTGGGGGGAGGAGGACGAGTGGGGGGAGGAGGAGGGGGGAGGGGGGGGGAGGAGGACGAGTGGGGGGGAGGGGGGAGAGGAGGACGAGTGGGGGAGGATGGGACGTGGGGGGGGGAGGAGGACGAGTGGGGGGGAGGAGGAGGAGTGGGAGGGGGAGGACGAGTGGGGGGGAGGAGGAGGAGTGGGAGGGGGAGGACGAGTGGGGGGAGGAGGGGAGGAGTGGGAGGGGGAGGGAGGACGAGTGGGGGGAGGAGGAGGAGTGGGAGGGGGAGGAGGAGGACGAGTGGGGGGAGGAGTGGGAGGGGGGGGAGGAGGGGAGGGGGGGGGAGGAGGACGAGTGGGGGGGAGGAGGACGAGTGGGGGGAGGAGGACGAGTGGGAGGGGGAGGGGGAGGGGGGGGAGGAGGACGAGTGGGGGAGGGGGGAGAGGAGGACGAGTGGGGGAGGATGGGACGTGGGGGGTGGAGGTTGGGACGTGGGGGGTTTGGGGGTGGAGACTGACCCCCCCCCCCCCCCTCTCTCTGCTGATTTCATTTCTAGGATGGTGAGAGAGAGGATTTCTTTCTTTCCCCTGCCTCCCCTCCTCCCTTCACCTCCCCCCCCTGCCTCCCACACCCCACCCCTTTCCCCCTCTTTCCTCCCACCTCCCCCACCCCACCTGCTCCCCTGCCCCCCCACCTTCCCCTTTCTGCTCAACTTCCCCACCCTACCCCACCTTCCCCCTCTTGCGCAATTTCCCCAACCTACCCCACCTCCTACCCTTCCTCCCCTCCCTCCCACTCCCTTTCTCCCACCCTCCCTCCCTCCTCTCCATGTGTCAAAGTCAAAATTTAATTTTCCAGATGGTACATTGAGTAAGCAATAAATTTGCTTTGTATCTTCAAGCCACCTATCTAATAAAAAGAAAACAAAAAGGAAGCAAACAATCCCCTCAAAGGACCACTTATAAACACACACACACACACACACACACACACACACACACACACACACACACACACACACACACACCCCCCACACACACACACTCACACACACACACAAAACGAACACACTATGTGTGTGCGTGCGTGCGTGTGCGTGTGTTGTGCGTGTGCGTGCGTGCGCGCGCGTGTGAAAGCGAAAGGAATTTTTAGTTTATATTCTTACTCGACTCAAGAGTGCATAATTATATAGATCTACATATGATTATCAGATAGTAGGAGTAAGATTAATAATACCCTGTAATGTAGCGTGCTTTTGTATACATGTACATATGCATCATCTCTCAGCCCTGCAATCAAAGTCAATACCAATGTTCCATTCTTCTATATGTGCAGATGCACCAATGTTCCATTCTCTATTTGCAGATGCACCAATGTTCCATTCTATATATGCAGATGCACCAATGTTCCATTCCATATAATTTGCAGATGCATCAATGTTCCATTCTATATATAATTTGCAGATGCATCAATGTTCCATTCTATATAATTTGCAGATGCACCAATGTTCCATTCTATATAATATGCAGATGCATCAATGTTCCATTCTTCTATATTTGCAGATGCACCAATGTTCCATTCTATATGTGCAGACGCACCAATGAATGTTCCATTCTATATAATTTGCAGATGCACCAATTTTCCATTCTCTACAATTTGCAGATGCACCAATGTTCCATTCTTCTATATATTTGCAGATGCATCAGTGTTCCATTCTGTACAATTTGCAGAT
>CM060338.1:20493656-20497069 GCA_030674155.1 Stramonita haemastoma
CTGGTACCCCTTTTACACCTGGGTGGGGTGAGAAAATAACCGTAAAGAGGTTAGTCGAATACCAATAATATCGTTTAATCCAAAATTTTGCGTGTATATCACTCACTCACTCAGTCCCATGTCCCAAAGGACGTAGGGGGGACATGAGAGAAGACGCAACAGAGATCTTTTTCCATGCTTCACGATCCTGTGTGGCTAGTAGGAGGTGTTGCAGGGAGGTGTTGCGTGTATATATGCATAGTTATAATACATAATATATCCTGATTCATTATTTATTACAGATGAGAGGACAGTACATTGTGTTCAAAAGACCAGGCGTGAACTACAACATCACGGTAAGAGAACAAAACACAAAATCAATTTCGTTTTCGTTTTTTTTTAAAAACCATTTTACTCCATTTTATCATGTTGTATGTTGGTATATAACTATATCGAGAGATGCAGTTTATTTTTCATATATGCATACAAAGAAAAGCAAGGAAAATGTTCATTAAAAAAAATTATAAGTGAAGATGATAAAGAAATATTAGGTAAAACAGGGGGGTTGGGGGGGGGGGGGGGGGGGGAAACCCAACCCAAACACACATGTCATACGCACACTCTAACAAATATATAATATATATATATTATATAATATATATATATATATATAATATATATATATATATATATATATATATATATATATATATCTTCGCAGTTTTTTTTTCATTTTGTTCTTCTCCTGTTGTTGTTGTCATTTTTCGCCAGTATAAATTATGAAGCGATCAAACCAAGCATGTCACTCTAAACTGGATTGTCTCGATTTATTTGTTAAACTAGCCTCTAAGTCGGAATGCGGCTACCTTGCGCACACGTTAAATCTTGTTCCGCTTTAAATAGGAGTATAGGCCATTGTGTTGCCGGTGGAAACAGATGACAAGATTTGCAAAACTGCATACACAAGAGGACTGGATTGTAAAAGCACATGAGTGCTTATTTCCATTATCCTCGTTATAAAAGAATAAAATGAAAAATAAAAATGTAAAAAGAAAAAGAATAAATCATTGAATAAAAAAAATAGATAAATAAAAATAAATAAATAAATAAAAGAATAAATAATTGTTTAAAGGTCGGAATGCGGCTACCTTGGTGATTGGCAAAAACAGTCGCCTGGGCAAAAAAAAAAAAAAATTCACCATCAGTGAAAACTTGGAGCTTCAGCCGAGGAATAAAAGTAAAATTTAAAATGGATGAGTTTTCCATTCTAATCACCAACACAACTTGAAACTTGTGGCATGTTTTCACCACTCGATACCGTTTTGTGTGTCACAGAACCCGGCTACAGGATAAGGGAGGCAAGTTGTACTATAAGCCCCTGAGAACTTCTATAGCAAATCATTCCCCTTTGACTAGGAAAACGCAATCAGATTTTGTCGTTCCTGGATTGTACCCCTTTGTTTATTTTCCGTCTTTTTTTTTTTTTTTTTTTTTTTTTTAAACCAGGAAGACGGGTCAAGGTGATTAAGATGTTCACCCGCATAACAAATAAACCGTCAGGTTCTAGGTTCGATTTCCAGCCTTTTTCTTCTCATTCTGACAGGATTTTCGAACTGAAACAGAAAGTTATGTGTTTCGGAAAAGACTCTTTTTAACCAGTGCGCTGAATGTGTTTTGCACACAGGAGACTTCAGCTTATCGTCTCGCTCGAAAGACTAGCACCCTGACCTCCATTCAAAAGTCTAGTGGAGCGATAGTGGGGGGGGGGGGGGGGGGGGGGGGGTGGGGTGATGGAGTTAAGGTACAAACGGGGATCAAACGTGCACTTCTCTCTTGGCAGGTGTGTGTTCGGCTACATGTAGTGTTTTGTAGACACTAGCGGTACAGTGTGTAGAACTGGTGTGTGACGACGCGTGTAACTTCTTTAATTTAATGTTGGTTTTGTTTAAAAAAAATCTGTTTTTACATTAAGGGAAATTAGGACAATGTATGTGTGTGTGCGCGCGCGCGCGGCGGCGCGCGCGCGGTGTGTGTGTGTGTGTGTGTGTGTGTGTGTGTGTGTGTGTGTGTGTGTGTGTTTTCAGGATGATTCGTTGCGGAGGGTGGCCCACATAAGTCGGAGCTACCTGAACTACATCAATCTGTATGGCTGTAAAAGCATTACGGACAACGCTATACGGTCAGTCTAGTCTAGTCTAGTCAGTATCAGCTACACTGATTATCTACCTGTTTTAAGCCGAGGTGATGATTAGGAAGGGTTACCCGTGAATGAGCGGACATAATGTGTGTGTGTGTAACTGAGGGTGCCACACGCGTTCCATTGCATTGCATACGTACGCGTGTAGTGAATTGAAATACCAGGTAAAAAAATAAAGGTGCAGAGACTTCAGCTTCTCTAGGGGCCAGGATATTGAGGGCAGCGGCGCCCATCTCCTCTCTCTCGCTGCTTTACCTTCCCTGACCCTAAAGAGGGCAGGTACCCATTGACAACTGGGTGATCAGGGGGACTGTACTGAAGCCAAGGCGTGCAAACGGTCACCCATCCAACTGGTAACCACGCTCGAAGCTGCTTAACTTGACTTGGGGGGGGGGGGGGGGGGGGGGGGGGAGGCGAGCGCTCAAATACCACAGGTAGACAGATTATATAAACCAAAGTATGAATAGCTGTAAAGGAAACATGTCCTTACAGGGCATAGCTTTCTGACAGGAAGGTATAACGCCCCAGGCGTAACTATTGTACCCAATCAAATATCATGTAGCAGGTGTGTGTCCTGTGTATATATATGTAGTAAACACACAACTATAACAAACACGCCCCAGATGTAACTATTGTACCCATTAACTATTGTACCCAATCAAATATCATGTAACAGGTGTGTATCCTGTCTATCTCTAGTAAACACCAAAGCTGACTGCCAGATTAATTAATTAATCTTGGTTTGATTATCTTGCAGGGTTCTTGCGGAGCAATGCCCGAATCTGCTGACACTCATCTTGCATAGGTGCAAGCTGATCACGAACCTGTAAGTGCGTGTGTGTGTGTTGCTGAAAGTTCAGGTGATATAATTGTCAATATTATTATATCAAGTCAGCATGTATCTTTGTACAATTTGAAGAGACAAGGTAAATGTGTGTTGCTGAAAGTTCAGGTGAAATTGTCAATATTATTATATCAAGTCAACATGTATCTTTGTACAATTTGAAGAAGACAAGGTAAATGTGTGTTGCTGAAAGTTCAGGTGATATAATTGTCAATATTATCATATCAAGTCAACATTATCTTTCTTTGTACAATTTGAAGAAGACAAAAAGGTAAAGTGTGTTGCTGGAAGTTCAGGTGACTTTGTCATATCAACTCAACATGTATCTTTGTACAATTTGAAGAAGATAAGGTGGGGTGGAAAAGTTCAGGTAAATATTTTTTATCTTCTTAT
>CM060338.1:20497169-20509669 GCA_030674155.1 Stramonita haemastoma
CTTTGGTTTTACTTTGATTTTTTCAATCTTTGTCTGATAATTAACAAAACAAAGCCCATCCCTTTACTTTGTTTCACTAATTTATAAACAGCAACAACAACAAAATGTGCCAAAGAAAACTGCAAGTTAATACTATTTATAACATCAAAATCAACAATTCTTTAAAGAAAAAAAAAGAACTTAAAAATCAGCACATTTTAAGAAAAAAACAACAACAAAATAACAACTATCCAAAATCCAAACTGTGTGTCTGATTTTTTTTGTTCTTCAACAATAACGAAAAACGAAAATGCCCCCCCCCCCCCTCCCCCCCAAAAAAAACCCAAACCCAACTAAAACAGCAATTTCTAGGTATAAAAATGCACTTCAGCTAAAACCCATAACATCATTATACACTGCTTTCTCACAGGCTATTCTCTCACCCCACCCAGGTGTAAAAGGGGTACCAACCTTGTGTTGGGGGTTAACCCTGTGATGGACTCAGTCGCTTAACGCCACAGAAACCGGGATAAGCACTGGCCTGATGAGCCTTAGGCTTGGGACAGACTTTCACTTTTTAACTTTTTCACAGACACTGAGCTATACCGTGACATTCACTGGCATAGCGTGACATTCACTGGCATCGTGATTTCCTTCTGTCCGCAGTTGGAGCCAGGTTAGGTCATTCGAGAAGCTGACTGACCTCTAAGCCAACACCGGTACTGTTGTTTGTACTGATGGATGATTATGTACATCATGTACATCACTTCACAACTGACTGATGATGCGGATGATGGCAGTGTGGCAGAAATATGCTGGGTACAACAACAACAGCAACAACATTCTTTCTTCCCATGCTGTCTGCATACAGCTTTGCCCTGCTTTCATATCTCTCACACTTTGACAGATTGACACAAATGCAGGTGAGCAGACAGACAGACACACACACTTGCCTATCACACACACGCACGCGTGCACACACACACACACTGCTCTGCTTACACCCCCAAAACACACACACACCTAACATACCCTCCCCCCCCCCTCACCCACACACACACCCAGACAGATGACGTATGGCAAAAAAAACAAAAAAAGATAGTAGAAAAAGCATAAGTCCAGAACAGGCAAGGAAAGTGTGAAGAAGAAAGACACTGTCCTGACAGACACAGACACAGTCAGTCAGCCAGTCTAACTGCTGTAACTCAGGCTGTAGTGGATCTTCTTGGAGGTCATTCTGAAACAGACATACATTACCCTTTACACAAATAAAAAAGCAAAAAAAAAAACCCCAAACCAAAAAACCCAACAACCCCCCCCCCCCCCCCCAAAATATAATTTTCCCCCACTTTCAGCTCCCATCAGTTGCTAATTAATTCATCCCATCCCAGCCCAGATGGGGCCAGCTGGTGTTGATTATAGCAGGAACTGACCACACTTGGACTACGTACAAGGAAGGAGCGCGCTAAATTTAGCACTCTTGACCGAGTGATCTTGGATTTTTTCACTGAGCTCCCCCCCCCCCCCCCCCAAAAAAAAAATGGCAACAAAAATAAAATCACCTGATCCACATCTTTACTTTAAACTGAAAAATTAATTAAAAGTCATTTTAGCATGCTACATGCTCTAGTCTCTACATGTCATCAAAAAACATTTCGCAATGATGGTGATACACAAGTGGATAAGGTATGCTAAACCAATGCATGATCATTTCTGAAAATAAAACAAAACAAGTTAACTGAAATGCCACAGCAACAGACATCAATCTCCTGCTTAATATCTGTAAATATCTCACCACTGGTCAGCCTTGGAGGAATGAAAAGCAAAAAGAAAAAAAACAAAAAGAAAAGATCATGGTTCAACATTCTAACTTCTAGGTTATATCCCACATTCCTACAGAGTGAAAAAGATCACACACACACACACACATACACACACACACACACACACACACACACACACACACACACACACACACACACACACACACACATAATTATATATATGTATATATATATGTATATATGTGTATATATGTATATATAATATATATATAATATATATATATATATATATATATATATATATATATATATTTATTTATATGTATATATGTATATATTACAGAGAGGAGATATCTAATCTCCCAGCTCTGCACAACTTCTCGTCCACAAAGCACGATCAGAACAGTGAGGATGTGGCCTCTAAACTAACAGAGGCTGCACAAATTCTACATTTCACTGCACAGTCACAGTGTATATAACAACAGAGAGGCGCAAACCACTATATCAAGGAAACACAGCCTCACATGATTCGCTGGTGTCTCCCTGATTTAGAAACACAGTGTTGTGCTCGGTCTCTGCTTGCAAGGGAGGTAATCTTATGAATGCCCAGTCACATATGATACTACTACTACTACTACTAGTAATTACAATCATAATAACAACAATGATGATGATGATGATGATGATGATGATAATAATAATAATAATAATAATGATAATATATATTTTTAAAAATAATGATAATAATTAATGATGATGATGATAATAATGATAATAATAATAATAATAATAATAATAATAATAATAATAAACAATAATCATAATGATGATGATGATGATTTTGACAACAATGACGACGATGATGATGATAATAACAGACAAAATTTATACACCTCTACACCTACACACTTACAGCAAACAATACACAACAACAACATTTCCCACCAAACAAGCCTTCCCGCTGTCCTCACCTGGAGTAGGAGTTGTCGAAGATGAGGGAGTAGACGCCGGCCTGCTTGGCGGTCAGCTCCCCCTGTATGGGCTCCTTGAGGGAGTTGCAGCGGGCAGGGGCCACAATCACCTCCGCCTGGCTCACCGGCTGCTGACTGTCCTCCAGGTAGGTGATGCTGAACTCTATGTCCTGTTTCAGCACAGCCAACACACAGTCAGTATGTCAAACAAAAAACAAAAAAAACCACCCCAGCATCCACACAGGTGTTGTGTTTAAACACCATCCCTGAGGGAAAAATAAAAAAGGGTAGGCGCTGCACTTGTGGTGACGCACTCTCCCTGGGGAGAGCAGCCCGAATTTCACGCAGAGAAATCTGCTGTGACATAAAGTAGTATAAAATAAAATAAAATGAAAACAATTTTTTTAAATGTCACGCTGTAACTCATGATATATAAAAGGTAAAAGGTACAGGTGTCCCCATAACCTAAGTGACCTAAGTGGCCAGGTACGTGATGCTGAACTCTATGTCCTGTCACAGGTGAAATTTTGTGAATTGGTGAAATGTTTCTTTTTAGGTAGGTGATGCTTGATTGATTTTTTATTGATTTATTTTTTTAATATCGAGGATAATGGAATAAGCACTCTTGTGCTTTTTTACATCCAGTCCCCGTGTGTATGCAGTTTTGTAAATGTTATCTGTTCCCACCGGCACACGATGGCCTACTCTTACGAAAAGCGGAACAGGATTTAATGTGTACGCAAGGGAGCTGCTGACTGTCCTCCAGGTAGGTGATGCTGAACTCTATGTCCTGTTGCAGGTGAAATTTTGTGAATTGGTGAAATGTTTCTTTTTTTTCTTTTTTTTTTTTTCTCTTCCCTATACAGATGGCTTGATGGGGGTAAAAAAAAAAAGCAAATCAATGGCTTATTCAGTGTACCGTCTGAAAATAAAAATTTGACAGGACAGCACAGCAAACACACAGTCAGTCAGTCATGCTGTAACTGATGAAGTAAAAAAGGTAAAAGTGTCCCATAACCTATGCGGTCGTAGGGGACTGAGCCACCAAAGACCTCAGCTTCTCCTCCCCCCCCCCCCCTCCCATCACCCCCCCTCCCCCACCACCAACACCCCCCACCACCCTCCCCCTCCCCCACCACCACCATCCCAACCCCCCCCCCCCCTCCTCCTCCCCCATCCCTCCTGACCTTAGGGTTGACGGTGAACTGCCAGGTGACAACGGTGTTGGGGTGGGAGATGGAGATGGGCACGGCGAAACAGCGGCCGGGTTTGATCCAGGTCTCGCTCTGCGTGTTGATCTCCCCACTGGCCAGCTCCTCTGCTGTCAGCAGCATGCTGGAGGACATACTGCACACAGAGAGAGAGAGACATGTAGAGTGACACACACACACTTTTTTTTTTTTAAAGTATTATTAGACGGGGGTTCTTGATTGTTTGTAGAACTTGTGTTGTTGTCATTGTCTTTGTTTGGCTGATCGTTTGTTCATTCTCCTTGATACCCCCCTTTCCCCAGTCCTTTTCAACTTGTTTTATTTTAAATTTTATTTTGTTTTATTTCATTTGTGACACACAGAGTCACACGCATACACAGTGACACACATACAGTCACACACACAGTAAGACATACACACAGGATGACACAGAGGCACACACACAGAGTGACAGAGTCACACACACATGCACACACACATATGCACGAATGCACACATACACACACACCACACACACATAAACACACACACATAAACACACACACACACATACAGAGACACATAGAGTCACACACATACACATGCACACACACACACACAGTGACACATAGAGTCACACACACACATACACACACACAGTGACACAGTCTTATACACACAATGACACACAGTGACACACACACACCCACAGTGACACAGAGTCACACCCACAGTGACACACAGAGGTACACACAGAGGCACACATACACACAACACGCGCACACACATGCATGCACGCGCATGCACACACACATAAACACACAGATGCACGCACGCAAACACACACACACATAAACACACACACACAACACACATGCACACATACACACAACACAAACACACACATCAGTGGGTTCTTTCTTTATCAAATTATGGTTCAGTTGTCCTCAGCACAGTCCTTCATCTAGTCTTCTGCTATTCTGCTACAACCACCACACCTACTACAGCTACTATCACCACATTGTGCTCACAATCATTTACATCTGCACTATCAATAATCCTTCAACACAGACACCAAATCTTTTTTCTTCTTCTTCTCTCGTTCGCTTTACACCATCAGATGTGTCTGGGAAAAATAATGGCATGTCCTTTTTTCCAGCTCCTCTCGTGGGCCATACAGCTTGGTCTGTAGGGTTATCTCCGTCGGCCACACTTTCTTCCTCAGGTCGCTGAATAGCGTACACCTTTGAAGGATGTGCTCGCCTGTCTGGTTTTCTTTACCATGGGCACACAGGGGAGAAGGAGCAAGTTTCAGTTTTGTGGATATATGGTGGTTTAGTCTGTTGTGCCCAGTGCGGAGTCTTAGAATTATGACTTGTAAACACCAAATAAAAACCACAAGACATGTGTGTGGTGGAAAATTACTACCCTTGTGGTCAGGAAGAGAAGATGGTTAAATTAACTAATCATGATGAATTTTTTTACCTTTAGCATTTTAGTTTGACAGTTGTCATCCATTCACATCACTTTTAACAACACTTGGCTTACAGGCAACTTAGAAGCAAGTGCACAGATACCAGTCACAGCAAACGTGCAAGGAATAACAAAATAAAGTTGTATGTCCACTAAAAGGAGATGTAGGAGGTATATCTGATTCATAGAGTTTGGGGGGAGGGGGAGCATGAGTGTAATGGAAAGCAATTTATTACCATTTCTTCAAAAACAAAGCAGAGGGATAGGTTGGGGTGGAGTTGGGGTGGTTGTTGGGGAGGCAAAAATCTATCAATCAACAGAGCAAATATTACGTAATTCACAAAATGACAAACCATGGTTCCATCAACATTTTAATATACAGTTAACATAAAAGACCATACAGCAACATGAGAAAGTTGTCCCTGTCAAAAGCAACTTTCACAGTAAAGGGGGAAAAACCCTAACCCATATCCTAAACAAAGGGAGGCAAAAATGGTGATGCTGCACATACAGCAATGCTCTCCCCTTCCAGAGAGCAGCTTTGGGTTCTCATGCAGAGACACCTGCTATGGCTGCACAGTACACCAAAGAAGAATACAATACAGCAGAAATACAGAAGAATGCCTGCAAAGACTGGAGCACATGGATAAGGAGGATCATGTCATTATCATCAGGTGTGGCAGCTAACGCCATATTTGGTGATACTGACAGGTGAGACAGAAGAACAGTGTACATATTTATACAAACCACCTTTTCAATCAGGCGAGTTAGGTCCTGACCAGATCTGTCAGAATTTGAACCACACCGCCAAACTGAACACAAACTGCTTTGTCCTCTTACAGGGTGTTTGCTTTGTTGTTCTTGTAAGTTTAAAGTCTGTTCACATTAACCCTCTTGCATTCAGATTCTCTGAACACAAATTGCCTCTAGATTTCACATTCCATCATGAAATCAGGTCAGGCACACATGCTTGCTTGCCTTTTCCTCCTCCTAAGTACATACCAGCAGGTATAATTACATCCAGACTCTCACTCATCTGCCCTGATAGAGTTTGGGCATATGGTAGCGATCAGTGGAGGTCACTGCATGATGGAAAACTACTGTGTGTAAATCCCGGCAAATCCTGGTTCAGGATTCAGGGGAGGGAATAGTTCATTCTGGCAAATCCCGGGTCGGGACTAAGAGGGTTAAGTGATATTAGACTAAAGCACAGAATGATTGCAAACATTCGCTGCACTCCCCATACACCACACCACACCACACCACACCACACACCACACCACACACCCCACCACACCTACACCCCCCCAACCCCCCCCCCCCCCCACCCCCCCCTCCAACCCCCCCCCCCCCCCCCCCCCCCACCACACAACACCACACCACACCACCTACTTGGGCACATCCAAGAACGACTGGGGTCCAGAGTTCAATCCCTCATCGTAGGCCGCGATGGACTTGGTGACCTCTTCCTGAGTGATGACCTGAAAAGTGCTGTCCTGGGAGACGCTCTCTGTGGCACTAGCGTCACTGGAAGCGGCAGTGGCAGTGGCAGTGGCAGTGGCAGAAGAAGCCATGGGGTAGAGGTCAGGTTGGGAGGTTCGGGACTGTTCGGGGAAGCAAACCTTAGTGAGGGGGTGTGCAAG
The DNA here is from genome assembly GCA_030674155.1 of Stramonita haemastoma. Classification (NCBI taxonomy): domain Eukaryota; kingdom Metazoa; phylum Mollusca; class Gastropoda; order Neogastropoda; family Muricidae; genus Stramonita; species Stramonita haemastoma. The sequence goes on from CM060338.1 coordinate 20,504,210, forward strand.
TTGCCTCAAGAGAAAAAAAGGGTGTGCAAAGGTGCGAAAGGTTTGTTGTGTGGTGAGGAGGGTTTAGTTTAGTATCACGCGTGAAAATTGGTGTGGAGTATTTTGTATAATTATTATTAAGACAAAAAGCTGTCTCAGATCGTATCTTTCACAAAAAGAAATGAACGACTAGCTTTAACCAAAAGATAAAGCTATACAAAACAACAAGTATTATAAGAGTTCTTTTTGTTGTTTTTTGCTTTTTTTAAGCATTGTGAGAGTTGCTGTTAAAGAAAATTTCATATCTCCATCCATATGTTTCTTTGTTAACTTCAATGCCATAAAGCTTTTGGCCAAATAATTTGAAGCCACTTGTAAGCAAACAAGCAGCAACATTGCTTGATACCTTGATTTTAGCAATTCATATATAAAAAAAAAAGTGTTATTCAAAGTTGCCTATTTCACAAGAATGCATGCTCACACACACACACACACACACACACACACACACACACACACACAAAAAAAAAACCCCACACAAACACAAACACACACACACATACACACACACACAATCTACATTCAACAACAATCTAGTATCAGACAACCAAATTTCAAAATTAGGTACCCAAAACAAAAATACATATTACTGAATCACAGGAATGAGGCAAAATGATAAAAAACTAGTCCTAAATGAGAAGACTTATGCATAACATATCACTTATCCAAGCAAAGATGAGACAGCAGAGAGGTTAAGACATAAGGTGGGGTTAGATAACAGTTTTGCACTCAGGAAAGGGAGGGGGTAAGGTGGGGAGGAGAAACAGCCAATCTTACCTGTCACATGTTCTGCTGGCGTACACATCCTCTCCAAAGTCCACAGGTGAACTGAGGCTGTTTCCATTATCTGGACATGAACACACACAAAAATCTGTATAGATAGATTACCTGATACATTACCCAGATTACCTGATAAGATTACTCATCTGATCAATGTTTCCCATATATACATTTCCACACTTTATTTTTGTGTGTGTGTGTGTTCCTAAGCTAGAGCTCTGAGGTTTACCAATGGTGAGATTTTGCATTTGCGACCAATTTTTGCCCATGAAAGTAGCCGCATTTTGACTTTGGGGGACCACACTTTTACCTCACAAGGATCATTTTCCAGGTAGGCATTTTTTGTTGTTGAGTATACTACTTGCTTTTTTTTGTGATTCATGTCACTTAAATCAGCCCCTTGCCCTTTTCAATCCAGTATATGTTTATGTGTACATGTACATACACAGAATGAGGGGAAAACAAAAGGATTAAAACAAAAAAAGCAGACCACCAGCTTCTCTCAGTGGCGACATCACCAAGTCCTGTAGCATGAGAATCCATCAAGTCAGCAGGGCCAGAAAAGACCTGAGCAAATGGAGAAGGGGGATCATGTCAGTGTCATTGGGTGTGGTGGCTAACACCATACACTGTACTCACTGTAGGTGAGACATGTATATATGCGGACACATGCGCTTGTAGACTTTTTTTTTTGTCAGGTACATTTCTTTCTTGCTTTTCTTTTGTGATGTAGGTGTCCTGGTGTTCCCATGTCACTCCCTCTGATCTCACCATCCCAGGCAAGCACAGGTTTCTTATATCATTACCTCAAGGCCAGAAATTTAGCTTCTCTGTGCTTGGCAGCAGGAAGACTACCAGCAAGAGGGGCTTTACAATGCTGCTGGGTTGCTGAATAAGAGTAATATTTTTTGGGTTTTTTTTTTTATTGTATGACAGTCAATAGTGATGAGGATGGGACACACACACACACACACACACACACACACACACACACACAAACACACACACAAACACACACATACACATATAAACACACATGCACACACCCACACACAATCCACCCTACCCCACATACATGCCAAAAACCTCACCAGCAGACGATGAAGCCTCTGAATTCATCACACATATTATAATAATAGCCGCCGCTGTGGTCTAGTGGTTAGGGCATTGGACTCATAATCTAAAGGTTGCGGGTTCGATCCCAGCTTTCGGCTATGGCATTGTGCCCTTGGAAAAGGCACTTTACGGCTATTTCCTCACCTCACCCAGGTGTAAAAGGGAGTCTATGACTCCCAGTCGCTTAACGCCACAGAAACCGGGATAAGCACCGGCCTGATGAGCCTTAGGCTTGGGACAGACTTTAACTAACACACACACACACACTCACACAAATGCACACACACACACACACACACACGCACACACACACACAAACCCTCACACAAATGCACACAAACACACACACGCACGCACACACACACACCTACCCCCACCCACACGCATAGCATATACACACCCACATGCATTACATATATATACACACACACACACACACACTACATACACCCACATCTGCCCAAAAACCCCCTCACCCCCAACAGACGGCGAAGCATCTGGCGTCATCCTCTGCTGCTGGCAGGAGGACTGGGAGGACAGGGTGTCAGACTGAGAGCCCCTCCACCCAGAGGCCCCCGCCACGCTGCCATTGCCGACAGTGCCAACGTCCTCGTCGCTGTCATCGGGCAGCAACGACGGTTTGGTCACGCTGGCATCCAGCTTCTGCAGGCTCTTGTAGCACTCCCCGCACGCCCGTGCCTTGCGACTGAAATACACAGTGATGAATCGCTGATTTGTGGGGGTGCTCTTTATACTGTAGCCGCTGCTGTAGTCTAGTGGTTAGGGCGTTGGACTCGTAATCTAAAGGTTGCGGGTTCGATCCCAGCTTTTGGCTATGGCGTTGTGCCCTTGGAAAAGGCACTTTACGGCTATTTTCTCACCCCACCCAGGTGTAAAAGGGGGTACCAACCTTGTGTTGGGGTTAACCCTGCGATAGACTGGCGTCCTATCCAGGGGGGAGTCTATGACTCTCAGTCGCTTAACGCCACAGAAACCGGATAAGCACCGGCCTGATGAGCCTTAGGCTCGGGACAGACTTTAACTTTAACTTTAAACTGTGATGGGTGCGTGCTTTTCATAAGAGTATAGGCCATCGTGTGCTGGTGGGAACAGATGACAAGATTCACAAAACTGCACACACATGGGGACTGGATGTAAAAAAAAAAAGGACGCGAGTGCTTATTCCATTATCCTCGATATATAAAGGAATATGAAAGAATAAAAATAAATTTAAATAATATTAAAATGCTGATGTTCAGAACCTCTGTTGTGCTGTACTGATATTATTTTGACATAGTTTTTGTTTTTTATATATGGCGTAGCCCACCAGAACTTCTCTGTTTTAGAGATGATAAAGTATTTTGAATTTGAAACTGTTGTCGTGAGGCGCTGAGAAGGTTAAGACATAGGGATAGCCTAGTGGTTAGAACATTGCACTCACAATCTGACAACCCAGGTTCAAATCTCGTTCAAGAAGATTTTTCCTCTGGAGTATACATCAGTGCTGACTCCAGCCCCCCCCCCCCCCCCTCCCCCCCCAAAGTCCTTCGGGTGATACTATAAACCAAGGCCCCATGTGCGAATGCACGCGGAACATCTTGCACACACATTAAAACCTGTTCTGCTTTTCGTAAGCGCAGGTCATTGTGTGCCAGTGGGAACAGATGACAAGATTTACGAAACTGCTTACACACTGGGACTGGTCCAGTGGATGTAAAAAAGCATATGAGTGCTTTTCCATTATCCTCAATATAAAAGAATAAAATAAAGATAAAAATAAAATAAATAAAACTCACTCACTCATCCACACTCATTCACACACACACGCACACACACACACACACACGCACACAAACACACACACACACACACACACACAAACAGAAACACACACACTCACACACACACACACACACACACCACACACATCCACCTACCCATCCACACCACCACCACCAACCACCACTTAGAACAAACAAAAAACCAACCAAAACAACCAACCACACAGCAACATAACAACAGCCACCACATAGAACAAACAACAAAAACCAACCAAAACAACCAACCACACAGCAACATAACAACAACCACCACTTAAGAACAAACAAAAACCAACCAAAACAACCAACCACACGGCAACATAACAACAGCCACCACTTAGAACAAACAAAAAAACAACCAAAACAACCAACCACACACCGCAACATAACAACAGCCACCACTTAAGAACAAACAAAAACCAACCAAAACAACCAACCACACAGCAACATAACAACAGCCACCACATAGAACAAACAACAAAAACCAACCAAAACAACCAACACAAAGCAACATAACAACCATCACCACTTAGAACAACAACAAAAACCAACCAAAACAACCAACCACACAGCAACATAACAACAACCACCACTTAAGAACAAACAAAAACCAACCAAAACAACCAACCACACAGCAACATAACAACAGCCACCACTTAGAACAAACAACAAAAACCAACCAAAACAACACACCACGCAGCAACATAACAACCACACAACAACAACAACAAGAACAAGATGAAAGAGATTCAGACCTGCTGGAAGTGGAATCCACCCAAAAGTCAGAGCAGCTGAAGCAGAAGATCTTTCCACACAGCCGGCAGTGATGCTGTCCACACATCATCATTGTCATCAAGATCATTGTCTTCATCATGATCATCATTGTCATCGTCATCATTGTCATCGTCATCATCATCATCACTGTCATCATCATCATTATCATCATCATCATCACTGTCATCATTATTGTCATGATCATTGTCATCATGATGATGATCATCATCATTGTCCATAATCATCGTCATTATCATCATGGTCATCATCATCAGGGGTATCATCATCATTATCCATAATCATCGTCATCATCATCATCATTGCCATCATTGTCGTCCATCATCAATCATTGTTGTTGTCCATCATCACTCATTGTTGTCGTAGTCATCATTGTCATCATCCATTGTTGTCATCGTCATCATCATCATCGTTATCATTGTTGTCATCACTATCGTCATCATCATCATCATCTATGATCTATCAACATCCATCATCATCATCACCAACATTATCATCATCCACCACCAATCATCATCATCAATATCATCATTATCATCCCTCCTCCTCCATCATCATCATCATCAGCCAGAATCTTCCTCCTCATCCTCACCATCACAATCACCCTTCTCACCATGTATGTATTACATTCACCGATGTCATGACCAGTACATTCACATCACATGAGTATTTCTTTTTCTTCTTTTTCTTCTCATTAATTTTGTTTTTGTGTCTATCTTTTTTACTGCCAGGTGATTAATTAAGAAAGTTTATTTTCAAACTGGTACTACTCCTTCAATGATGATGATGATACTATCATATTTACATACACACACATGCACACACACACAAATCATCACCATCCCCCCCCTCCACACACATACACACACACTCCCCCCCCCCACCCACACACACTCACCCTCCCCCCCCCACC
>CM060338.1:20514669-20521350 GCA_030674155.1 Stramonita haemastoma
ATAGTTATACAGAATTAAAAAAAAAAAGACAAGATTTCCATTTCTGAGTCACTAAACACAATCCTAGTAAGTATGCACAGTTCATGCAACAAACAACCAAGGAAGAAGAAAGACAGACAGAGCTTGGGACTAAACAGAAGTGACTGAACAGAGACCCAAGAGGCAAGACACCCGGAATTGAGGCATGAGTAGGTAAGTAAAAAGTAAAGGTAAAGGTGTCCCATAACCTGTGTGGTCGTAGGGAACCAAGGCATCAGATACCTCAGCTTCTCTAAGGGCCAGCATATTGTGGGTGGCACCCATCTCCTCTCCCTTGCTGCTTTACCTTCCCTAACCCTCAAGAGGGCAGGTACCCATTTACAGCTGGGTGAACTGTACTGAAGCCAAGGCATGCAAACGGTCACCCATCCACTTGATAATCATGCTCGATGCTGCTTAACTTTGACTTAGGGAAAACGAGCGCTCTAACCACTTAGCTATCCTGCCTCCCAAAACAGGCACAGCTGAACATTGCTAGTGAAGAGCTCAAGCATCAGTGCAGGGCCACCTGAGAAAGGTGACCTTACAGCAGCCACAGACTGATTGTGAGTAGCCTGTGAAGTGCTGGCAGGCTAAAGCGCAGCAGAATGAGCTGAGGTGTTGCTTTAGGTGTGGTTAGGTTCAGCGGCATGGGAGCAGCTGTGAAGATATACATGTCAAAGAATAGGACGAAAAACAGAGAAGCAAGCAAACAAAAAACAAACAAAAAAACCACCAAAAACAAAAGAAAGCTAAAGAAACAAAATGTTGATACAAAACATATAAAAATGATCTGTAATATTTTCAATTTATCTGAATCAAATCTTATACCATGAAGGAAAAAAGGGGCATTAAAAATGCACTCTCTCTCTCTCCCTCTCTTTCTCTCTAACACACCCACCCACACACCAAATGCACAGCATGATGCAATCGTTAGACGTTAGGTGCAGCAAAAAGAAAAGCTGTGAGTGAGTTTGATCCAAAAAAAAAAAAAGGTGTACAAAAAAACTACCAGGCACTAGCAGCTTCAAAACCCACTACATTCCTTTTTTCTCTCACCTGATAAAACTCAACCGACGTCAAAGTTTCAGCCAGTTTGTCAGAACTCTGAAATACAATGTGGGGCATACCTAGATGCATAAGAACCTATTTTCTGTAACTCTGAAATATAATGCGGGGAATACCTAGATGCATAATAGCCTACTTACTGTAACTACAATGTGTGGCATACCTGGGTGCATAAAAACCTACTTACTGTAACTCTGAAACACAATGTGTGGCATACCTAGATGCATAAGAACCTACTTTCTGTAACTCTGAAATATAATGTGGGGCATACCTAGATGCATAATAGCCTACTTACTGTAACTACAATGTGTGGCATACCTGGGTGCATAAAAACCTACTTACTGTAACTCTGAAACACAATGTGTGGCATACCTAGATGCATAAGAACCTACTTTCTGTAACTCTGAAATATAATGTGTGGCATACCTCGGTGTTTAAGACCCTGCTAAGTTTAAGTCTGAAATATAATGTTTGACATATCTACAAGCATGAGAACCTACCTACTATAAGTCTGAAATATGATGTGTGGCATAGACATATGACAACCAACTTACTTTAAGTCTGAAATATAATGTGTGGCTTATCTAGATGCATGGGAACATACCATGAATCTGAAATATAATGTGTGGCATACTTAGAAACATGACAACCTGCTGTGAGTCTTAAACATGATGTCTGGGATACCTAGAATGCAGCGCATGAGAACGTACTTAATACAAGTCTGAACTATAATGTTTGGCACACCTAGGCATACGATTCCCTACAAGTGCTACTGTTGTCTCCTCTGTTGCTACAGTAGATACGTATGAATACATGAACCAGGACAGCAGTCTTCAACTTGGAACCCCTGAACTGAACATAAGAGATCATTTTTCCCCCTTTCAACAGGAAAAAAGGTTCCTGAAAATGAAAGACAGAAATACTGTCTTTACCATCACATGTGTTAAAGGGAATACCAGTTCAAACATTTTGCATAAGATTTTAAAGTTTTTTGAAGGGAGCATCAAGTTAAGACAGATTAACAAATACTTATGATCATGCACAGCGTGAAAATCCAGCATAACTCAGTCAAGGGTCCAGGGCAAAAATTATCCCCTTCCTTTTACCAAGTGCAAGTATGGTCAGTGTCTGATACAGGTAATTAGCACCAGCTGGGCTGGGCTGGATAGCAGCTGAATAGAGAAATGAAAGAGGGGGAAACTGACAGCTGTGCATGTTACATTCGTTAAAAGAATTCAAAGTAAAAGAAACATGAGTTCCTGTTTAGTTTTTTTTTGTTTTTTTTTAAAATGGTGCAAAGTCGCAGTACTGAAGGTTCCACAGCTAGAATTGATTCACGGCAGGAAGAGTGGCTGAATACTTCTAGTGAAAACCCTTTCCGTTTAGATACAATCTATTCTCTACAAATTTATTTTTAAAAAAGAAAACACAAAAGATAAAAACCCTTGACTGAAAAAAGCTAAAACTCCACCATGTACCACAGAATAAGATGACAACATTGACTTCTGTACTATTGTCAACTCAAAAAAATCCAATATTGATGCCATCTCAAAACCAAAGCCACAAAGTCAACTGGAAGCATGAAATCTGTACATGAACACAACACTGCAATGCTATCATCTTAAGTGACACTCAAAGCAGCTTGGAGACAATAATATACAAAGACTGAGAGACATATATGTACAGCAAATCTACAGGAAAAACATTGGGTCAATGTACAAAGGAATGATTTCTGAGTGTTGGACATGATCTACTGTGTATGTAGTGTGTGAGCATTAATGTTTGTGTGTGTGTGTGTGTGTGTATGTGTGTGTGTGTGTGTGTGTGTGTGTGTGTGTGTGTGTGTGTGTGTGTGTGTGTGTGTGTGTGTGTGTGTGTGTGTGTGTGTGTGTGTGTGTAGGTGTGTGCATGCGTGTGTGTTTCTGTGTGAATATGCACATGTGACTGTGCATGGTGCATGCATTTATATGTATTGCATGTAACATTTATCCACTCAGTTGCATGACTGTGCCAGAAACTTGAACAAAAACGCCGTACACACACTGCATCAAAAATATGACATCACATTTTTACATTTTTATGTATGCATATCCAGAAATGAATGATAGAAGAGGAAGAGTGTATGTGTTTAATCCCCCCCCCTCCCCCCCCACAGCACAATTCCTTGTGTACTCTTCTCTTTGTACCCATACAATGTCTGAGCACACGGAGAGAGTTTTGACTGAAACTACCTTTTAAAGGAATGGAGGAAGCTGGTTGCAAAATCTTCAATGGTGTCCCCGACGGTGTACAGGACTACAAGATAGGTAAAAGTATGAGGGTGATGTCCTTTTAAAACAATAAGCCCAACTGGAGGCACTCTTACTCAAACCCAATAGTTTTCTTTCTCTAAATGATTTCGTTTGTTTTGTTCGGTTTAATTCATTTCTGGCTTTTTGTTGTTGTTGTTGTTGTTGTTTTGAGGATTGGTGGAGCTTTATCATCATTTTTTTTTTTTAATTTCCTTTGACTGGTTGATTGATTGATTAACTGATTGATTGATTGATTGATTGATTGATTGATTGATTGATTTTGAGTTTGATAACTCTTAGGACAAAGGCTCACCTTCTGAAGTTGTTCAGCAAGGGCGCGGCACTCCTGTTCCTTGCTTTTCAACAAACCCTTTAGTTCTTCCAGCTGCAAAACACACACACACACACACACACACACACACAGACACACACACACAAACAAAACAGTAGAGCAAAGTAGATCGGAGTCACACTCCACTAAACAGTATAGTATGATATCATGGTAAAGTACATAATATAGTGCAGTACACATGTGTACCTGGAGACAGACCGTTCAGAAAGGTCTCTCCAAGTTCAAAGAGACATTTGCTCAGCAGCACGAGGCAAAGAGAATGAGAAGAAAGGCTGCAGACCAGGCAGACAGACCAGCCTCAGACTTCATCTGTGCCCTCTGCCATAGGGACTGTCTGTCATTCCCGTGTGGGACTGGCCTTAAGCCACAACCAACGCTATACCAGAATTATCACCTAGAGTGCAACTCCATAATCTTAGGAGACTGAAGGCTGCCAATAAACATGTCTAGTAAGTATGCATAATTCAGGATGGTATCGAGTCATATTAAAGCAAAAGAGTGGAGATATATATAAGCTCCAGTCTATGCAATAAATTCTGAGCTATGGAGCACAATCTTGACAGTGGTAGTGGGGAATGTGGCCTCAATCAGGCAGGCTGTGAACATTATTCTACAATGCACAGAGAAGGTGAAGTGTATATTGAGAGAAATTAGAACCACCACCCAAGCCAAGGTAAAAGCCTACAAGTATGATTTGCTGGTGGGTCCCATTTTTGTAACACAGTATGGCACTCTTCCTCTTTCTCAAGGTGGGCAGTTAGGAAAAAAAACAAACCCACCTGACATCACACATAGTATAGCTTCAGCAATGATGCAACCAAGCCCATCATAAAATGTTATGTTGAGATTACCTTCAGCCATGATAAGCTTTTACCACAACAACCTGCACTCTCCAGTACTAAAGGAGACAAAAAAATCATCTGAAGCCAGAATACGGCTGCCTATGTGGCAAGATATTAGAAAACAGCCACACATTGATACAAGTAAACTTCTCATCCAGTGTGTTCTTTACAGTCTCACAGTGATTCCCACATGAGATACATGGGGAGGCACAGTGCCTATTCTGAGTGACTCCTCCCCCCCCCCCCCCCCCCCCCCCCCCCCCCACATGCCTATTGTGGGTGACCCCCCCCTCCCCTCCCCCCTGGGGTGTTCAGCTGGGGAACACCCAACCACCACCACCACTAACAACAGTAGGATTTAATGTAACACTTAGTGGCAACGTGACGTATGTTTGTTTACATACATCACATATACCCTTTTCTGTTCATAAATAAATTTGTAAAAATAACAAAAAAAATTTTTTAAAAGATAATGATAATAATAATAATCATTTAAAAAAAAAAATCTTTCTGCACCTTTCCCCCCCTCCACATACATATTGCAATCAAGGTGTAGATTTTTCAGTCACCATAAACCACATGTGAAAGATTTTTAGGGTGAGCAGAGAGTACCATTATCTTTAATCTAATTTAAACATGGTTGATTGGATTCATGATTACATCTTAAACATTTTTGCGTAAGTGCATTAAGTGGTTTTTCAACTGATTTTTTAACTGATTTTTATTTTTAATACATTTTAAACGTTTTGGGAGCTTGGGAGCTTGTGTGTGTGTGTGTGTATGTGTGTGTGTGTGTGTGTGTGTGTGTGTACGTGTGTGTGTGTGTGTGTGTGTGTGTACGTGTGTGTGTGTGTGTGTGTGTGTGTGTGTGTGTGTGTGTGTGTGTGTGTATGTGTGTGTGTGTGTGTGTGTGTGTGTGTGTGTGTGTGTGTGTGTGTGTGTGTGTGTGTGTGTGTGTGTGTGTGCGCGTGTGTGAGTGAGTGAGTGAGTGAGTGAGTGAGTGAGTGAGTGAGTGAGAGAGTAGGTGAGTGAGTGAGTGACTTCAGACTTCAGACTTCAAATAATTTAATGTTCATAAGTCTTCAGACTCCTAACATTTTGCACTCTAACTCATGCAATTTCCAGCGGTATGCAGATTGCCTGGATTGGCATACAAAATATGAATAATAATGTATTGTGTGATACAAATTAAGATATCATGATCACTTGTGCATGTCTCGCTCAAATTTTTTGGCACACTCATAGTTGATTTTGTACGCATGCAACCCCCCCCCCCCCCCCCCACATGTGCACCCATGCAGTTCGTGCGCGTGCACACACACACACACGCACGTACGCACACACGCACTCACACGCACGCCGCACTCACCCGCACGCACGCACTCACACGCACGCACGCTCGCACGCACGCTCGCACGCACACACACACACACACACACACACACACACACACACACACACACACACACACACACACACACACACAGAGGATTCTGGCCTTTGGCCCTCTTCCAACATGATTGATGGTTTTTCAGGAAGTCAGGAATTTCTTTTAGTTAGCTAGTATCTTTAACACCTCTCTCTTATTCACAGCATGGTAAATAAACTGAGCCAGGTTTTGCATGAACAGTGAGTCACAGTTGGTCATTATATCACAAAATAAGCTTTCATCTAGTTGATTATCCCCTAAATATTTGTTCCTTAGTTCTTTGTAATTATGACATGTACAAATCAAATGGATTTCATTTTCTATTTCATTTTGACAGAAACTACACAGCAAAACTGAAGGATCATCCCGTGCATAACGAAAAGTATTTGCGTTCAGGGGAAGAACCCCCATTCTGGCTTTGGCAAGAGTGTCTCGAAAGTGTTTAACATTTAAGGTATCAACATAAGGTTCAGTCATGAAGTTTGATTTAAAAGATGCATACAATGAAAACCTTTCGCTATTGTTAAGTGCATCCGACCAATCACTAATGAAATTTGTCACAAGGCGTTCTTTCAACAATGAAAAGAAACTCCGTTCATTCCCGACACCCTGGTTTAACCATGCAAATCCCAAACCACATTTTTCTAATATAGTTCTCAATCTGTATGCCCAACATACAAT
>CM060338.1:20550098-20555098 GCA_030674155.1 Stramonita haemastoma
GGAAAGCATAGCGCTTGGACTCGGAAGCCCCCCCTCCTCCTCCTAGCACTCTCTTTCCGCGGGACCCCACAAACCCTTGGAGAAAGCGCTTGGATTCTAGGGGTGCCCCTTCCAGCAGTCTCTTCCCCCGGGACCCGACAAAGCCCTGGACGAAACGCTTGGACAGGAGGGCGTCGTCCTGGGACGCTTCTCGTCTGCTGTGCATGAAGTCGTCCGTCAGGGGTGTTCTCTTTCCGCGTGAGGCGACGAAGCCCTGGATGAATCGTTTGTAGAGCTCCGGGGACATCATGCCTCGCTCCATCAGTCTCTTCTGCGCCGCCATTCTCAGACTCGGGGCCGCTGCTCTGCGATTGGCTGATTCTGCCATCGCTTGGTCGTCGTCCACTTCCGTTTGGACGCTCCGGACCCAGGTATGCTGAAGGGAGAGAAGGGAGATATATGTATAATATAATATTATATATTTTTCTTTGTTTGAATCTTTTTTTTTCTTTGTTTTGAATCTTTGAATGACATCAATTCTATGATGAGAATGAAGCAACTGGTTACCTGCACTTGTTTTTCTTCACTATATTTTCTCAATTATTTTCTCAATTATATATATATATATATATATATATATATAGAGAGAGAGAGAGAGAGAGAGAGAGAGAGAGAGAGAGAGAGAGAGAAGTACACAGTGCACAAATCCAACATCACTTAGTAGTAGGGCTACTTGACAAGAGTGTCTAAATTTAGCGTGTGCTTTCCTCTTCCTTTTAGCTAGTCCAAGTGTGGTCAGCTCCTGCTATAAATAGCACCAGCTGGTCACAGCTGGCCATAGCTGGGCTGGGATGGGATGGGATAATTAACAGCTGAGAGGAGCTGAAAGTGAGTGGGGGGATACTGACAGCTGTGAGTAGGCACCCATCAGTCTCGGAAGACTTATGGAGGAGTTGCGGCTCTAGGCTTTAGAGCGCAAAGTCTGGGTGAGTAAGTAGGTATGGAGGGCAAGCTGTTACCTATGCAGCAGACCCCCCCCCCCCCCTCCCCCCTCTCCACGCCACTGGAATGGTCTATTGGAAAGGCAATCGCCGATACGGATGGTTCCAGTACCGTCGCAGGAGCCACCAGTAGAGCCTTGACAAGAGGGCTAAATTTAGCGTGTGCTTTCCTCTTCCTTTTAGCTAGTCCAAGTGTGGTCAGCTCCTGCTATAAATAGCACCAGCTGGTCACAGCTGGCCATAGCTGGGCTGGGATGGGATGGGATAATTAACAGCTGAGAGGAGCTGAAAGTGAGTGGGGGGATAATTACAGCTGTGAGTAGGCACCCATCAGTCTCGGAAGATTATAGGGGAGTTGCGGCTTTCCCCCCATCCATTAGACCATGAGTGGTGGTCTGGGCGCTCGTCTTTCGGATGAGACGATAAACTGAGGTCCCGTGTGTTACGCATCATTATTTAGAGCACGTAAAAGAACCCACGGCAACAAGAGGTTTGTCTCTGGCAAAATTCTGTAGAAAAAGCCCACTATGATAGGGAAAAATATACAGTTCCAGACAGGAAAAAGAAAAAAAATTATAGGTAGGCGATGCACTTGTGGCAACGTGCTCTCCCCCGGGGAGAGCAGCCCGAATTTCACTCAGAGGAATCTGCTGGGACATAAAGTGGTATAAAAAATATATAATAAAATTAATATGAAATAAAATATATATATGGTAAAGGTGTCGCATAACCTACGCGGTCGTAAGGGAGCGAGGCATCAGAAACCTCAGCTTCTCTAGGGGCCAGCATGTTGAGGGCGGCGCCCATCTCCTCTCCCTCGCTGCTCTATTACCTTCCCTGAACCCTAAAGAGGGCAGGTACCCATTTACAGCTGGGTGAACTACTGGGGGGGTGGGGGGGGGAACTGTGCTGAAGCCAAGCTTGGCGCGCAAAACGGTCACCCATCCAACTGGTAACCACGCTTGATGCTGCTTAACTTTGACTTGGGGGAAAGCGCGCGAGCGCTCTGACCCTTTAGCTATCCAGACAGACAGACAGACAGACAGACATAAAAAAACAGATGGCTACCTTTTTTAAAAATAAAAAATTATAAAGACAGACAGACAGACAGACAGACAGACAATAACAAAAAAAAAAAAAAAAAAAAACAGATGGCTACCTTTTTGGGGCTTTCGTCCTCGGGAACGGTGTGTTGAGCAAAGGTCAGCAGGAAATGGCACATCACCATAGTGACCACTGCCGTCACCTTATGACCAGCCAGGCCGCACAGTGACCAACTGAAACATAAGGTAGAAGAAAATTCATGATTGAAGATTTTCAATCAGCCTGAGCCAATTTTGGGTACCTTCTTGATTTGATTTGATTTGATTTATTCTTTTATATCGAGGAGAATGGAATAAGCACTATTGTGCTTTTTTTTTACGTCCAAATTATAAAAAAACAACTTTATTATCTCATAGAGAAATTCACGTGTCCCCGTGTGTATGCAGTTTTATATATGTCATCTGTTCCGTGTGTGTGTGTGTGTGTGTGTGTGTGTGTGTGTGTGTGTGTGTGTGTGTGTGTGTGTGTGTGTGTGTGGTGTGTTTGAAGACTCAGTGTGACCCTGTGAATTTTTTTTCTATTTATGGTATTTTGAATTGTGAATAAATTGTGACCCTCGAGTGTTGTGTTGTTGTGTGGTGTGATGGAGAGAGGAACTAGCTGAATATCATCCGTTAGAGAAAATGTTTAAACATCATCCGTTGGAGGAACTAGCTAAACATCATCCGTTGGATAACTGGTTAAACATCATCCGTTGGATGAACTAGCTAAACATCATCCGTTAGAGGAACTAGCTAAACATCATCCGTTAGTTCGTTAGAGGAATTAGCTAAACATCATCCGTTAGAGGAACTAGCTAAACATCATCGTTAGAGGAACTAGCTAAACAGCATCCGTTAGAGGACCTAGCTAAACATCATTTGTTAGAGGAACTAGCTAAACATCATCCGTTGGAGGATCTAGCAAAGGATCATCGTTAGAGGAACTAGCTAAACATCATCATCCGTTAGAGAAACTAGCTAAACATCATCCGTTAGAAGAATTAGCTAAACATCATCCGTTGGATGAACTAGCTAAACATCATCCCTTAGAGGAACTAGCTAAACATCATCCGTTAGATGGAACTAGCTAAACATCATCATGCGTTAGAGGAACTAGCTAAACATCATCATCCGTTAGAGGAACTAGCTAAACATCATCATCCGTTAGAGGAACTAGCTAAACATCATCCGTTCGAGGAACTAGCTAAACATCATCCGTTCGAGAACTAGCTAAACATCATCCATTAGAGGAACTAGCTAAACATCATCCGTTCGAGGAACTAGCTAAACATCATCCGTTAGAGGAACCAGCTAAACATCATCCGTTAGAGGAACTAGCTAAAACATCATCTGTTAGAGGAACTAGCTAAACATCATCCGTTGGATGAACTAGCTAAACATCATCCGTTAGAGGAACTAGCTAAACATCATCATCCGTTAGAGGAACTAGCTAAACATCATCCGTTGGAGGAATTAGCTAAACAATATCCGTTGGATGACTAACTAAATTTATTTTATGTATTTTATTTTATTATTTTAAAAAGTGGTAAAAAATAAAGTAAGATAAAATAAAAAATAATAAATAAATAAATAAATAAATAAAAGCTATCTTTGTTAACAAAAGTATGTTTCCAAACACAGTCAACCCTGTTTCTATTTCTTTTAAATTTTTGATCCATTATGAAAAATACACTGTCTTCTTTATGAATCATACAGTACATAGCACAACTAAGATGAAAATTTGCCAGAATTTTGAGCAATAGGATCAGACCAAAATCTGATTAATATTGAATCAATCATAACAGAAAGGAGGCCTATGCCAGTTTCATCATAATGAAACGCAAAAAAAAAGAATGTGAGGAAGAAGAATGCAAAGAAGAAGAAGAAGAAGAAGAAGCAGAAGAAGAAGAAGAAGAAATATTGCTAAAGAGAATTGCGAAAAAAAAATTGAAAAGACGAATTGCGAAGAAGAAGAAGAAGATGAAGAAGAAGAAGAAGAAGAAGAAGAAGAAGAAGAAGAAGAAGAAGAAGAAGAAGATGAAGAAGATAAAGAAGAAGAAGATGAAGAAGAAGAAGAAGAAGAAGAAGAAGAAGAAGAAGAAGAAGAGAAAGAAATTTGTTACCCGTTTCTTTCTTACCGTAATAGTTGTACTTTAGTTATTTTCTCTTTACTTGATTTATCCTACCTTAACTTTATTCATCCTCTCTCTCTCTCTCTCTCTCTCTCTCTCTCTCTCTCTCTCTCCCCCTCTCTCTCCTCTCCCTCTCTCTCTCTCTCTCTCGTTCCTCTCTCTCCCTCTCTCTCTCTCTCTCTCCCCTCTCTCTCCTCTCTCTCTCTCCCTCTCTCTCTCTCTCTCTCTCTCTCTCTCTCTCCTCTCTCTCTCTCTCTCTCCTCTCTCCTCCTCTCCTCCCTCCCCTCCCCCCCTCCCTCTCTCCCTCCCCTCCCTCCCCTCTCTCTCTCTCTCTCTCTCTCTCTCTCTCTCTCTCTATCTCTTCTCTCTCTCTCTCTCTCTCTCTCTCTCTCTCTCTCTCTCTCTCTCTCTCTCTCTCTCTCCTTGTTTCGTTTTGTTTGTTAAATTCATACATGATTTTGCTCTTTAAATTGCATATTTTAATGTGAACATATAATATTGCCAATACGTGCATACCAAAAAGACTCGCTTATCTGCTCATGCTTCTTTCTTTCTTTCTTTCTTATTCATTTGCTTTGTTTCTCTCTTTTTTTTTCTTTCTTTTTATCTCTCTGCCAGTCTGTGTGTAAATGTCTGTATGTCTTCTTTCTATTTCTTTCAAAACACACAAACACACACACAACAGATGACAATATTTACATAACTACATAATAACAGGGACTGGATGGGAAAAAAAAGCACACGAGTGCTTATCCCATTATCCTCGATATAAAAGAATAATATTTTAAATTTTAAATTTTGTT
>CM060338.1:20580098-20587598 GCA_030674155.1 Stramonita haemastoma
GAGAGAGAGGAGGGAGGGAGGGAGGGAGGGAGGGAGGGAGGGAGGGAGGAGGGAGGGAGGAGAGAGAGAGAGAGAGAGAGAGAGAGAGAGAGAGAGAGAGAGAGAGAGAGAAATCGAACTCGAACTCGAACTCGAACTCGAACTCGAAAGGTTTATCTCAAAAAGGCCATTGGCCCATACTTGAAGGGAGTTGCCGAACTGGTCTAAATTTTGGTGGGGGTATAAAAAAAAAAAACAGCAACAAATTTATTGTGTGACAAAAAAGTCAGTTATAAAAATATGCCTTGAGAAAGCAATACATCTCTTATTTTGACACCTTTACACAACCATAAAGTCAGGCTGCGAAACAACCTCAGGCTGACTTGACGCCATGAGTAAACAGAGTCTAAAAGAATTAGGCTGTCTACTCTATTTTACAGGGATGTAACTCTGCCTAATATCCTCTAACACTGGACAGCATAACACAAAATGTACTTCATACTCCGGTGCTTGCTTACATAATAGGCATAGTAACCTGGGGTCATCAACATCATATTCTCTTTATCTGAATTTATGAACATTAATTAATTTTTATACATGGTACACCAGGTCTAAACTTAGACATAACTCTTTTCAAATGAATGTCCATATCAAGTTTTACATAAGGTTTGACAACATGCGAACTTATAAGTTGTTTGATATCTTTCACTGGTTTGGAGAGAGAGACAGACGGACAGACAGAGACAGACAGACAGAGACAAAGACAGATAAAGATACAGAGGCAGACAGATAATCAGACAAAGCGAGAGATAGAGACCATAATTATGAGTGCTTATTCCGTTATCGTCGATATAAAGGAATAATGATTTTAAAAAAAAAGAAAGAAAGAAAGAAATCATGATTTTTTATAAATCAATCAACTAATGACCTGAATCAATAAACTACCGTCGCGATCGTTCGTTTCTTTTTCTACTGAATCAAAACCATCACACATGCGCACGGTCGGAATGCGGCTACCTAAATGATAGGGGAAGGAGGAGAAGTAAGTAACAGTAGTTGCATACACCAAAATCTCACCATTGGTAACACTCAGATCTCTATCCGAGCAAACACACACAAAAAAAAACAATCATTCAAACCCTTTAGCAATCACAGAAAGCAGTTTTCTCTCTCTGAAAAAAAAGAAAAACTGGTTAGGACACACACACAACACACAACAACAGGTATAAAACAGATGACCACAGAAATAAAATTACTTTTTTTTTTTGCTTTTAACATGGAAAAAAAAACTTACCTTGAAGTTAAAGACCTCATACTTGCAAACGGCGTAGAGGACAAAACTGGCGTATCCAGTCAACAGCAATAAGAGAAGAGACCAGAAGAGAAGAGAGGGGGAGGAGCGAGGTGGAGGGAGACAAAACCCGAAACAACAGCACTCAGTAACTTTCAACTGTCTTCAAAACAATTTTCGAAAAACCTCACTAAAACTCAATCTACTAAAACAAACAAAACGGACCTTTAGTTTTCAAAAAGCATTTTTTTAAAAACTGTTTTTCTTAGACGCTTGAAAAGACTCGGTTTCTAGTAGTAGTTCAAAGACCAAAAAAAAATTCCTGGAAAGTTAACTCGTGGCTAAAATAAAAGTCTTTGCTGGGTATAAAACTCTCTCAGTAAAAATGTTCTGCCGAGATGCTAGAGAGAGAGAGAGAGAGATCAATGGCGTTGTTCTTGCTTTGCTTGGCTGGCTTGGCTAGAGAGAATGGAAGTGAAGGCTACTAGCAAAAGCGGCTGTAATGTCTGTGACTCTCTGTCTGCCTGTGCTGCTCTTGTCTAAAGGCTGTGGCAGGCAGACTGAGGGAGTTATATGCTACAGGGTCCGCCCACCCAACCCACCCACCCACGGCGCTAGCTCGCTAGGCTATCGGTGCCCCCATCTGCTTTGGGTTTTAGTCGTCGTCGTCGTTGTCGTTGGTGTAGTTGTTGTTATCGTCTTTGTGTTGTTGCGTTGTTGTTGTTGTTGGCGTTGTTGTCGTCGTTGTTGTCGTTGTGGTGGTGGTGGTGTTGTTGTTGTTGGTGGTGGTGGTGGTGTGTGGTGGTGGTGGTGGTGGTGGTGGTGGTGGTGGTGGTGGTGGTGGTGGTGGTGGCGTTGTTGTTGTTGATGGCGTTGTTGTCGTTGATGGCGTTGTCGTCGTTGTTGTTGCTGTCGTCAGCAGGGAGCAACTGAGAGGTGGTAATCAACGTGGAGGTGTTTATTCATGACGTTGGTGGTGGTGGGGTAGGGAGGGGTTGGGGTTAGGGGTGGGGGTAGGGGGTTGGAGGGTGTGTGTGTGTGTGTGTGTGTGTGTTGCATATGTATGTGTGTGTGCGTGTCTGTGTGTATATGTGTTGTGTGTGTGAGTATATGGGTGTGCGCGCGCATAATTATGTGTGTGTGTTAATTTAGAATCAGTTAATATCTTGTGAACGGCTGCACACGTGTAAATGTTCTAAATGCAAAGCAATTTGGATTTTATTGGCTTTTATTAACAAGATTCAACACAATACCAAATCCGTATATTATCATCTCTGATTTCACACCTGTCACAGCTTGTCTAAATTGGTATGCATTCTCTCACACCAAAACGGGACATGATCTCACACCCATCAAAGTCGGTCTTCACTTGTATGCATTCTTTCACACCGAAATGGACATGGTATCACACCCATCAATGCCTGTCTAAAATAAGAAGATAATAGATCCTGGCGTCAGCTTGGGCTGTGTGACATAGACACGTGTGGTGTTGGTGAAAATTAATGATTTGAGAAACCTCACTCCATCTTTCAGGGGGTGAAACAAATGATAAAACCCAGCCTCATCACAATTTTTTTTATGGGAATCGAACCAGCAACCTGTCAACTAGAGACCGTACCCAGCACGTCAACTTCTGTACCACAAAGGTTGGCATCAACCGATGGTGTTGTAATGATGAATTTTTAATGCAAAAACTTGAAAAAAAACAATTATGTCCATATCAATTTTCCGATTATGTGGAGAGAGAGAGAGAGAGGAGAGAGAGAGAGAGAGAGAGAGAGAGAGAGAGAGAGAGAGAGAGAGAGAGATAGATAGATAGATAGATAGATAGATAGATAGATAGATAGTACGTACCTACGTACGTGGGTGGGTGGATGGATGGATGGATGGATGGATGGATGGATAGATCGTTAGATAGATCGTTAGATAGATAGATAGATAGATAGATAGATAGATAGATAGATAGATAGATAGATAGATAGATAGATAGATAGATAGATAGATAGAAGAACATCTTGCATCCACGGTAAAACCTGTTCTGCCCCTTGGAAGATTAGGTCATTTGTGCCAGTGGAAACAGAGGACATCATTGAAAAACTGCATGTATATGGGGATTGGATGCAAAGAAAAAAAGTACATGACTGCTAATCCCACTATCCTCAAAATGAATGAAGAGATAAATACAAGAATTAGAAAAAGAGAGCATTTTTCATAACTTTCTTTTTAAGTCATTGTGTTCCCCTAACTTATGTAGTCGTAGGGGAGCGAGGCATCAGAGACCTCAGCTTCTCAGTGGGCCAGCATGTTGAGGGCGGCGTCCATCTCTTCTCCCTCGCTGCTTTACCTTCCCTGACCCTAAAGAGGGCAGGTACCCATTTACAGCTGAGTAAACTAAGGGAACTGCACTGTAGCCAAGGCACGGAAATGGTCACCCATCCACTTGGTAACCACACGATCACGATGCTGTTTAACCTTAGCTTGGGGAAAGTGAGTGCTCTGACCACTGAGCTACCCGTCCCTTTACCTTTAGTCATGGTTTCACCTTCACCTCCACCTGTCCGTAGTCCCGTGGACAGTGGGGGCACCACTGAAGATTTTGCAACCAGTTTTCTCCACTCCCCACGGTCCTCCGCCCTCCGTAGTAGGTCGTTCCACCCAAAGCCTGTCTACCCTTTGATGTTGTCTTCCCATCGTTTCCTCTGTCTACCTCTTCGTCTCCCTCCCCTTACTGTTCCTTGTAAGACTGTCTTGGTCAGTCCAGATGATCGTGTGACGTGCCCGTACCACTTTCGTTTGCGTTTTTTCATGGTTTCGTGGTTTACTATTATTCAAATTATACATTTGACAATCCCTCTGTAGAACATTCCAGTTTTGGGTTGTTGCCATCATTTTTTCAAACCTGCTTTATTAACCGTTCATTGTGTTGTGTTGTTGTTGTTTTTTTATAATTTATTTGTCAATCTACAGCAGTGGATGTACCTATCTTAGGAATTTAAAGCACACATAATTACATGACAGTGACATACAGACTGTTTTTGTCAATGTACAGCAGTGGGTTTAAAGCACATACTTTAATGGTTTAAAGCACATACAATTAAGTGATAATGACATACAGTTTGTTTTTGTTAATCTACTACAGTGAATGGGTCTATCGTAGAAGTACGAGTTTAAAGCACATGTAATTAGATGACAGTAACATACAGGGTTTTTTTTTGTAAATCTACAACAGTGAATGTGTCTATCCTAGGATTTTAAAGCACACATAATTAGATGACAGTGGCATACAGGGAGCGGGATAGCTCAGCGGTCAGAGCGCTCGCTTCCCCCTAGTCCAGTTAAGCAGCGTCGAGCGTGGTTACCAGTTGGATGGGTGACCGTTTGCGCGCCTTGGCTTCAGTACAGTTCCCCCAGTTCACCCAGCTGTAAATGGGTACCTGCCCTTTTTAGGGTCAGGGAAGGTAAAAGTAGTGAGTGAGAGGAGATGGGTGCCACCCTCAATATGCTGGCCCCCTAAATAAGCTGAGGTCTCTGATGCCTCGCTCCCCTATGACTACCTAGGTTATGAAACACCATTACATTCTGTTTTACCTTTTTACAAAAGTGGGTGCGTCTATCTTAGGAATTCAAAGCACACACAGATGACAGTGACATACAATTTCTTTTTGAAAAACAACAACAGTGGATGTGTTTATTTTAGAAGTTTACATCACACATAGATGACAGTGACATACAGATTGTTTTTGTCAATCTACAACATTGCATGTGCCTATTTTAGGAGATTACAGCACACATAGATGACAGTGACATACAAATTGTTTCTGTCAATCTGCAACAGCGGATGCGCCTGTCTTAAGAGTGTAAAGCACACATACATGACAGTGATACATTGTTGTTGTTGTTGTTGTTGTTATTATTATTATTATTAT
The DNA here is from genome assembly GCA_030674155.1 of Stramonita haemastoma. Classification (NCBI taxonomy): domain Eukaryota; kingdom Metazoa; phylum Mollusca; class Gastropoda; order Neogastropoda; family Muricidae; genus Stramonita; species Stramonita haemastoma. The sequence continues at coordinate 20,585,295 of CM060338.1, forward strand.
TATTATTATTATTATTATTATTATTATTATTATTATTATTATCATTATTATTATATTGTTGTTGTTGTTGTTGTTGTTCTTCTTCTTCTTCTTCTTCTTCTTTCTTCTTCTTCTTCTTCTTCTTCTTCTTCTTCTTCTTCTTATTATTATTATTATTATTATTATTATTCTTGTTGTTGTTGTTGTTGTTGTTATCATCATTATTATTATCATCATCGTCATTGTTGTTGTTATTGTTGTTGTCGTCGTCGTCATCATCATTACCACTTCATATCACAGCAGATTTCTCTGCGTGGAATTCGGGCTGCTCTCCCCGGGGAGAGCGCGTCGCCACAAGTGCAGCGCCACCCAATATTTTTCTTTCTTTTTCCTGTATGCAACTGTGTTTGTTTCCCTATCAGTGTGTGTGTGTGTGTGTGTGTGTGTGTGTGTGTGTGTGTGTGTGTGTGTGTGTGTGTGTGTGTGTTTCTGTGTGTGTGTGTGTGTTTCTCTGTGTGTGTGTTTCTCTGTGTTTCTGTGTGTGTGTGTGTGTGTGTGTGTGTGTGTGTGTGTGTGTGTGTGTGTGTGTGTGTGTGTGTGTGTTTTCTCTGTGTGTGTTTCTCTGTGTGTGTTTCTCTGTGTGTGTTTCTGTGTGTGTGTTTTCTCTGTGTGTGTTTCTGTGTGTGTGTGTGTGTGTGTGTGTGTGTGTGTGTGTGTGTGTGTTTCTCTGTGTTTCTCTGTGTGTGTTTCTGTGTGTGTGTTTCTGTGTGTGTGTTTCTGTGTGTGTGTGTGTGTGTGTGTGTGTGTGTTTCTCTGTGTGTGTTTCTCTGTGTGTGTTTCTGTGTGTGTGTTTCTGTGTGTGTGTTTCTGTGTGTGTGTTTCTGTGTGTGTGTGTGTGTGTGTGTGTGTGTGTGTGTGTGTGTGTTTCTGTGTGTGTGTTTCTGTGTGTGTGTTTCTGTGTGTGTGTTTCTGTGTGTGTGTTTCTGTGTGTGTGTTTCTGTGTGTGTGTGTGTGTGTGTGTGTGTGTGTGTGTGTGTGTGTGTGTGTGTGTGTGTGTGTGTGTGTGTTTCTCTGTGTGTGTTTCTGTGTGTGTGTGTGTTTCTCTATGTGTGTTTCTGTGTGTGTGTGTGTGTGTGTGTGTGTGTGTGTGTGTGTGTGTGTGTGTGTGTGTGTGAGTGTTTCTCTGTGTGTGTTTCTCTGTGTGTGTGTTTTCTCTGTGTGTGTTTCTGTGTGTTTCTGTGTATGTGTGTGTGTATTTTTCTCTGTGTGTGTTTCTCTGTGCGTGTGTTTCTCTGTGTTTCTGTGTATGTGTGTGTGTGTTTTTCTGTGTGTGTGTTTCCCTGTGTGTGCGTGTGTGTTTCTGTGTGTGTGTGTGTGTGTGTGTGTGTGTGTGTGTGTTTCTGTGTGTTTCTGTGTGTTTCTCTGTGTGTTTCTGTGTGTGTGTGGGGGGGGGGGGGGTTCTCTGTGTGTTATTCTGCATGTGTGTGTGTATGTGTGTGTTTCTCTGTGTGAGTTTCTCTGTGTGTGTTTCTCTGTGTCTGTTTTTTTTCTCTCTGTGTGTGCGCGCGCAGCACATGTGTGTGTGTGTGTGTGTGTGTGTGTGTGTGCGCGCGGGCGCGCGTAGCACATGTGTGTGTGTTTCTGACTCAGGGGAGAGGTGGTGGACCTTAGGGAGGTGTGGGTGGTGGGCGGCCAGAGGAAAGTGGATCAGGGGTCGCGGGGGGTCACCGACCCTTTGCCCAATCCCCCAAGTGACAGCTGATGTGGAGGAGGGGGCAGGTGTTCTGAGGACTGAGAAGTAAGGACTGTCTACTTTTACTTCTTTTTTAAAATTTATTATTTTATTTTTCTAATTGTTTCAAGGACAGTGGGGAACAACAAAGCACTCCTGAACTTTTGGTTGTTGTTGTTGTTTGTTTTTTTCAACATCCAGTCCCTTGTTGTGTATATTAGGCTGGGGTTTTTTTTTTGGTAAATTTATATCATCTATCCCCCACCAGCACATAAAGGCCTTACGCTTTCAAAAAAAATGGAAGAGATTTTTTTTTTACCATGTGTGCTAGATATTTTTCGTGCGTTCGCACACGAAGCCTTGGTTCATAATCTCATCTGAAAGACTTTTTTTTTTGGGGGGGAGAGAGAGAGAGAGAGAGAGAGGAGAGAGAGAGAGAGAGAGAGAGAGAGAGAGAGAGAGAGAGAGAGAGAGAGAGGCGGGGGGAGTGAAATCGGCACTGATGTTAACTCCAAGGGAGGAAAAAAAATCTACTTGAAACTGGGATTTGAACCCGGGTCAGCAGATCGAGAGCGCAACGCTGTAACCACCAG
>CM060338.1:20610098-20612598 GCA_030674155.1 Stramonita haemastoma
TAATAATAAAACAAAGAAGAAGAAGGTAAAGAAGAATGCAATGAAGAATGCAAAGACAAAGAAAAAGAAGAGTGATACTACTACTACTACTCTTACTATACTATTACTTATGCTCCTGCTGTCGCTGTTGTTGTTGTTGCTGCTGCTGCTGCTACTACTACTACTACTACTACTACTACTACTACTACTACTACTACTACTACTACTACTACTGTTGCTGCTGCTGCTGCTGCTGCTGCTGCTGCTGCTGCTGCTGCTGCTACTACTTCTACTACTGCTGCTGCTGCTGCTGCTGCTGCTGCTGCTGCTGCTGCTGCTGCTGCTACATACTACTACTACTACCACTGCTGCCGCTGCTGCTGCTGCTGCTGCTGCTGTTGCTGATGATGATGATGATGATGATGATGATGATGATGATGATGATGATGATGATGTCTACTGCTGCTGCTGTTGCTACTACTACTACTACTACTACTACTACTACTACTGCTACTGCTGCTGCTGCTGCTGCTGCTGCTGCTGCTGATGATGATGATGATGCTGATGCTACTACTATACTACTACTACTACTACTACTACTACTACTACTACTACTACTACTACTATACTGCTGCTGCTGCTGCTGCTGCTGCTGCTGCTGCTGCTGCTACTACTACTACCTCTATAATATGGAATGTATGTTGTGCTATATAAAACAAAAAACAAAAACAAAAAAACATACAAACAAACAAACAAATCAAATCGCTTGCAATTCAATCCATTCTTGCACACGCAGCCGATCACAAAAAGAGTTTGAACAAACTCAGCACACACACAGCACAGACAGGTCAGAACGAGCGATCAATATTTGCTTCAGGTCTTCAGTCTGGTATTGTTTCTCCCTCATAAAGGAGGAATGAAGAAACTGGATACCTTTTAGGGCTGCTGAACTGCAGAGAGAGGAAGGAGGAGGAGAAAGAGGAGGAGGAGGGATGTGGGGGGGGGAGAAAAAGGGGAGAAAGAAAGAAAGAAAGAGAAGAAGAAGAAGAAGAAGAAGAAGAAGAAGAAGAAGAAGAAGACGAAGAAGAAGAAGAAGAAGAAGAAGAAGAAGAAGAAGAGAAGAAGAACAACAACAACAACAACAACAACAACAAAAACAACAACAAGAACAAGAACAAGAACAAGAAGAAGAACAACAACAACAACAACAGTATCAACAACAACCAGAAGAAGAAGAAAACAATAACAGCAACAACAACAACCAGAAGAAAAGAAGAACAACAACAGCAAGAACCAGACGAAATATCTTTGGCAAAAAACTTAAACGGAGGGAGTTATAACAGAAGTTTTCAATGTATCAACTCATTTACCATATACTTATAAAGGACAAAGTTATTTGGTGAAGTGGTAGGAGAGGATGACCAAAATATACATTTAAGAAAAAAAACAGCATGCACACAGTTCTCGTATTTAGACACCATCCCTGGGGAAAAATTGGGGAGTTGGAGTCCCCAGGGCGGTTCGGGGCTGTAGGTATAAGGCAACGTTCTTGCGGATTATGCAACGGCACTGGAACCATTTGTATCAGCAATTACTTTTCCAATGGACCATTTCAGCGACGTGGATATGAGAGGGGAGTCTGCTGCATAGGTAACAGCTTTCCTTCTATACTGACTTACCCAGGCTTTGCGCTCTAGAGCCTAGAGCACAACTCCATAGTCTTCCGAGACTGACGGATGCTTACCTGATTGGTGAAATCTTAATTTCTCATGAGTGTTGGAGATGTCTGCTCTCCACTGATGACTTTATCTCGCCTTAGTTCAGACTGTTTATCAATCATGTCAAGAACTCTTTATAGGTCAGGTCAGGTCAGGTCAGGTCAACTGTCTCCTTTGCCGCTGTCGTCGGTAGGAGCTCTACGCAATACCACCAGGGTTCTCCATCTCTCTCTGTCTCTGCTGAGCTCTACAATTTCCTGTAGCCCTCCCAGACCACTGATCTCAATGATGTTGACAATGTAGGATGTTAGTGGTTTTGCCTCTTTTTCTTTTGTCCTCAAGCTTACCTCGAAGAACTGCCAACATAAGATGTGTTGGTGTGTTTCTGTTTGCATGACCAACATAATATATCTCAGTGTGTGTTTATCGATGTCAACATTTGTCTTGGCATGGAGGGTTTATCAAGAATGCTTTCGAAAATTAAAATGTTGTTCTTCTACCAGTACATTTTCATGTGAAATACACACACACAACACACACACACACACACACACACACACACACACACACACACAACACACACACACACACACACACAGATATATATATATATATAATATAAGATTTGATAATATATATATATATATATATGTACAAAACACACACACACACACAAAAAAAACAACAATGCGAACACACACGCACGCGCACGCACACACACTTATACACACACTTATAACACACACACTTACACACACACACACACACACACACACACACACACACACACACAACACACACAC
>CM060338.1:20620098-20625098 GCA_030674155.1 Stramonita haemastoma
CAATTAACAGCCAAGAAAGACTGTATAATGTCCCCATGCATTCGTCTCAATTTCGCTATTATTGCAGAGCAACGCTACTGCTTCAATGGCTCTCATAATCTCAACATCTTGCTAGGTAGGTAGGTAGGTACCTGTGCTCAAGATGCCTTCTACTTCTACTCTCTCACCATACGCTGATAATGGAAGCACTTTCCATCCCGAATACTCCCATCAAATGGTCTGAGCAGCCAGATTTGTAGCTTTCTGCCATACTTCGTTATAGGTTTAGCCCAGCCTGCTCGCGAATTTTTTTTTTTCAAATGGCTCATTATCGTGAGACAAAAGTAGTATGGTCTCATAATCCTTGACTATTAATATGAAAATATTTTATAGGATTAAAGCAAGTCGGAAAGCATTTTTTTTTGTTCTCAAATAGTAAATGTAGAAGGGGGGGATATAGATTGGGACGATAGTCTAGTGGTCAGAAGCATTGCGCTCGCAATTTGACGACCCGGGTTCGAGTCCGGTCGAGGAGATTTTTTTCTCCTGGAGTTAACACATCAGTGCTGACTCCACTCTCCCCAAAAGTCCTTCGGATGAGACTTTAAACCGAGGCCCCGTGTGCGAACGCACACAGAACATCTTGCACACGTTAAATCCTGTTCCGCTTTTCGTAAGAAGTAGGCCATCGCGTTCCGGTGGGAGCAGATGACATTTACAAAACTGCATACACACGGGGACTGGATGTAAATAAGCACAAGAGTGCTTATTCCATTATCCTCGATATAAAAGAATAAATAAATAAATAAATAAAAAAAATAAGGTAGATAGGCAAAAATTACGTCAGCGAGAGTGATCTAATGAATGTTTAGGATCCATGAGGGGACGGGATAGCTCAGTGTCAGAACCCACGCTTTCCCCCAGTCAAGTTAAGCAGCGTCGAGCGTGGTTACCAATTGGATGGGTAACCGTTTGCGCGCCTTGGCTACAGTACAGTTCTCCAAGTTCACCCAGCTGTAAATGGGTACCTGCCCTCTTTAGGGTCAGGAAGGTAAAGCAGCGAGGGAGAGGAGATGGGTGCCGCCCTCAATATACTGGCCCCCTAGAGAAGCTGAGGTCTCTGACGCCTCGCTCCCTACGACCACACAGGTTATGGGACACCTTTACCTTTTTACCATTTATGGCTCGTCACACGACCTGTCTTTCTGTCCGTTGGTCTCAGTGTGTATGTCTGTCCGTCTTTCTTCATTCTGTTTGATTCGTCTGTCGCCTTCTCTCTCTGTCTCTCTGTCTCTGTCTCTGTCTCTCTGTGTCTGTGTCTGTCTGTCTGTCTGTCTGTCTGTCTGTCTCTGTCTCTGTCTCTCTGTCTCTGTCTCTGTCTCTTCTCTCTCTTCTTCTCTCTCTCTCTCTCTCTCTCTCTCTCTCTCTCTCTCTCTCTCTCTCTCTCTCTCTCTCTCTCTCTCTTGTGTATAGTGTGGGTGGTGGGCTGTCGGGTGTGTTTGTGGTGTGTATGTGTGGTGTGTGTGTGGTGTGGTCGCGCGCGCTCGCGCGTGTGTGTGTGTGACGCACGCGCGCATGCTGCGTGTGTGTGTGTGTGTGTGTGGAGAGAGAGAGGAGAGCGAGAGAGGGAGAGTAGATGAAGAGAGAGAGATGAGAGAGAGAAACACTTGCAGTATGTGAATAAAATACAAGCTTACTTCTGTCTCTGCCTTCAACCCATTTTGAATTTTTTTGTTGTTGTTTGGTTGGCTGGGATTTTGTTGTTTTTTTTTTTGGCAGGGGTTTTTTTTGTGTTTTCAATAATCCTGCAAATATAGACAATGTTGACATTGCCTGAAGAGCTAGCTGTAAACTGATTCAGTGTACAGCGCTCACTGTTCGTGTCAAATCTTGTTATTACACTACCCCAAAGGTTGAACATTTCATTTGGAGTCCCCTTTTTTCTTTGAGTTTTGATTTAATATAATAAACAAATCCAAACTTTTTTTTTTTAAAGCAGAGAGAGAAAAAAAAGTTTGATTATTAAAAAAGGGTTGGAAAGAGTGGTTGTGGTGGAGAGAATGTTTAGAGAAAAAAAAGGAAAGAAAATGAAAAAAAAAAAGAATCAACGAATTGTGTGTTTTATTTATTTATTCTTTTATTTAGGATAATGGAATAAGCACTCATGTGTTTTTTTACATCCGGTCCCCGTGTGTATGCAGTTTTGTCGATTTTTTGTCATCCGTTCTCACTGACACACAATGGCCTACTTTTCCGGAAAGCGTAACGGGGTGTGTGGGTGTGGGTGGGTGGGTGGGTGGGTGTGTAAAATGACAAAAAACAGAGAGTATGGACATGGAAAATAGAAACATAAAAGCTGTTTAGATCAAACCACACACACGCACACATACACACACAACCCCCCACCACCACCCACCTACACACACAACACACACAACACACACAACTCACCCCCCCCCCACACACACACACACACACATAACTCCTTCCCCCAACACACAAACACACAGAACTCCCCACACACAACACACACACACGCAACTCCCACCCCCCCTCACACACACACACACATACACCCCACCCTCCACCCACACCACCACCATCCCCCACACATGCAAACCCATACACCCCCCCCCCCCCCCCCCCCACACACACACACACACACACCCACTAAAACAGTCATACCAGCAAAAGGAACACCACCACCAACAACAACACCACCAACAACAAAAACACACAAAAACCATCAATGCAGCAGCAGTAGTAATAGACAAAAACGACAGCGCTGGATGGATGGATGGAGAGACCTGTCCTATAATCATTCATTGTTGTCCATCCTGCAGATCTTCTGTATGTATACAAAACTGGATACTTCTCCTCCTAACTCCTTCACGCTCCTCCTCCTTCTCTTCTTCACATCTTCACAGCAAGACCTGTCAACCCTGTCCGTTTGGAGTCCTCTATCTCTACTGGCAGAGACAAGCAAAACGGTGAAAAGAGGAGGGAGGAAAGGAGAGGGGAGAGGAAGGAGTAGGTGGAGGGGGAGGGAGGAGGAGGGGAGAAGGGAGGAGGAGGTGGAGGGGGAGGAGAAGAAGAGGAGGAGGAGAAAGAAGAAGAGTAGGAGGGGAGGAAGAGGAGGAGGGGAGGAGGGAGGAGGAGGAGGGAGGGGGAGGTGGAGGAAGAGGAAGAAGAAGAAGGAGAAGAAGAAGAAGAAGGAGGAGAAGGAAGTGGAGGAGAAGAAGAAGAAGAGGAGGAGGAGGAGGAGAAGAGAAGAAGAAGAACAACAACAACAACAACAACAACAACAACAACACAACAACAACAACAGGAGGAGGAGGAGGAAGAAGAAGAAGAAGAAGAAGAAGAAGAAGAAGAAGAAGAAGGAGGAGGAGGAGGAGGAGGAGGAGGAGAGGAGGGAGGAAGAAGAAGGAAGAAGAAGAAGAAGAGAAGAAGAAGAAGAAGAAGAAGAAGAAGAAGAACAACAACAACAACACAACAACAACACAACAACAACAACAACAACAACAACAAGAGAAAAAGAAGAGGGGAGGACGAGGAAGAGGAGGAGGAGGAAGAAGAAGAAGAGGTTGAGGAGGAAGAGGAGGAGAGAAGAGGAGGAGGAAGAAAAAGAAACTGCACAGCGATTGACAGAAAAAGAAACATGAACAGAACTATAGCATGTTCTGTACAGATAGAGGGTAGCTCCATCCATCATCATTCATACGCCCGCCCCGCAGACAAAATGGACAGACGATGGTTTGTAGACTATGGAGTTTTTTTTTATACAGATAGCACAGCAGTACACCTCCCAAAAAGAAACCTGAAGTACTGCTTGAGTTTGAAAACGGACCCTGGTATAGAATGAATAGGGCATGCAGCTTCTGAAATCGTACATGGATGACAGCTTAAAGTGGGGGTGGGGTGGGGAGTGGGGGTAAGGGTGAGGGTGGGGGTGGATCTCGTGAGTTCATCCTGATCAAATCAATAATCAATAACGGACGCCATAGCCGAGTGGTTAAGATAGTCTGACTTCAGTCCCGTGTGTGGGTCTATGAAGTTGTGGGTTCGAATCTCGGTGAATATGGTGAATGATGCGTAGGGTTTTTTTTTCGAAATTCCATGTCAACTTTTAAACGCAGTCCTGCCAGTGCCATCATTTTCTTCGTATTTCAGACATGTTGAAAATCGAACATGCATGTTTTAAAGATCGATCCCGTAATTCATGTCAGAGTTGGGAGGTTATGGAAACACGAACATGCCAGCATACATCCGTCCTCGGAGTTTGAATGCAGTTAGTTACCTTCATGGTGGGAAAAACACGGTTGCATACGCAAAATCTCATCACTGGTGAACCTCTGAACTCGAGCCAAGAACTGGGGAAAAAATGATGACAATCAATACTTGCTTCAGTCTTATTGAAGATAGATAGATAGATAGATAGATAGATAGATAGATAGATAGATAGATAGATAGATAGATAGATAGATAGAGAGAGAGAGAGAGAGAGAAGATGATAGAAGATAGATAGATAGATAGATGATAGATAGATAGATAGATAGATAGATAGATAGATAGATAGATAGATAATAGATAGACAGACAGACAGACAGACAGACAGACAGACAGACCTATCTCTCTTCACTTGTTAAAGGGCAACAAGAATAATATGCCAAGACAGAAAAGCGCATTTGCCACACAAGCATGTCTGCTCTTGCTGTTTGAATTTAAACGGTGGATGAGAAGTAGTAACCCTGTGAAATAATCCCAGATTTCTCGCACTAAGGGAAAAAGTATAGAATTCATGGTGGATTATATTTCTCACAAGGTTAATGGTTTCTTTGATGTAAGTACTTCTTCTTCTTCTTCTTCTTCTTATCTTCTTCTTCTTCTTCTTCTTCTTCTTCTTCTTCTTTTCTTCTTCTTCTTCTTCTCTCGTTCGCTTACACTGTCAGATGTGTCTGGAAAAATAATGCATGTCCTTTCCAGCTCCTCTCGTAGCCGTACAGCTTGGTCTGTAGGTT
>CM060338.1:20632598-20640098 GCA_030674155.1 Stramonita haemastoma
TTCTGGGCAATGTGCTCTTAAACATGATACGAGGTGTAGATACAGACGAATGCACTGGGCCTAAGATGCAGTCATTTCTTTGATACACCTAAGATCTGGTTTCTTTGTTTGAGTGGTTTTGTTTTCTAAGAGATCTGCTTCAGCATCATTAATTTTTTTAATTCATTTTTCCTCTTCATCACATAAATTGTCATGTTGTACTGACGCGTACTGTCCTAACAACACATGTACGCACGCACACACATACACGCGCGCGCGCAAACACACACACGCTCGCACGCACCTGCCCCCCTCACTGAATACATGCATAATATGCCCTGATATCTATGAGACAGAGACAGACAGAGAAACAGTCAGCAGGATCATTGCTGAAAGTAGCCTACACATCCACCACCCAAATAAGCCTTTGTTTAAAGAAAAACCCAAACGGTAAAACATTCGTGAGGAGCTGAACAATACCTTGAACTGAACATTGTTGTGCATGTGTTGTGTCCTAAAGTGGTCTATATCCTAAAATGAATACGCTCAAGAGAGGTAAGAACTTCTCCCTGGGTTTTGAAACAACCTTCCCTTTCCTTTACCAGATGGGCTGTCAACGCACAGACTGCAAATTACAAAACAAACGAATCTAAATCTGAAATTCTTCTTGTGAACGTGCATATCAATAGAACAACAGATTGTCCTCGGTAAGTCAAGGAGTCTTGTACACGTTTTGAGTTTGCAGTCTCGACATAGCTTTTATCTTATATAAAGTATCTTTTTATGGCCATCATTTTGGGTGGGTTTTTCAAGTATATCGATAAAAAACGAAGTGCCCGGCAGTTTAGAAATAATTTCCAGTTACATTGTTAAGACCAGGTTTTTGCAATTGAAGGTCTTACTCCAGCTAGGGACAGAAAACACATTTAGCGACACAACAAACACGTGCAAATCGTGTCTCTGTTGCGAGTTCCGGTGAGTTGATTTATTTCTTTTTCTTTTTTTTTTCTCTTGCCATTTCAAACAGCCTGACATCTGCATGCAGTGTGGACCACTTGAACAGCTGGGAAAGCAAAATGTGGGATTTTTAACATCATCGTTTTTGCCTTTGTCTTTTTTATAGAAAGACTATGGTGAAGAGCAGCACTGGTGAGTAATTTTTATTTAGAAGTAGCTACTTAGTAAGTAGGCCATTAGGTACCGATAGTGGTAAGAAACTCACGTAGAGCATGGCAGCAGAGTGTCCTCAGAGGAGAAGCCCCCTTCAAACAAGTGTTTTGGGCCTTTAATCTTCCTTATTTATTTTAAAACTTAGGGGGAAACCCCTGCTTTGTGAATTTCATGACAACTGCTGCCGAGAAATGTTAATCTTGAGTGCAGCGAGTGATTTGGCGCATTCACAAGGACCAGGGCTGAGAGTCTGATCTTGTGTAGTTGTCATAAACCAACCAGGCCTATTCCGTGGTTTTGCAAACTGATTGAAACAGCTGTGTCGTGAACCAAAATGGTTTGGTACTGTCACGAATACGCATCCTTCAAAAACACACACCACACACACACACACACACACACACACACACACACACACACACACACACACACACACACACAACACATCCAGACTTTCAAGGCAAGATTGTTTTTGATTAGGACCTTAAAGCAAGATGTTAAGGGAAGGTTTTTAGTGTGAGCTTAAGATCTTAACCCCTCACCAACCCCCCTCCCCCCCTAAAAAAAAAGCGTAAACCCTTACTCATATTTTTTTTCCATCTCTTGTCCGCCCCCGCCTTCGACATCTACCTGCCAAAGTGTATAGCCTTCGTACGCGCGCGCGCGCGCGCACGCGCGCGGTGTGTGTGTGTGTGTGTGTGTGTGTGTGCGCGCGTGTGCGCGCGCGTGTGTGCGCTTGCGTGTGTGAGTACGTTCCGATTTGCTAGGACCATAGATTGCTATTGATTGCTTGTGTGATGTATAGGTCGAATGCAAGCGCTTTGATTTGTTTTACAAGAGATAGCGCTATATAAGTTCCATGTATTATTATTACTATTATTATTATTATTATTACTATTATTATTATTATTATTATATTATTATTATTATTATTGATTATGTTAATGCTTGAAATGGGAAAGATGTCGAGATGCTCCCCTTCTTCCTACAGCTGATTTATTTTTATTTTTTATATATTGTCAAATAGTGCTATAGAATTGAGAAATAGACATAGATATTTTGGATAAACGATCCTAATATTAAATGGTAGGCAGGCAAGCATCTTTACATCAACAGGTGCAAATGGACATCTTGTGTTTTAAGACATGTTTATGCATTTTCTTGCTGAAAGTTTTAGCAGAGCACTTTTGATGTGATCACAAGAGAACTGACAATAATGTTAAATGGAACGATGTGGTTTTTGCCTGTGGTAATTGTGAATTTTATCATCTTTACAATTTTTTTTCGTTCCGAGGTTCACGCTCCGAGGTTGACTGAAGATGAAATTTTGCATATGCGACCATTTTTGCTCACCACTAAGGTTGTCGCTTTCCGACTTCAAGAATGATGTCTAAACACACCTGTGTGCATGTGGGGGGGTTTTGTGTGTTTTTTTAAAAATATCATCCTTCCTACCGCCACAGAACGGCCTACTCTTCCGGAAGAGGGAACAAGTTTTAACGTGTTGTTGTTATTGTAGTTAATTTTTGCACTTGCTGATATTAAACATTTTTGTCAGCGCAGTTAAGTTTGCTTGACTCTACATTTATGAGTTGGGTTTGGCTTTATCTTGACAGAAAAATGTGGACAATAAGTAAATACGTAAATAATTTGATATCTGAATATAAAAACGTTGCATGTCATTATTGTGTTAAAGAGACTGGAGGATATGAATCTTTTACTACAGCTCCTATCAATGATGTCATTAATGTTGTCCATTACTGGTAATTGGGAGGATCGATGGTCTAGAGATTGATCCCCGTTTATTGCCCGAAACTTTATCCCGTCCACTAGACTGTGAGTGGTGGCCTGCATACAAGTCTTTCGGAACGGATGGTGAACAAGGTCCTGCGTGCAGCACACATTCAGCGCACGTAAAAGAACCCACGACACCAAGAAAGAGATCTCCAGCAAAATTCTGTAGAATAAAGCCCTTCTCATGGGGAAACTAATACACTTTTAAAAAAGGACATTTTTGGAGTGGTACTGCTCTTGTGGCAACGCACTCACCCATGAGAGAGAAGCCCAAATTGCCCGCAGATAAATATGCTGTGACTGGAAGTGGTATTCCTTTCAATTTTCAATTTATTTGAATTCAGTTCAGTTGTGAAGTTATTTTACACTGCTTTAGAATAGAAACGAATAAAACTGTCATTGTCATAACATGGGTGTAAATTTTCATACTTTGAGATTAAAAAAATATGTATATATATCGCTGTATAATTTTTCACCTACCTTATGAACTTACGTGGGTTTTTTGTTCAGGTAAAACTGGGTGGCCAGGCGACCCGCCATGGCACAGCTGAGGGAGGCTGACATCACAGACACCAGAGGAAGAGTTGGGTTTGCAACAAGAAGGACCACACAAACTTCAACATCAAGGACCACACAAACCTCAACATCAAGGACCACACAAACTTCAACATCAAGGACCACACAAACTACATCAAGGACCACACAAACCTCAACATCAAGAGCACACAAACTTCAACATCAAAGAGCACACAAACTTCAACATCAAGGGCCACACAAACCTCAACATCAAGGACCACACAAACCTCAACATCAAGGACCACACAAACGTCAACACGGAACAGACAAACCTCAACATCAAGGGCCACACAAACCTCAACATCAAGGACCAAACAAACCTCAACATGAAATGCCTGCAGCAGCATCCCCTGAGGGAGGAAGATCAGCACTCTGCTCTTCAGTCTCCCTTCCCTACCATCATCATGGCCACAGATTCCAGAGAAAAGGTATGTAAAACAACGTGGTGTAGCTTACGGGAAAAAATGTCTTCCCAATTCTGTAAAAAAAAAAAAGGGGAAAATATCCACCATATTTTTTCATGTGGTTACTTGTAGTTTTATTTCAGTTACTGGATGTGTTTCTGAAACGGCATTTAAAAAGGTACATGTATTTCTTCAGCAGACAGTGCCGAAGCAATTTACAAAAACTGCATACACACAGCGACTGGATGTAAAAAAAAGTACGAGTGCTTATTTCATTATCCTTGACATAAAAGAAAAAAGTAAAGAGTAGCTAAGAATTATTTTAAAATGGTAAAGAAACAATCTGGGCAATCTCATAAATGTAAACCCATTTTTCATTTTGTTTTGGTTGTGATACAGTACTGCATGACCTAACTTTTACATCAGAGGAGTGCTGTTTATTTACTACCACAAGTATAATTATTGGTTAGAACTTAGATTTCCCACAGTTGTAAAGTTGTCTTTGAAAATCGTGTTAAGACACTATGTCCTAACAATGAATGCCTGAAATCAGTACCCTACTTGTTCGTTACAAAACAAATGTTTGAAAGCTAACGTAAGAATCTTTTTGTCGAAAATGCGGACTGGGAAATGTAGAGATCAAAAACATTTTTTGAAGAAAAAAAATTGTTTCAACTGAGGGAGGGATATCTATAATGCATGCTAGTGTAATTTTTAAATTTTATTCATTCTTTTATATCGAGGATAATGGATTAAGCACTCGTGTGCTTTTTTACATCCAGTCCCCGTGTGTATGCAGTTTTGTAAATCTTGTCATCTGTTACCACCGGCACACGATGGCCTACTCTTGCGAAAAGCGGAACAGGATTTAACGTGTGCGCAAGATATCTGCGTGCGTTCCCACACGGGGCCTCGGTTTATATTCTCATCGGAAGGACTTTTGGGGAGAGTGGAGTCAGCACTGATGTTAACTTCAGGGGAAAAATCCCCTCGACCAGGAATCGAACCCGGGTTGCGAGCGCAAGATTTCTCTTCGTAGAATTTAATTTTGAACGCTAAAACCACAATCATAGATAGAAGGCAATGAGGTGCTCATGGCTGTAGTCTATGATCTGTACCATATTGGTTTTCTATTTAAATTTATTCTATTTTCATTTTATTTCTTGCACACACGCCAGAAGACCTTTTCATAGAACATCTTATATACGTCAGATGATTAAAAAAAACAACTGGATTATCTTACGAACACACATGTCAAAAGACCTTTTGGTAGGACATCTTGCACTCACGTCAGAAGACTTTTTTCATATTTCCAAAGGATCTGCCAAAATAGACAATAAAAAGACAGGATCATGGAACTAAGTGTAGATAATAAAAAACCATAATCATTATAAAAATATAAAAAATTCAGCGACCTCTCAAAAGTTTTGCCATAGATATTGTGATATGGATCTGTAGTAGCCAGTTGCTCATGGTTTCTTTCCCCAGGTCATCTCCACTCTCCTGGATCTGTCTGTCCACTGCAGGTTGTGAAGACACCAGCAACACGATGCTGGAGCACAGGGCCCAGTGGACTTGTCCTCACCCACATGACTTGACTTGACCTATGTAAGACCGATAGGGAGGACGGGTAACAACCGGAGACAAGGAGCAATGCTTGAACACAGCGCTGAAGGAATGAGCTTCTGAAGGGCAAAGTCTGGAAAAACGAGCCCCAAAGGGCTGCATTGCCACCGCTGTAGTCTAGTGGTTAGGGCGTTGGACTCGTAATCTAAAGGTTGCGGGTTCGATCCCAGCTTTCGGCTATGGCGTTGTGCCCTTGGAAAAGGCACTTTAGGGCTATTTTCTCACCCCACCCAGGTGTAAAAGGGGTACCAACCTTGTCTTGGGGGTTAACCCTGCGATAGACTGGCGTCCTATCCAGGGGGGAGTCTATGATTCTCAGTCGCTTAACACCACAGAAACTGGGATAAGCACCGGCCTGATGAGCCTTAGGCTCGTGACAGACTTTAACTAAAGGGCTGCATCATGCAAGACAAGCCCCTGAAGGACAAATCCCGTATGCAAAACAGGCCCCTGAAGGGCAAAATCCTCCATGCAAAACAGGCCCCTGAAGGGCAAAATCTTCCATGTAAAACAGGCCCCTGAAGGGCAAAATCCTGCATGCAAAACAGACCCCTGAAGGGCAACATGCAAAATAAGCCCCTGAAGGGCAAAATCCTGCATGCAAAACAGGCCCCTGAAGGGCAGAATCCCGAAAGACCTGCCCCTCAAGGGCAAACTCCTAAAGACCAACTCCTGAAGGGCAAACTCCTGAAAGACCAGCCCCTCAAGGGCAAACTCCTGAAAGACCAGCCCCTCAAGGGCACACTCCTGAAAGACCAGCCCCTCAAGGGCACACTCCTGAAAGACCAGCCCCTCAAGGGCACACTCCTGAAAGACCAGCCCCTCAAGGGCACACTCCTGAAAGACCAGCCCCTCAAGGGCAAACTCCTGAAAGACCAGCCCCTCAAGGGCAAACTCCTGAAAGACCAGCCCCTGAAGGGCAAACTCCTGAAAGGCCAGCCCCTGAAGGGCAAACTCCTGAAAGACCAGCCCCTCAAGGGCGAATCCAGTGCAGGCCTAGCATTGTTGCCCAGGGATCTAGGATCAGATCCGACTAGGCTGAAGAGCAAAGTTGATAAAAGTTTGGGGGGTTTCGCATCATGTCTGCATGACCTCGTATCTCTGAAACAATTCAGGGATCAAATGCGATGAAAACGGTGAGGACTGGGGTCTCTGTGGACATCGGACATTCGACATGCAGCAGCATGTGAAAGGTAAGAATTGCAAAGCCTCCTTCCATGAAAGGGCTACCTTGCATTCTTCACAGGTATCTTTGTACCGAGTACAACCTGTCTACGCCTGCGTGCGTCATGTTCACACGTGTACCTCAGTCTTTCACATTTCCCAAATCAAAATTTGTCCCTGGAGTTTTCGGTAAGGCTCAACGATCGCGGATTTCAGAACTTCATCAGGAGCCTTTGAACCTTACTCTGTGATCACAAAGACTGGCAGACTAGGCGTCGACATTGGGTTTGGTGTCCTAAACTGGCACAGCCAGTAAAACCCTTGCACACAGTGCTGAAGGGGAAAGGACACATCCAGCCCCCAGACTTGGTTCAAGCATTTGCTCGACCTCCCGGTCTCTCCCATCTCGCCCTGATTCCTTAAAAGTCTTAGCATAGATGTCAAAAAGTCATGTGGGTCATCTTAGTTCTCTGGCCCTGTCTGTGACGTCGTGATTGTCACACGTATCAAGATCTCACAGAGGTAAGTACACGTGCAATGTTTTCTTTTTTGTGCTTTTGTTTTTTCGAGGTACCACTGCGAAGTTTTAAATTGATGTTGAATATTCCCGTGTTTCCATAACTTACCGAAAGAGACAAAACTTCCAGACCTTTATGGGGCCTTTTTTATATTCCGCATGCCTGTATACACGAATGAAAGTAAAGCACCAGCAAGCATGAATAGAAGTTATGAAAGACAAAATGTCCCCCTGATGTGTTAAGCACTGTCAAGATTAAACCTGGGTATC
>CM060338.1:20642598-20652598 GCA_030674155.1 Stramonita haemastoma
TAATATTCTTTGTACAAAATTCGGAGCAAGTGTAATCTATCGTGAAATAGCCCGGAGTCAAAGTTTATTTTTTAGGCCCCCAAAATCTCGAGTGTATAAACACTGCACAATATTGTGTGCAACAACAGGGTGTTTGTTTTAGGGCTAGTGAACTAAAAACTGATCAAGGATGCGCTCTCCAGGGAAAACATCATCTCCGATTTCTGTGGTATTTTATTTCACTGAGACAGGCTCCAGTTCCCAGTGTACCTCTCAAAGTTCTGCAGTGTCCACTGTGATCAGCTCTCCAGTGCTGTGGAGGGGACTTCTCTCTTAACTCCTCCAGGAGTCGGTGGGGCAAAGGAGTTTGTTTTTCAGACAGTGTTTCCGGGGGATAATGTGTACCTGGCAGAGCCTGTCTGTTTTCCAGGTAGCAGGGTGCAGGCTGGTTAGGTTTGATCGGGTATACTGCTGACCTGGTTGGCTGTAGCAGGCCTGCATTCTAGCACAAAGGGATTGCTGGTAATGCGAGGGCAAGATGTTCACTTTAGCAGGGGAGCCCCACAAATTGACATTGCAGTGGTGCCAAGAGAATGGTTGGAATGTTGTCCACAGCATGATGATCTTGTTAAATTAAAATCGTTTTATATGTGTTCTTACACATTGCTCTTCCTTTTCAGGCTTGCTAATCTACATGGAAAACTACACCGCAGTGGACTACACCATACAACGCTGCACCACGGAACACTTCACCGCGGAACACTTCACCACGGAACACTTCACCGCGGAACACCTCACCGTGGAACACTGCACTGCCCAGTGACTCGCTGTGGGATTTCTGCCACATTCTTGCATGTCAGGAATGGAACTACACAACTCCAGTAAGTAGGCCTATTATTTTTTCCGTCTTAGCCTACCGTTGTGGTGTGTCGTGTTGTGCCGTGCCTTGCCGCGCCGTGTCGGGTTGGGTCGCGTCGTGTAGCGTCGCGTCGTGTCGGGTGGGGTCAGGTCGCTTGCCATGTCTGGTCGCGTCGCGTCGCGTCGCGTCGCGTCGTGTCGTGTCGTGTCGGGTCGGGTCGGGTCGGGTCGAGACAGTCCGGGTCGGGTGCATGCGTGCCGTGCTGTTCCGCATCGCATCACATCACATAGTGTAGTTTGTTATGGTAAATTTAATTTCTCTGTGCGAAATTCAAGCTGACCTCCAAAGGGAGAGCACATCGCCACCAGAGCATTACCTCCCATTACTTAAAAAATAATTACTTTCTGCATGTGCATTTGTTTCCCTATAAATGTGACTCTCTCTCTCTCTCTCTCCTCTCTCTCTCTCTCTCTCTCTCTCTCTCTCCTCTCTCTCTCTCTCTCTCTCTCTCTCTCTCTCTCTCTCTCCACTCTCACCAAAAGCCCTTCCGATGAGACTTTAAACCGAGGCCCCGTGTGCAAACGCATGCAGAACATCTTGCACACATGTTAAATCCTGTTCCGCTTTTCGTTAGAGTAGGCCATTGTGTGCCAGTAGGAACAGATAAGATTTACAAAACTGCATACACACGGGGACTGGATGAAAAAAGCACATGGATGCTTATTCCATTATCCTCGATATAAAAAAAGACTTGACTCTCTCTCTCTCTCTCTCTCTCTCTCTCTCTCTCTCTTCTCTCTCTCTCTCTCTCTCTCTCTCTCTCTCTTCTCTCTCTCTCTCTCTCTCTCTCTCTCTCTCTCTCTCTCTCTCTCTCTCTCTCTCTCTCTCTCTCTCTCTCCTGTGTGTGTGTGTGTGTGTGTGTGTGTGTGTGTGTGTGTGTGTGTGTGTTGTTGTGTGTGTGATTGTGTGTGTGATTGTGTGTGTGTGTGTGTGTGTGTGTGTGTGTGTGTGTGTGTGTGTGTGGTGCACGCATTTAATCTTGAATGTCAGTTTTTTCTGTGCAGAATCCTTCCGTCATCAAGGCTGTTCCCGTCCTAGGTACTTCAATGCCTGAGGACGCGGCACGGGCAAGTGGAAACACCCAATAAGGTAATGCCAGTGGGCATTCCTCAGGTGAACATTCTGAGAGTGCTGTGTAAAATGCACTCTGTCTCGCACATCATACTTACGAATATCACCGAGAAAAAAGGAAATGATGGCCGTTTTGTCTTTCATCTCCATTTCTATATATAGGCAGCTGTAGTCTGGATTCCGAAGATTTTTTTTACTTTCATGGAGAGCACAGCTCATCCTTAGAGGTTGTCATGGATGGAGACAATCTGAACATAGTGTAAAGCAGAACCTTTCAATCTCAACATAGTGTAAAGCAGAACCTTTCAATCTCAACATAGTGTAAAGCAGAACCTTTCAATCTCAACATAGTGTAAAGCAGAACCTTTCAATCTCAACATAGTGTAAAGCAGAACCTTTCAATCTCAACATAGTGTAAAGCAGAACCTTTCAATCTCAACATAGTGTAAAGCAGAACCTTTCAATCTCAACATAGTGTAAAGCAGAACCTTTCAATCTCAACATAGTGTAAAGCAGAACCTTTCAATCTCAACATAGTGTAAAGCAGAACCTTTCAATCTCAACATAGTGTAAAGCAGAACATTTCAATTTTAACATAGTGTAAAGCAGAACCTTTCAATCTCAACATAGTGTAAAGCAGAACCTTTCAATCTCAACATAGTGTAAAGCAGAACATTTCAATCTCAACATAAAGCATAACATTTCAATACAACATAGTTTAAAGCATAACATTTCAACATCAACATAGTTTAAAGCATATAACATTTCAATCTCAACATAGTTCAAAGCAGAACATTACAATATCGGTATTAAATTTTGCACTTTGCTGACATCAATAATCCCCACAACTATTGGCCTGGGCCATGACTTATTGCTAGAATGTTTCTTTGACAAAAATGACGATGTTTTATACTTTCATAGGATCAATCTGTGTTGAGTTAAAACTAGAAGTGGGTGTTGAGTTCAAGAGTTTTTCTCTTCTTCTTTTTTAAAGTGAAGGGGTGACAATCCAATGTGGCCTACATGGACGGAGTTACACACCTTTGGTCATGATACAAATGCGGGAATGGTGCTTAGTGTCTTGCCATAGTATATCAAGGGATTTTTTTTTTCAGACAAAGGGTATTCTAAGTAACATTTACCCAGGTGCCTGTTTTCTTTGAGATAAAAAAAAGTTAGACACACACACACATATTCTCTCTCTCTCTCTCTCTCTCTCTCTCTCTCTCTCTCTCTCTCTCTCTCTCTCTCTCTCTCTCTCTCTCTCTCTCTCTCTCTCTCTCTCTCTCAACGTGGGTGGGTGGCTGTGTAGGCACGCGTGCTCAGGTGTTTAATTTGAAAACTTTTCATTTTTCTGTGCAGAATCCTTCGGTCATCAAGACTGTTCCCGTCCTAGGTACTTCAATGACTGAGGGAAGAGGGTTGTGGAGTCGGCTCTGATGTTAACTCCAGAGGAAAACATCCCCTTGAACGGCATTCGAACCGGGTCAGCATATCATGAGTGCAATGCACAACGCTCTAACCAATCAGGCTGTCCCGTCCCCCTCCCTACCTACACTGAAATGGTTTTGGTTTGTTTTAAACTGTGAGGAGAAACATAGCCCTCAAATCACTCAGCTCTGTCAGTTTTCTTCCCTACATTTTATCACACACTACTTAGTTGCAAGGACAAGTAAAAAAAAAAAATCAAGTTCGTGACATTTTAGAAATGTTAGTTTGTGAAGCATACTATTAATCAAAATGTATTTTCCCTTCCATATCAAAATTCGCCGATATTTTGTAGTCTTTCTGTTTCTGCTGTAATTACTTTATTAATGTCAGACCTCATAGCTGGTGTCCGCATATTAAGTTTTTTTTCTTCATATTGAGCTAGTAGTAAACAAAGGATGAAGTTTCGCTCCTTTCCTTCATGTTGGGTCAGTTGGAATCAAAGTATAAAGTGTTTTTATGGTATTTAGCTCGCTGGAATCAAGGTAAAAAAAATTGTTCCTAATACATGATCTAGTATCAATGTTATTTCCTTCATACTAAGTTTGTATTAAAACTATACCCTCTTCCCTTCATATTGAACCAGGGGGTATGAAAGTATAGAAATCTTTCCTTCATTTTTGGTTAGATGGCTTCAAGGCATAAAATCTTTCCTTCATATCGAGTGAGTTGGCGTCAGTGTAAAGTTTTCTTCCTCCCATCGGGCTAGATTGTATGTAAGTATAAACTTCTTTCCTATAGGTGAGTTTTTATTCAAGGAAGAGGCCATTTCTTCAGTTAACTGGTATCAAAGTACAAGTTTTTTTTCCCTTAATATTACAGTCAATTTTTTATCAGGTTTGTTAGAATTAAAGCAAAAGCTGTTTCCTCCATGTCAAATAAGCATATTACGAAGTATATAGTTATTTCACATTGTTTTATTACTGTCAGAGTGTAGAGTTCCTTACTCCTTGTCTAGTTAGGTGATATCAAGGTGTAAAGCTCTTTCCCCAATATCCAGTTAGCTGCTTACCATATGCATGAAGGTCTTTTATTTTTGTTCCATCATTTTTCATAAAACTTTTATTTACCTTACATTTGAGTAGTTGGTATCAAAGTATAAACATCTCTTTCACATTTATTTTGTATCCAAGTTTTTTCATTGATTATTTTTCTACATGTTGAGTTATTTGGAATGGGAGTATAAAATTCCTTCATTTGTATTAAGTTGGCATCAAAGTCCAAAGCCTTTTCTTTTATATTGAGGTAGTTTTAAATTTTGTGTTTTTCCCCTTCCTATTCAGTTTGTGTAAAGGTATAATAGTCTCCCCTTCATAGTGATTGTTAGCATCAAATCATAAAGTAAGTTTTTTTGGAGGAGTTATTTGGTGTCCAAGCATAAAGTTTCTTTCGTTCATAATAAGTTAGCTGGTATCAATTTATAACATTCTTTCTTGTATATTGAATTAGTTCGTGTCAAAATTAGGGAAAAAAACTTTTGTATTGAGTTATTGCTATCAAAGTATACAGTTTTTTCTTTACCTTTTTAGTTGTACCAAAGGTGTCTAAGTATAAAGATCTTCCTCCATGTTGAAATAGTTCCTAAGTATTTTCTTTCTTGAATATTTTGCTACTACATGTATTATTTTTCTTCTATTTAATTTTTCGGTTCCAAAGTAAAAGGTCATTTTCTTCATATCCAGCTTGTGGTAATATGAGGACGTTTTTCTTATACTGAGATAGGGCGAGGATTAGATCCCAAACACAATATGCACTCACACACACACACACACACACCACACCACACCACACCACACCACACCACACCACACCACACCAACCACACACACCACACCACACCACACACACACACACACACACACACACACACACACACACACACACACACACACACAGGTGCGCGCTCAATTTTCTATTTTGATTGCTTTTGAAAGAACATTGTAAAGCTTTTACTGGCTTACAACGTCGTTTTGTTTGGCGCCAAAAATGCTCAAAATTCTAAATATGATTTCGGATCAGAAGTACTTGTACAAAACAGAGACGAAATGAAAACTCATGGAAATGTACACTCAGCTTCAGACGTTTGTTGTTATGCAAATTTTTGCCATAGTCATTACTGGTATAGCATCGCCTATTTCACAGAAACAAATCATTTTACCTCGACTTTGCGGGATCAGCTTAAGAGAGAAAAACTATGCACAAGCTGAGTGCAGGATGTTTGAAGAAAGAGCAGTACTTTTCCCGATACTCCTTTTTCCCTGTAGTGCTGTTCCCTGGAGCTGTCAACACTCCACTCTAACCCTAGTTCTTGCCCCATGCCGCAAACCCTAACACTTCACCAGTTTGATCCTAACTATTAACTCTTTGACACGGATTCCTTAACTCTGACTCAGTTCTGCGGTATGGGGAAACAGCTGTATAAGGGAACAGCAGCACAGGGAAAGAGGGGTTTGGGGGTACTGACCGCTTGGAAATATTTTATTCCGGAGAATACCGTGATAGAGACATGATTTGCAAAAGAGATGATATGCAGAAAAAATGATTATAGCATCCTTATGCTTGCATAGCACTGATGCTTCAAGAATTGTTCTATTTTTAGTTTTCTGCAGGGCCAAAGTAGGATGGCTTGCGACCACAGTCCATAAATCGGATATCTTCGCTGGAGCTATATAACAACAGAAAAAAACAGTGTTCTGATAACCTTTGAAAATAACAGCAATACTGAAAAAGTGCTTAATGTATGAGAGTTACATGGTTTTACCTCAATAGCTTGACACGTAGTTTTGACTTCAAATTCTACTGGTTATCAAGTATAAGGTTGTTGTTTTTTCTTTTACATTAAGTCACTTGGTTGGTTAGTGTAGATCTCTTTCCTTCCTCTTGAGTTGTCACTAAGTTTGGGTTGTTGTTTTTTTCATTCCATGAAATAAGTTAGTGTCATAGAATAGAATTATCCCCTTGCTATCGAACAAGTTGGCTCAAAGAATAAAGTTCCAAGCTTGGTATCAAGATGGTTATCAAACTGTAAACTTTTTTCTTCAGATTCAGTTATTACAAAAGTATAGAGCTCCCCCTTTCATATTTCTTTGTTTTTTGTATCGAGTATAAAGTTTTTCCCTCCATCTTCATTTAGTTGGTGTTAGCAGGCTCTTCCCTTTATATTGAGTTAGTTCTATCAAAGTAAAAAGTTCTTTCCTTCAGGTTGAGTTCGCTCGCACACGTGTAAAAGGTTATTTTCTTAATATGGGTTGGTGTCAAAAAAAGTAAAATTGTTTCTTGGAATGAGCTGGTTGATATCAAAGAAGTTATTTCCTTTATTCTAGTTGTTATTAGGTAGTTGTTATTGAGCCAGGTGTTATTAGGTATAAAACTCTTCCCTTCATATTGAGTTGTTGCCAACCTAGTTACCTTCACATTGATTGCATTGCTTGGAACAACAGTTGCATGAGAGAACAACACTAAAGGGAAAGAGGGGTTTGACTTACTGGCTAGCGGAAAATACTTCATTCCTCAGAAAACGGTATAAGCGCTATATAAATCCATATCTCATCATCATTATTAGTGTTTCTATTTGTGCAAGAGAAAGACATGCAGACGAATGTTTTTTGTTGTTGTTGTTTTTTATTATTATTACTTTTGTTATTATTTTTTTTAGACAAATGTTAGCTTAAAGCTAAAGCTAGCTCTTGACAGTTAAAGTACTGGGGAAAAGGGCCTGCTGTAGTGAATGGAGTCCATGCCCTGTTTCATCTGTGTCACTTTCCACGTGTAGATTTTGATTCAGATTAATCTAGTTCTTTTCAAGGTTTACAGTTCTTCCCTGTGTAGTAAGTTGGTGTTGTATGAAGCTTTTCCCTTCCTATTGAACTAGTTGGTATGAAGATTAACTTTCATTCCTATTGAGTTGGTGTCATGAAATAAGGTTCCTCCCTTTATACTGAAGAGTTGATCACTATGTAATGTTCCAAAATTTTCTATTGACTTTGTTTATACATAGGTTTCTTTCAAGATTTTTTTTCTTATAAAGGTGTTGAAAAAAATATTAAAGATACTCTTATAATAATTATTGATATAAACAGATTTCTTTTTTCAATTCCAAAAGTTTTCATTATCCTATAAATGATCATTGCTAAAAAAAATCATAATAAAAATAAAAAGTTTTCCTTTTTTCTATTTCATCAATCCGTTGAAAAGTGCTTGGGTGCCCTGAAGTTTTGTTAGGTTTATTAGTTATAAATTACGAGTTTCCTCTCGTTTTATTCTGGTGGTATGATTATAAAGCTGTATATTTTTTTTAATCCTTAGTGTTTGATATAAGCTGGGCTAGAGATTATTTGAGGGCTTGTTTCCCCAATTTTTGATTCGATAATGGCTTTGAAATGATATGTTTTTTTTCGTGTTTGCAAAACTCCAGAGGGTTTTTTTGGCGCTGTTTTTGTGAATTCAAATGAAGTATTTGTCCATATGCATTTAATTCATAGTCCCATTGTGAACCTTGTTATATACAGTCCCTGTATCAGATTATCTCTAGCTCTATTTTCCCTGAATGCATTCAGATGATCTGTTTAAAAATGAAGTCTGGTATAGTCCTGTCACAACTGATGTTAGGTCAGGAAATAGTCATCTTTATTTGTAGTGACCACGCTGCAATACCCGCTGAAGGAATTTCGAGAGCAGAAGGTTGTGAAATGAATACAAGTGTGATTGCAACCCCCCCCCCCTCCCCCCCCCCCCCCCCCCAAAAAAACCCCAACTAGGCCCAGGAAAAACAAAGGCACAAAATTGTCAGGAAAGCATGCAGCAAAAGCCAGAAAAAAAGAATTAAAGGATAAAAACTTAACACTACCACAAACACACTAGAGCAAACATAAACCCAGACAAATGTATATCACTCGTTTACACGTGTAGAAACGCATGCAGCAGCAGCACACACTAGAGCAACAATAAACCCAGCCGACTGTTCACTGCCGCTGAACATGAATAGACACAGGCAGCAATTCACACTGGGGCAGTTAGTGCTCTGGACGTAGGGTAGGTAAGAGAAGTGCTGACTCGGGTTCATGGATGACGGGGGAAAAGAAGGGAAGGGAAAAGGGGCACATTTTTCCTTTTTTGTTGTTGCTTTTTTTGAGTGTGTTTTTTTTGCCAATGAAGAGAGACGTGTGAAGCGCCCACCAAAAAGATATGAAAAAGGTGGTGCTCCATGATCTGCATGCAACTGAGGCCTTAAAAATAAAAATAAATAATAATAAATATATATATATATGTGTGTGTGTGTGTGCGTGCGTGTGTGTGTGTGTGCATGGCGTGCGTGTGTGGTGTGTGGTCGTGGTGTGTGTGTGTGTGTGTGTGTGTGTGTGTGTGTGTGTGTGTGTAAGACTGAAAACTATTTAGTTATTAGTTTTTGTTTATTGGGTTGTTGTTGTGGGGGGTTTTTGGGCCAATGAAGAAAGACGTGTAGAGCACCCACACAAAAAGAGAAAAAAAGACATAAAACATAATTAACAAAAAGATTGTGCTTCATGATCTGCATGCAACTTAGGCCTTTAAAAAAATATATACATATATTAATATACATATAAATATATTAATATACATATAAATAGTATGTATGTATGTATGTATGTATGTATGTATGTATGTATGTATGTATGTATGTATGTATGTATGTATGTATGTATGTATGTATGTAGAGAGAGGAGAGAGAGAGAGTGTGTGTGGTTGTGTGTGTGTGTGTGTGTGTGTGTGTGTGTGTGTGTGTGTGTGTGTGTGTGTGTAAGAGTGAGATAAGCATTTAGCTCTGTCTGGGATGTTGGTTAGCCAGACTGTTAATGTGTGTGAGTAATGATGGCGGTTGTTTCTTTATTTGTTTAAAGGACAAAGCGCATTTGAGTAAACAAAAGCACTGCATTTGAAAAAGAAATCTGTTTTGTGATCGCTTTTTTTCTGTTTCTATACATTTCGACTGTATGTGTGTGTCAAATCAAATCAAATCGAATTTTTATTTCCAGATGGTACATTGAATAAGCTTTGATTTGCTTTTTTTCATCAAGCCATCTATCTAAAGAAAGAAAAAAACAAACAAACAAAAACCCCTAACAAACCAAAGAAAAAAGAAAAAAAGAGAACCCCCCAAAACAATTGACCAACATTAACATGATTTCAACAACCTTAAAAATAAAATATGCCTATAGATAATACAAGCAACAACAACAAAAACAAAAACAACCATATCAAAAACCACTCAAAAGACACGCACACAAGCACACACACACGCGTACGCGCGCGCGTTCGCTCGCTCGTCCACACAGCACGTATGCACGTACGCGCATGCACACATTTAAAGTTTTTTTTTAAATCATATAGTGTGAAATAAATAGCTTATATCTGTTACAATGTCGCCAATACCATTATTTAAGACATAAAAAAAAGAATCTATGAATAATGTTGTGTGTGTTTTTGTGTGTGTCCTTGGTGCGTGCGCGCGCTGTGTGTGTGCGTGTGCATAATTATAGAAAGGAAGTGTTCCACTTGGCTGGACAG
>CM060338.1:20677598-20712598 GCA_030674155.1 Stramonita haemastoma
ATTCCACTGAGGGATGACCCTTCCTTGGGGGGATCCACAATCCACAATCCCCCACCCACCCAGTCCTCCTTCTGACAAGTGCTGGCCGCTTCTCTATCTGCCTGCCTGTCTGCTTGTCTGCCTGCCTGCTTCCTTGCCTGTCTGTCTGTCTGCCTGCCTGCCTCTCTGCCTCTCTCTCTGCCTCTCTCTGCCTCTCTCCCTGCATCTCTCCCTGTCTCTCTCTGTCTCTCTCCCTGCCTCTCTCTCTCCCTGCCTCTCTCCCTGCCTCTCTCTCTCCCTGTCTCTCTCCCTGCCTTTCTCCCTGCCTCTCTCCTTGCCTCTCTCTCTCCCTGCCTCTCTCCCTGCCCCTCTCCCTGCCCCTCTCCCCTGCCTCTCTCTCTGCCTCTCTCTCTCTGCCTCTCTCTCTCTCTGCCTCCCTCTCTCCCTGCCTCTCTCCCTGCCTCTCTCCCTGTCTACCCCCCTGCCTGCCCCTCAAACCTCTCCAGTCTGGAGGAACCTCCTTCACTGCTCTTCAGTGGCCTCAAAATAACGCCTGACTGAGCCCCCATCTCCTTGCTTGGCCTTTGGTCTGTCTGGTCTTTGTCGTTTTCTTTTTTTTTCTGAGCTGGCATGGTTGGTTGTTTTTGACTTTGCGTTTCTTTCTTACTTCTTCTGCTTCTCCTCCTCCTCCTCCTTCTTCTTCTTCTTCTTCTTCTTCTTCTTCTCTTCTTCTTCTTCTTCTTCTTCTTCTTCTTCTTCTCTTCTCTTCCTCCTCCTCCTCCTCCTCCTCCTCCTCCTCCTCCTCCTCCTCCCTCCTCCTCCTCCTCCTCCTCCTCCGCCTACACCAAACATTGATTTTGTCTGTGTGTGTGTGTGTGTGTGTGTGTGTGTGTGTGTGTGTGTGTGTGTGTGTGTGTGTGTGTGTGTGTGTGTGTGTGTGTGTGTGTGTGTGTTGTGTGTGTGTGTGTGTATGTGTGTGTGTGTGTGTGTGTTGATTGTTGGGTTCTTCCTGTTTTGCCCGTTTGTTTGTTTGTTTGTTTGTTTTATTTTTTTTATTTATTTATTCTTTTATATCGAGGTAATGGAATAAGTATTCGTGTACTCTTTTTACATCCAGTCCCCGTGTGTATGTACTTTTTTTTGTAAATCTTGTCATCTGTTCCCAACGGCACACAATGGCCTACTGTTACAAAAATATATATATGTACTATTTGTCTGTCTGTTTGTGTGTTTGTCTGTTTGTTTTTGTGTTTGTCTGTGTATTGTCTTTCTAGATTGCTTGCCAGTCGCTTTCTCTATATCTGGGTTTTTGCTCGACTATCTTTGTGTTGTTTGCTTACCCCCACCCCACCCCACCCCCAAACCCCCAAAACCCCCAAACCCTTGTTTGCGAAAGCATTGCTCGTGGTATTGATACCACATCCATATCTCTTTCAAGTGAGACTATAAGCCGAACCCCCGTGTTGTGTGCGAACACAAATAGAACACAATTGCGCACACGTTAAAACCCGTTCCTCCTTTCGGAAGAGTAAGAACGGACAACCAAAAACAAAAAAGAAAGAAAGAAATAAGATAATGTGTATATATATTTTTTGGGAGGAAAAAAAGTATCTTATCGAAAGTGTTTCTGAGAATACAGGCAAGAAAATGGACCAAGTCGGCAAAAAAATAGACAAGAAAGAGGTGACAGGAAGAAAAAGAACAAAGCAAAAGTAAAGAGAGAGAGAGAGAGCTAGAAAAGAGGGAATTCCCAACACAGAATTTCCAGAAGGTGGGGATGGTATTTATAAACTGACAGGCCCCCGGCATCGCCATGCTGAGGGTGGGGGGTGGGAGGGTGGATGTAGTCTATTTCAAGACAGGTTTTCACATATCTTTACTTTTGTGTTGGTTTAAAATAAATTTATTCAAAATTAAGAACAAACATTGAAAACAACAGCATTTTTGGGAATCATAGCAACAACAAGCTTGTAGCTTATAATGTGCTCACTTAAACAATAAAAATTAACATAAACACGACGGCCATTGAGCTGCAATGTGCAAACCAACAACAAAAACCAAGAAAAAAATCATCAATTGCAATCTGTGCTAGAAAAAGGAAAAATAACACACACAAAAACTTGTAGATAAAACACGCAAAAAGTAGTAGGAATAGAAAAATACTTTTGTGTTGAATTATTTACACTTAAAATAACCAAAGATATTGTTTCTAGAGTTTTATTTTTAAAAGTATCTGGCAATAAGTTTAGCAGGAAAAAAAACCCACGACAACACTTCTTCTTCTTCTTCATCTCAGAGCTATAAGAATACAATTCTGTTAAGACAAATATGAAATGTACGCCACATACCGAAACCGTCTGTGGGCGCGTTGCTATTTGCTAGTACACCGTTCTTTATCAGACGATACTACAACATTACAACAAACAAACAAACAACAACAAAAACTCAACTTTTTCTCAGAAAAAGAAACCGTTTCCTGTGTAGGTTGTTCTCACATTTCTGCTTAACACTTTCCTCCCTAAAAAAAAAATTTCGAATATACATCATTGAAAAATAGACATGGACTATTAGTTTGAATGTGCCTTTTAAAACTCCTTTTCACTAAAGAAGAAGTATCGAGTTTACGTTCTTCATTATTTCTTTTTTGTTCTTAACTTCAAACTTTTTTTTTACAAGGAAAAGTAGGCTACTTTAAAAGCTATTCATTGACTGTAACACGAAGAGGTGTGTGTGTGTGTGTGTGTGTGTGTGTGTGTGTGTGTGTGTGTGTGTGTGTGTGTGTGTGTGTGTGTGTGTGTGTGTGTGTGTGGTGTGTGTGTGTGTGTGTGTGTGTGTGTGTGTGTGTGTGTGTGCGTGCGTGTGGTGGGTAGAGGGGGGGGGGGTAAGAAACTTCTAAAAGTCGTGTTTTCAAAATTGCAAATCGTAGGAGGAAGGTTTTTAAAAAAACAAAAACAAAAAAACAAAGACATTTGTGGTGATCATTAGTTTGCATTTTGTTTTGGAGTGTGTTTTCTTTATCTCCTTTATTTCTTACTAGCTTTTATTCTGAGAAATGTCGACAAAAGAAAACAAAACGTCGACAGAAAAGGAGAGGAGAAAGAGAGGGATAAAACATAAAGAGAGATGGGAAAACACACACACACAGAGTTCACATGCATACACATATAGACACAGAGTTCACACACACACACACACACACACACACACACACACACACACACACACACACACACACACACAACACACACACACACACACAGTTCTCATACATACACATATACACACAGAGTTCACACACACACACACACACACACACACACACACACTCACACACACACACATACACACACACACACACACACACACACACACACACACACACACACACACACACACACACACACACACACACATACACACACACACAGAGTTCACATACATACACATATACACACAGAGTTCAAACACACACACACACACACACACACACACACACACACACACACACACACACACACACACACACTCTCTCTCTCTCTCTCACACACACACACACACACACACACACACACACACACCACACACACACACACACACACACACACACAACACACACACACACACACACACACACAAAGAAACAGAGACGGGGGTGGGGGGCACATAAAAGAACTGAATATATGTATGAAGGACAGAAACAGACATTGGCCACAAATGGCGGACAAGAAAAGAGAAAATAGAAAGGAATCATATTTAGACACCATCCCTAAGGAAAAACATCTAATAATCTAAACATGTAATGTGTGTGTTATCTAAATAAAAATATATCGAGTCCCTAGGGCGGTTTGGGGATATATATGGCAACATTCTGGTGGCTTCTGCAACGGCACTGGAACCATTCGTATCAGAGATTGCCTTTCCAATGGACCACTGCAGCGACGTGGAGAGGGGGTGGGGCGTCAGCTGCATGGGTAACAGCTTGCCCTCCATACTTACTTTACCCAGGCTTTGCGCTCTAGAGCCTAGAGTGCAACCCCACAGTCTTCCGAGACTGACGGATGCCTACTTACTTAAGATTACAGCACCAAAATAACCCAAACTGGACTAGCGACAGCAGCACAATCATCACTCTCTAAATATATACTCTGCTTGTGGTCCCCTCAATCCTGTTCTCAATCCTACGAAGTAAACTCACCCCCATTGCCGTCATTCCTGATCTTCCACACACACTTGTACTTTCGCGCGCGCACGCACACACACACGAACGCATGCACACACCCCACACAGACAGACAGACACACACACACATATATATATATACATATATATATATATATAATTTATATATATATATACACATACATAAAAGTAGTCCATTGTGTGCTGGTGGGAACAGATAAGATTTACAAAACTGCATACACACGGGGACTAGATGTTTAAAAAAAAAAAAAGCATATGAGTGCTTATTCCGCTGTCCTCGATAATAAAAAATAAATAAATAAATAAAACACACATATACACACACATAAACACACACACACCTCCCCCCCACACACACACATACACACACATACCTCCCCCCCCCCCACACACACACACACAAACACACACAACACACACACACACACACACCCAGACACACAAACACACACACACCACACACAAGCCCCCCACACACACACATACACATATACCTACCCCCCACTCCACACACACACACACACACACACACACACACACACACACACACACACACACAAACACACACACATACCCCCCCCCACACACACACACACGTCACACAATCTCCCTTCTC
Organism: Stramonita haemastoma; assembly: GCA_030674155.1. Taxonomy (NCBI): domain Eukaryota; kingdom Metazoa; phylum Mollusca; class Gastropoda; order Neogastropoda; family Muricidae; genus Stramonita; species Stramonita haemastoma. The sequence continues at coordinate 20,682,394 of CM060338.1, forward strand.
CCCAAAAAATCATTCAGCCCAACTCCCACACAAAATATTGACATGTTGAAAGCAGCAGTACTCTGTCAGATTGCCCCCCCCCCCCCCCCCCCCCACAACCAAACTTTTTCTGCAAAGAAGACAAAGACTGTTGTGACTGTGTAAATAGTTGTCCTCCTGTAGGTTTTAGGGATAAAATAAGCTTAGTGCCTCGTGGCAGCAAGCACTCTTGTGCTTTGCGCGTGGGCCTTGCAAGCATGCATGCACAGTTGCTTCAAGAATTGTACCTTTTTTTTGAAGGGGGGGAGGGTCTCACGGCGTCAAATTGGGATAACTTGCTGCCACTGTCCCTAAAATCGGAGAACTCCGCTGGGACTTTGATACAATCTCTAAACAAATCACAAACATGTATAGGGATGACTGCATGCTGTTTGGGGAATGCGTCGTTTCAAAAACAAATAATGCCAGGTCACGTTCTGTGCATGTTTGGATCCGCAGGTGAAACAACAACCTGCATGTTCAGGTGTTGGGGTTTTTTTATAAGTGGTTTTTGGGGTATTGCTGTTGTTGTTTTTTTACTAGATAAATGGTTTAATGAAAAAAGCAAATGTATTGCTTACTCAATGTACCATCTGGAAATATAATTTTGACTTTGACTTTGTTAAGATTAGTAAGGTGTTACAAGAGCTTTTGTTACGATTATTCACAAACACCCTGTTTATTTTTGTTCAAGTAGCAGATGTAGAATAGCAAGGGAGAAAGATCAAAAAGAAAAAATGCTATAAAAAAGGGTGTGGGATATTTCTATATTGATGTGACTTGGAAAAAAAATCAGTTATGTACATACATGACTGTGTTTGGTTATGCTGTATTATGTTTCTACACATTATAGAATTGAACAAAATAATATCAATAATATTGTGCAGGCTGCAGTGAGTCTTTGTCAATATTTGTCGCGGATATGAGAGAGACAGAGACAGAGAGAGACAGAGACAGAGAGAAGAACAGACTGACGACAGACAAACGGAAGAAGAGAGAGAGAGAGAGAGAGGAGGAGAAGAGAGAGAGAGAGAGAGAGAGAGAGAGGGAGAGGAGAGGGGGAGAGGGAGGGGGAGGGGAGGGGGGGGGTGGGGGGGACAGAGACAGAGAGAGACAGAGACAGAGAGAGAGAGAGAGATTCGGAATGTTTATTCATGTAAAGGCCATTGCCCCTAATGAAGAGAGAGAGACAGAGAGACACACAGAGAGAGGCAACCAATCACTTTCATTTGGTTAAAGGTGAGGGCACCCTATGGTGTGTGACTTTTAATGTGCAAATAACCTTCAAGCATCTGCTTCTGGAATGTTGAGATGTTCAGGACATTATGCATAAGCATTTTACTGCAGACTCCCTAAAGATCCTTTTTCGTAATGTTCCACACTGGACATCATTTATAACTTCCTGAGAGAATCTGGGTTTTTCCGTCTGATATGAATGAAGACGTCATAGTTAGTCATTAAGAACAAGGTTGGGGAGGGGGGGGGGGGGTTAAGGAATAATTATGGTTTTGGTTTTATCTCATTTTATGTGTGGTTGATGTAGTTTCTCCCATGTCGCGGTCTCCGTCCTGGGCTGACCCTTATGTTTGACCAGAGCGTTGGTACAAGGAAGAACAGTAGAGTTGGTTTTTGTACCCCGTTTTAATCTGTATACAGTTGCACAGCTTTAATCTGAGATTTAAAAAAATATATGTGATGACAGCCCCGATATGGCCTGTGTGGTCGGCAGAGCTATAAACAAACAAGATTGGATTGGACTGGATTGTGACAGAGAAAGAGACAGACTGACAAACTTGATGAAAACGAACAGATAGAAAAGAAAAACAAAAAAGAAATCAGCATTGCACACTGCTTCCTGATTCCTACACTGACCCCACCTTCAATGGTCCTCTCTCTGTAGTTTCCGATTCTGTTGACTCACACTTCAATCCACTCAGAAGTGAATCACCCTCACTTCCATCACTCTCTAAATTCCCAGCCCCCTCTCATCACACCCCCCCCCCCTCCCTCACCCCCTACCCCCGCTGAACTATCCAGCCTCTATTTGTCCTCTGAACTACCCAGCCTCTCTCTCTCTCTCTCTCTCTCTCTCTCTCTCTCTCTCTCTCTCTCTCCTTCTCTCTCTCTCTCTCTCTCTCTCTCTCTCTCTCTCTCTCTCTCTCTCTCTCTCTCTCTCTCTCTCTTCTGCATCTCTTCTGCATCCCTACTAGCAACAGCAAACAGAGCTGACAAATGGTCTGACCTTCCTCACTCACTGATGGGATGAACAGCAACCAGACACAGACAGACTCTGAGGTGGTAAAGAGGAAGAGAACCAGAGACAGCGGGATCGATTCCTAACATTCTCTTGTATTATTAACCTAGCCTTCTTTTTTCTACATTTTTTTTTTCTTCTCCTTCTCCAATTTGTCTTTTTTTTTATCATCCTTTGATGCTAGTATGGTGGGGCTTAGTCATTTGGATGAGACTATAAACCGAGGTCCCATGTGCAGAATATCTTGCGTACACGTTAAAATCCTTTTCTGCCTTTCAGAAGAGCAGGCCATTGGCTTCAGAACAGTCCTCCAGCTGTTCACCCAGCTGTAAAATGGGTACCTGCCCTATTCAGGGTCAGGGAAGGTAAAGCAGCGAGGGAGAGGAGATGGGCTTCGCTTTCAATATGCTCCCCCCCCCCCTAGAGAAGCTGAGGTCTCTGATGCCTCGCTCCCCTACGATCACATAGGTTAGGGGCCACCTTTACCTTAAATCTTTACCTTAATTGACTATGATCAGTAACTACATGGCTGGATTCAGTCTTCATTCAAAACCTTATTAAGAGGCTGTCATTATCTGTTGACATACTATTTTGTTATGACGATACAAAGAGTTGGAGAAAACAAGAATAAAATCAATAATAATTATAATGTTAAAACTATATAAATGATATTGTGTAATTTTTCACTTGAACAAGAGGAGCTAACAGAATAAAAATCATATTTCGTGCGATTTCCTTTCAGGACTCTTATCGCTTCATCGCCCATCAGAGACAGATTGATGTTTGTTATCCAAAGTCTTCCAGCCATGTCCTCCGACCCTCACTGCCCCTCCATTGAATGCATCCAGGGACATTGCCATGGGGGATGACTTAAACATTAGTCTTCTTTTCCATCCTGACTTCTTCTTCTTCTTCTCTTCTTCTTCTTCTTCTTCTTCTTCTTCTTCTTCTTCTTCTTCTTCTTCTTCTTCTTCTTCTCTTCTTCTACTTCTTCTTCTTCTTCTTTGCATTCTTCTTCTTTGCATTCTTCTTCTTCTTCTTCTTCTTCTTCTTCTTCTTCTTCTTCTTCTTCTTCTTCTTCTTCTTCTTCTTCTTCTTCTTCTTCTTCTTCTTCGCCAAACGCTCAGACAGCGGCTCTTGTCTGTCATATGAGCTCAAATGCAATACCTTCCGCTTTTCGTAAGAGTAGGCCATTGTGTGCCGGTGGGAACAGATGACAAGATTTACAAAACTGCACACACAAGGGAACCGAATGTAAAAAAGTTCATGAGGGCTTATTCCATTATCCTCGATATAAAAGAATAAATGAATACAATATGTTCCCAATCGACTCCACACCTTATATGTGTATCTCTTGATTTTTTCTAAATCCCACAGCACAGTCAACGTTCGCCCTTTCTTTCCTTTTTTCTTTAATTATTATATATTGTTGTGTTCCCTGATCTCATATTGTTATGTTCCCTGATCTCATATTGTTATGTTCCCTGATCTGATATATATATATATATATATATATATATATATATATATATATATATATATATATATATATATGTGTGTGTGTGTGTGTGTGTGTGTGTGTGTGTGTGTGTGTGTGTTATACTGTTATGTTCCGTCCCCCTCCCCCCTGTCAACAACAGATCCAAAATGTCTGTATAAAGCGTATTGCCCTGCTGTGCTCTAATTGTTCCATCAGTCTGGAAGGTAGAACAAAAACTTGCCTGAAAAGAAAGGAATGTGTGCGCTGCTTTCACCCCCAACCCCCTCAACCCCCACATTCCTCCTTCCTTCCTTTCTTTCTCACCCCAGTTCCCGCCCTTGTTATCTGCCTATGTACACCGATGTGTGTGTGTGTGTGGTGTGTGTGTGTGTGTGTGTGTGGTGTTGTGTGTGTGTGTGTGTGTGTGTGTGTGTGTGTGTGTGTTTTGTGTGTGTTGTGTGTGTTGTGTGTGTGTGTGTGTGTGTGTGTGTGTGTGTGTGTGTTGTGTGTGTGTTTTGTGTGTGTGTGTTGTGTGTGTGTGTGTGTGTTGTGTGTGTGTGTATTGTGTTGTGTGTTGGGTTGTGTGGTGTTGTGTTGTGTGTGTTGTTGTGTGTGTGTTGTTTTGTGTGTGTATGTGTGTTGTGTGTATGTTGTTGTTGCTTGTGTGTGTGTGTGTGTGTGTGTGTGTGTGTGTGTGTGTGTGTGTTGTGTGTGTGTGGTTGTGTTGTGTCGTGTGTTCTCTCTGCTCTCTCTCTCTCTGTCTGTCTCTCTCTGTCTCTCTCTGTCTCCTCTGTCTCTTCTGTCTCTTCTGTCTCTCGTCTCTCTCTGTCTGTCTGCTGTCTTCTCTGTCTTCTGTCTCTGTTCTTCTCTCTTCTGTCTCTCTCTCTCGTCTGTCTTCTCTCTGTCTCTTCTCTTCTCTGTCTTCTCGTCTCTGCTCTCTGTCTTCTGTCTCGTCTGTCTGTCTGTCTGTCTTTCTGTCTCTCTCCTCTCGTCCTCTCTGTCCTGTTCTGTCTGTTTGTCTTCTTTCTGCTCTTCTCTGTCTCTTCGTCCCTCTCTGTCTTCTCTCTCTCTCTCTCTCTCCTCTCTCTCTCTCTCTCTCTTCTCTTCTCTCTCTCTCTCTCTCTCCTCTCTCTCTGTGAGTGTGTCTGTCGTTGTGTTTTGTGTGTGTGTGCGTGTGTGTATGGGTGTGTGATGTGTGTGTGTATACGTGCGCGCACGCGCGGTGTTGTGTGTGTGTTTATATTTGTGTGTGTGTGTTGTTTTGTATTGTGTTGGGTGAGACTGTGTTGCATCAGGAATCATTCCAGAGCACGAACTGTCCACAGCTACTGGATCCTATACCTTCAGTGTGACAGAAGGACAAAGAGAAACTGCATGAGGTGTGGACACAATGCCTTGCCTGCCTGCCTCCTGCTGCTACTGCTGATGACAAATCTTCTAAAGGCTTGACCACTCATGGTGATGACACAACGGTGTATTAGGCTAAGGGCTTCCAATCCAATGATGTTGCTTATAGCCCCGCCGACCACATAGGCCATATCAGGGCTATCACCTCGTCACATTTTAAAACTCGTATTAAAAGTGTGCGACTATGTACAGTTTAAAACGAGGTATAAAACCCACTCAACTGTCCTTGCTTGTATCGACGCCCCGGTCGACCATAAGGGTCAGCCCAGGACGGCCCCTGGGTCGTGGGGGCTAAGGGCCTAGAGGTGACGCGCCTGCCTAGAAAGTGAAAAGTCAACCAGCCGCCATGGCGCAGTGGTTAACACCTTGGTTATTCGGACTGAAAGATCGCGGGTTCGATTCCTATAAGAGTCAGAGGGATTTTTCGGACCCGGTCCGGTCCGCTCCTACCCAGAGTGAGTGTGCTGTAGGCTCAGTGGGGAGACTGAGACCACACAGTCGAGCTTCATCCACTTTACGGATGCGAGTTTGAGAGTGTTGCTCCAATTACTTGACCAATACTGCAAGTGTCTGTATCTCTCGGGCCCGGTTGATGCCGAGATATATTATGACAGTAAGCGTAGAGAACAACCCTGTCAAGTAGTCTCAAAGCGGATGCACTTCCACATCAGCATCATAACATCATCCTCATCACCATTAATCATCATACAATAATAAAAATTGCCTATGATTCGGTGGCCCCCGTTGCTCTGGTCTCATGGTGACCTCAGATTCGGTTTCCCCATACACTTCTGTGCCTGTGGTGAGTTTGTGTCAAAGCCTTTGGGGTTGGAGGTTCGCGGGAAGACGGTCGTTGGAGGGACGTTGTGGTGGTCACCACTTCAGGTGGGTGACTCACTCAGTCTGGCTCCGCGACTGAGTTAATACTGTCGCTAGTAGGGGGCTGCGTATGTTAGCTCAGAACAGGCACCACTGAACACCACCAAAGTGACCCAGCAGAAGTGAGTGGCCCCTCTGGCTGGTGGCCCCACGGCGGCCTAATATTGATGGGCTCCCTGTGGACTCCCGACACCGGAGATGAGACACAACGAATCTGGGTATGGCTGTGGCGGGCAGATTGAAATGAGCGGCGTGGGATCAACACGACTGGGATGTCACAGAAGATGAGGCGGCAAAAAAAAAAGCGAAAAATCCGGGTTCAAAGTGTGTTGGTGGCTTGATCTCCTCTTTGGCCTCGAGACTTTTCCCCCATGCTGTAGACCATAAGTGGTGGTCTGGGTGATAGTCTTTCGGATGAGATCCAAGAAACCCAGGTCCCGTGTGTTACATATATTTAGCGCACGTAAAAGAAACCACAGCGATAAGAGAGTTATCCCTGGCAAAAACGTTTGCAGAAAAAAGTCACTGTGATAAATATACAAGTACAGTTGCAGACAGGGGGGGGGGGGGGGGGGAAGCAACAAAAAGGGGTGGCGCTGCTTTTGTGGCAACCCCTTCTCTCTCGGAGAGAGAGAGCAGCCCAAATTTGACGAGGAGAAATTTTTCGTGGCTTAACGTGGTATACAATACTATATACATTATAATAGGTCTCCAGGTCCAATATTTTTGGAGTGGTTTTTTTTTTCAAATAAAAGTAGAACGAATAAAACAGACTGATTTTGAAAATGAATGCAAACACTTCACCACAAGGTAGTTAAATAAAAGGACCAAGAAAAAAAAAAGGATTGTTTACATATCCCTTACTTCTGGAGAAGTTATGTCCTTGATGTTTTTATTTATCATGATATTGTTAGACATAGATGATATTTGTCATACAAATATCCAAATATGTTGTTCCCGATAAATCAGCACAGAAGAAATCTACACTGGGGTCAAACTGCACTGAACCACTATACACTTGGGTCAGGCTGCGTTTAGGCACACAAACATCCCTCCCCTTCCAGCTGATTCAGTTTCCAGCAGCAGCAGCAGCACCAGCACCAGCACCAGCCTCCTCCTCCTCATCACCATCATCATCATCAACACCATCATCATTATCATCATCACCATCACCACCGTTACCACCATCATCATCATCATCATCACCATCATCATTATCATCATCATTATCACCATCAGCAGCAGCAGCAGCAGCATTATCATCACCATCACCACCACCATCATCATCATCATTCTGAATCACTGATGCACCCTCATTATCCTGACATCCCCATTCCCTATCCTTCTGCATCCCCTCTTTTCTATCCCGCCAAACAAGCCATTGTGGTCATCTATCTCTCTCTCTCTCTTTATCTCTCTCCCTCCCTTCTCTCTCCCTTCTCTCTCTCTCTCTCTCTCTCTCTCTCTCTCTCTCTCTCTCTCTCTCTCTCTCTCTCTCTCTCTCTCTCTCTCTCTCTCTCTCTCTCTCTCTCTCTCTCCTATCTCTCTCTCTCTCTTTCTCTCTCCATGTATACATGTATATCTCCCCTTTATTTTCTATATCAACCTCCCTGCTGGCATCACCAGTTACGGGACAAAAGGCAGTTAGGTAAACGCTGTCCTCTAGCAAGAACCATGCTGACCAGAAAAGCAGAACAAAAGTATAGCGTGCATTGACTCTTTTCCTTTCCCCTTTCCCTCCCTCCTACCCCCCCCCCCCCCTCACCCCCCCCCCCTCACCCCCCCCCCCCTCTCTCTCTCTCTCTCTCTCTCAGATAACTAGTTCATTTCATTGTCATTGTCATTGTCACTGTCACTGTTGTCTCCTCGTCTCTCTCTCTCTCTCTCTCTCTCTCTCTCTCTCTCTCTCTCTCTCTCTCTCTCTCTCTCTCTCTCTGTCTCTCTCTCTCTCTCTCTCTCTCTCTAGCTCTCCTCTCTCTCTCTCTCTCTCTCTCTCTCTCTCTCTCTCTCTCTCTCTCCTCTCTCTCTCTCTCTCTCTCTCTCTCTCTCTCTCTCTCTCTCTCTCTTTCTCTCTTACTGCATTGCATTGCATTGCTGCATTATTATTTGTGGCAAATGAGACTGGTGGTCCCTTGAGATTTTTTTTTCCAGGCTGTGCCAATGTGTACACGGTGTGGGTGCACTTTCAGAGGCAACGGAGGACCAACCGAAATTGTCCTCATTCATTGACAGAAACTCTTTTTTTTTATAATAGTTGATTGATGCTGGGAGTTCTTAACTTCCTGGTATCTGTGTGGTGGTAGAAATAGAACATACAACTATAGTCTTTTTGTTTTATCTCTGCTTTGAATTAAGAACAAAAATTCGAAAAGTAATTTTAAAAAATAGTATAGCACGGGCTTCTTCTTTGTGAAACTCTCAGACATCTCTCTCTCTCTCTGTCTCTGTCTCTCTGTCTCTCTGTCTCTGTCTGTCTGTCTGTTTGTCTGTCTCTCTCTCTCTCTCTCTCTCTCTCTCTCTCTCTTTCTCTCTGTCTCTGTCTGTCTGTCTGTCTGTCTGTCTCTCTCTCTCTCTCTCTCTCTCTCTCTCTCTCTCTCTCTCTCTCTCTCTCTCTCTCTCTCTCTCTCTCTCTCTCTCTCTCTCTCTCTCCCCCCCCCCCCTAAGCACCTGACAAGTCAAGCCCTACGCTTCTGACCTTGCTGTGAAACAGACTAAATAAAGCACATTTGTTGGAGTTTTTTTGTTTTTTTTAAAGTTAGGATGAATGAAGAGAATCTACAACAAACTCAAGCATCTACAGATTAAATTCAGAAGATTTTTAAGTCCGCAATCTTTATCTCACCCACCCCCACCCCCAACATGATGACAAAGAGAAGATTTCTTGTCCGCCATCTTCATTCTCACTTACCCCCACCCCCAACATGCGGACATGATAACAATCAGACATGGTGTAGTGTAGACCAGAGTATATGGGCTTCTCCACTCTCAGAGGTCTATACCTTAGTCCTTGAACAAGGATTAGAGATTTCTAGTTCTGCAGGATACGATTCCTAAAAAATGGAGAAGACAAACTCCCCAAAACACTTCAGAAGTTGGGAAGAATAAGTTAAGGGACAGGAGAAGGAACAAGAAACTAATCTTTGTAAAAGACACTGGTACGTGGAGAAATCGAGTTTGGTTTCTCACTGGTATCACATTGGGAAAAAAGTCTTTTACTGCAAGTTGTGGGTAAAAGTCCTTTTTTTGTAAGATATCTATAAAACAGCTGCTTTTTAGCTGAAAGTTCTCGGGACTTTGCAGAAAGCAGACAACACGGAAACCAGAAAAATGCAAAGTTAGAGAGCTCTTCAGAGTCTCCTAAAAAAAAAAAAAGAGCGTAAAAAAGGGGAGGGAAGCACACCACACAAACACTTCACGTAATAGTCCAAGTTTCAGTTGAGGACTAAGTCACCAGCTGCAAAGAATCGGCAAAACCTTTTGAAATCTCAGTTTAGATTTATCTGAACATTTTACAATCAGTATTTTAAAGCATCTCCTACAAAGACCACATAAGCAACGAAGACGTGCATAACAGAATCCGGCAAACCTTTGGGCCCAACGAAAACCTTCTATCACTCGTAAAGAAGCGTAAACTTAAATGGTACAGGCATGTCACAAGATCAGAAGGACTAGCAAAAACAATACTGCAATGCACTATCCAAGGAGGAAGAAAAAGAGGTAGACCAAGGAAGAGATGGGAGGACAACATCAGGGAATGGACAGGCCTAGAATTCAACAAAACCCAGAGAAAGGCAGAACACATAGAGAGGAATGAAAGGAACTGGGCTGTCAAGTCTTGGGGGGTGCTCCTATGGTCAAAAGACTGAGTGATAGATAGAGATAGATAGATGTTTAAGCATGCTATGTTATCATTCTGCATTGTTCAGAGGATCCTATAAAACGGAAAAACAAATCCTTTGTTGAAATGCATATCAACACCAGTTTTGTTTACGTGCATAAAAAAGTATTTTTGGGTACGGACAAACTTGCGTAAGCGCGCGCACGTGCATCTTTATTGTGTCACCACCAACAACGAAAATCTGAAGAGTTATAAACCAACTGAGCAAAATTGAATGTGGCCACCATAACAAAGCTGGATCTCCCTCCATCACTCATTTTTTTAACAGTCACATTACCAAGCAGCGGATGGTTAAGGGAACAGCGAAGAACTGACAGTGGCTTCCCTTCCGCCGGTGAATGCTTAAGCATTTACATAGAGTTACCTGCCGTGTTTGTCTTTTGCCTTTGCCGCTAGAGGGCAGTAGGAGTGGAGCCATCAGCCGCCATGGCTGTAGAACTAGGAGGGAGCTTAGTGCCCAGTGTGTTGAAGTGTGTATGCTGGGGGACAGGACAGCTCAGTGGTCAGAGCCCTCGCTTTCCCCCCCAGCCAATATTAAGCAGTGTCGAGCGTGACTACCAATTGAATGGGTGACTGTTTGCACACCTTGGCTTCAGTACAGTTCTCCCAGTTCATCCAGCTGTAAATGGGTACCTGCCCTCTTTAGGGTCAGGGAAAGTAAAGCAGCGAGGGAGAGGAGACGGGCGCCGCTCTCAACATGCTGGCCCCTAGAGAAGCTGAGGTCTTTGATGCCTCTCTCCCCTAGGACCACACAGGTTATGGGACACCTTTACCTTTTACCTTTTGCTTTTGCACAGGCACGAAAAAGTGGGGGCGAATTCTATCCATTCTGTTCAATATTTAGAAGAGGCGTAATGATTGTGGGAATGCACCTAAAAACCACTCGCCTGATCATTTATCTGTTTGTTGATCAAACAGTTTACAGTTATGTTTTCTCTCTCTCTCTCTCTCTCTCTCTCTCTCTCTCTCTCTCTCTCTCTCTCTCTCTCTCTCTCTCTCTCTTTTCTCTCTGGGGGTGTGCCAGCGCGTGCACATGATTGTGTTACATGTATCCATGCATGCGCGCAAGCCCGCATGCCAGTGCGTGTGTTAAAAATAAAAGCCCAAATCTGATGGTACACTAGTAGCAGACAGACGGACAAACAGACAGACATACAGATAGACAAGACAAACATACTATTTGTCCCTGTCCAGCAATGACTACATGCATTGAAGTAAGCTAACAGCTGTCCACATCAGCATGGCCAGCAAGGGCTGGGGGGAAGAAAAAAGGAGCAAGGAAAAGGGCATGCAGACTTGATGTGTAGTAAAGTGACAGGGCGACTGACTCCATGGCCCTTCTGGTGGCAGAGTCAGCTTAACTGTAGGGGCCACCCCCCCACCCCCACCCCCACCCCCGTGTCCCTGCCTTTAGGGGCTGTCAACATGTAGTCTAGTGTGTTTTTGTTCTGGTCTGACCATGGCTTTATCTACATCCAGAAGACTTGGAGTTAAGTATGAGAGAGGTGGGGTGGGGGGAGAGAGAAAGAGGGAGAGAGAGGGGGAGGTGAGGGTGAGAGAGAAGGAGGGAGAGAGAGGGAGAGAGAGAGAGAGCTGAGAGACAGAGAGAAGGAGACAGAGAGAAGGAGACAGAGAGAAGGAGACAGAGAGAGACAGAGAAGGAGAGAGCTGTTCACATCAGCATGGCCAGCAAGGGCTGGGGAAAAAGGAGCAAGGAAAAGGGGCATGCAGACTTGATGTGTAGTAAAGTGACAGGGCGACTGACTCCATGGCCCTCCTGGTGGCAGAGTCAACTTCACTGTAGGGCCCCCCGTGTGTCCTTTAGGGGCTAGCTGTCAACATGTAGTCTAGTGTGTTTTGGTTCTGGCCTGATCAGCGCTTTATCTACATCCAGACTTGTAGTTAAGTATGAGAGAGGAGAGGGGTTGTGGGGAGAGAGGAAGAGAGAGGGGGAGAGGGGGGAGAGAGAGGGGAGAGAGGGAGGGAGAGAGAGGGGGAGAGAGAGAGAGATAGAGAGAGAGAGAAAGAGAGAGCATGAGAGAGAGAGGGGGAGAGAGAGAGAGAGGGAGACAGAGAGAGACAGAGAGAGACAGATGGAGACAGAGGAGAGAGCTGTCCACATCAGCTGGGCTAGCAAGGCAAGGGCTGGGGGGGAAAAAAGGAGCAAGGAAAAGGGGCATGCAGACTTGATGTGTAGTAAAGTGACAGGGCGACTGACTCCATGGCCCTTCTGGTGGCAGAGTCAACTTCACTGTAGGGCCCCCCCGTGTGTCCTTTAGGGGCTAGCTGTCAACATGTAGTCTAGTGTGTTTTGGTTCTGGCCTGATCAGCGCTTTTAATACATCCAGACTGTAGTTAAGCATGAAATGGGAGAGAGAGAAGAGGAGACAGACAGACAACAGACAGATAACAGACAGACAGACAGAGAGCCAAGAGTGCAGAGACTCATAAGGAAAAAGAGATTGAGAGAGAGACATATAGAGTGAAACAGAGGAGACAGAGACAGAGAGAGCCAAAGAGTGCAGAGACTCATGAGGATAAAGAGAGACAGCGGAGGGACAGACACAAACATATGTACAGGCAAAGAGTGCAGAGACACATGAGGAGAGACAGAGACAGAGACGACAACACACACACACCTAGAGTCACGTGGGTGTGGGGGGAGGAGGGGGTGTTAGTGAGTGTGTGTGTATGTGTGTGCGTGTGCCCGTGCGCGCCTGTGTGCGCACGTACGTTTATGTGAAAAAAGAGACACAGCACGCAACATAAGATATGCCATGAAATTTCTTTGTGCGTTAAACGAAAGGGAAAAAAACAGACACATTAAATAAAGGCACTGGATATGATGTCAGGGAAGAACAGGAATAAAGATGCCAATGGATACAAACGTTGCCAGTCTATCATTGTGATGCTTCTCTTCTCGAGTTACTCTCCCCAAAAGTCCTTCGGATGAGACTATAAACCGAGGCCCCGTGTGCGAACGCACGCAGAACATCTTGCGCACACGTTAAATCCCTGTTCCGCTTTTCGTAAGAGTAGGCCATCGTGTGCCAGTGGGAACAGATGACATTTACAAAACTGCATACACTCGGGGACTGGATGTAAAAAAAAAAAAGCACAAGAGTGCTTATCCCATTATCCTCGATATAAAAGAATAAATCAAATCAAATCAAAATCCCCTGAAGTTTCCTCCTTGCCTAAACTGTCACTGTTTACCGCAGTGTAGTGAAAAACTTGACACTTTGTTGATCACTAACACTGCACGTACGGGACAACAGGGCGATATTCCCAATATTTGGAGGGGGAGGGGGTGAAATAGCCTAGTGGTTAGACCATTACTTTCGTGATCTGTTGGCTCGGGGTCAAGCCATCACGGAGGCACGGTGGTCTATTTTATATTATTTATTTTATTTAATCTTTTGTATCGAGGATAACAGAATAAGCAATCATGTGCTTTTTTTCATCCGGTCCCCGTGTGTATACAGTTTTGTAAATACTGTCATCTGTTCCCGCCGGCACACGATGGCCTACTCTTACAAAAAGCGGAACAGGATTTAACGTGTGCGCAAGATGTTTTGCGTGCGTTCGCACACGGAGCCTCGGTTTAAAGTCTCATCCGAAGGACTTTTGGGAGAGAGTGGAGTCGGCACTGATGTTAACTCCAGGAGAAAAATCTCCTCGACCGGATTCGAACCCAGGTCGTCAAATTGCCAGCGCAATGTTTTGACCACTAGGCTATCCGTCCCTAGAGGTAACGTGCTGCTTAGAAAGCGAAAAGTCCGGGTCGGAGTGTGTGGTGGTTCGAATCCTGTTTGGGCCCAAAACTTTTTCCCCATCCATAAAACCATGAGTGGTGGTCTGGGTGCTAGTCTTTCGGATGAGACGATAAACGAGGTCCCGTGTATTACACATAATAATTTAGCACACGTAAAAGAACTCGCGGCAACAATGGGGTTGTCCCTTGTAAAATTCTGTAGAAAAAAGTCCTCTGATAAGGAAACAAATATAGTTACAGACACGGAAAAAAAAAGAATGGGTGGCGCTGCACTTGTGACGACGCACTCTCCACGGGGAGAGCAGACCGAACTTTACGCAGAGAAATCTGCTGTTACATAAAGTAGTATAAAATATAAAATAAGATAAAATATATCATGGATTTTTTTCCCTCGAGGTAACATCAGTAGCGACTCCACTTTTCAAAATTCTTCGGATGAGACAAGAAACTGACGTCCCGTGTGCAAACTCATGCAGAACATTCTTGCACACATGTTGAAACCCGTTCCGTCTTTCAGAAGAGTGGGTCACTAGCCTACATGTTGGATGGAACAGAGAACAAGCAAAATTTTGCCATTAGGATAGAGACCTTGGAGCTATAGCGAGGAAGAAAAAAAAAAAATTAAATGATGATGATTGTCTTCTTCTGGCACAGCTGTATGTCACACCCATGTGAAAGGGGCTTACATACTTCTTACAGATCGCAACAGTTTTTTTTCTTTTCTTTTCTTTTTTTTCTGCTGCCTCATCTTCTGTTAATGGGGACGAGATAGCTCAGTGGTCAGAGCGCTCGCTTTCACCCAACCAAAGTTAAGCAGCGACGAGCGTGGTTACCAATTGGATGGATGCTGTTTGCACGCCTTGGCTTCAGTACAGTCCCCCCCAGTTCACCCAGCTGTAAACGGGTACCTGCTCTCTTTAGAGTCAGGGAAGATAAAGCAGTGAGGGAGAGGAGATGGGTGCTGCCCCAAACATGCTGGCCCCTAGAGAAGCTGAGGTCTCTGATGCCTCGCTCCCCTAAGACCACACAGGTTATGGGACACCTTTACCTTTTTACCTTTCATCTTGTGTGAGGTTCCTATCTCTGCTGTTTTCACGCCGCTCACTTAACCTCCCCGCCACAGCCATACCCAGATTTGTTATGTCTGGGTCGGAAGTTCACAAGCAGCTCATCAATACAGGCCGCCGTGGGGCCACAGCCAGAAGGGGCCCTGCATGCTGCTAGGTCACTTTGGTGGTGTTCGTGGTGCCTGTTCTGAGCTAGCATACGCAGGACACCACCTACCAAGCCCCCTACTACACGACAGTATTAATCAGTCGCGGAGCCAACTGAGTAGACTCCCATCCGAGAGAGACAGACAGACAGACAGACGAGACAGAGACACAGAGAGAGACAGAGACACAGAAGAAGAATACACAGAGAGACAGACAGACAGAGACATAGAGAAGACAGAGATACAGAGAGACAAGAGAGAAAGATTGTTTAATCCTGATAATATAAGAGATTAAAAAAATATATTTTTAAAAACGCACAGAAATTGAGACGTGAACATTTAGAAGAAAAAGAAAAGAAAAAAAACAGCAACAAAAAAACAACAACAATAAAGCAATCTTTCAAGAAAAACAGGGGGAAAGAGCTATCGTCCTATTAATGTTGTAAACCATTCACACGATCAGACAATCAGACAGGAAATTTCCCCCAAAACTCTTACTTCCTGTTCAGCTATAAATCATTTAGCTTTTTTGTCCACTTTCAATTTCTCCGCCATGTCAATATGAAGTTGTTTTTTTTTGTTCTTTTGCAACACATTAAGAAAAACATAAAAAGGAACAGTTTCATTTTCTGTAAAGGTCATAGAGAGATGGGGAAATGAAGATACAGGAAAACAATTCATAAAACCAGTGGGGGGGGGGGGGGGGGAGGGGGGAAGGGGAGGAAGGGGAGAGGGGGGGGGAGGTCTTTTAAATCTGAAGATTATGCTGTGAAATATGACATTGAAAGATTGACAGGAGAAACATATTTGATCTTGCGTTTTATCTTCCTCGTGTTGTTTGTGGGGGTTTTGTTATCTGTAGACTTCATTCAAGAATGTTTCTGATTTATTTGCAGTTTGTTTTTGTTTGTTATTGTGTGTGTGTGTTTTATTTTTATTATTATTTTTTTTAATTCTTTTATATCGAGGATAACAGAATAAGCAATCATGTGCTTTTTTTCATCCGGTCCCCGTGTGTATGCAGTTTTGTAAATATTGTCATCTGTTCCTACCGGCACACGATGGCCTACTCTTACGAAAAGCGGAACAGGATTTAACGTGTGTGTGTGTGGTTGTGTGTTGTGCGTGTGTATGTATGGTGTGTGTGCGTGTGTGTAGGTGTTGTGTGTGTGTGTTGTGGGTGTTGTGTGTATGTGTGTGTGTGTGTGTGTGTGTGTGTGTGTTGTCGTGTGTGTGTGGTGTGTGTGTGTGTGTGTGTGTGTGTGTGTGGTGTGGGTTTGTGTGTGTGGTGTGTGTGTGTGAGTGTGTGGTGGGGTGTGTGTGTAGTGGGTTCGCTGCAGTTGTGTAAAGCTGTCATTTTCCTGATAGAAAGCTGCAAGCACCCTCCCTCCCTCCTCCAACCCTTCCCTTCCCCTATCCCATAGTAGTCTCGTAGACAGTTGGGGCACCACTAAGATTTTGCAACCAGCTTCCTCCACTCCTTGTGGTCACACGAAGCAAGCACTTAACACCTTTTTTTTTTTAATGGCAACCAGATAAAAAAAAAATTCCAAATACTCGGGAAATTTTGCTTGAGACGGAAAATGACAAACAAAAAAGAAGGACAGTTGTGTGTTTTTTTTTTTTTATCTTTCATTGTTTTATTTTGACGATAAATGGAAATGCGCTCATGTGCTTTTTTTTACATCCAGTCCCCGTGTACATGCAGGGGCTGTTCATTGGCTAGAGGTCCGAGGTTCACCAATGGTTATAGTTGAGTCTTTGCCACCGATTTTTCCCCCTACCATGAAAGTAGCCGCATTCTGACTTCGGGGATGTTCGTGTATCCGTAACCTACCGAACGCTGACATAGTGTATGTGTATATATACACGAAGGGAATTAAGGTACTGGCAGGTCTGCACTTGAACTGGACCTGGGACAACATAAAAATTTCCACCCTTAATTCGACCAGACGCCTTCAAGATTCGAACCCATGATTCATGGACCCAAGGGGTGAAGTGAACGGTCGGCTATAGCATCCGCTGATCGTGTCTCCAGATAGAGGATCTGGGCTGTCTCTCTCTGTCTCTCTCTCTCTGTCTCTCTGTCTCTCTCTTGTCTGTCTGTCTGTCTGTGTCTGTCTGTCTCTCTGTCTCTGTCTGTCGTCTTCTCTCTGTCTGTCTCTCTGTCTCTGTCTCTTTTTGTCCTGTCTCTCTGTCTGTCCTGTCTTCCTCGTCTGTCTCTCTCTCTCTCTCCTCTCTCTCTCGTCGTCTTCTCTCTCTCTCTCTCTCTCTCTCTCTCTCTCTCTCTCTCTCTCTCTCTCTCTCTCTCTCTCTCTGCCTCTGTCTGTCTGTCTGTCTGTCTGTCTGTCTCTCTCTCTCTTCTCTCTCTCTCTCTCTCTTCTCTCTCTCTTCTCTCTCCTCTCTCTCTCTCTCTCCTCTCTCTCTCTCTCTCTCTCTTTTTGTGGGTCCACCAATATTCAGTTGTCTTTCTCTTAATTCATTCTTTAACTGCTCAGACTACATCTATTTGGGGTTGTTGTTTTTTTTTCTATAAATTTAAGCGAAAATGAGTTGCACTGCTGTTAAACACCTGACAGGTCAGGCCCTATGCTTCCGACTTTGGCATGGGAGAGAACTGTTTATCTTTTAAGTCCTTCTGGGAGAAAACAAAAGGCAGGAGAATGGACCAAGAAGGCAGAAAATAGACTAGAAGGAGGTGACCGGAAGAAAAGGAAACAAGGCAAAGACAGAGAGAGGGATATAAGGGAATTCCTAGCCCCCCAGTCAAGTTAAGCAGCGTCGAGCGTGGTTACCAATTGGATGGGTGACAGTTTGCACACCTTGGCTTTAGTACAGTCCCCCCAGTTCACCCAGCTGTAAATGGGTACCTGCCCTCTTTAGGGTCAGGGAAGGTAAAACAACGAGGGAGAGAGGAGATGGGCGCCACCCTCAACATGCTGGCCTCTAGAGAAGCTGAGGTCTCTGACGCCTCGCTCCCCTAAGACCACACAGGTTATGGGACACCTTTACCTTTTTTTTTACCTTTAAAGTCCAAATATTCGTTATTACAATAATAATATCTCAGAATGAAAAAAACCACACGCAGCTTCATCAAACTACAACGACACAATACAAGCGTGAGGACAATAGAGAAGCTCATCTATTCTTTAAGCTACGATCAAGTCAGTGTGGCCCTCCAGCCATTCAGGAGTTTAGCTTCCTTGGTTTTCTGCCATTTTTCTGCCAAAGTGTTGAACGTGTACATGAAAGGGTTGATGGCAGAGTTCAAAGGCAGGACGAAAATAGCCAGAGCCACGTTAGCCTCTCCTGGGATAGGAACATCAGCCAATGCCAGCAGTCCACAGATCCCGACAGGAAACCAGCACATGAAATCTGTAACCGCCACACTGATCAGTCTCCGGGCTATGGTCATGTCCCGCGAAATTTTGGTTGAGTTGCTCTTTAAGGAACTGCTTGTATGGACCAGTAGATCAGAGCCTGGCCCACAGAGATGAAGACGAAGAGAACGAAGTTGAGGACAATCAACACACTGAACGAGTACATTTTGCCTTTGAACGCTTGCCTGGTCACCGGCAGAGGTATACAGATGCCTGTCTGGCTGTAAAACTCCCAATGTGATGTCATTGGAGTAAAGGTAACAAGGCTAGGCACCAACCTACCAACCAAGTCAGTAAGCAGACGATGGATGCTGATTTTCTCTCAAAGTGGAGCGTGCTGAAGGGAAAGTGCAGGACGATGAAGCGATCCAGCGTGATGAGCCAGATGACCAGCGCTGACACCTCACTGGACAGCAGGGACAGAAAACCGGCCACTTTACAAGTCACGCTGCTTTTCCACAGGTCTTCGTAATGGAAATACTGGCCACGAAACCGCTCATCCGAAATGCCGATGATAGCGATGTAGACGCCCATCAGGAAATCAGCCATGGTGAGGTTGATGACAAACACACTGAAGCCACTGGAAGACGCTGTCTTCTTTGCGAAGAACCGTGCACAGAAGCAGAAAAAGTTCCCACTCACTGATAAACAGGCGATCAGCCACAGAAAGCCACGGTAAGTCCACGACTGCAACAAATCTTTGCAGGAGGAAATTTCATCTTTTGGAGCATAGCAGAGACCCGTCAAAGTCATCAGGGAGTATTTCACTGCAGCAGAGCTTGTAGTTGTGTGTGTATATGATTTGTAAATGAGGCAGACCTTTGAAAATGTCCAGGGGAAATGTTTTCAGGGGAGTGCCCTCCATGTAGAGTTCCGTCAACTCTTGCGTGTATTGAAACACACCTGAGCTTATGCTGTGGATAGAAGAGAAACTCAAGTTCACTTTCTCCATTCCAGGGAACTGTGAGAAGACTTCAGCTTCTAAGACTGTCAGAGAAGTGTAGGACAGATCGATTATCACCAGTTTTCGCTGTGGAACAGGCAATGATGATACGCTGTGAAGCGAGAGGAGAGGGTTCTCAGAGAGATGCAGTTGTTGAAGATTTTGTAAACCTAGAAAATTGGTGACGTTGATGTGCTGAAATTCGTTGCAGCTTAGATCAAGAATCTTCAGATTCGTCAAGTTTAGATAAGGCAGAAAAACCAAAGAACACTTGGCAAGAACGAGATGAACAGACGATCATGATTGTTCACATCAGACAGCGTCATTCCTGAGCCTGTGGCGTCCAGGTAGCGGAGCTGGGGAAAGAGCAAGAGAGAGAAGGGCTGAAGACACAGAAAGGTGTTCCCTTGACACAGACAGTCAACAGGACAGGTGACATCACACAGTAACTCATCATCCCACAGGGGGCAGTGAGGCCAGCCATCACACAGGTGGTCATTGTGGACACAGACGGTGGACATTCTGCACCTGAAAAACCCCGGACAGGTCATGGCCTCACATCCTTCTTCATCCTGCTTTTCAAAACAGTCGTAAACGCCATTGCACCGTGTGTACACAGGCAGACAGTCATTGAACTCTCCAGGACATAGGTAGTGACTTTTGGGACACGCTTTTGTGGAGTTCATAGCAATGGATGTAAATCTGTTAATGCCATTAAATTGTACAAGAGCAGGAGACGGCAAACACAAGTGTGTGATGTAGATACGCATAAAGTCGTTACAGTTAGTTTCGTCGGATTTGTCAACACAGTGGAAAGTTTGGTCACACAAATTG
The DNA here is from genome assembly GCA_030674155.1 of Stramonita haemastoma. Lineage (NCBI taxonomy): Eukaryota > Metazoa > Mollusca > Gastropoda > Neogastropoda > Muricidae > Stramonita > Stramonita haemastoma. The sequence continues at coordinate 20,702,475 of CM060338.1, forward strand.
CTGTAACTCACACACTGGCCATTGGTGCAAGTGAAAGCTCTGACACAGAGAGGATATTTGCAGTCAGATTCGTCACTCCGGTCCTGACAATCAGCCATGAAGTCACACAGGAGAGTGAAAGATAGTGCAGTAAGTCCATCCCTGCATGTAAACGTGGGAAACGACGTCAGATGGTAGTCCCTGGAGTGTGACATCTTTGCATAGGATGACTGAGCGGAAAAGTCACAGAATGTGCCTTCTTTTCTACACACCTCGTATGGGTTAGACCCACACAAAAGAAAGGTATGTGTCACGTGACCATCTACGCATTTCGTCACAGACTGTTGACCCTGAGCCAGGTGCGATCAGGTGCAGTGGCTTGGAAAGGGGTGGAGCGTGCCTGTGTTTGGTTCGGCCTGAATTCACACACGAAGCCGTAACTCTGCCAGTTCCAGATGTCTTTGCGACACTCGGCCATTTGCAGCGTTGATTCCATGTCATTTCTGTAGCACGTCCTGGCTCCAGGATGAGCAGCCGCAAAGTAGATGTCTAAAAAATGGTGTAAAACATGGCGGTGGTTCTGTGTAACAGCATGAGTGTACATCGGAGGCAAGGAAAACTCGTTGGAGTAGATACCGGCGCAGAGAAAATGAAGTCTATCCATGTGAAACCTGGTGTGATTCAGAAGTGTGGGATACCAGTCGCACATGCACTGGGGAAAACTTAACCTACCCCCTAAGGAATTGCAGTACTTGTCGCCTAGAGTTACTACATCTGTTTCAGGACCTTCCGAAGGATCTACACCTTTGAAGAACTGGAAGCAGCTGTCGCAGAACGCGACAAGCCCTCGACAATCAGGACTACTGAAGGGACAGTGTTCCGCCTCATCCCGACCATCTTCGCACTCAGTCTTGTGGTTGCAGACCACGTGATGCTGGAAGCTGGCGTAGTGATACACAGAACAGTTTAGCAAACCGCTGCGCAACCTTTGAGGAGCTCTGTCCACAGAAAAAAGAGAAAAGAACAGTTTGAAACCGTCAGAACACGAGCTACGTGAAACTCTTGCAGTGATTTTTGTAGCCTGGAAAAGATGGAGGAAATCTGAGGTGAAATTGTTAAGTCTGCTCCACAGCAAGTGCAAGGATTCTTTAACCTGACCTGTATAATTGTCGTGTTTTTCAGAGTGACGGATTAAACAGAAGTTTGCCAAATCGGTCGTGGTTTGTTTGAAACTCACCAGGACGACGTGTCCTGCAGGAACGGGCAAAGTCCTTTTCAGAAACTTTTCGCCAGTCGTGCAGTTTTCTGGAGCCGTGATGTACCCGGATGATGATGATGATGACGTCATAACCAGCTTCAGCTGGTCTGAATCTTCCAGCTTCTCTTCTGGGGACCAGCATCGTCTGTAGGCAGTGGCAATGCTAAAACCAAAACCCCAAGCTGAGGGAAACAGTAAGAAATGAATATAATATTTTTATAATAGAATCATATAGATAGATAGATAGATAGATAGATAGATAGATAGATAGATAGATAGATAGATAGATAGATAGATAGATAGATAGATAGATAGATAGATAGATAGATAGATAGATAGATAGATAGATAGATAGATAGATAGATAGATGATATGATATGATATGATAGAATAGAATATATATATGTGGGTGTGTGTGCGAGTGTGTGTGTGTGTGTGTTTTATTTTTATTCTTTTATTTTCTTATGTCGAGGATACTGGAATAAGCACTCATGTGCTTTTTTACATCCAGTCCCCGTGTGTATGCGGTTTTTGTAAAATAGTGTCATCTATCATCTGTTCCCATCCCATCTGTCATCTGTGTGTGTGTGTGTGTGTGTGTGTGTGTGTGTGTGTGTGTGTGTGTGTGTGTGCGGTTGTGGTGTGTTGTGTGTGTGTGTGTGTGTGTGTGTGTGTGTGTGTGTGTGTGTGTGTTCATTTTAAGGGGCATGAAAAGAAGAATGGGTGGAAAGGTCATCTTATTCATTCCACCCAAAATTCTGTTCCGGCCCATCAGAGTTTTTGTTCTTTCACCTGTTTTTTTCTTTTTCTTTTCTCTGTTAGATGATGCAGAGCTAAAGCGCAGAGAAATTGGGGCAACAATAATCTGATTATTGTAGCTGCTGCTGCTGCTGTTGTTGCTGGTTCTGCTGCCTGCTGCTGCTGTTGCTGTGTTGTTGCTGCTGTGCTGCTGCTGGCTGCTGCTGCTGCTGCTGTGTGCTGCTGCTGCTGCTGGCTGCTGCTGCTGCTGCTGTTGTGATGATGATGATGATGATGATGATGATGTCGCTTCTAATTATGTTAAGGCTGTTGTTGTTGTTGCTGTTTTTACTGCTCTTGCTGTTATTGCTGCTGTTATTTTTGTCGTTGCTGGTGTTGTTGTTAGTCGTTCCTCAGCTTAACACTCTGGAGGTCACACACAGAGTTTGCGCTGTGTCTCATTCATCACACCTGGGAACTACTCTAAGGCCATGGATGAGAGTCTTGCGAGTGTGGATGTGCAAAAATACCTGACCAGTTAGGCCGCTATATTCTGACTTCAGAGGCACAGCTGTCAGATTTTCCCACTTTCAGCTCCTCTCAGCTGCTAATTAATCCATAATTAATCTGGCAATTTGACGACCCGGGTTCGAGTCCGGTCGAGGAAATTTTTCTCCTGGAGTTAACATCAGTGCTGATTCCACTCTCCCCAAAAGTCCTTCGGATGAGACTTTAAACCGAGGCCCCGTGTGCGAACGCACGCAGAACATCTTGCGCACCCGTTAAAATCCTGTTCCGCTTTTCGTAAGAGTAGGCCATCGTGTGCCGGTGGGAACAGATGACAAGATTTACAAAACTGCATACACACGGGGACTGAATGTAGAAAAAAAAGCACATGAGAGCTTATTCCATTATCCTCGACATAAAAGATGCAATAAATAAATAAATGAATAAAATAAATGACATAAATCACACCTGGGAACTACTCTGAGGCCATGCATGAGAGTTTTGCGAGTATGACTGTGTAAAAAATACCTCACCAGTTAGGCCGCTATATTCTGACTTCAGAGAGTTTCTTTTTCCTGTAGTAGCTAGAGAACACATTAAGTTGTCATGATAAGAGTTGACTATACTGAGAAACGATCTTAACATTAACATTTCATTTGGAACTTTTCTTACATTAATCACTGACTCACTCCGAAGTCGAATGTAATGTGCTGGGCTGGGCTGGGCTGGGCTGGGCTGGGCCTGACTTGTCAGGCGCTTGACGGCCGCGCCACGCATTTTTCTGCTCACATGACTGACAAGAATAGTTATTGTCTGAGCGTTCAACGAAGAAGAATTGCGAAGAAGAAGAAGATAGAAGAAGAAGAGAAGAAGAAGAAGAAGAAGAAGAAGAAGAGGAGGAGGAGGAGGAGGAGGAGGAGGAGGAGGAGGAGGAGGAGGAGGAGGAGAGGGAGAGGGAGAAGAACAAGAACAAGAACAAGAAGAAGAATAGCAACAACAACAACAACAACAAGAACAACAACAACAAGAACAAGAACAATTAGAACAAGAAGAACAAGAAGAAGAAGAAGAAGAAGTAGAACAAGAAGAAGAAGAAGTAGAACACTAAGAAGAAGAAGAAGAAGAAGTAGAACAAGGAGAAGAAGAAGAAGAAGAAGAAGAAGAAGAAGAAGAAGAAGAAGAAGAAGAAGAAGAAGAAGAAGAAGAAAACAACAACAACAACAACAACAACAACAACAACAACAGCAGCAACAGCAACAGCAACAGCAACAGCAACAAGATGATGATGATGATGATGATGATGATGATGATGATGATGATGATGATGATGATGATGATGAACAACAAGAACAACAACAACAACAACAACAACGAAACTGACAGAGCTTGTGGCCTGGACCAATGAACAGTGTCCTCTAAGAGCAGCAACATAACAAACAAAACACAATAAAGCTGCATACAACGCAACAGTCTAAAAAAGATATAAAAAAAACGGTGTGAAAACATTTCCAATGCAGGAGGGGGAAAAGCCTGTTACAGTCACATGTCAAACCAACGAAAACAAAAACAAAAATCAAGAGCAGACTTGTGTCTAGTCATCTGAACCAACCATTTCAGGACTGAGTAACGGAACAGTGTGGAGTGAATAAAAGTCCCTTGCTTTGTCTTGGAACCCAGTTCTGTTTTGTTCTGTTTTGTTCTGTTTTGTTCTGTTTTGTTTTGTTTTGTTTTGTTTTAGGTTTGGCTACAGCAGATGATGCCCCCATAAAGACAGATGAAGCTTCACTTCTGTTCTTTCATGAGAGAGACATTGCTTTCATACACTGGCACACCTATAGGAAGAAGAAAAAAATCACTTCCTTATTTGTGGAATTGATGGAATGTATTCCAAGTGCAGAATGATGAACACCCTTTTCCCCACCCCCCACACCCACACCATCCCCGCTACTACCAAAGCTTCCATTCAGGAAGCTCCTATGGCACATGTTTTTGTGTGTTTTTTTAAAGCCAAAGACTTAAGAATAGTAAGGTTTCCACTTTGGTAGAACTGCAATTTGTTGTCCTTCAAATTATACCACGAAAATACGTTTTATTCTCCCACGTTTGCAAAGTTTACACAAAAGACATTGTGGGGAGCCCCGCTTATTTTATTTCTCCATGATTTGACGTGATTTTTTAATAAAAATATCATTGTTTGATTAATTATGCTGAAGATCGCCGATTGTTTGCTCACGTTTTAAGACATTTTGCCCTTACACACGATCAGACAGTTTTGGACGTAGTGCCCTGTATAGGGTTAAAGAGGTTTTATTTATTTATCTATTTATTCTTATTTATTCTTTTATATCGAGGATTATGGAATAAGCACTCATGTGCTTTTTTGCATCCAGTCCCAGTATGTATGCAATTTTCGTAAATTTTGTCATCTGCTCCCACCGGCACACAATCGCCTACTCTTACGAAAAGTGGAACAGGATTTAACGTGTGTGCAAGATGTTCTGCGTGCGTTCGCACACGGGGCTCGGTTTATAGTCTCATTCGAAGGACTTCTGGGGAGAGTGGAGTCAGCACTGATGTTAACTCCAGGAGAAAAAATCCCCTCGAACGGTATTCGAACCCGGGTCGTTAAATTGTGAGCGCAATGTTCTGACCACTAGGCTATCCCGTCTCCCCCATCATTACATCATCCTCATCACCATTGATCATCATGCAATAATAAGACAGCATGGAATAAGGGCTTTGATTTTCACGGGTTGGAAGGAATCTTGGCCCAGTACAAGATCGGTGGTCTAGAGGCAACGCGCCTGACTAGAAAGCTAAAAGTCCGGGTGGGAGTGTGCGGTGGTTCGAATCCTGTTTGGGCTCAAAACTTTTCCCCCTTCCATTAGATCATGAGTGGTGGTCTGGGTGCTAGTCTTTCGGATGAGACGATAAACCGAGGTCCCGTGTGTTACACATCACTATTTAGCGCACGTAAAAGAACCCATGGCAACAAGGTGGTTGTCCCTGGCAAAATTCTGTTAGAAAAAAAGCCACTCTGAGAGGGAAATCAAAACAATTGCAGACAGGAAAAAGAAAAAAAATGGGTAGACGCTGCACTTGTGGCGACGCGTTCTCCCCCGGGGACAGCAGCCTGAATTTCACGCAGAGAAATCTGCTGTGACATATAAAGTGGTATAAATAAATATAAAGGAATACATTTTTAAAAGTTGAAAATGACACACTGCAGAATGATCAGCACAAAACTTCTTTCTTTTTCAGGAGTGGGAGGACAGACTAACACACCGTGGAAGAAGGAGGAGGGGACAACCCTTACTCACCATCAGCTGGCCATGTCATGATTTGGCCAGGACACTGACACCAAGATCATTGTCTACTATCTGTTTTACCACCTTCAGTTAGGAGAGAATGATCTTGTATGGTACAAAACAGGCTCACACACACACACATACACACACACAACACACACACACAACACACACACACCCCCCACCAACCACACCCCACACACCACACCACACACCACCACCACCACCACCACCACCACCACCACCCACCCCCACCACCACCACCACCACCACACCACCACCCCACCCACCCCACACCACACCACCACCACCCCCACCACACACACTTTACTGTCCCTACTCTCAGAGAGGGCGCTACCACCCTCAACATGCTGGCCCCTAGAGAAGCTGAGGTCTCTGAAGCCTCGCTCCCCTACGACCACACATGTCATGGGACACCTTTTACCTTTTTACCCTACAACCGCTACCACTGTCATTGCCGTAATTAATCCTGATGGGGAAAAATTCAACACACTCAGATTGTCCATAGATATGTCTCATGGAAAAAATAATAATCTGAGAAAATTTGAAATCTTTAACAGCTTCAGGCAGGAGGAAAGTATGCTGGCCACTATGGCAAGTCACAGCAGAGAAGATAGTACACAAGTAGATAATTCTGTCAGTGCTGGATTCGATAACCAACAAGTACAGCCATTTACCTGAGAAAGTTGGGGGGGGGGGGACTGTTAAATTCACCACACAGTCATTCGGATGAGACTATAAACCGAGGCCCCGTGTGCGAACGCACGCAGAACATCTTGCCACACACGTTAAAACCCCGCTCCACCATTCGAAAGAGTAGGCCATCGTGTGCCAGTAGGAGCGGATGACAATTTTTTTTAAAAAACTAGCATGCACACAGGTATCGTGTTTAGACAGCATCCCTGAGGAAAAATCGGGGAGTTCGAGTCCCCGGGGCAATTCGGAGCTGTATATATATATATATATATATATATATATATATATATATATATATATATATATATATATATATATATATATATATATATATATTTTTTTTTTTTTTTTTTTTTTTTTTTTTTTTTTTTTTTTTTTTTTTTTAATGGGTAGTTGCTGCATTTGTGGCGACGCGGTCTCCCCGGGGAGAGCAGCCCGGATTTCACGCAGAGAAATCTGCTGTGACATAAAGTAGTAGAAACTAAAACAAATAAAAGAATAAAATCAAAATAAAGGCCACAACCAAGATCACTCTCTAGTATGGCAGATCGGAACAGTGCATCCGTTGCGAACGCAATCGCATTGAAATCATCTTTGCGCACACGATTGAAACAGTTTCACACGATTCGAAAGAGTGCCATTGTCGTGCACGATAGTGCACCGATTGGACAATGCTTTGTTGAAATGCCAGTCATGAACAGTGCATCTGATTAGGAACAGGCATCTGATTGGGCAAACGTGGAGATTGGACAGTGCCCCGGGACAGTCAGTCTGATTAAACAGTATTATTGGAAAAGTCATCATATTAAACATATCATATGAAAGTCATATTGATAATGAATCTTTAAATTCATTTATTGGACAGTTTCTGCCATTTGGCAGACAGGTCTCCGTGGAAAGCAGCCGGGTTGAGAAAATCATCTGTGAATAAAGTGGATTGAAACAAATAGAATTAAAAGCATATTAACAGATCAAAATGCATATAAAGGCATCAACCAAGTCATTCTAGTTGGGCAGTGATTATGAACAGTGCATGATTGGAAACAGTGCATCTGATTGGAACAGAGCATCCGATTGGAACAGTGCATCTGATTGGAACAGTGCATCTGATTGGAAACAGTGCATCTGATTGGCATACAGCAGTGCATCTGACTGGAACAGTGCATCTGATTGGAACAGGAGGCATCTCGATTGGAACAGTGCATCTGATTGGAACAGTGCATCCGATTGGAACAGTGCATCAGATTGGAACAGTGCATCTGACTGGAACAGTGCATCAGATTGAACAGGCAGATCAGATTGGAACAGTGGACCAGCCAGATTGGAACAGTGGATCATATTGGAACAGTGGGTCAGATTGGAACAGCGGTCAGATTGGAACAGTGGACCTGTCCCCCCTGAGACAGATGGGCTGCTTCTAAAGCAGTGCCGAGAAGACACAAGGTGCCCTCTGCGTGAATAATGCAAGTGACACAAAGCTTAAGGCAACAAGAAGACTTCGAACTATCATACATGTTCCACAAAACCCTCAAAGAGATTTTAGCCCGCACCTATCTAGTTGGGCTTAATAATGTCCCCAGATTGGCAATGTGCACCCAATCATTTTCATGAATGCAGATACATCAATCTTTTATATGAGCCACAAAAAAAAATTCTCTTTCACATTCAAATGCAAGCACATGCTCCAGGGTAGAACGCGGTTTGGGGGTGAAAAATATTCCAGGTTGAAAAAGTGAAAGAAATCTGTGAAACAGAAAATAGATTTTGGATTATCATCGTGAAAGTTCCAACTGGAAAAATAACCAGGAAAAAAAAAACCCGTTCCAGTAGCCAGAAAGGGATTTATCCATTAAAGATTATTTATTTATTTTAGATTTTCAGGCTAACTCATAGATAGATCACTAACAGATAGATCACTCATGAGCTTTATTTACATCCAGTCCCCGTGTGTATGCAGTTTTGTCAATTTTGTCACCCGTTCCCACCGGCACACAATGGGCTATTCTTCCAATAAGCGGAATGGGTTTTAACGTGTGTGCAAGATTTCTGCGTGCGTTCACTACACGGGACCTCGGTTTATAGTCTCATTCGAAAGGACTCTAGACCAGAAGGTACCAGGCATGACGTCATGAAGTTAAAACAAAGTGGTTGATGCAGAGTTGACGTATAGTCATGGTGTGTACTGTGTGACCTTATATATATTTACTATCTATATATAATCTATCTACTATCTATATTATTATTATCTATTATTATCTATCTATCTATCTATATATATATATATATATAGATATATTTCATATATAATATAGATATAATGATCTATATTTAATACTAATTTATATAATATGAATAGTAAGTAGGTCGAAAAGTTTGAACAATAAAGCATTGAAACTAGTTTTCAGAGCGATTGAAAAACAGAGAGTTTGAAAAGTGTGGATAAGAAAGCAGTAAAACTAGTTTTCAGATAAAAAGAGGTTGAAAAGTTTGGATAACGAAGCAGTAAAACTAGCTGACACACTCCCAGTATATCTTCTGATACCCTTTAAAAGATACAAATAAAAATGAAGATGAATTAGTTTGCTCTCTTTTGTAGGCTGAAAAATGGCTCTATCAAAATATGCTATTCTAGTTTTGCTATGCTAAACTCTATGAAAGGCCAGATATTCTTTCATCAAACAAAATGAAATATGGAATCTGATGTTTGCTCGTGAACATTTGAAACTAAGTTGCTGTTTTTCAAAGGCTAGATATCATGTGAGATTTTATTCTCTGAAAAAAAGAATGTCAGTCTGTTGATTCTATCAAAACAGTTTTAAACATTCATAAATGCTCCTAAACAAACAACTGTCATGGTGTTTAGATATACCTTTACCTCTGAAGAATATCTCAACAATATACATCTCTATAACTGCCAACATATTTCACTTCTAATACTGTCGTATGTGCTAAATCGAAAATTATTGAAGAAAGTGCCCGAACGACACACTGTCCTCAATAATGTACACAAGATTATTTCAAGCAAAAAACGTTTATGTCTCAGACATTTATTTTATTTACATTCCACTACGCTCTTCCCTCCGCCAAGGAGATCCGCAAAAGATAGATAAACATACGGACAGGCAGACAGACATACAGTCAAACAGACAGACAGACAGACAGACAGACAGATAGACAGACAGAGACAGACAGACAGATAGATAGATAGATAGATAGATAGATAGATAGATAGATAGATAGATAGATAGATAGATAGATAGATAGATAGATAGATAGATAGATAGATAGATAGATAGATAGATAGATAGATAGATAGATAGATAGATAGATAGATAGATAGATAGATAGATAGATAGATCTGTGTATATGTGTGCATATACATACATAAAGACGGACGGACAGACAGACAGACAGACAGAAAGATATAGATATGAATGAAATATATATTTTGTGTGTATATATATATATACATATATATCTATATCTATATCTATATCATATATATATATATATAATATATACATATATGTGTGTGTGTGTGTGTGTGTGTGTGTGTGTGTGTGTGTGTGTGTGTGTGTGTGTGTATGTGTGTGTGTGTGTACATATGTACGTATGTA
>CM060338.1:20715098-20770098 GCA_030674155.1 Stramonita haemastoma
GAGAGAGAGAGAGAGAGAGAGAGAGAGAGAAGAGAGAAGAGAACTCGAACTCGAACTCGAACTCGAACTCGAACTCGAATGTTTTATTGAGGAAATATGGATAAGCCAGAGGCTTCTTTACACCAGGTCCTCATAAAAAAACCAAAAAACAAACAAACAAAATACCCAAAAAAACCCACCAAGAGAGAGAGAGAGAGAGAGAGAGAGAGAGAGAGAGAGAGAGAGAGAGAGAGAGAGAGAGAGGGGGGGGGGGGTTCTATTAACGTCTCTTCGCAAAAAAAATATGAGACGATTGTGTGTGTGTGTGTGTGTGTGTCAAGTCAAGTCAAGTCAAGTCAAAATGATCTTTATTGAGTGTGTGTGTGTGTGTGTGTGTGTGTGTGTGTGTGTGTGTGTGTGTGTGTGTGTGTGTGTGTGTGTGTGTGTGTGTGTGTGTGTGTGTGTGTGTGTGTAACGAAACACAGAGAGAGGGGTATTTCTGTCTATCTCTTTGGCTGTCTGTCAGTTTGAATGTTTGTATGCACGTATGTATTTATATGTCTATCTGTCTGTCTTTCTGTCTGTGTCTTTGTCTTTCTGCCTGTACCTCAATCTGTCTGTCTGTCTCTCTCTCTATCTGTCTCTCTCTCTCTCTCTCGTCTCGCTGTCTTTCTATCTGTCTGTCTGTCTGTCTGTCTGTCTGTCTGTCTGTCTGTCTGTCTGTCTGTCTCTCTCTCTCTCTCTCTCTCTCTCTCTCTCTCTCTCTCTCTCTCTCTCTCTCTCTCTCTCTCTCTCTCTCTCTCTCTCTCTCTCTCTCTCTGTCTTTCTATCTGTCTGTCTCGCTGTCTGTCTGTCTGTCTGTCTGTCTGTCTGTCTGTCTGTCTGTCTGTCTGTCTGTCTGTCTGTCTCTCTCTCTCTCTCTCTCTCTCTCTCTCTCTCTCTCTCTCTGTCTCTGTCTCTATCTGTCTGTCTCTCTGTCTGGATGTCTGTCTGTCCGTGTGTCTGTCGGTATATCTCTCTGTCTGCCTGTCTCTCTGTCTATCTCTCTGTCTGCATTGTCTTTCTCTTTTTTTTTCTCTACCATTCTGCCTCTCTTCCAGCAAGCTTTATATTTTTCTTCGGTTTTATCACTGTTGTCTGGTTTTCCACCAATTCATTTATTTGGTTTTCCCACAATTCATTTGTCTGGTTTTCCCACAATTCATTTGTCTGGTTTTCCCACAATTCATTTATTTGGTTTTCTCACAATTCATTTGTCTGGTTTTGCCACAATTTATGTGTCTGATTTCCCAACACTTCATGGTTTTCCCACAATTCATTTATTTGGTTTTCCCACAAAGAGAGGAGATATAGGGATGCCATCCTTGAAATGCTGGCATCCCTGGAGAAGCTGAGGTCTCTGACATCTCGCTCCTCAACCACCGCATAGGTTATGGGATCACTTTTATCTTCTTCTTTTTTTCCATAATGTACTGTAACTGACTGATCCACTGATTAGTGCCATGGCATGTTGACTGTGTAACGTGTGGGTAAGACTAATCAGTGCTTTGGTAGTCCAGAGGTAACCCTCTCATGATCTGACCCCAGTTTGAACCTAAACTACCCCTCACCCACCCACCCATCCCACACCCACCCCAAATATGCTTTAGTGGGCTTGTCTGGATGCTAGTCTTTAGAACGAAACTGAAGCCCATGTGCAACGCATTTGTGTACGTGAAATAACCATGGAAGGAGAAGACCTGTATTTGGCAAAATCTACAGAGAAAGCTACTATGAAGAATTGTATTTGGCAAAATCTACAGAGAAAGCTACTATGAAGACTTGTATTTTGGCAAAATCTACAGAGAAAGCTACTATGAAGACTTGTATTTGGCAAAATCTACAGAGAAAGCTACTATGAAGAATTGTATTTGGCAAAATCTACAGAGAAAGCTACTATGAAGACCTGTATTCGGCAAAATCTACAGAGAAAGCTACTATGAAGACCTGTATTCGGCAAAATCTACAAAGAAAGCTACTATGAAGACTTGTATTTGGCAAAATCTACAGAGAAAGCTACTATGAAGAATTGCATTTGGCAAAATCTACAGAGAAAGCTACTAGAAGAATTGCATTTGGCAAAATCTACAGAGAAAGCTACTATGAAAGGGAACACAAAAACATGCAGACAGAAAAAAAAATATTAAAAAAACTGACGCTGTTCTCGTGGTGACGCACTTTCCTCGGAGGACAGACTGCGGCCTAAAGTTTATTATAGAGAAATCTGCCCGAGTGAAAAGTAGTATTCATTTCAATACAATACAATATAGTACAATACAGTACAATACAATACAATACAATACAATACAATACAATACAATACTGTACAATACAATACAGTACTATACAATACAGCACAATGCAGTACAATACAATACAATAATACAGTACAATACAGTAAATATAATAAAGTAAAATACAATACATCACAATACATTACAATACAATTCAATACACTATCTGTCGATACATTAGCCATATCACATTCTTAACAACTTCAGGAATTGTTGTTTTATCGTTCCCCAAAATCAGACCGCGTTTCGTGTTTTGAGTGAGTTACAGGCAATGTAGAACACTTTTATGTGCCTCTAATGGGATTGTTGAAATAAACTTTGCCTTGCCTTACCTTGCCTTGCCTTGCCTTGTCTATTTTGCCTTGCCTTGCCATGCCTTGCCTTGCTTGCCTTGCTTTGTCTATCCTGCATCGCCTTGCCTTGCTTTGCCTCGTCTTGCCTTGCCCTGCCTTGCTTTGCTTTGTCTATCTTGCATATTCTTGCTTGCCTTTCCCTGCCTGCCCTGCCTGCCCTTGCCTTGCCTTCCCCTTTGCCTTGCCTTGCTCCTTGGCCTTGCCTTGCTTGCCTTGCCAAGCCCTTAATATTGACTTGGCAATAATCACCGTTAAAACTATGTTTGTGAAATTAAATCAATATTATTTCTCGAAGTCGGAATACGGCTACCTCAATGGCGTGGGGGGGGGGGGGGGGGGTTGGAATGGTCACTGGTGCAAAACGTTGCACCATCGATGAACCTATGAACATTAGTTTCGTTCAAAAGACTAGCATCCAGACCAGGTGAACCTAGGAGCTGTAACCGAGGAACGAAACAAAAATCCATGTTATCCTTAAAAACAAAACAACAACAACAGCAAAACATAAATACTGAATTATTCAGAAATGCAACTAACTACTCTGTAGGCAGAGCATGTTTAGAGAACTGATATTTTGTGGTTTATAGTTTATATTTATTCCGGTATTGTTTCATGTTAATAGTTCCTGTAATGGATTCCTATCCCTGCACTGTCTGTACGTGAACCTGCACATCCAAGATTTGGTCTTCATTCCCACATGAGGACCCATTCCAGCAACTGACCTGTCTGCCTACTCATCTGTCGTACCGACAGGAGATTCCATCATTGTTTCATGTTCATAGTTCCTGTAGTACTTTTAGGTTCACAGATAGCTGTATTTGTTTCATGTTAACAGTTACCCTGAGAACATTGTAGCCTGAATATTTTCATGTTGGCTTGGTAACTGTTACTTGGGACACGTTATTGAAAACATTGGAGAATGCAGGGCCTATCTAACAATCAAGGGGACAGGAAAGGTCAGTGGTCAGAGCGCTCACTTTCCCCCAGTCAACTTAAGCAGCGTCGAGCGTGGTTGCCAATTGGATGGGTGACCGTTTGCACGCCTTGGCTACAGTACAGTTCCCCCAGTTCACCCAGCTGTAAATTGGTACCTGCCCTCTTCAGGGTCAGGGAAGGTAAAGCAGCAAGGGAGAGGAGATGGGCGCTGCCCTCAACATGCTGGCCCCCTAGAGAAGCTGAGGTCTCTGACGCCTCGCTCGCCTACGACCACACAGGTTCTTGGACACCTTTACCTTTACCTTACCTAACAATCACTACCTGTCATTGACATACACATTTGTAGGGTCATAACAAGGACTGAAGAAAGGTGTCTCCAAGTGTGTTGCAGCCTTATTTCAATGACAAAAAGATATAGGCTACAACTGTAATTCTGGTCTTGGATTTATGATTGGGATACATCATGGCAAAGCCCCATGGCCTGACTTTTTCTCGGACATGTGATTGATCGTGCGCCTTGGCTTCAGTACAGTTCCCCAGTTCACCCAGCTCTAAACAGATAGCCTACCTGCTCTCTTTAGGGTCGGGGAAGGTAAAGCAGCGAAGGACAGGAGATGGGCGCCGCCCTCAATATGCTGGCCCCGGGAGAAGCTGGGGTCTCTAAGATCTCGCTCTCCAACGACCGTGTAGGTTATGGAAACACCTTTACCTTTAATGTTCGTTCAGTCCCCTATGGTGATGGCTTATTGTGCTTTGTGTATGGCATTCAAAACATCTTTGGCTAAAACTCCGATTGCGATGGTAGATGATAATTATGCTGGTCTTACTGAGCAACTGTAATAATAATAATAATAATAATAATAATATAATAATAATAATAATAATAATAATAATAATAATAATAATAATAATAATAATAAACAACCGACTGATTTGAACAAGAATTAAGCTCAGTTTACGTTTGTTTATTGTTTATCCTTTGCTGATGGATATCTCCTTATTTGCATTCATCATCACGTGATCATTTACTAGATCGAGCTTCAGAATGACATTATCGCATATTTATTTGCATGTAAAAAGGTACCTTAATGCTCTGAAAGCCTCTCTTTCTCACTCACTCACTCACAATGACTCAGTTTGGTGCATAATAATATTCTTTCCGTTTATTAAAAAAATCATACTTGAGGGAAGAAGATAATGAACATGTGGAACTTATGACAGCAAAACTAGGTGAAGTCACCTTGTACCTGGCTGTAGTCAACACGTGTAGCTAGCTGTGTGTTTAATGTGCTAGCCTCACGTTGTACGGTCGTATTCATTACACTGTGTTGTTCTCAGCACAGCCCAAAGAGGACTGCCACACTTTTGGCTGCACCTGAGCCCAAGGTCTGCAACAGGGTGGCTCATGGGAGCTTTTCGTAAGAGTAGGCCATTGTGTGCCAGTGGGAACACATGACATTTACAAAACTGCATACACACGAGGACTGGATGTATAAAAGCATATAAGTGCTTATTCCATTATTCTCGATATGACAGAATAAATAAAAAATAAAATAAATAAATAAATAAATAAATAAATAAAAATGGGACGCTGAAGTCTTCTACCGGGATACGGGATAGCCTGGTGGTCAGAGTGATGCCCTCGTGATCTGCGGACCGGGTTCGAATCTCGTTCAAGAGAATTTTTCCTATGGAGTTAACATCAGTGCCGACTCCACTCCCCTAAAAAGTCCTTCGGATGAGACTATAAACAGAGGTCCCGTGTGCGAATGCACGCAGAACATCTTGTGCACACGTTAAAACCTGTTTCGCTTTTCGGAAGAGTACGTCATTGTGTGCTAGTGGGGACACATTGTTTGCTTTACAAGATTCAGGGTCATATAAATTCCATATTTTTTCATTTTTGTTGTCATTAGTTCCAGCTCCCAGTGCCATGTGTCAATTCTGGTATCCTGTGTCAATTATGGCACACTCTGTGAGTTCTGGTATCTTGTGTAAGCTCTGGTATCCGTGCACTTCTGGTATCCTGTGTCGTATCGTGTGTCAGTTCTGGTATCCTGTGTCCGTCGTGTGTCAGTTCTGGTATCCTGTGCCCGTATCGTGTGTCAGTTCTGGTATCCTTTGTCAGTTCTGGTATCCTGTGTCACTTCTGGTATCCTGTGTCAGTTCTGGTATCCTATGTCAGTTCTGGTATCCTGTGTCATTCTGGTATCCTATGTCAGTTCTGGTATCCTATGTCAGTTCTGGTATCTGTGCTGTGTCACATCTGGTACCCTATGTCAGTTCTGTATCCTATGTCAGTTCTGGTATCCTGTGTCAGTTCTGGTATCCTGTGTCAGTTCTGGTATCCTGTGTCAGTTCTGGTATCCTGTGTCAGTTACAGTACCCCGATTCAGTACTGGTATCCTTAATCAGTTCGGTATCCTGAATCAGATCTGGTATCCTGTGTCAGTTCTGGTATCCTGTGTCAGTTCTGGTATCCTGTGTCAGTTACAGTATCCCGAATCAGTTCTGGTATCCTGTGTCAGTTACAGTATCCTGTTCAGTTCTGGTATCCTGTGCTATCTACTCTGGTACCTGGTGTTAACTGTGGTAGACCTGTCATGGCTTCTGCTGTTGAGATTCTTGCCATCCTGTGTCCCTGACGCTTCCAGGTGACGTTTTACTAATGGACAACATTGCGTGCGGCTACCATACCAACCATACCATACCATACCAGTGTTATACTGGTCTATCTATCTATCTATCCCTTAGTCTGGCGACTGTGGGGGCACCCATGAAGACTTGACAACCAGTTCCCTCCATTCCTCTCTCTGTTCTGCTGGTATGTACAGCAAAAAAATCAAAGCTGATTCCTGTGAGCTTGATGGATCGGGTAGATAGATGTGTGTGAACTAGAGAAAGGGGTGTGCAGTGATAGATCACGCGCTGGGTCACACTTGCCTGTGTCTCACTGTCACTCTGCAGGATAAACACGCGCTATGGTGTCACACTGTGCACTGTTGCTCTCACTGGTCACTCTGCAGTGATAGAAACACGCGCTATGGTGTCACACTGTGCACTGTTGCTCTCACTGGTCACTCTGCAGTGATAGAAACACGCGCTATGGTGTCACACTGTGCACTGTTGTCTCACTGGTCACTCTGCAGTGATAGAAACACGCGCTATGGTGTACACTGTGCACTGTGCTCCACTGGTCCTTCGTGATAACACGCGCATGGTGTCCATGTGCATGTCTCTGTCAGTGATAGAAACACGCGCTATGGTGTCACACTGTGCACTGTTGCTCTCACTGGTCACTCTGCAGTGATAGAAACACGCGCTATGGTGTCACACTGTGCACTGTTGTCTCTCACTGGTCACTCTGCAGTGATAGAAACACGCGCTATGGTGTCACACTGTGCACTGTTGCTCTCACTGGTCACTCTGCAGTGATAGAAACACGCGCTATGGTGTCACACTGTGCACTGTTGCTCTCACTGGTCACTCTGCAGTGATAGAAACACGCGCTATGGTGTCACACTGTGCACTGTTGCTCTCACTGGTCACTCTGCAGTGATAGAAACACGTGCTATGGTGTCACACTGTGCACTGTTGCTCTCACTGGTCACTCTGCAGTGATAGAAACACGCGCTATGGTGTCACACTGTGCACTGTTGTTCTCACTGGTCACTCTGCAGTGATAGAAACACGGCTATGGTGTCACACTGTATACTGTTGTTCTCACTCGTCACTCTTGACTTTGGCTGGGGGACGGATAGCCCAGTGGTCAGAACATTGCACTGGCAATTTGACGACCCGGGTTCGATTCCGGTCGAGAAGATTTTTCTTCTGGAGTTGACATCAGTGCTGACTCCCCTCTCTCCAAAAGTCCTTCGGATGAGACTTTGAACCGAGGCCCCGTGTGCGAACGCACGCAGAACATCTTGCGCACACATTAAATCCTGTTCCGCTTTTCGTAAGAGTAGGCCATCGTGTGCCGGTGGAACAGATGACATTTACAAAACTGCATGCACACGGGGACTGGATGTAAAAAAGCACAAGAGTGCTTATCCCATTATCCTCGATATAAAAGAATAAATCAAATCAAATCAAATCAAAATAAATTGGCCAGCCACCTTCGTCTTGTATGGCTGCTATTCTCCCGTGGGAATTCCAAGGATGGGCCTTGTCTGTATATATATAGCATTCCCACCTTCTGGAAATTCTGTGGCAAGGATTTCCCTCTTTTCTATCCCTCTCTTTTGTTTCTGCAACAGACCCTGTGGCAGTTGTGAATTAAAAGTCTGCTCTGTGTTTTTCTTCCTTGTTCTTTCTCTCTCTGTCTCTGTTTTTCTGTTGTCGTGTGTGTCTGTCTTGTCTCTCTGTGTCTCTCTGTGTGTACGTGTGTGTATTTGTGTGCGCGTGTGCATACGTGATGTATGTGTGTTTGCACGTGTGTGCAAGTGCGCATGCGTGCACGTTTGACTGTGTGTGTGTGTGTGTGTGTGTGTGTGTGTGTGTGTGCGTGCTCGCGTGACTATTTGTGTGTATGTGCGCGCGCGCAGTGTATTGTACCCTCGTTCAGACACCGCTGCTGCGGATCTAACATCAGACAGTGAAGCCACGCAGAACAGATCGGACAGCTCTCTTCTTACCCTGAGCGAGGCTTGTCGAGGGGTCCTTCATCTCATGCCACTGTCCAACACCAGTCAGACCCCCCTGCATGTCAACACGTCAGACTGCGGCTACGTCACTCTTTTGCTGACACGCTTTATGCACTATTCAGGGAGGGCCTACGGAAGATGCAACGAAACCAGCACTTTCTGTTACTTGCAAGTGCAAGTGCAGGCCGGGATGTACGCCCTCGCTCACTTGCAACGTCTGTCCTATTGGTGCGCGAGGAGTACGTGGTATGCAGTGGTGATCACATGTGAAGAAGAGTCCCCTCCGTATAAAATTTTGACGTGTTTTAATCACATGGTTAACGAGTCCTTTATCTATTCGAATACGAACTGTTTTAGGATATTGATTGTAAATACACCGTTGGTTCACATCGAGATCGAGTCTAGCCACAACGTGAGTGTGATCAGAAAAGACGTGTCTAAGAACTCTGGATACCTTGTCATGCCATCTCTGTTCCGTGTGAAAGCTGTAGAAGAATTCAAATGGTCAACCGAATGGCGTCATCGTCACTTTTCAGAAGACTTTAAAACCTCGCCTGTGTTCTGGTCACGGGATAAAACTGATTTTCAGAATCCCTGATACAACTGACCAGCGCACAACACGTTTGTGTGTTGGTTATTTTTCACCTGCTGCTGTCTTAGTCACCTCACATCTGGTGATGGAGTTTTACTCGAGAGAAGTCTCTTCTCTCGGCTACAGCTTCTTCAGTCTAGGGTTTGTCGCTGTGTCTGTGAAGGACAAGCCTACGACACTGCCCAGCGGGCTCTTCAACTGCTCCGTCAGCCATTATTTTTCCCACTTTGCGCGCCTTCTGGACTGCAACCACAAAGGGGAGTGTGAGGATGGTCGCGATGAGACAGAGCACTGTCCCTTCAGCAGCGCCGAATGTCAGGGGTTGGTGACTTCCAGGAACAATTGTTTTCTGTTATTGAATGCAAAAGCAAGCTCAGCTGCTTCCTTTCTCGATCATCAATGTCGGGGGAAAAGGAGGGGTGATTGCTTCTCTGAGGACTGGGCAGGAGCGAGACGACAGCCTTCACATTCTGAAGCATTTCTATGATACCGTTGGCACACCTTTAGGTCTGTTGGCAGGATTGTTTCAGGTACCGTTCATGTACAGCAGGCTTCTCAGGTGGTCAGACAAAACTGTAGTCTACTACATGAACCATTTTCTGATTCCAGAGAGATTCCCTCTGTTGAGGAATTTCAGGTACATTGAAATTTTACCGTGGATGATCACTGATTTCATGTATGTTGGTAACAGTTTCTCAGTGGCAACAATCTGTGAAATACAGTTTCAACACCCTGTGGTGCTTCCTTCGCAGATTGCGCTTACACCTAAAACTTCGTTTCATGGGTTGATCTCAGCAAGTACTTTACAAGTCCTGTCTGTTTGTCCGAATGACTACCACGCCACACACGCGTTTCTTTCATGTGACCCTCTAAGTCATTGCACAAGATCAACACAGACCATGTCTTGCCTGTTTCCAAACAGGACTAAGGACCAAGAGTCTAAGGTGGTGGTTGATGAGGAGGAGGATGTTCTGCTCACCAGTGTGCCCTGTTCACCTGTGATGAAGGTGTTGCAACAGTGCACTACACCCTGGTGTGTGATTTTGTACCCGACTGTCCAGACAACAGTGATGAATCCTTCTGTGTACATTCCTTGCATCATGGCTTTGTCTGTTTAAATAACCAACATGTATCGCACGGACAACGATGCAACGACTTTTCAGACTGTGTGGATCATTCTGATGAGATTGACTGTGTAGAAAAAGCGACAGTGTTAGCTCCCCTTCACCACGCGCATAGAGAGGATAGACAGCGAGGACTCTACATCCACCTGGATGGTTCAGGATATTTTACCTACCAGGTGATGGGCAGTAACCAGTCCTGTCCTGACAGCCATTATCGATGTGCGACTGAAATGCTGAACTGTCTTCCTCTTTACACTCGATGCAATGGGTTTTCTGACTGCGTTTATGGGGAAGATGAGCTGGACTGTGACGCTGAAACATGCTCATATCTGTACCGGTGTCGAGCTTCCGTGTCTGTTTGCATGAAGATCATCTTTGCGATGGCTGGGGTCAGTGCCCACAACGAGATGATGAACTCTTGTGTGATTGGACCTGTCCCCAAGACTGCGCGTGTCGAGGTCACTTCTTTTCTGTGCAGTAAACCTTTCCATGCTGAACAATTCCAGAACCTTCGTTTTGTGGATGCCAGAGGATCTGAAATGAAACCTGGTGATTTTAACAACAATCTGAATTTGGTTTGGCTGAGTCTGTCACATTGTTCTCTT
Source organism: Stramonita haemastoma (assembly GCA_030674155.1). Classification (NCBI taxonomy): domain Eukaryota; kingdom Metazoa; phylum Mollusca; class Gastropoda; order Neogastropoda; family Muricidae; genus Stramonita; species Stramonita haemastoma. The sequence continues at coordinate 20,725,667 of CM060338.1, forward strand.
TATAACATGTCTCACATCAATCTTGCCAACCTGCAGTCTGTTGACTTTGCCAACAATCAGATCACAACGCTTGATATGAGCATTTTCACAGGAGCACCAAATTTACGAATTCTTCAGCTGAAAAACAATCCTCTGGACAGGATGACAGGCCCATATTCGAAAAACGTTCACTATAAACTGAGAAAAGTTGATATGTCCAACACACATTTTAAAGCAATTAATCATATATTGTCTTTATTTCTTCCTCTTGTAGGAGAATTGAATTTTTCTTCTTCTGCCATGGGATCTATTGGGTTAATAGGATTCAAGAATACGCCAGGCCTGTCCACACTGGACCTGAGAGCTAATCCAGTGATGGAGTTTCCCTTGGACCTGTTGTCTGGATCAAGACAACTGAAACGACTATTTGCCTCAAATTACAGACTCTGCTGTCCCCGCGTGCTTCCCGAGCAGTCCAGCAGACTAAAATGCTCCACAGTCTACACAACTCTTCCTCTTGCTCAACTCTACTACCAACAGAGCTTTACAGAGCTTTCTTCTGGCTGATAACCATATCCGCCATTTTGGGGAATTTGCTTTGTTTTGCTATTTCGTCTGAAGCCAGAAACGCTTTTGGAAACAGTTTTGTGCTGGATGTCATGCATTTACAACTTTCTAACATATGTATGGGGTGTCATGTCATGGTTGATGTATTAGCAGATCGTTTCTACCATGGGAAATACATGGACGCTGAGAAGATTTGGAGGAGTAGTGCCATTTGTAAAATGGCTGCGTTTCTTTTTGTGTTGTCGTGTCAAGTGTCCGTTTTCATTTCTTGGTTCATCGTACTAAATCACATCGTGGCTGCTTGTTGCAATGGAAGTTCATGGGCAAAATATGTCTGTTCACGATTTGGGGTTTATACTCTAACGTGGTTTGTGGGAATTGTGATGTCGTTGATACCCTTACTTCCAGGGTGTTTACATTGGGGTGTTCAGGATCAGTCTGGTCTGTGCCGTCTGGCTTTATTCGATCACCAGCACTCGTATCAAGGGTTCAGATGGTTCACCGTTATCACAGTACTCAATTTCATTTTCGTTCTTATGACTGTCTGCGCTCAGGTTTTTTCCCGTAGACAACTACCAAAGTTCAGAATAGCTCTGGATCCTGCAGAAAGATCCCACCACTGTGCAGTACGCATGATGGGAAAGTTTGTACTGACTTGTAGTCTCTGTTGGTTCTCTTTTGGACTGGTGACCATGATGACTTCCTTCAGTGCTGTATCGTTCAGCAAACTATACGGTGCACTGGTCGTGTTCATGCTGCCCCTCAGTTCTGCTCTGAACCCATTCCTGTATGTCTGGTCTGTGGTGACAGAGAGAAGAGATAAGGCTAAAGAAGAAAAAATGATAGAGATGTTCAGATCACGACTAAAGACAAGAAAGGAGCACGCTTCAGCAAAGCGATAACCTTACTGTTCCAAACCAATTTGAATTTCCTAGCATAAAAAGTCCGTAGCCTATGCTAGGTCTTGTGTTAAGAGCCTGTTTTTGAGTCATCATTTGACGTTCTTTCCTTGATTAGGCTACCACATATGGATGATGCAATTGTATTGTCCGGAAATGACGTCTTTGCCTTTAGCATACAGGCCTACAATGTCTCCGAGTAAATAATGTTTTTTGACTGTTCTGTTCAGTTTGATTGTTAGTTTCCTATCATAACTCTAGACAGTTCCTGAATGGTATCAATTTTGTTTTCATCTTCAGAAGCGTCATGGAAAACTCAACAAACACAGTACAAAAAAAGAGGCTGTTGTAACTAGATGGGAGAAAGAATTAAGAATGGGAATGAAAAAGTAGTTCTAAACCTAGCTTGTGAAAAGAGAGTGTGATAACAGAGTGATAATTTTAGATCTACATGGTTTTATCTCTTTTTTGTAGTTTTTTATGTTTGTTGTTGGTGGAGGTTGGTTTTTTTGTTTGTTTGTTTGGGGTTTTTTGGGGGGTGAGCTTTTTTTTTTGGGGGGGGGGGGTTTCGGGGGGGGGGGGGGGGGGGGGTTAAAGTTGGTTGGGTTTTTTAAACATTTTTTTTTCAAAGAATTGACTCAATATGGCAGTAATAGTTTTGATATGGAATCAGTGCATACTATTGGAAATACTGGCTATTATGAGATATTTCAGCAAAATCAAAGAAAGAAAATTGCATTTTATCTCATACTTGGCTCCCGAAAATATGGGGAAGATATAAGCAATAGGCTATGGACATACAGTGAGAAACACACACACACACGCACGCACGCACAAACGCACGCACGCACGCACGCACACACACACACACACACGCACGCACGCACGCACGCACACACACACACACTCACACACACACACACACACACACACACACACACACACACACACACACACACACACTGGATGAGATTATAAACTGACGTCCCATGAGTGAATGCCTGCAGAGCATCTTGCACACACTTTAAAACTTTGACTGCTTTGATTTGTTTTTACAAGATATAGCGCTATATGAATTCCAGGTATCATTATTATTATTATTAAAACCTGTCCCTCTTTCAGAAGAGGCCATTGTGCGCCATTGGGAGCGGATGGCAAAATTAACAAAATGGCATGCACTCAGGGATTGTATTGAAAAAAGGGCTTATTTCATTATCATCAAAGTAAAAGATTTTACATTTCACACACACACACACACACACACACACACACACACACACACACACACACACCACAGAACAGGAGGGGGGAGGGACGGGATAGCCTGGTGGTTAGAGCAATGTGCATTGTGCTCGTGATCTGCTAACACAGGATCAAATCCCGTTCAAAGGGACTTTTCCCCTGGAGTTAACATCAGTGCCGGCTCCACTCCCCCCATAAGTCCTTTAGAGGAGACTATAATCCGAGGCACCGTTTGCGAACGCACGCAGAACATCTTGCACACACACATTAAAACCTATTCCACTTTTCAAAAGAGTAGGCCATTGTGTGCCATGGGAGAGGATGAAAAAATTTTACAAAACTGCAGACACACAGGGACTTGATATTAAAAAAAAATCACATGAGAGCTTATTCCATCATCCTCAAAATAAAAGAAAACAATATGAAAAAAAACTCAACTGAAAACAACACTGACAAGTTCAAGCAACAAGAGTTTATTCTAAAATGTCGTAAGAAGACAGTTAACAGTGACGCTAATCATTTATTTTCATGCACTCTTTCCTGCAGTTTGTTTATACCCACAGATTCTTCTTAAATACCAGCATTTCTCTCCACACCGACACAATGTACATGGTAGACAGCACAAACTGCACACTGCAGTTGTAAGATAAGTGTTTTCATTTCTCTGGTGGACTTCTTCCTTTCTCTTTCTTGTTGGTGATGAAATTCCCGCCATACCAAAAACTTTGCACTATACAATGGAAACGAGTTCTACACATTGAACTTGGTTCCACGGTAACTTTCCTTCACTGATGTTCAAATGAGGTTTTTTTGCCTAGCGTACTGCTATGCTACACAAGGTCTAAGAAGCATATGACAATAAGCGTTAAACTTTTTTGCGAAGAGTACATGAAAACTATGTGATGAAGAACTAATGTTTGGTGAAATTCTACGTTCTCTACTGAAGCTATGCTCATGCTAGCGTCTTACTCTACATACAAACCCACAGCATAGAAACAATCATCTTCCTCTAACAATCTCACACATAGCAATAATAATGATGATTCGGTGGAGAGTCAAAAAATAGATTTTCCACTACACTAAATCCTAGAAAGGCTTTATGGTGAGAGCATCTTGCTTACATCTAAGAATAAACCGGGTTATACTTGATCTAACAGTAAAAAAATAGTACCACTTTTTTTTTTTTTTGCATTCAATTAGAAAAGGAATAGATAAGCGTATCAATTCCTATGCCTGAATCTTAAATCACAAAGCGTCAATGGCAAAACTCAACAAATACAAGAATAAAAGCCCCCCAAAATGTGAGTTTGAAAACAAGTCAATGTCAACAGCTTGCTCACAAAATAAGGGTAGTTCCATCACAACAAGGCATCCAGCAGGTCCCTGATTCACCACAGTGGACCGGCCAAGGCAGTCCACCAAAAACAAACATCATCACAGGATGGACTTGGACAAAATTTTTTAGTCATCTTTTTTTCGTTTTCACAACCATTTATGAAACAACTTTTGATGGGATCTTGATTAACAAGAATCACAAAAATAATCACATCTGTAACAACATGACTCAACGTCTATGGAATGTCCACTATCCTCTTAAAACATCTCCACAGCAAATACCCATCAGCCCTCCTTCCTCACGACGAAAAGTCAGATAATAAAAATTCTGTGCCATGCAATAACATTTTTGGGTTTTTAAATAAAAAGTAGTGTTCCATTTGTCGATGCCCAATTCAGAATTAGCATGAAGCAAACAAACTGTTTCTCACACTAAGCTACAGAAACTAAAACAATCTACAGATTTGTCAAATCTGTCTGAAAAGATGACAGAAAGATTTTTTTTTGTTTTAGAATCATGGATTAAAAACTGTCATATGTACAAAAAAATCTCACCAATCATGAAACCCTGAAGTTCTAGCCAAATAAACACACACGAAGAAGAAAACATTAATGCCTACAATATACATATATATATATATAATATATATATATATATATGATGGAAATTGGTGGGGTGAGCTTGCGTTCTGTTAGACATTGATTCCACAGCCTAACACCCTGGGGGTCACCCAGAATATGCACCATGCCTCACTCATCCCACCTGGGAATCACTGTGAGGCCATAAGTGCACACAGGATAAGAAGTTTGCCTGTATGGCTGTTCTCAAGCACCTCGCCATATAGGCAGCCATACTCCCAACTTCAGAGGAGTGGGGGGAGGGGGGGTGAGTAAACAAACAGAATTACTAGCAGGCTATAAATGAAATCGAGAAAAAAAAAATGAATGCAAGCATAAAGCAAAATATATTTTAATGTTATGGACAGTTTTTTCATATGTACATTCCACAAAACCATTATATTGAATAGTTACAACACATTGCAACAAGCCAGCTTGGCACATCATTTTGTTTTTGTTTTGTTTTTCCCAATAAGCCATCCAGAGAATTTTCAAAGTCTAATGATGTACAGTTAAAACTACCATGACAAGACTGAAGCTTTTTTTTTTCAGTTTTGTTCTGCTTTGTTTCACTTTGTTTACCACTATAAGGAACTACCACAAGTCAACAATCCAGCCAACTGGAGCCACATCACTCAACATCTTTTTTCACTTACATGTCTACCTTCAGCTTGCCAGCTGGTTAACTCTATCTGGACCATGAAAGGGGATTCACTAACCAGTTGACTCTATTTGGACCATGAGTCAGGATTCACTAGCCAGTTAACTCTATCTGGACCATGAATCAGGATTCACTAGCCAGTTAACTCTATCTGGACCATGAATCAGGATTCACTAGCCAGTTAACTCTATCTGGACCATGAGTCAGGATTCACTAGCCAGTTAACTCTATCTGGACCATGAGTCAGGATTCACCAGCTAGTTAACTCTCTCTGGATCATGAGTCAGGATTCACCAGCCAGTTAACTCTCTCTGGACCATGAGATAGAATTCATTAGCCAGTTAACTCACAAACTCTACCTGGAATATATGGTTAGTCTCCAGATATTTAACTCTTCTTGAACCATACTTTCAATCTGCCAGCTAATTAATTAACTCTGCCTGGATGACGCAGTGATTCTGTCGGTTGGTTAATTGTGTGGTTATTGTGCCATACAGAGTGAGAACCTTCTTTATTAGATGGTTAAGGGATTGCAAAGTCATGCTCCATCAATCAAAATCAATATGTGTAAATGCACTAGAGAACACAGTACAGAAGAATTCAAGAACGAAATGAAACATGTCATGGCAAAATACCATTGTCTCTGCCAAAGCCAGATTTACATTCAAACTCTCTGGCAAAATATCCGTCTAAAATCTTACTATTTGTTTAAGAATTTATTTTTTAAAACTGTTATTGCGGGATGGACTAATCATTGGATGGACTTTTATAGGATGGACTATGTTGTTCCATGAAGTCTTGAGATCCCCACATATAAAGATCCCACATATAAATTCCTAAAATGGACCGCTTATCTTAAGACATATTCAGTCAACATGTACATACACACAGATACATACACAAACACACACACACACACAAACACACGCACGCACGCACGCACGCACGCACGCACGCACGCACACACACACACGCACACACACACACACACACACACACACACACACACACACACACATATCATTCAACTCATCAAGCCTCTGAATCCAGTGACAAAATCATTCTGGAACATGTATGACTAAAAAAACTTGCTGACGATCTTCAGTACAAAAAGATCTCAAGAGACAGACATGAGAGCACGATGACCAGACTGCATGATGACAACATCTGGGAGATAAGGTCACTCTTCCAAAAAGAATAGTTTCAACAAAGCAGAGATACTTTATAGACAGAAACAAACAGATAAGGCATATATTTAAAAAAAACATTAGCAGCCCAAAACTGTTACCTACCCCAAAAAGCATAAAGCAGCAAGGAATTATCATAAATAACAATGCTGCACATACAATACAAATAGTTTTCATGATCTTGCCAAATACAGAATTTAAAAAAAGCTTCACTTATAAGGATTGCTGATTTTGTTGCATAGGAGCTTTCAATGTTGCTACAGAACTGGAATAAGGTTGTAAAATGTCAGGAACCACAGGAGAACAACTTTATCTTGTTGCCCTTTTGTCAGCGGGAATGAAGTTGCTGGACGGCTGTTACATATAGAAGGGCAGAGCTATAATATTCCGCAATCCAAGATAAGGGTGGAATCAAGTTGTAAGATACCAGTTATCATAGAACAACTATATTCAGCAGCACTGTTGCAAAACTGAATTCACAAAATCAATGTTGTTAGATGTCTTTTAGCATAGAAGAACAGACATATCTTGCATTCCCGGTGCAGAACTGAAAGGCTCCTTTTGTACTGTTGCAGAACTGCAATAAAGCTGTAAGATATCTTCTTGGCACACAAGCACAGATACATCCTGCCATCCTGTTGTGGACTTGGTATAACTAAAAGATGTCCTTAACACTATCCCTACGGTAAGGGAGAGAACCCATCTTTCCCTGTACACATAAACACACTGTGCGCATTTGTATGCCTCTGTAACCCAGTAGTGGGTGCTACCTAGGAAGAGTTATATATAATGAGCAAGCTGTAAGGATAAGGTTAAGATGAGTGTTACCATGAAAGGACAGGTATATCCTGCAGTCCTTTAGCAGAGCTGCGATAAGGTTGTACAGCACCTGTTACATTTGGAAAGTCGTTGTTGTAGAATGTAATAAAGCCATAAGATGGCAGCCTGCTACCACACGAGAGCAGTGCTACCAACAAGACTCCTGTAGTCATGTTGTAGAATGGAAATAAACTCTGATATCAGATGCCTGCTACCATACAAGAGCAACGATGTCTTGCTGTCCTTTTGTAGAACTGGAATAAGGATGCAAGACGGTCGTTGAGTTTGGAAAAGCAGAGTTTAATTCCTTTGTCCCACAGCAAATATGAAAACAAAATGTTCAGAGGGCCAATATACCTGCACCTCACTGCAGCAGACCACACACTGGATAACTCCTGCCAGCAGCCATCTTCTTTGACACCAGGTTGATTAGCTGGGATACAGACTCCATTCCTGTAAGTTGTATGGTTTTCATGGTTGCTTTTTTTTCCTGAGGGAATCTCACTCTAAAAGGAATAATCCACACACCGTAAGAAATATTCCAAACCCCCGAGGAAGTAATCCACAGGCAGCATACCACATCCGCCAAAACATGTAAAAAGCAGACCCTTGAACAACTTCAAATCCTACTGACCCAGTGAAGGCTGGGCTATGTTTTGTGTTTCTGCAAACAGCAAACTATGACATCAATTATGGAATATTTCAAGAGCACACTGAATTTCATGTATATACTTATATATTTATATCCATCCAAGAAGAGCATGTATTTTTTCGCTCCCGTTTTAAACTGACACTACTTGCAAAATAGGCCTTGATTCAGGAATGGAAAATTGACGCAATAATTGACACAAACTAAACTTTAACATCTGGAATGTACTCGAGTCCTACAGACTGCAGTATCTTAAACAGGCATATCGTTGTGTGTGTGCTGACAATTCTGGCCTGGAGTAAAGAAAATGAATGGTCAGAGCACCTGTTCCTGTTATGTGTCACTTTTAGGCACACAGAAGCACAACTGTGGCGCTGAAGAGGTTAAAGCACAGGCAAGTCTGTGCAGAATTTGACTTTTGGAGATGATAAAAATTGCCGCCACCCTTAAACCACAAGCTGCTAAGATTCTCCAGCCCATGACTCCTGTCGTCAGGACCCAAAGGTTCAGAAGTCCTACATTCTACCCCCTCAGCTGTTGTGTCTGCTTCTGTTTCGGTACACATGGGTTTGCAGGGGTTTGAAACCAGGACTTCTCCATCAGCAATCTATTGGGCTATCCACTGCAGTGTTCACAGCATCTCTCGCCAATGCATCACTCATGTTTTATATTCTAACATCGTTCATATTGTCTATAACCACTGGGTCTTCACCATCATGTTTTAATGTTTTCTAGCTTATCTCCAGGAGGTAAGTACGTCTTTATTTCTGTGGCCAAGATCATCCTCTAGTAAGAATCTTGTGCTCACTTTCAAACTATCTTCCTGAACCATTACAAGAATGAAGATTTATCTGGTGAAACAGTTCTCACTTAGAATGTCTGTGAAGCAAATTGTCATGAGCGGTAAGACCTGTACGTAGTCAGCTAGTTTTCTCTTCCAAGTATTAGCCAGTCAACACAGCAAGATCCACAGGTCTAAAACTGGTGTCATAAATTCCTCTTGTGTCTGCTAAGTGTCCAAAGCACGAAGATCATGAATTCGCAGCTAGTGACACAGTTGTCTCTTACAGACTGTCTCGGCCAAGTGCCATGAGCAACAGGGTTCACACAACTGTCATTGGTCAAACCATGTTTCTCTCAAAGACAGCTGAACTGTGTCAGCTATTCAACCAGTCATGGGAATCCACAAAAATCTACTAAATAAGCTAGCGCATAGTATGTGGAACAGCATAGACTACCTCTAAGCCACATAGCATGATGTAAATGTAAAAACTTCCTTTCACAACCATAAAATTCACCAATCTGGTCATCATTGAAAAAAACACACACAACAAAAAACGAAAAAACCCAAGAAGCATGCTAACTGACCAGAATACTATCAGCAAAGCACGGAATGAAATGGAATGGAATGAAATGACAGCAGTGATTTCAGAACAACCTTCACATTCACATTGCATAAACAGTCAAGACTATATGCTGCCAGAAAAAAACACCAACAATGTCAACGCGTAACACCTCTTTTCAGAATACATTTTCTTTTTTCCAGTCACCGTTTTCAACAACATTCAGTTGTCCAGAATTTAAAACTGGTGTGTGTGTGTGTGTGTGTGTGTGTGTGTGTGTGTGTGTGTGTGTGTGTGTGTGTGTGTGTGTGTGTGTGTTGTCTGTCTGTCTGTCTGTGTGCGTGTCTAGATGTAAGGGCTAGAGAGACAGCTGGAAAGAGTGTACACATGTACATGCTGTATACAGGTATAAACGTGATTCCCCTTATCAGAACCCAACTGAACCCAACATTGATCTTCACAGAACAAACACCATCCTCGGGAGATTACATATCGTAAACCAGCATTTCCATATTGTCGTTATTATTGTGAGGATTAAACAGGATTAAAGGCAAGTGGCTTTGAGACACAGTGAATAAATAAATTAATAAATATAGAGCGGTTATCAAAACATAAAAACTGTCATCATCCGGTTAAAATTCTTGCACCACAAAAAATTCATTAGACCCATAGCCAACGAGAAGTGTCACTTCCCTTACAATCAATGAAGATGCTGTGAAGAAAGAAGCCATGGACAATTAGCACAAAACATTTCATGACTTTCCGAAGACACACACAGGCAAAAACAAAACAAAAAATAGAATGAGCTTTTAATTTCCGTAGCATGACTGCTCTCTGTATCTCTGAAATACAGGCACTGCAAGATCATTTAACATACAATAAAAACCAAAAAAAACCCACAAACATCAATGACCCATATTGTACATAATTACAAACGATAGCGAAATAGAACTCAACAGCAGATGCCCTATCTTGACATGAATCATTCACTAACGATTTTCTGCCTCTGATTTTGGGGACTTACCACACCAAACCATATTGTTTATAGCCCTACCAACCACAAAAGTCATATCAGGTTGTTAGTTCAGATTTTTTTAAGCTGACAAAACATGAAAAACAACCTGTCCTATGCAGTGTTTAGAAAACTGGTTAAAACAAATCAAACTATTATCGACCTGTGCTCTATGCACAAAACAAGACTTTCAGCTCCATTTAGATGTAGATATATCATCATCCCTCTACTGCTGTAGCTCAATTCTTTTTCTGAAAGTCAATGTATTGTGTGATAAAACCATTAACTTTGACTAACGGTCATGTTCTGCTTTGTGACCGACCATTGAGTCTGACAACAGGTGGCATGTCACCTTCCATATTAAATGTGTTTGGTTTCAGGTGCTCAAAGATCATGTTCTGAAGGCCTGTGTTCAAGCCACCACTGATGTATTCATTCAAGGGTGTTTTTTTTCCTGGAATTAACATCAGGCATCAGGACTAACTCCACTGAACCTCTTCAATTGAGACTATAAACCTTGGTCCCCTGTGCTAACACATGCAGAACATCTTGCGCACACATTAAAACCTGTTCTGCCTTTCTGAAAAGTAAGCTGTGTATGTGGGAATGGATGATAATTTTTTTTTAAATGCATGCACACTGGTGTTGTGCCCAGACATCATCCTCGAACTTGGAAAGCAGTTACTTTAGTGGTGGGCCAATGCAGCTGCATATGCAAAAACTCTCATGAGTGGTGAACCTCAGAGCTGTAGCCAAGTATTGACCAAAACAACCAAAAAAAAAGTGTATGTCTTAGGAACATCCTGCAAATCCACGGTGAGGCCTTCTACTGACCTGCCATATGTGCTGCTGTCCTGACTACTTAAAACTAAAGGGGGTTCTATTTGGCAACAGCACTGATTGTGTCTTGGCTTTAACTGGCACACACTTAATGAAATCACACGCTACAAAAAGTTTGGTCACAGAACGTGAAGAATTTCAAAGCTACGATTACATACTGACCCTCTGGGATTTTTAGCTTTAACTGGCAGATAAAACACTGGGTGATTTGAACCATACGAGTTTATGACGCATACAGCCATGTTGATTATTCTTATAACATTATTCAGAGGCTTGACTGCCCAAAATTGCTTTCTTGCTCCCTGAATTTCTCTGAAATAAACTGGAATGTTTTTTACTGGTGAAGTTCTACCCATTTTACGATGATGTTCGCAAGTGAAAATGTGTATGTATGTGTGTGTGTGTGTGTGTGTGTGTGTGTGTGTGTGTGTGTGTGTGTGTGTGTGTGTGTGTGTGTGTGTGTGTGTGTGTGTGTGTGTGTGAGTGTGTGTGTGTGTGTGTGTCTGTGTCTGTTTGTGTGTGTGTATGTGTAGCAGATTTGTGTTGTCATTTTTCATCCTCCTCTGGGAATGTTTTTTTTTATAATGCAATTTTTGGGTCATTGACAATTCAATGCAAAAAATTTGACACACAACTTCAAAATCATTTTGAGGAATCACCACGATAGCAAAAATATAATCAGATACAACAGAAGTAGGTTTCAACAGTTGTCAGCTCGTTAAAATACTCACTTGTCATCATTGTTGGAACTTCATTTTTACTTCTCTTTTTTTCTGAAAGAACACATTTATATCTCAAAGCTACAAAAATAAGAAGAAAAAAATTCAAACAGAGGTTTCTCTTGCTGAAAATCTTCTTTTCTCTGCTAAAAAAATCTTCCTCCATTTGCTGAAATGGTCCTAACTAGACTGAGAATGTTCCCTCCTGTAAAAAATGTTCCTTGTTTTCCTGAAAATGTTCCCTCCTGTTAGAAATGTTCCCTCCTGTTAAAAAAGTTCCTTCTTTATGCTGCAAATGTTCCTTCCTTTTAAAAATGTTCCTTTTTCTGCTGTAAATATTCCCTCTTGTTAAAAATGTTCCTTCTTTATGCTGCAAATGTTTCCTCCTGATAAAAATCTTCCTTCTTTATGCTGCAAAATGTTCCCTCCTGTTAAAAATATTCGCTCTTTTACTGCAAATATTCCCTCCTGTAAAAAAAACAAAAACGCTCCCTCTTTTTACAGAAAATGTTCGCTTCCATTCAATGAGCAGGAACAGTGTGTTCAAAAAACAACAAATGATTGGGGGGGTGGGGGGGTGGGAAGGAAGGAAGGAAGGAAGGGAGAGGAAAGATGAGGGGTAGGGGAAGAGGGAGAAGAGGGATCAGAAATCGTCCATCTGAGGGTTGTGCAGGCACTTGATGATGGCTTTGGTGGCTGCGGCGGCGGTCAACGCGGCGTAGGGGATCCACTCGCGATTGTGCTGGCCGTTGATATAGTCCGACACGCCCCGTACAAACATGAAGCTGTCTTTGCGATTGCCCACGATGGACTCCAGCACCTGGTCAAACTCCATGTCGCAGGCCACGATGTTGTAGCGACTGGCAAAGTCGTGGCGCGACATCTCGTTGCGGACGGGTCTCCCGGCCCCCATCACTCCGTACTGTACGCCTGGGACGTCCGCTCGGCGAGGTTCTCCGGAACGAGGCTCTGGGTGCTGCACCTCGATGACCTGATTGATGGGAAAAGAGTTTGGTGAGTGTCGTGTGTGTGTATTTGTAGTTTGGGGCCGGTCAGTGTCGTGTGTGTATGTTTCCATGGTTGTTTAATAATAATAATAATAATAATAATTTAAAAAATGGAGGCTTATATAGCGCGAATTCCCAAAAACATGGGCTCACCGCGCTCACAGCTGGTTTGGGGTCAATAAGTGTCGATATCAATGTAATGATCTTTTTCTTGTGTAATGATCTTTTTCTTGTGTGTCAATATCAATGTAATGATCTTTTTTGTGTGTATCACTATGAATGCAATGATCTTTTTTTGTGTGTCAATGTCAATGTAATGATTTTTTTCTTGTGTCAATATCAATGCAATGATCTTTTTTGTGTGTATCACTATGAATGCAATGATCTTTTTCTTGTGTCAATATCAATGTAATGATTTTTTTCTTGTGTCAATATCAATGTAATGATTCTTTTGTGTGTCAATATCAATGTAATGATATTTTTCTTGTGTCAATATCAATGTAATGATCTTTTCCTTGTGTCAATATCAATGTAATGATTCTTTTGTGTGTCAATATCAATGTAATGATTCTTTTGTGTGTCAATATCAATGTAATGATCTTTTTCTTGTGTCAATATCAATGTAATGATTCTTTTGTGTGTCAATATCAATGCAATGATCTTTTTTTGTGTGTCAATATCAATGTAATGATTTTTTCTTGTGTCACTATCAATGTAATGATCTTTTTTCTTGTGTCGATATCAATGTAATGATCTTTTTTTGTGTGTCAATATCAATGTAATGATCTTTTTTCTTGTGTCGATATCAATGTAATGATCTTTTTCTTGTGTCAATATCAATGTAATGATCTTTTTCTTGTGTCAATATCGATGTAATGATCTTTTTTTGTGTGTCAATATCAATGCAATGATTTTTTCTTGTGTCAATATCAATGTAATGATCTTTTTTTTTGTGTCGATATCAATGTAATGATCTTTTTGTGTGTGTCAATATCAATGCAATGATTTTTTCTTGTGTCAATATCAATGTAATGATCTTTTTCTTGTGTCAATATCGATGTAATGATCTTTTTCTTGTGTCAATATCAATGTAATGATCTTTTTTTGTGTGTCAATACCAATGTAATCTTTTTCTTGTGTGTCAATACCAATGTAATGATCTTTTTCTTGTGTGTCAATATCAATGTGATATTTTTCTTGTGTCAATATCAATGTGATGATATTTTTCTTGAGTCAATATCAATGCAATGATCTTTTTCTTGTGTCAATATCAATGTAATGATCTTTTTCTTTCTTTTTTTTTTTAAATGTCATGATATGTACACTGTAACTATCAATGCATTGTTTCACTTTTATCTAAATTCTGTTCTTTTGAGAATAATGAATAAGGACTCACATGCCCTTTTACATCCAGTCTCTGTGTGGATGCCGTTTTGTAAATTTTGTCATCTGTTCCCACCAGCACACAATGGCCTACTCTTCCAGAAGGTGGAACATGGTACCTCAGTTTAGAGTCTTATCTGAAGGACTGACTGTATCAGTGAACTATCACTGTAACAGTGCAGTGACCAGCCCAGATATATCTACATGAATTATGAGTGTAACATATCAATACAATGACTTATCAATGTAACATGTAACACTGTTCTTTTTAAGCTATCATGTAATAACCTTCTACTCAAAATAAAAGAAAAGGATAGATAAATAAATATGGTCACTGCACACCTCAAAATGGCTTTTTAAAAATGAACTCTTCTTAAAACACGAACAGTCAACACAACCCTTACCAAGACCTCCTTACCGTGTGCTTGCCCTGTTCTTGCTCCTATGTGCCATCCTTAATCAGTCAATCTCTTGCCATATCCATGAAACTATCAACTCTTCTTTAAAATCTGCAACTTATCGGTGTTTAATTTTAACTGAAAGAAAATGATGTCATTATTTTTAACAGTTCAGAAATTTTACACCTCATCTTGACATAGGGGGCAGATAGATTCACAGAAAAAATCCCCCAAAACCCACATTATTACTTGTCTCCTCAAAGACGACCAGCAAAAGTTTGTGCTTTACCTCTCAGTTGCTTTTGTTTGTCTGGTCTTGAAAAAGATCCATCTAATAATGATTTACGTTTCATGCCTAACACTGCTCAGCACTGTACTGTACTGTAGTGTAGTAAATTGAACTGTACTGCATTGGCCTGCACTGTATTGTACTGTATTGGACATGGCAGTCATTTTCCCCCATTTTCCACTGCTCTTAGGTGCTGACACTTGAGCCCTAATGATCTAATCTTGGTTCATGCACTGACCACATGGAGAGGTCTGACTTCCTGCCTTCAAGATAGAATGGCGTCCTTTCCAATGTTACAGTGGAGAAAAGTGACCACATGGATTTTGATTTCCAACTTTTTAGTGCTGTCTGATACGCTTGCAATATTCTTCAGCGCTATATCCAAATTTCTTGAATGCAGTGTTCTCTTGTTGTTGATGTGAAGAAGTAAATTTGAACCTATATATCCATATTGTGTAGGAGCTATAACAAAAAATAACAGCTGGGTTAGATGTTCCCGTCAGGTTGCTCTTGTCTGTTTAGATTGAGAGTGGTAATTTTTGTGCTAGTGATGTAAATCGATTGGAATCGATTGCAATCGTCTCATCTGAAAGACTAGCCTGTAATGCAATGAAACGTAATGCAATGTGACATAATATGATAACACGACACACTACTGACCTGATTATCCCCAATGTTCATGTACAGGCGGTCCGTTTCAGGGGGAGGTCGTTCATAGTTGGCCTCCTGCGCCTTGAGGAGTTGCTGCCCTTCCTGGATGTATTTTTCCCAGGGGCTGAAGTCGGGGTTGACCTCCCTGGCCTTGCGGATGTTGTCCACGATGCGCTGAAGCTCCAGGTCACGTAGGGCCCACGACTTCACCTGGTAGGTCACATCTCCACCTTTGCTCTGAGGACCACAAAAACCAGGATGCAAATAATGATGATGATGATGATGATGATGATGATGATGATGATGATGATGATAATAATAATAATGATAATAATAATGATAGTGATGATGATAATGATGATGATGATGATGATGATGATAATAGTAATAACAGTGATAATAATAATAATGATGATGATGATGATGATGATGATGATGATAATGATGATGATGATAATAATACATGGAATTTATATAGCGCTATATCTTGCAAAAAAACAAATCAAAGCGCTTGCAATCGACCCACACAACACACAAGCAACCAATGACAATAAATCCCAAAAAAATCTGTAACCTACAGTCATCCTTTTGATTTAATTAACCCTCTTAGTCCTGAACCGGGATTTGCCAGGATTGAATAATTGCCCCCCCTGAATCCCGGAACCGGGATTTACAGACAGTAGATTTCCATCACACAGTGACCATCACTAATTGCTACCATATGTCAAAGCACTATCAGGCCAGAGGTACAAAGCCTGCTGAGAGTCTGGAAGTAATTATAGCTGCTGGTATTTACTTAGAACAAGGAAAAGGCGAGCGAGCATATGTGCCTGACCTGATTTCGTGATGGAATGCAAAATCTAGGGGCAATTTGTGTTTATAGAGTCTGAATGTAAGAGGGTTAAAATACATACTGAAATGATTTGAATTGAGTATCACTTCATGTCATGGCCAATTCCTCTGTGTGAAATTCGGGCTGCTCTCCCTTGGCAAAAGCAAACTGCCATATGAGCAGCGCCATCCTTTTTTTTTGTCTTTTCTTGTTAGCGGAGAATAATGGTTCCTGTCTACAAGACGTCAAGGCTTGAACAGGTATGGCCAAGCAAAAGGTGCTTCAGTTAAACAATATTTGGAAATACCTAAATATCTCAAAATTTGAAATTTCAATCGCAGTACATAATTATATCAGTGTTTGAAGATGTTATGAGCAGCGCACAATTGTATCACAATGGTAGCAGTTGTTCTGAACAGTAAATAAGTACATCACGGTGGTAGCAGATGCTATGAGCAGTACATAATTACATTACGGTGGTAACAGATGTAATGAGCAGAACATAATTACATCACAAAGATAGTAGATACTGCTGTTGCTATGACCAAGCACCCACCTGCGTCATTTTATCACAGTGGTAGTAGATGTTGTTGTTGTTGTCGCAACTGCTGAAAATGATGTCGCCTAGACGAGGATGTCTCAGGAAGTCGGCAAACTGTGGAACACCTCCAGCCACCCCCACAATGAACACGTGTTCTATGTTCTGGAATGACCCTGACCAACAGAAAGAAAGAAATCAATGAACACATGTTCGATGTTCTGGAATGATCCTAATCAACAGAAAGAAAGAAATTAATGAATACATTGTCACAATGATTATGACGTCTGGAGTTGTGTGGTTGTTTGTTTTGTTTGTTTTTTGGGGGAGGGAGAAGTGAAAAAGTGTCTTGCTGTTAGGATTAGTTTATCAGGCTCAGGTTGTAGCCAGTAATTTATTTTGTTGTTGGTGAAGGTGGGCGCCTGTGCACGTTTTTTGTAATGGTTGGGTTGTTTTGGGGCTGTTTTTCTTTTTCTGTTGAAGTTTTATAAGTGATATTTGTTTTGTGCGTGGGCCCCGTGATCGTAGTGAAAGTTCTTCTTGGAGTGAGTGAGATTAGATCATTTCGATCAGAATGTGAATACCTTAATGGTGGGAAAAAATTGTCATATACGCAAAATCTTGCCATTAGTAAACCTCAGCGCTCTAGCTGAGGAACAAAAGAACAATAGAAAACAAAAAAAATCCCCGCAAAAATCTCACCATTGGTGAACCTTGAAGCTCTAGTCAAAGAATTAAAAAAAAATCAAAATAGTGCCACAAAATCTCACCAAAGGAACAGAAAAGCAAAACAAAAACCAGTCCAAAATCAACAACAGAAAGACCCAAACCCACAACCCCCAAAGCGATAGAGGACACTGACCCAGCAGTCTGGTGGTGATACTGCCCGAGGAGATCTGGGCGGCCCTGAAGTGACCGATCTGAGGCAGCTTGGTGGACACCACTTTGTGCTCTCCTATGAAGCCGGTGGTGTACACATTGGACTCCCCTGCACACACACACACACACACATGTTTCTGGATGATGGCTTGAAAAAAAAAGCAAACCAATGCTTATTCAATATACCATCTGGAAATGAAAATAAAAACATAGACACACTGACACATGAAGACACGCTTTTATTTTATTTATCTTATTTTAGTCTTTTATATCGAGGATAATAGAATAAGCACTCATGTGCTTTTTTTTCATCCAGTCCCCGTGTGTATACAGTTTCGTCAATACTGTCATCTGTTCCCATCAGCACACAATGGCCTACTCTTACGAAAAGTGAAACAGGATTTACCGTGTGTGCAAGATGTTCTGCGTGCGTCCACACACAGGTCTCTGTATATAGTCTCAAACGAAGGACTTTTGGGGAGAGTGGAGTCAGCACTGATGTTAACTCCAGGAGAAAACTCCCCTCGAACGGGAATTGAACCTGGGTCGTCAAATTGCAAGCGCAATGTTCTGACCACTTGGCTACCCCGTCCCCCATAGACAAACTTAGACACATGAAGACACACTGACACATGAAGACCAAATTAGGCTAGTAATACATGTTATGACTGCCAAGTAAAAACAGCATTGTCGAATGTTCAGACTGAATCAGCTTAAGAGTCAACACACACACACACACACACACACACACACACACACACACACACACACACACACACACACACACACATACACATGCTCTGACATTTTCTCAACTTACGCAAACTTATCTAAAAAAAATGGCCATGTAACATGTCAAAGAGGCAGAATTCAACAAAAAAACAAAAATTGTCTTATAGACCTGGATGTGGTTTTTGTTATTGTGTTTGCATGTTTGTTTGTTTTGGGGGGGTTTTTGCCTGTGAATGTTATACATAATTTTGCCAGGAACAACTCTAATGTTGCCATGGGTTCTTTTTCATGCACTAAATGTAGCTTGTTCTGACCTGGCTTTACAGTTTTATTCAAATCAAAAGATGAGCATCCACACCACACTACATGAATTAGCGAATGAAGAGTGAGGTTTGAGAAAATGTTACGCTTAAGTTGTGAATCTGGCCTTTAGTCTCAAAATGAGAGAATGAATATTTTCTTTTTAATAAACAATTTTTTTTTTGTTCACTTTATTACTATACCCTATCATTTCCTTCAGGACTACACAATGAAGTCAAGTCCCATTCACACAGGCAGGAATACTTTTATACTAAACCCTAGGCCTGTATATTCTGCTGATTAATCCACATTAGGGTAACCTGTGCCTATTTCGACCAAAGCGGACAGTGCTCCACTCTACGGTCTATTCTGGCTTACACACACAGCCAGCCTGCCTAGTTTTGAAAGCTCTGATAAATTGACCAATCACTGAGTACTTTGACTGTGCCCAGTGGTATAAGCTCATGAATATTCATTAGATACTGACCTAAAACTAATCTCTGTGTTCCCGTGACATTTTCGACCAGCACCAAGCAATTTCGACCGTGGTGTAAAGGCATTTTCGACCAAAGGAAAAGAGGGACAAAGTCGTACTTAAAAACGAGTGGGTTTTAAATATTCTAGTCTGTTTTCGTGGTTTGTTTGTGTTTATTGGACTAAAAGAGATTAAAGAAAGGGACCAGAGAGTATATGAAGTGACAGAAGATAAAAATAGAGTGACTTTCGCTTCGCGCTATACCTGTGAATGTACACACGTACGTCACTACGAGTCAGTAGCACCTGCTACTCTCAGATATACTCTTATACAAACACAGGCATTCATTTTTAGTGTTATTATTACTTAAATCAACAGAAATATATAAATCAACAGCTGGATTATTTCTGTCTTATTTATGACTATGAGTGCTTGGTCGGATTTGCTTGGAGTACTCTTTTTCATGACAGGCACACACAATTATCTTTTTTTCTTAAATCTTTTACCCTAAAGCATAGATTTAGCCACATTTACACAGATTAATGATTCATACAACAGTCTTTTCCATAGCTAGCTTCTACTTGACAAAAAAGAAACTTTGATCAAAACTATAAAGCAGAAGAAAATTTTGCCGGAAGATTCGTTTTCAGTTCAAAATGGCCGCCAGCGAGACGCCGTGACTTGGGTCGTGATTTCATCTAAAATTATTGATGCACACTTCCAGTAAATACTTCCAAAGCTACATCATTTTCATTATTAAGAATTCCTCTTCAGAAAATATAGGCTTGAAAAATCTATTTCTTGAAAGAGAAGGAAAGATTCAAGTTTTAGTGTCGCTACCCAGTCCGGTGGTCGAATTTGCTTGGGGGTCGAAATTGTCACAGGTTACCCTAACCTAGCCTATTTTTGCCATGTATGTAAAAGAGAGAGAGAATTAGAAACACTGAATTTTCTCAGTCTAGGCTACAGGTCTAGGCCCTAGCCTAGGCCTAAGTGATAGGCCTAGGCCTATGCCTAGAAAGAGAGAGAGAGAGAGAGAGAGAGAGAGAGAAAACTGTGTAGGCCTAGGCCTATGTGACAGACATCATAAAGGGAGACAACTTTTAGCCTAGCCTAGACAACTTTTAACCTAGCCCAGGCCTCACCTATGTAGGACTAGCCTAACAGGCCTAGCATAGGCCTAGGGCCTAATCCTGGGCCCCTTGGCCTGTGCCTAGGCAACCTGGGCCTAGGCCTAGGCCTACAGGGCATAGGTTAAGACAGGAGAAAGGGAGGAAAACAGAGAAAGAGCCTGGGCCAAAGGCCCAAAGAAAATGAGGAGAGAGACTAGGCTTGCCTAGAAAAAGACCTAGGTTAGGCCTAGCATAGACTAGGCTAGACTAGGTGGTCTAGACAAAAGATTGCCTAGGCCAACTTAGCCTACCCTAGTGTCATCAGTAGGAATCAGAGTCAGGGAGAGGTGTTGCTAGGTCCTCTCCCCATGGACTGTGTTCAGAATGATCACCTGCCACACTCATCATGTCTCTGATGGCACAAAGGCCAACAGGTAAGAATTAATCCTACTAGATGACAACCATAAGTGCTTTGACTACAGACTTACTCACCATTGTTCAAACCACCAGTAACTTCAGACGTTATGTTTATTAACTGACACAACTTTACATGCTGTAACAACATCTGCACCCATGCAAAACTATTGCTAAATAAATAACTATCACATGTTTCCTTTTTCTTGATAAAACTACTATGAAAAAACAGCAATCTGAGAGAGCATATACTTTTAGCCACATTGTACAATGAACAAAAAAGTTTGGATTGTCTCCCTTGACAATTTTTTTTTTCAACAAATACCTCCACTATTGTTTTTCATTCAGCCATTATTGTCTACTATCAAAACACAATTACATAGTCCATATATATCACAAACTTCTTGCTGTTGTTGTGATGCCATAACACCATGACATTATATGCTGTTCATCACTGTAAATCTACCTTCCAATTTTGTAGATTAACTTCTTGAACTCAACAACTGTCATAGTTGTGTCCCCTGTCTTACCAGCTGCCTGTTGTTTCAATGCACAGAGGTTATTCAACAAAAAAGTCTCATATTCCATTTCATTTGCATCTCTGAAGCAGTAATTGGATTATGACCTGTGTTAAGTGTGCTCTGTGTGTGTGTGTGTGTGTGTTAACATATATATGTAAGTGGATTAGTAACTGCGCACACAATGAACACAAAAGCCTTCGTTTGTGTAAAAGCTGATGTATGTACATCTACGGAGGGACATAACTGCACATTTTACCACATCCTCTCCGAGAACCTCTGGCTTTTTATAAGTGAAATCATAATTATATACACAGTATGGCACTTGCTTGGAAAAACTTGAAAATAAATGATTAACTCTATCCATACTGGGCAATTAATCCAAACAGCACGGTACCGGAACAACCTTACAAAGGCACACAGCGGATCCCGGAATATTCCAGGATGACATAGGTCATTGTAATTGAAGGCTCACTTTCACACAATTTGCTCAAAGGTAAAACCCCTTACCCATTCAATAACTCAGTCTGCCTGCCACACACACACACACACACACACACACACACACACACACACACACACACACACACACACACACACACACACACCAAAAATCCCTCAGCTCCACAAAGACTTTACTTTCACATGGGTTCTGTCTTTGGAAGTTGATTATACGGAGAAATATGATCCACTCACTCACCTGCTAGGTCTTAATGGACACAGCATGTGTCTGACTAATTAGTAGCATGGGAAAGTTGGGATTCTCTGCAGGAAGGAAAGCTGGGGGGGGTTTTCAAAACATGTTGCCCCATATGTAGGCGACATGTGCTGATGTGCATCCAGCCACCTTAACCCCATGGTGGCTGATACAGAAGGAAGGGTTATTAGAGGGTTGGTTACCCTATAGTGGGTTACTGGTAGGGAAAAGGCTAACCACCTTTCTGACTGGGATTGCCTCAGGTTGCTGGCCTAAGGTTGCCCTGAGAATATTTGGGCCAGTACATCTGTACATATTTCAGGGGGGGGGGGTATGACATCTTTCATTAGGCCTACTTACAAATTCAAAGATTATTTAACATTGCTTCGGAAACATAGTCATGAAAAAAGAAGCAAAATAAATGTACGTTTTGTCTATTTGTCCTGTAACTGTTTTGTTTTCAAATCTTGTCAGTCAGTGAACATAAATAATTCTAGAGTAGATACGCCTATTCTCTATTCTTTTCATAAACACTAAGCAAACATATAGCCTAATTTCTTACCAAAAAAACCCCCTCAAATTACCCAAATTTTTCACACACAAACTAAACAATAATCACCAAAGTTACTTTAACCACTTGGAAAAAGTCAGGAAAACATTTTCAAACAAGCAAATCAAGGGAACAAACTGTGCATAGAGTGCGGGGGTAGAGTCAAATGAGTTTTGTACCTTTATGCATAAAATTCACAATCATGTTTAGGCCTAGGCTAGACCTACCATTCAGAGGCACTGCAACTAGGCTAGCCTAGTCTATGAAACTTTGATCAATAAGCCTTGGCTAGGCTAGGCTAGGCTACTTCCCTGACAGAAGTAGACAGATTGTGTAGGCCCAGAAGACTTTGCCATGCTAGGCTAGCCTAAAGGCACAATGACAAAGGGAGTGAGAAAGAATTGAAGTTTAGCCTAGGCCTAGCATAGCCTAACCTAGAGCCTATAGGCTAGGCTAACCTTTGAGTCATGCTAAGCTAAGCTAGGCTTCAAGGCTCTTTGACAAACAGAAAGAGAGAGTGAGGAAGAGAGAGAGAGAGAGAGAGAGAGAGAGAGATAAAGAAGAAGACAGATTGAGTAAGTTAGGCTTAGGCCTAGCCTAGGCCTCAAGGCTCTTTCACAGACAAAAAAAGAGAGAGAGAGTGCATGAGGAAGAGAGAGAAAGAAGAGGACAAATTGAATAAGTTAGGCTTAAACCAAGCCTAGGCCTAAAGGCTCTTTCACAGACAGAGACAGAGTGCATGAGGAAGAGAGAGAAAGTGAGAGAGAGAGAGAGAACAGATTAAATAAGCTAAGCTAGGCCAAGCCTAGCTTTGTCATCAGTAGGAATCAGAGTCAGGGAGAGGTGTTGCTAGGTCCTCTCCCCACGGACTGTGTTCAGGATGATCACTTGCCGTACTCATCATGTCTCTGAAGGCACAAAGGCCAACAGGTAAGAATTAATCCTACTAGATGACAACCTCACACACCTTGACTGCAGATTTATTTACCATTGTTCAATGCATCAGTAACCACAGACATTATGTTTGTTAACTGACACAACTTTTTATATACAGCAGCAACATCTGCACAATGCAAAACTTTTGTAAAACAAATAACCGATGCATACCTTTTTTTTCCTGATAAAATTGCTAAACAGTCATTACAACAGAGGAAAATTTCACTCACATTTATTAATTGTGAGCAAAAAGGAAGTCTGATCATTTATCTCCACATTCAGTTTGGAATAATTATGTCCCCTGATCAGCTCATAGATTCTGATTCAGTTACAATCAGAGAAAAGGCACAGGAGCTGTGTGTTTTTAGCCCATTCTCCTACCTTCTTCAAAGCAACTCTAAAAATATTTTCTTATGAACTTATTTAATGAGATTCCCTAAAGTCAGACTGAATTGGCAGAGGCCAGTGGGCAGACCTCCTGCAGAGTTAAGGACACAAGAGAAGATCAGGCACTATGCATTCTGCCCTATATGGCCATGCAAGCTAGCATGACTGGGGAACACAAAAGAACAAAAAGAAGAATCATCACAGCTGTCAGTTTTCCCCACTTTAAGCTCCTCTCGGGTGCTAATTATTCCATCGGGGACGGATAGCCTAGTGGTCAGAACATTGCGCTGGCAATTTGACGACCCGGGTTCGAGTCCGGTCGAGGAGATTTTTCTCCTGGAGTTAACATCAGTACTGACTCCACTCTCCCCAAAAGTCCTTCGGATGAGACTTTAAACCGAGGCCCGTGTGCGAACGCACGCAGAACATCTTGCGCACACGTTAAATCCTGTTCCGCTTTTCGTAAGAGTAGGCCATCGTGTGCCGGTGGGAACAGATGACAATATTTACAAAACTGCATACACACGGGGACCGGATGAAAAAAAGCATATGATTGCTTATTCTGTTATCCTCGATATAAAAGAATAAATAAATAATAAATAAATAAATAAATCCTATCCCAGCCCAGATGGGGCCAGCTAGTGCTATTCATACCAGGAACTGACCACATATGGACAAAGTGAAAGGAAAGGAAAGGGCATGGTAAATTTAGCACTCTTGGCTGAGTGATGTTGAATTTGTGTGCTGTGTCATGTATCTTGAAAAATGTTATTCAATTATGTGTCAAAGAAGACTATCCAGTTACCTCCCATGTTGATTTTTTACTGAATAGCCTCCCTTGTTTCACTTTCTGAACCAACTTTTTCTTTTGGTTCACTTATGAATATCTCACAAGCAACATGCCCTGACTGCATGTTGCACAGGACAATCCTGTGACCATGCAAAATTCTTCAATGTCTCATTCTGTCACTTCCTGGAATATAGCAGTGCTTTTCCACCTTGTAATAACTTTTGACAGAACTGTCCCGTTTTCAGTTTGGTTTTTTGCAGTTTCTTTTCAATTGAATAGCTATTTTTTTCAAATTGCAGATTAGTAATATGTTACCAACTAAAAACTGACGTCTTGTTACAATGTGGTCCATTATGTGGTGAAGGGCCACATTTACATGCATACACTTATTCACTGGCCTTCTGTTTTAGGGTCGTATTTACATGCCTACACTTATTCACTAGCCTGTTTTACAAGTCACATTAATTCATTACACACTTATTCACAGACCTTCTGTTTAAGGGTCATATTTATTCGTATCTCAGCAGTCAGTTTCCCCCACTTTCAGCTCCATTCAGCTGCTAATTATTTCTTCCCATTCAAATTTATTCTCAATATAAATGAATAAATTGATAAATAGATCGCATTCCAGCCCTGATGAGGCCAGCTGGTGCTAATTATAGCAGGAACTGACCACACTTGAACAAAGGAAAAGGATGGGACATTCTAAATTTAGCACTCTGGACAAAGTGATGTTGAATTTGTGCGCTGTGTTATTCACTGACCTTCTGTCTTGTATCTGACGTAGGTGGTTTTGTTTTCCATCATGGCGTCCACAGCCACTTTTTCGTGGTAGAGGGCGGTGATGATGGCGATGGTGGGCTGCTGATTGGCTGCAATGGTCGGCATCTGCTTCACCATCTGCACCTCTGGTGACAAGGAAAACAAACTGTGAGTGTAAGGCAGGCAGATGGAAAAAAATATAGAAAAATAAAAAGGTATGGTAAAGTCTGTAGTCTAGTGGTTAGGGCGTTGGACTCGTAATCTAAAGGTTGTAGGTTCAATCCCAGCTTTCGGCTATGGCGCTGTGCCCATGGAAAAGGCACTTTACGGATATTTTCTCACCCCACCCAGGTGTAAAAGGGGTAGCAACCTTGTGCTGGGGGTTAACCCTGTGATAGACTGGCGTCCTATCCAGGGGGAAGTCTATGACTCTCAGTCGCTTAACACCACAGAAACCAGGATAAACACCGGCCTGATGAGCCCTAGGCTCGGGACAGACTTTAACATTTTTGAAAGGTAAAGGGTCAAGGTGTCCCATAACCTAGGCAGTTGTAGGGGAGCGAGGCGTCAGAGACCTCAGCTTCTCTAGGCGCCAGCATATTGAGGGTGGCGCCCATCTCCTCTCCCTCGCTGCTTTATCTTTCCCTGACTCTAAAGAGGGCAGGTACCCATTTACAGCTGGGTGAACTGGGGGGGACTGTACTGAAGCCAAGGTGCGCAAACGGTCACCCATCCAACTGGTAACCACGCTCGACGCTGCTTAACTTGACTGGGGGAAAGCGAGCGCTCTGACCAGTTAGCTATCCCCCCCCCCTATAAAAAAAAATTAGATAAAATGATAATAAAAAGGCAGGCAGATGGCAAGCAGTTAGTTCTCTGGATGAGACCATATACTAAGGCCCCAAGTGCAAACACACGCAGAGCATCTTGCTCACTCGTTAAAACCTGTTCCACCTTTTAGAAGCGCAAGTGGCAACAAAATGACAAAATTTACGAAACCCCATGCACACAAGGACTGGATGCAAAAATGCACATGAGTGGTTGTTCCTTTATCCTCAAAATAAAACAAAATCAAATGGTTGTTAGGGAACAACCCTTTTTTTCCAGGGGAGGAGGGGGGTAGGGAGGGGGATTTTATTCTCAAGTGTTTTAAGTAATGTGAAAGTTTAATAAACAATAAAGACTTCTGTCACTGA
Source organism: Stramonita haemastoma (assembly GCA_030674155.1). Classification (NCBI taxonomy): domain Eukaryota; kingdom Metazoa; phylum Mollusca; class Gastropoda; order Neogastropoda; family Muricidae; genus Stramonita; species Stramonita haemastoma. Next base: position 20,752,383 of record CM060338.1, read on the forward strand.
AGTATTCTGTGGGGGCCCTCTTTAACTTTCAGAGGATGGCCGTCTGCTATAGCAGATAAGTGTAAAGCAACAGTTTTGGACAACCATCCGCTATAGCGGATTTGCTGTTTGCAGATTTTTCATGCAGCGGCCGCATGATACTATGACTAGTGTAGCTTAACATAACTTCGTGAGCCTGTCCAAGGTCGAATGAAGAGTGTTGACGGGTGATTCTGTGTGTTCTAAACTCTTTGTTCGCGGTTGCAGAGAGTAGCCCACACAGAGTAGCTACACGGAGTGCAAAATTAGGAGTATTTTTTGCATGCTAGTCAAAGCTCAAATATTTAAGTGAGAGCTTCAATCTTTTGATATGTACTAACCCAGCATATTATTCATAAGTTCGAAAACTTTCATTTTCTTACTATGTGTTTGTATTTTTTTATTATTTTTTTTAATAACAATTACAAATGGGCCGTCTGTGGGGAAAAAGCAAGGGAGAGAACTGGCCGTCCTGAGTGAGTTAAAGTTTTACCATGGTACAGGCTGCTTTTATAGGAATTTCATCCTCAATTGTTTGAAGAAATGTGAAAACTTTAGGACGCCAAGAACAGACCTTTGTTGTAGAACCCCATCTGGGATAGCCAGTCCTCTAAAGTTATCCAGACAAAGTCTCTCCATTTCTGCTTTCTTTCCCCTTACAAATACTTGACTCCCCCCCCTCTTTTTTTTTACCATTCTCCCTTGGATTTCACACCTGCAGTTAAAATAATAATCTAAATCACAATAACCACTAAACCAGTAATGACTCAAATCCATCAATAACACCAAGCAATTCATTTTTTCTTTATTCGCTCCTCAGCTAGAGCTCCATGGTTCACCACTGGTGAGATATTGTGAAGGCAACCATTTTTGCCCAACATGAAGGCAGCCCCATTCCGACTTCAGGAATGTGTGCTGGGTCTGTTTGTGTTTCCGTAACCCACCAAACACTAACATGAATTATGGGATCTTTCATGTGCATGATTAATCTTCTATAAGTGTTTAAAATACATGAAGGGAATTAAGGCACTGGCAGGTCCACACTTGAAGCTGACCTGGGGGATCCTAAAAATCCCCGAACTTAATTCACCAGACACTGCCGAGATTCAAACCCATGACTTCATGGACCCATGGAACTGAAACCCAACAGTCTAAACCACTCAGCCATAACGTCCATCAAGGTATCAAATAAAGAGCACTACAGGCTAAAGCCACTTGCTGCAATGCCAGGGAGAAGCCCGGTTTACCTGTGCCACCTGTCTTTTCATCCAGCACCTGCCGTACAAAGCCACCCTGCTCCATTTCGCGGATGAGTTCTCGAGTCTGCAGCTCTTGCAGCTGCTGCATCACCACTGTCTCCTCTGAGGCGGTGATCCTGCACCATGCAAATTCCTTATGCAAATCTATGCAAAATGCAATTCCTTTGACAATGCAAATATCTCAATTATCTTGACAATGCAAATATCTCAACAATGCCATTATCTTGCAAAATGCAATTCCCTTGAAAATGCAAATATCTTGACGATGCCACTATCTTGCAAAATGCAATTACCTTAACAATGCAAATATTTTGACAATGCCAGTATCTTGCAAAATGCAATTACCTTGTCAATGCAAATACCTCAACAATGCCACATTTTGACAATGTAAATACCTCAACGATGCCACTATCTTGCAAAATGCAATCACCTTGACAATGCAAATATCTTGACGATGCCAGTATCTGGTAAAATGTAATTGCCTTGACAATGCAAGTACTTTGATAACGCAAATATCTTGACAATGCAAACAACAGTCACCATGCCAATTTCTCTCATCATGCCAATATCTTATTACACCATGCCCATGTCTTTGCTCATGCCATTATCTTGCACAATGCAAATTATATTGCACAATTCAATTATCTTGACAACACAAATATATCGATAATGCAGATTACTCATATTCTGCACACTGCAAAAATCTTGATATTATCAATTTCTTGCACAATGCAAAAATCTTGACAATACCAGTATCTTGCACAATACGTATATCTTGACAATATCAATATTTTGCACAATGCAAATATCTTAGAAAATCAATATCTTGAACAATTAAAAAATCTTGACAATACCAATATTTTTTGCACAATGCAAATATCTTGCAAAACCAATATCTTGCACAATGCAGATATCTTTAAAATACCAATAGTTATCTTACACAATGCAAGCATTTTGTATTTAAATGAAAATAGCCAATACCTTGCACAATGCAAATACCTTGCACATGGCAAATATCTTCCGATATAAAAATATTCTCTATTGCACACAATGCAATAACCTTGCATACAGTATACAGCCTATACCATGCACAATCCAAGACATTTTGCACAATGCATAAACATTCTGCATCTTGTACAATCTTGCACACATGACCTCAGGTGTGCAGGAAAGCATTTTCCTGACATTTTCCTGTTCGTGACAAAGCTCTTATCAATGTGGGAACCCACCTCATCAGATCTTCAACAGCCAGCACATTGGGGTAGGCAGACTCCAGAACAGTCAGAAGCTTTTCACGAACGATCTCTTCAACAGGTCGTGTGTCCTCCTTTTTGAAACCTACAACAACAAAGACAACAGTGGTACAGAGTCATACCTCTTTAAAAGAAAAGCTCATGCTCAATCATTTTAACACAATTGATACATTACAAGGAAAAATGTTTATTTTATTCATAAATGATTGCGTGATTGTAAATGGTTTGAATGTAAGCGCTTTGATTTGTTGGTTTTTACAAGATTCAGCACTCTATAAATTCCATATATTATTATCATTATTATTACATCAAGATTCAGTTTCCAGCTGATACAAGTTTTCTTCTGTACATTTTTAGAAAATATTTTCAAAAAGAAAAGCAACAAAATTCCACCAAAAACTGTTAATTATAATGCTTATGTATTTTTTAGATTATAGAACTTGCACCTTCAGATAATACTGATTTATCCCACAAAGAAATATATATATTTATATCAAAGTTAAAATTTCAGGTATAAAATCTACAGTATTTTTTTTTTTTTTTTAACGGAAAAGTGGGTTTCTAGCCATATGCATGTCAAAGTGTAATACTACCAATCATTACTGATACACTTATGTTAAACTGTCTTGACTTCACAACTTCAAACTCCCTGAGGAGTCTGGCCACCACACTGACTGGCACTTTCAAGGCTGTTTGTCTTTGGGTAAGCGAAACCTGACAAAACCTATCCCTCTCTATTTCACCGGCTGCATATTAACTATGTTCATGTCATTGATATCCCCAGCAAAGCCTAGCCTACTCTTCCACTGAGGATGGGTTACAAAATGAACCAAAGATGCTGTGTATATATATGAATATATCTGCATACATGTGGGACCACAGTTTGTGTATATATCTGTATATCTACATACATGTGGGACCACAGTTTGTGTATATATGTATATTTCTGCACACATGTGGGACCCCAGTTTACAGTCTCCTCTAATGGACTGTTGTTAAAGAGAGGGAGACAGATTCAGTATCAACTTCAACAGAAAAACTCCTCAAGATGCTTCAGGAGTGGCTGACTCCCCTCTAGTATAACTGATATTCAAACCACTTGGCTTTTCCTTGCCCCTGTTCAGAATTATGTATTCATGGGAATGGAATCCCCATGGGGGTGGATCGGTGGTCTAGGTGGTAACGCGTCTGCCTAGAAAGCAAAAAGTCCGGGTCGGAGTGTGCGGTGGTTCGTACCCCGTTTGGACCCAAAACTTTTTTCCTCATCCATTAGACCCTGAGTGGTGGTCTGGGCCCTGGTCTTTCGGATGAGAAAATAAACTGAGGTCCTGTGTGTTATACATCACTAATTGGCGCACGTAAAAGAACCCACAGCAACAAGGGTGTTGACCCTGGCAAAATTCTGCAAAAAAGAAAAAGCCAATCTGATAGAGAAACAAATACAGTTGCATGCAGGAAAAAGAAAAAAAAATAGGTAGGTGCTGCACTTGTGGCAACGCGCTCTCCCCAGGGACAGCAGCCCAAATTTCACGCAGAGAAATCTGCTGTGACATAAAGTGGTACAAAATACAAATTGCTCAGTGGTCAGAGCACTTGGTCTCCTTTAACTACAGTTCACAGCCCTAAACACAGTTGCCTCCTGGATAGGTGACCATTTGTGCGCATTGGCTTCAGTACAGTTCCCCAGTTCACCCAGCTGTAAATAAGTACCTGCCCTTTTTAGGTACAGGGAAGGTAAAGCAGCAAGGGAGAGGAGATGGATGCTTCCCTCAACATGCTGGCCCTTAGAGAAACTGAGGTCTCTGACATCTCACTCCCCAACAACCACTCAGGTTATGGGATCACCTGTGTCTTTACTTGTTATAAATTTGTATCCAGAAAAGTATTACAGCAAATGCTTATTTACAAGTGTACTTCAGCAAAAAATGTCTTCTAAGTTTTACCTTTATTCATGCACTTTCATACCACTTCACTTAAAATAAAAAAATTTTTAAAAGGAAGGCCACAGTGACAGGGGTCAAAGAAACAAAGAGAAGGACAAAGGTCAAGGGTGGAAGGGTGTCACATTCCGTCAGGTGAAGGACATCGAGGGATGACACATAATTTCCAAAATAATTACTGATGTACGGAAAACACACCTCATGCTGTATCTTCCTATACCGATACACAGAATACACGTCGACCATAGAATCAGAAAAGGGAAACCACAACATGCTGAAATACTAAAAACACCGAATATTTATGACATATTGTCATCCAAAGTATCAAGATAGAGGGGAATGTACATACTGAGGCTGATGTAGACAATAACACATCGAACAAAAATCAAAACAAAAAAAAATCTTAAACACAAAACACACTATCCATAAAACTCAAGCAGATTACACATCATCAAAGATTATGAATAAATAAAGAATATATCCTTGTCAAATATCAGAATATCAAAACAAACAAAAAAAGGGAGGGGGTGAATATTGCCTTAGAGTGCAACACACTAATTCAACTTAGTTTTTGTCAGTTCAAACAAATATTCAAATTATAAAAAATAAAAAAAATAGATAGTACACATGCACACACAGACACACACATATGCATGCTCATGCGCACGCATGCACACCACACACACACACACACACACACACACACACACACACACACACACACACACCATCATCATCATCATCATCATCATCATCATCATTTTATCATCATCTCTACATCATCACATGCTCACTATGCCTTGAAATTAAAAAGTCTCTCTAACCATGAAAAAAACTTTTTTAAATCACACACACACACACGCGCCACACACAACACACACACACACAACACACACACACAACCACCACCACAAACACAGACAGACAGACAATTCCTGATTACATGGTAAAGCATGCAACCCTCAACACCAATATTAATGACACAACAACCTCCTCTCTTACAGGCCTCTGGACTAGAACACCCTAGTCATTCACTGTCTTGCTCTGTGCCATAGTATAAGTTTTCAAGTTTTCATGGGTTAGAATACAAGACGATTTTGTTTTTATTTTCATGGAGGGGGGGGGGGGGTACCCTGAAATAAACTATATCCTGTGTAAACTACCACACCACCAATTGTACAATGGACACTTATCATAAAAACATCTCTGGCATGTATGTGTATATCATCAAAATCAGTGAATGGTTTATTTCCATCACCTTACCCAAGTCACTGGTTTAGGATTGTTGGTTGTTGTTTTTTTTAATCAATCACACACAACACAACACAACACAACACACACACTTACAGTATACACACACACAGTACACACACACAGTACACACACACACACAAACAACACTACAGTACACACAACACACACACACACACACACACACACACACACACACCACACACACACACACACACACACACAACACGCCACACCCGCGCCACACGCACACACACACACACACACACACACACACACACACAACACACACACACACACACACACACACCACACACACACACACACACACACACACACACACACACTTGTTTACTAGTTATAATAGTATAATGATGTTTACTAGTTATATGAATTGCAAAGTTAGTGTTTTAAACTGTTATTTCTTTTTTTTTCATTATTCTTGTTCTATTGTTTTAATTCTTGGTTCTTATAGTTGTTTACTGCAGATAATTAGCTATGTGCCATCCCAACCCACCCAGCCCCCTCCTCTCCCCCCTCCCCTCCATACACACACTCACTCACTCATATACACTTTCCCATCTGATATCACTATTTAGTGGAAGGACGTTAAACTGAAGAACTAACTAACTAACTAACACACACACACACACACACACACACACACACACACACACACACACACACACACACACACACACACACCAACCAAACAAACAAACAAACAAACAAACAATATAAAAAAAATTTAAAACACACCGCAAAACTAAAACACACCAAACACACCAAACACATTCAAAACAAAGTTACAAAACACATTAGTAACCAAAACCACACCCAAGCACAACAACACACACACGCACATCTGGTGGGCAACAGACATCATCATCGTTACGAAACCTCTCCAAGCCAAAAACATCAAGTCTCCTCAGGAAGAAAAAGGAAAAAAAAAAAAAACCCACACCACCACAGCAGAGACCACTCACCAACCCCGTTCACATGATCTACGTCTGTCCGTGTGTAAGTAGACATCAAAGACAAGGGTTTAGTATACGTGTACAAGCAAGCTATGTATATATATCACCAAGAATCCATAGAGAAATCTATCGTAACGATATGGTGTAAAGCTTGTTACTTTACGTACACGAAAATAAAGTGAAATAAAATATATATAGAAATGAAAAGAACACAGAAAATGATTTATTTCCCCGGTTTAGAGATTTGATCAGATGAAATTCTATGCACTGAAGTCCATTTCCCTTTTGAAAATATTGTATTGTGTTATTTTATATTATATTATATTATATTATATTATATTATATTATATTATATTATATTATATTATATTATATTATATTATATTATATTATATTATATCATATCATATCATATCATTTTATATTATATTATATTATATTATATTATATTATATTATATTATATTATATTATATTATATTATATATAATTATATTATATTATATTATATTATATTATATTATATTATATTATTTATTTTATATTATTTATATTTATCATATTACATAAAGATGTCAATTTTCATTCTGTCTTTAGTTTCCCCATGAGAAAAGAAGATGAGAAAATTTAACACACACAAGCACAGATGCATGCATGTATGCATATGCATATGCACACACACACACACACACACACACACACACACACACACACACACACACACACACACACACACATACCAGTTGAGACACTTTCCATTTTTCATTAGAATACTACAACTACGTGACAGATATGTGACATGTGCATTCCCAGATTCGCCATATCATGCATGCTTCCAGCCACCATGCTGACATCTCTTCCACATTCCGCTGACAAATTTTTTACCAGAAAACCGTAATCATTAGAGGGCACATGTTCAATGATCACTTTCCAGCCCAGACAGGATCAATCACTGTACAAAGATCTAACCATAACAAGACATACGTGAACTATTTCATTCCTGACAGTTAAGACTTCAGTAATTAACTGACGCATTTTCATTCATCACAGCTGTCAGCCTCCCCCACTTTCAGATTCTCTGAGCTGCTATCCATTCCATCCCATCCCAGCCCATCCCAGCTGAGGCCAGATGGTGCTAATTATAGCAAGAACTGACAGCACCAAGACTTGGTAAACAGAAAGGGGTGAGCTATTTTTAACCACTGGCCATGGACTGAGTTATGCTGGATTTGCACACAGTGTCATATAATCGACAACAATACCTGCTTCTGAGGTTCACACAGCTGTCAGTTTCCCCCACTTTCAGTTCCTCTCAGCTGCTAATTAATCCATCCCATCTCAGCCAAGATGGGGCCAGCTGGTGCTAATTACAGCAGGAACTGACCACACTTGGACTTGGTAAAAGGAAGGGGCGGGCTACTTTTTACCACTGATCCTAGATCCTTGACTAAGTTATGCCAGACTTGCATGCTGTGTCATATAATCGACAACAATAGCTGCTGTCTGAGTGTTCACACAGCTGTCAGTTTTCCCCACTTTCAGCTCCTCTCAGCTGCTAATTAATCCATCCCATCTCAGCCAAGATAGGGCCAGCCGGTGCTAATTATAGCAGGAACTGACCACACATGGACTAGGTAAAAGAAAGGGAGCGCTACACATTTAGCACTTCTGACTGAGTGATGTTGGATTTGTGCGCTGTGTTCAACGACGAAGAAGGAGAAGATGAAATAAAATAACAGGTAAAAGTTACCTGGCGTTTTAGGAGCCTCATCCTTTTCCAGCTGCTGAATCTCCAAGTCAATCTTCTTGGCCAGGTCATAGCGGTCTCCTTGCATCTGCTTCATGCACTTGGTGATAAACCCAACGTAATCTGCAACATACAACAACAATGACTTTACTGTATACAACAACAATGACTTTACTGTAGAGCTAGCTCATGTATGTGCTGTATTTTTTCTAGTTACAAAGCAACTGTAACCCTCACTTTCAATATTTCACTAAACGTTTCTAAGTTAACAATACATAAAACACTGCATACTATCTACTATGGTTTCATTAACTCACTCGGGACGGCCAGTTCTCTCCCTTGCTTTTCCCCACAGACGGCCCATTTGTAATATTTAGTAAAAAATTAATAAAAAATAAAAAATACATAGTAAGAAAATGAAATGTTCTGAACATATAAATAACATTCTGGGTTAGTACATACTGAGAGACTAAAGCTCTCACTTTAATATTTGAGCTTCGACTAGCATGAAGAAAATACTCAGAATTTTGTACTGTGACACTACTCCGTGTCACCTACTCTCTACAACCATGATCAAAGAGTTCAGAACACATGGAATCACCCTACAAGTACAATACTCTGCATTCAACCTTGGATAGGCTCACGAAGCTATTTTAAGCTGCACTAGTCATAGTATCATGCGGACGCGACGTGAAAAATCTGCAAACAGCAAATCCGCTAAAGTGGACAGCCGTCCAAAACTGTTGCTTTACACTGATCCGCTATAGCGGACAGCCGTCCTCTGAGAGTTAAAGTGACTGACAAACCTTCCAGAGAATATGACTGACAAAATGTTTGTAATGCCCAAAGCCAAAGACAGACAAATTTCATTCAGTGAAATGACAGCACACACACACACACAACACACACACACACACACACACACACACACACACACACACACACACACACACACACACACACACACACACACAACACACACACCTAAAATCAAACACACTCAATGTCATTCATAAACGAACACATAACTAACCCACATTCTTTCTGAATATACCTTCTGCTTGGCACAAATACTTAACAATAACTGAGCTAAACAAAAAACAAAAAATCAGCTTTGACTGGAAGTGTACTCAACAGAAATTAACCATAACAAGAATCTACATCTGAATGGCTAGGACATATTTTTCAAATGATTTTTATTTTTCATCAGTGAAGAAGAAAAAAAAATCTTTTTTAAACCCTAATGCCTTACCTCGAGGAAAGTTTTCAGGCCGCACAAGCTCCTTGAAGAACTCATAGGCTGTGGTCACCTGGCTGTAGTAGTCTGTGCCATCCCGATACCAGAACTTTAACTTGCGGCTTTCCTGACCACCACCAAACACATGTATGTTAATATACATGTATCAGTCCACTCTGCCCACACCTTTTCTAACACTCAAGAATCCCCATAGCAGAACTTCAACATGCGGCTTTCCTGACCACCACCAAATGTATGTATGTATCAGTCCACTCTGCCCACACCTTTTCTTACATACATGATCTAACACACAAATATCCCCATAGCAAAACTGTAACTGGCAATTCCCTTGACCACCAGCAAACAAGTGTATGTATTGTATGTATCAGGCCACTCTGCGCATTTTCTCACACCCATTATGTATTCTGTACACAGCCTAGTGTTAGAATATTGTGCATTGCATTCACAATCTGACGACCCAGGTTCAAATCCCGTTCAAGAAAATTTTTTTGCCTGGAGTTAACATCAGTGCTGACTTCACTCGCCCAAAAGTCCTTTGGATGAGACTATAAACTGAGACTATAAAAGTATACCTCTCTTGAGGAATATGTTGCACAGCATACCTTGCCTTCGTGGAATTCCACTTTACAGCTTAGTCTTCAGTCATCGACCATGACTCTCTGACTAGGAGGCTTGACTTGCACAGTCCTTATGTGCTGCAGCCCTGGGGGCTAGTTGGCCTTTGGAGAACATCTCCAACACTGACTGTCCTTATGCCCTCTTGGCCGAGAGAGTTGGGGATGTACTGTGGGCAAGGAATCTCCTCTATAATCAAATTTCTGCCCAATTTCCGAAACAGCATCTGCCTCAGCAGTTTTGGAGGTCATCGTTGAACAACGAACAAACATACTTTGACTTTTAAAAAATCCTGCCGCACAAGTTTTTTTTTTTTTGGGGGGGGGGAGTCCAATTCCCCTTTCTATTCTGTTTCTTTGAGACAATCATGAGCAACTGGTGTGAAAATTTCTGACATTGTCAGACCTAACTGATGCGATACTGACTGATACTGACCACGTAATGGGCCTCTGTCTTCTGGTCAACCAGAAAACACAGAAACCCAGCTGTAGCTGTGGCTGCCCCAAATCCTCCACTCCATCTGAAACACACATGTAACATACAATGCATATACACAACATGTTGCATGCAACACACACACATACACACATATGCATGTACGCAAACATGCACACGTGTGCGCATGTGTCACCACACACACACACACACACACACACACACACCACACACTTAACACACACACACACACACACACACTTAACACACACACACACACACACACACAACACACACACACACAACATCACTCTCTCTCTCTCCATCTCTCTCTCTCATCACCATCTCACTCTCTCTCTTCACTCTCTCTCTCTCTACTTCATCTCTCCACAAAACAACTTTTAAAAACTAATAATAATAATAAAATGAGGCTTATATAGCGCAAATTCCCAAAAACCATGGTTCACAACGCTGTAAACAATCAAATCAATTTAAATAGGTTACATATGAACATGAAAAATTTGACTACACAAAAAAAAGGCCAAATCTCTTGAAAATATTTATTATTATGCTCACTAATTACTAGTACCATTTTTGCCTATCCCTTCCTTGCCCCCCACTAAGACATGCTCATTAACTGGTGTCAATCTTACTCCCCCCCCCCCCCCCCCCCCCCCCCGATGCCCTTCACTCCAATGTCATACACTAACAGGTCATCCCCCTTCCTTCCCTTCCCCATTGTGTCACTTCCCCCCTCCCCCATTTCTTTCTCTCCACATCAAATCTAGGCCGGGGGGCCAGATACCCTTGTCGTTAGAACACTCAGCTCAAGATCTAATGCCCTGGGTTCAAAGACAATCTTAAGGGTGAGACTATGAACTGAGGTCCCATGTGCAGACGCATGCAGAACATCATGCGCACATATCAAAAAACTTTTCCACCTTTCAGAAGAGAAAGCCATATCATGCTGGAAAGAACGGATGACATTTTTATTCTAACATTAAGTCGTTGGCAACGGATGAGAAATGAAGATTTCATTCATCAGCAGATATATCACAGGAAATGTTTGAGGTTTTATTAAAACTTTTTTTGGTGAGCTGGTTAATAGTTTTTCAAATACATCTATTGTCCCTGTTATTTTTAAAGCATGCACACTAGACATGTGTTTAGACATCATTCCCAAGTAGCAATACAGCTATCTTGATAGTGTGCGAAAATGGTCACATACACAAAAACTCTCACCAGGTGAACAAACCTCTGAGGTTCTAGTCAAGGACCAAAAAGCAAAACAAAAAAATCAGGGGACTAACTGGCATCATTCTTGGCCACAATCAACCCCTGGTGCTGTCCCCCTGCCACATGCACAATGCTGGAAGTATCTGACGGCTGACGACGCTTCCGCTCGATCTTGATGTGAGTGGTCTTCCCCTTCTTTGTAGGGGTCATGATGACATCTGGAACAAGCAACAAGGTGTACATATCAGTGATATTGGTCATCACACTGATGAACTGTTTTAACTGGTTTTACTGGCAGTATAAATCAGATAATCGTTTAAATTCGAGAGTAAAAGTGTGAAATGACTGTAAAAATGTATTCTTTTATTTGGTTGTAAAAATTATGTAATCAATAATGATTAATAAACTGTTGAATTGCATGCTATAAAAGGAAAATTATATGTTTCACGAATTATTACAAATTCACTCAAGTATAAATATATGTTAAGTATCTATTGTCCTATACTATGTATAGATTTAAAGTATCACAGACTCACATAATAACACAACTTCCCCTGCAAACAGCTACCTACATATCACATAGTACAACACTAATTTCCCCTGGAAGTCCTTCAGATGAGACTATAAACCAAATCCCATGTGCAAACGCACAGCAGAACATTTTGCGCACACAGTAAAAACCTGTTTTTTGAAAGAGTATGCCATAGTGTGTCGGTGGGAACAGATGACAAAATTTACAATACTGCATACACATGGAACTGCATGTAAAAAAGCACAAAACTGTTATTCCATTATCCTCTTCTTTTTTTTTAAATCAGAACCTCAGTGTGAACCTCAGAGCTCTAGCCAAGGAAACAAAAAAAAAATGCAACTCTTATTTTCCCAAGCAAAAAGTCTTCATAAGCCTGTTGCATCATAGTATGCCAAAGAAAAACAGAACAAAAGACTAATATATATATATCTAGACAAGTTTCCCCTTCTAAACACTAGTGTTGGAAAACCCTGCACCACTGCAGTATCATTAAGGCAGCGCACCACAACTGTTAATTTCTCCAGCAAACAGTAACATTCCCTGAATAGTTCTGCCTGGGGCGTATCAGTTTTAGTCATTCCCTCTGCCACCCTCTGTCTTCAAAATCCTCACTCCAGAGCACCGCCGAGCATGACACACATAAGACCCCTTCAGGCGTGGCTGATGTGTAGGGGTAAGCACTGAAAAGGTCAAAGGCAGTGAAGCAAAACTGGCATAATATTGTGGAACCCGTCTATTCAATGGAGTGTATCTGATATAACACCGGTGAAAAAGCACTTTGGCTAAATAGTAAATGCCCTCTCTGCCCGAGGTGCATGCCCTGGTCTCGGGGTTTATCCTGCTTCAGAAGTCTCCGCCTCTACTAGCGAATTTCAAACACTGAAAATGTCAGCAAATACAAACACGGTGAGACTCCCTCCTGGTTTACCCCCCTTTACCTCTGCAAATAAACCGACACCGACACAGACCAACTCCCACCCTCCCACAGTTCAGTTATTTATACATGTATGCCGAACCCACACCTCACTGAGAGTCTACACAACAGAACCTCAAGTGCCAGTCTGTCTCAATGGGACTAGGTCAAACCCCTATAAATAACAAGTTTATTCATTAACACTCTCCACATGACAGACGCTCTAGTTTCTCACGGTAGTGTGGCTATGTTACGTGTGTATCGCAAAGACCTCATCAGCATTCTCTATAACAGTATAAGGCACACCGGTTCTCTCATCAGTAAGAAAAGACTGCAACTTGCTACCTGCGGTTCTCACTATCTCAGTGAGTAAGTGAGAGGTATATATGCAACACTATATACAATATATATATATATATATATATATATATATATATATATATATATATATATATATATATATATATTGTTGTTTCTCACATACAACAAATTTTTCTCATCAGTAAGAAAAGACTGCAACTTGCTACCTGCGGTTCTCACTATCTCAGTGAGTAAGTGAGAGCTGTGTATACATACATATATATATATATATATATATATAATATATATATATATATATATATATATATATTATATATATATATATATATATATATATATATATATACACACACATATATAGTGTTGTTTTCAGTCTTCACTCAGAAATTAGTCAATACTGCTACTTTCATGACACGGTCAATAAAGACATACATTAATTGTAATCATATATGAAAGTCCACATCTTGTGTATATTGATCAGCATCATCTCACAGGAAAAGAAAGTTGAGGAGGTATGGTCCCACATCTTGTGACCATCACGACTTGAAGCAAAACCCTCACACTGGGTACAGTACAGTGTACAGAGGGAGCATGAAGAAAGGGAAGACTAAGCAAGAGATGGGAAGATAGATAGCATTTTAAAGGTAATGAGGTATGATGATGAGTAAGACATGACAGACAAGAACAGGTATATGATGCCCCCTGGTCCCCAAGACTAAACAGTTAAAGAAAGAAAAGCTGGGGACGACTGTAAACTGTTACTTTTAATCCTCACTAGCTCGAGACTGATACTTGTGATAGCTGTAAGTGTTTGTGTTACTAGTGAAAGTTGCTTGAACAACTAGTTCTACAGGTCTTCAGCTGGTGAAGGATGTAAATTACTTTCAGTCCTCAGTCAATGAAAACAACAAAGTGTTACTGCTAAGAAACTCCCCAACTCTCATCTCTTTCTCATCTCAATGTCCTGAAGAGGTACATTTTATTGCTGCAGGTAGTATAAATTTGGCATGTGGACAGTACTAAGGGAAGCTCTGTCCCCACAAGAGCACAACCTATCACTACACTGTACACACATAGTGACATAACTCACATAGTCACACACACACACACACACACACACACACACACACACACACACACACACACACACACACACACACACACACACACACAGATCAGCAAGGTAGATAATGTGGGGCCATGTATCTGTGTATGTATATCATAACTAAAAAAAATAATAATGATAACAATAAACCCTGTAAAATGTGGATACATTTAAGTTGCACATTTTTCAGTGTACACACCTGTCAGTAGGCTGGATTGTGTGGGAAAACATTTTTACTCTATTTGCACGCACACACACACAACACACACACACACACCACACACACACACACACACACACACCACACACACACACACACACACACACACCACACACACACACACACACACACACACAAGCAAAATGCATTGCTTAGTCAATGTACAATATATATACGGAAATAAAAGTCTGACTTTCACTTGACTTCCAGTTTACACACATGCATGCATGCACGCATGCACGCATGCACACACACACACACACACACACACACACACACACACATATACACACATACACACACACACACACACACACACACACACACACATATACACACACACACATACACACACACACACACACACACATACACACACAGACACACACAGACACACACACGCACGCACGCACGCACGCACGCACGCACGCACCACGCACGCACGCACGCACACACACACAACACACACACACACACACACACACTCTACCTATCAGCAGACTGGGTTATCATTATGAACATTACAAGAACACACACACACATCTGTTCCCTGTCCACACACACAACTACTGAAATGTTTTTCAAGATCATGCAGGACAGAGCAATGCCCTTCAGAAGCAGTATCTGTTGCCTAGGGACAGCAACTGTCACTTTATCATGTCCTGAACCCACTGTATGCCATATAAAAACTCTTAGCAGTAGACAGTACTTGATATTTGCCTCTGGAGGTTTCACTAAGTTAATCCCTACTGCACACTGCTCTCATTATGCTTGGCTGTTGGAACCGTTTCACAGAGCTGTAGTAGGTCAAGTACATTATCTCTGTCCTGAAGCGTTTATTCTCCTCTCCGGCAGGAAATCGTCATTTGCGGATAATAGCCGGCGTCCCACCCTCTTTTCCCTTGCCTGCTGCTGCTGATGGGAGCAGGATAAATGATAGCTCAGCAGTTAGAGACTGTCGTCTGCAGGCTGTGAACCGATGGTGACTGAGGGCACACGTCCCGGTCTCTGATGTCTGAGGTACACATTCTCAGGGACTTTTCCCCTTGGGGTAACATTACTTAGTACTACCAATTCCATTCCCCACATGACCATCCAGATGAGTCTACAGAATCTCATCATAAACAAGCTCCTGCCCTTGTACTTTATTAAAATGCTAAGCAAGCTCCCTTCAGTGCAAATTCCGGCAAGCACAATGGCTAGAAATCCTACTCCTACTACACAAAAATTCCATTTTCCAGATGACCTTCCAGATGAGTCTACAGAATCTTATAAACAAGCCCCCGGCCCTTCTACTTTATCAAATTTTAAGCAAGCTCCCATAAGTGCAAATTTATACAAGCACAATGGCTAGTACTCATACAAATATTATACTATTACAGTCCACTATACAAAACCTAATCCACTTTGCAAAGCTAAAGTTGATGATAATGATGGATGTCACAAACATACCCAGCATGCACAACACCACCAGGGGAGGGTTAGGCTCTATGAGGTTTAATTTGCATTTAGAACAAACACTGACTACAAAATCCAGTGCCTCCAATGACTCCTCACACAGTAGTGAGGGAAAAAGTGAAGTGAAGTGAAGTCAAGTCAAAAACACTTTAATCGTCCCTGAAGGGCAATTAAAAATGTGTCAAATTCCCAAGTGATGGTGTTAAAGAGACTGCTACTAACAGTTACAGTAGCACAAACACTGTAACAGCAGTCACAGGGTCATGAACTCTGCTGTCAGTAAGCTTGTTAACAATGAACTCTATACTAGTATAGAGGATCAAGTACAGGGTGGAAAGAAACATGAGCAGATGTGGTATACAACGTGAAGTGGTGGTCTCAATGGTGACCCTTAACAAATAGAATACATGCATGCGTGTTATAAGTATACCATTCTGACTGACAGCACTTCACTCACCTAGCACTCAACTCACCTAGCACTTGACTCACCTAGCACTTGACTCACCTGTCAAGACTGTGTTTACTAATGAGGTGGTGGTGCATACACTTCTGGCCAAACGGCAAACCCTTTCCTATTTTTGTACCACTTCCTACCTAACCTCGAATTCCAAAGTGACTGAATTCATAGGGTCAATGAGTCATATTGACACAGAAGCTGTTTAAAAAACGTAATACGTGCAACAGCGTGAATGTGCAAGGCCATGTGCATCATCAGCAGTCACTGTGATTTTGGACAAATTTTCTCTGTGTGTGTGTGTGTGTGTGGTGCGTGCGTGCGTGCGTGCGTGCGTGCGTGCGTGCGTGCGTGCGTGCGGTCGCGTGCGCGCGCGCGGCGTGCGTGTGTGCGTGCATGCGTGTGTGTGTGGCATGCATTTGTGTTTGTTTGCATATGTGTGGGGTGAGAGAGACAGACAGACAGACAGACAGACAGACAGACAGAGACAGACAGACAGACAGACAGACAGAGACAGAGACAGAGTGAGATGTGGGAATGTAGTTTACCTTCTCCGCTTGCCATTTTGACCTCTTCAATCTATTTGTTCTGCCACACCTCAACAAAGTAATCTGCACAGGAACCAAAGAGAAAAAAACATAATAATCACATGTTATGCAAAGCCTATGAATTATTTTAAAATAAAGTATTGTGTTAACATCTCAAATTTTTCAAGATTCTATTGA
>CM060338.1:20777598-20782598 GCA_030674155.1 Stramonita haemastoma
TCATCAGCTCTCAGCCTGAGCATCTCCAGATTCCAGCTGAATGGAAGCCATGTGCTCCTGTAACAGCTTCTCCGCCTTCCCTCGCTGGGACATTTTGTTAACCTTGCCTCGGTAACGGCCTCCAGTCACCGCTCCTTTGGCTTCCAGCACATCAGCGATTCTGGGGAGAAAAAGAAAAAGAGTGGAGAGTGTGATTAGTATGTTGTTATTGTTATTGTGAATATTTTTTGTTTATATAGTCAATGATGTGGTATTACGAGCAAGTGTGTGTGTTAAGTGTGTGTGTGTTAAGTGTGTGTGTGGTGTGTGTGTGTGTGTGTGTGTGTGTGTGTGTGTGTGTGTGTGTGTGTGTGTGTGTGTGTGTGTGTGATGTGTGTGTGTGTGTGTGTGTGTGTGTGTGTGGTGTGTGTGTGTGTGTGTGTGTGTTGTGGTGCGGTGCGGTTGGTGGCGTCGCGTCGCAGTGCGTCGCATCGCATTGCGGGTGTTGTGTGTGTGTGTGTGTGTGTGTGTGTGTGTGTGTGTGTGTGTATGTGAGTGTGTGTGTTTTCCTTTAAACATCTATCCATCAAAAAGGATGGTTAAGACATCTACCTGCCTAACTAGTAAACCGTGAGATTCTGGGTTTGATTCCTACCTTGCCCTTTTCTTCCCAGTTTCACAAGAAAATTAAACCAACTGTCAAAGTCCTTTGGATGAGACTAAAAATTTAGGTCCCAAACATCTGCCCGTGAGTGCTTATTCCATTATTCTCAGTACAAAAGAATAAATAAATAAATAAATGTTTAGACACGATCCCCAAAGTTGGAATGCGGCTACCTAGATGGTAGGTGAAAAAATGGTCGCATACACAAAAATCTCACCATTGGTAAACCTCAGAGTTCTAGCTGAGGAACAACCCCCCCCCCCCCTAAACAAAAAAAAAAAGGTAAAAGGTAAATGTATGTGGTCATAGGGGAGCGAGGCATCAGAGACCTCAGCTTCTCTAGGGGCCAGCATGTTGAGGGCGACGCCCATCTCCTCTCCCTCGCTGCTTCACCTTCCCTGACCCTAAAGAGGGCAGGTGGTACCCATTTACAGGTGGGTGAACTAGGAGGACTGTACTGAAGCCAAGGCACGCAAACGGATACCCATCCAACTGGTAACCATGCTCGATGCTGCTTAACTTGACTGGGTGAAAGCGAGCGCTCTGACCACTTAGCTATCCCACCCCCAAAACAAACAGAAACAAAGAAAGAAAGAAACAAACAAAAAACAAAACTGACTAAAACAGGCGCATATGGAAACCGCCAGAAACTTACTTGGGCCCCATGGTGGTCACTATATGCTGAGGCCCTGCAAGGGTGAACAGCCCACTTCCCTTATCGTCCCCCACAGACACCAAGCACACTGTGTCCTGCAAACACAGGGGAACAAAAGAATACAACATAAATATACAATCTGGAAATTTACCACACACACGTGTGTGTGCACACACACGCACGCACAGTCACACACACACACACCAGACACACACACAGAAACACACACACACACACACATACACACATTCATGCAAGAGCATACACACACACACACACACACACACACACACACACACACACACACACACACACACACACACACACACACACAACACAGAGAAAGAAAACAGAACACACACAAACACACACACAACACACACACACACACACACATGGAAGCCTAGTGGATCAGAACACTGCGCTCGCAATCTGACGACCCGGGTTCAATTCCCGTTCGAGGAGACTTTTCTCCTGGAGTTAACATCAGTGCTGACTCCACTTTCCCCAAAAGTCCTTCGGATGAGACTATAAACCAAGGCTCCGTGTGTGAACACACGCAGAACATCTTGCGCACATGTCAAATCCTGTTCTGCTTTTCATAAGAGTAGGACATCATGTGCCGGTGGGAACAGATGACAAGATTTACAAAACTGCACACACACAGGGACTGGATGTAAAAAAAGCACATAAGTGCTTATTCTGTTATCCTTGATATAAAAGAATAACTAACTAACACACACAGTTTTCTTTCCCTCTTCTCTGCTCACCCTGCTTCTTTTTTTCAATTACCTTTCATTACATCCAACCCCCCCCCCCCCCCACCTTACAAAACCATGAAAAAACAAAGCACAAAATTGAACTCACTGGATTGTCACTCAAGATCTGGTTCACCAGAACATTCATGTAATCATTGTCAGCATCCTTCCTGCAATCATCAAATCATCAACACATACTGTAATCTTTATCCACATCCTTACAACAATCATCACATCATCAACACATAATGTAATCCTTATCCATATCCTTATCACTATCATCACAACACTTAATGTAACCCTTATCCACATCCTTATCACTATCATCAACACATAATGTAATCCTTATCCACACCCTTACTACAATCACATCATCAAATCATATAACTATTGTCCACACCCTTACAACAATCACCACATCATCAACACATAATGTAACCCTTATCCACATCCTTACAATCATCAACACATAATGAAATCCTTGTCCACACCCTTATCACAATCACCACATCATCAACACATAACTATTATCCCCATCCTTACAACAATCACAACACATTATCACCACATAATATAACTATTATCCCCATCCTGACAACAATTATCCCTACACGATCATGTAATCGCTGTGCAGACTGACCTGAAGTGGCAGAAGAGAGGTTCTCTGTGGGGCTTGCTGTTGTACACCTGGGCCTCCAGTGTGGCCACATCCTTCATCAGAGTCTGGCTGATCTGTCCAACACACACACATACATCGTCATCATCATCGTCATTGTCGTTGGCGTCATCATTGGCATCATCATTGTCGTTATCATCATCATCGTCATAATCATAGTTGTCGTCGTCATCATCATCATCGTCATCATCACCATCCTTATCATCATCATCATCTCTGTATCAACATCATCATCATCATCACACCACCATTATCATCACCACCACCACTATCATCATCACCATCATCCATTTCTTCTTCTCGCTATCATCCCCACGACCATCACCACAGCAACAACAACTGCAACTTCAGCAGTAGCAGCAACAGTAGCAAGCACATCAACTAGCACTGACCAAACGATCACAGCTTCAAAACTGTAACTAAACACACCACACAACCACACACACACACACAAGACACAGAGTACAATACAGCACGATACTTCTGACCAGCTTTGAATCTTTATGGCCTTGTCTGCCAGCTCCACATGCTTGTCAGAGGGCCTCTGGGGCACGAATTACATAAGGTACAGTCAATCAATCAATATTCAATCATTTCAATTGACCAACCAACTATTCATCCACCAACTAACCTCTCAATCAATTAACCAACCAATCATTCAACTAACTAACCAACCACTCCCCCTCCTACCACCACACACACACACACACACAAACTACACACATATACCCAACCACCTTTCCTTACACACACACACACACACACACACACACACACACACACACACACACACACACACACACACACACAGTTCGAATGAACAGACATTAAATCAAAGTAAGTATCACACGCACGCACCGCACCCCCCCACACATACACCCACACACACACACACAGAGTGACACACACACTCACTCACACACACACACACACACACACACACACACACACACACACACACACACACACACACACACACACACACACTCACTTGAGAATTGCTGTCAGCTCTCTCTCCACCTGGTAGGAACGGCCAAAATAGTTCAGCAGGCGACCGCCAGCGACAAACATCAGGTTGGTCTTGTTCTTCTTCCCTTTCTCACTGCCCAGTATCTTCACTGCCTGACAAACATCATCATATCAAATGATAAAATATGATATAATATGATATGATACAATGGGGGGAGGGATAGCCTAGTGGTCAGAACATTGCGCTTTGCAATTTGACGACCCGGGTTCGATTCCCGTTGGAGGGGATTTTTTCCTCTGGAGTTAACATCAGTGCTGACTCCACTCCCCCCAAAAGTCCTTCGGATGAGACTATAAACCGAGGCCCCGTGTGCACACGTATGCAGAACATCTTGCGCACATGTTAAATCCTGTTCCGCTTTTCGTAAGAGTAGGCCATCATGTGCTGGTGGGATCAGATGACACAATTTTCAAATACTGCATATACATGGGGACTGGATGTAAAAAAGCACATGATTGCTTATCCCATTATCCTTGATATAAAAGAATAAATAAATAAACACAAAAAAAAATATATATATATAATATAATATAATATAATATAATATAATATAATATAATATAATATAATATAATATAATATAATATAATATAAATAATATAATATAATATATATATAATATATGATATAATACAATATAATTATATGATATTATATAACATAACATAATATAGTATAATTTAATAATTATAGTATAATATGATAATATATGATATGATATGATATAATATGATATAGTCAGTCTACAGCCAGTGTGTGTGTGTGTGTGTGTGTGTGTGTGTGCATGCATGTGTGCATGTGTGCGTGCATGCCTGCGTGCATGCATGTGTGTGTAGTGTTGTGTGTGTGTTTAAAACTTGAACACCAGCACAATGATCAACACCATGTTTTTTTTATACACACTGGCCAAGTTATCCACACACGCCAAAACCGAGTCCGAGATCAAGAAAAATAAATGGGGATGGATCGGCCATACGCACCGCAAGCCTGCTACAAACGTCACCAGGCCAGCAGGCCCTTGACTGGAACCCACAAGGGAAGCGGGAAAAGTGGGTCGACCAAAACAGACTGGCGCAGAAATTGAAGCAGAGACAAAGGCAGGCTGGAATGACGTGGGCCGAGCTGAAGAGGATCTCCCAGAACTGAGTGCATTAGAGGCATGTTGTTTGCAGCCCTTTGTTCTCTTTGGAATCCATAGGCATAAGTAAGTCAAGCCTGGCCAAGTTCCGTCTGTCGCA
>CM060338.1:20787598-20792598 GCA_030674155.1 Stramonita haemastoma
TTTCCATCACGCTGTGACCATCACTAATTACTACCAAATGTCAAAGCTCTATCAGGCCAGAAGGAGAAAAAACCCTATAGAGTGTCTGGAAGTAATTATAGCTGCTGGTATGTACTTAGAAGGAGGAAAAGGCCAGCCAGCATGTGTGCCTGACCTGATTTCATGATGGAATGCGAAATCTAGGGGCCAGTTTGTGTTCAGCAGAGACATTTATTTATTTATTTATTTATTTATTCTTTTATATCAGGATAACAGAATAAGCAATCATGTGCTTTTTTTCATCCGGTCCCCGTGTGTATGCAGTTTTGTAAATATTGTCATCTGTTCCCACCGGCACACGATGGCCTACTCTTACGAAAAGCGGAACAGGATTTAACGTGTGCGCAAGATGTTCTGCGTGCGTACGCACACGGGGCCTCGGTTTAAAGTCTCATCCGAAGGACTTTTGGGGAGAGTGGAGTCAGCACTGATGTTAACTCCAGGAAGAAAATTTCCTCGACCGGACTCGAACCCGGGTCGTCAAATTGCCAGCGGCAATGTTCTGACCACTAGGCTATCCGTCCCCCCTGAGACACCGAATGCAAGAGGGTTAGATGTTCTTTCCCTGAGAGGATTTCCTTTTCCCCCTAAGAAGGGCGATTCCTCCTTTCCCCTACCCCTTGGATATATATCCACATACAAAAAAAAAAAAAAAATGAAACCCCCACCCCACCCCCACACTCCACCCCACCCCACCCAACCAACACCAAACCCACAAAAAGTTAAACTCTTGTCCTGAGGCCTAAGGCTCATCAGGCCGGTGCTTATCCCGGTTTCTGTGGCGTTAAGCGACTGAGAGTCATAGACACCCCCCCTGGATAGGACGCCAGTCTATCGCAGGGTTAACCCCCAACACAAGGTTGGTACCCCTTTTACACCTGGGTGGGGTGAGAAAATAGCCGTAAAGTGCCTTTTCCAAGGGCACAATGCCATAGCTGAAAGCTGGGATCAAACCCGCAACCTTTAGATTACGAGTCCAACGCCCTAACCTCTAGACTACAGCGGCGGCTACCCCAAAGCCAACCTAACCCAAAAACTTCTCTATTTTTTTTTTCCTTCTTTCTCTCTTTTTCTTTTCCCTTTTCTTCATTGCACTGAGCAGGCACTCGGATCTGGATCGGGCTGGAGGACTTCGTGATCGAAGGGGAGTACCAGTGGACACACAGCCTCTCCCAGCCCGAGTACCTCAACTGGATCGCGGGAGACCCCAACAACTGGCACAACCAGGAGGACTGCGTGGCCATGGACAGCGTCAGTGGGGGATGGCTGGACATCAGCTGTGAGGACAAGTACCCTTTCGTCTGCGAGTCCAGGTAGGTCAGTTGGAGGAGAGAGGAGGTGGGGGGAGGAGGGTGGGGTGGGGTGATTGGGTGAAAGTTTGTGCGGTGGGAGTGTGGGTGGTGGGGGAGGGGGGAGGGAGGATTGTGTGACCATGGACAGCGTCACTGTAGGGGGATGGCTGGACATGCGATGCGATGCGAGGACAAGTTCCCTTTCGTCTGCAAGTCCAGGTAGGTCAGTTGGAGGAGAGAGGTGGGGGGGGGGGGGGGGGGGGTTGGGGAGGAGGGAGGGAGGACTGCGTTGGCCATGGACAGCATCAGTAGGGGGATGGCTGGACATCAGCTGTGAGGAGAAGTTCCCTTTTGTCTGCGAGTCCAGGTAGGTCAGTTGGAGAAGGGGGGAGGAGGGTTGGGGAGGGGGGGAGGAGGGGGGGGGGGGGTGGGGGGGGAGAGAGGGGGGGTGGTGGTGGGGGAAGGTGGGGGAGGGGGGACTGTGTGGCCATGGACAGCGTCACTGTAGGGGGATGGATGGACATCAGCTGTGAGGACAAGTACCCTTTTGTCTGCGAGTCCAGGTAGGTCAGTTGGAGAGGGGGGAGGTGGGGTGGTGGGGGGAGAGGGGGTGGTGGGGGAAGGTGGGGAGAGAGGAAGTGGGAGGGGCGGGGGGGAGGAGCATCAGTAGGGGATGGATGGACATCAGCTTTGAGGACAAGTCCCCTTTCATCTAGAGTCCAGGTCAGTGGGGGAGGGGAGGGGGGGAGTAGGAGGGGGGAGGTGAGGAAAGTTGGAGGTGAAGGGGGGGGGGGGGTTGGTGGGGTGGAGGAGAGGGGGTGGGGGTGGAGGTAGGTTGACTGGACTACTGTTGAGTTATTTTTGTCTGTTTTTTGCTGTTGTTGTTTGTTTTCGTTGTTGTTTTGTTTCGGTTACTCTTTGTGTGTGTGTGTGTGTGTGTGTGTGTGTGTGTGTGTGTGTGTGTGTGTGTGTGTGTGTGTGTGTGTGTGTGTGTTCATATATATATATATTTTTTTTGTGTGTGTGTGGGGGGCAGGTGAGGGTGCAGGGATGAGGTGGGGGGGAGGGGGGAAGAAGGGGAATACTGACTCCATTTGTTTTTTTTAATCACCATTGTGTATCACCTTTTAACTCTGTATTTCAACTCACTTATTTATGGTTCTCCTATTGTCTCTTTTGTTTTCAGGGCCTACGCCGTGGATGTTGTGGGTTAACGCCTGACCTACTTCAGTTCTATGTAGTAATTAATTAATATACATGACCGCTTTGACACCTGACCCAGTTCTCTTGTACTGACCCACTTCTGTTCTATATGTTAATTGATATACATGACCGCTTTGATATCTGACCCAGTTCTATTGTACTGACCCAGTTCTATTTACTGACCCAGTTCTATTTACTGACCCAGTTCTGTTGTACTGACCCGGTTCTTTTTACTGACCCGGTTCTGTTGTATTGTTTTATTGTACTGTTTCAGTTCTATTGTACAGACCCAGTTCTTGTACAGACCCAGTTTTACTGTACTGACCTAGTTTTATTGTTCTGACCCAGATCTATAATACTTGACATAATGTTATTGTACTGACCCAGTTCTATTGTACTGACCCATTTCTATCATACTGACCTAGTTTATTGTACTGACCAAGTTCTATTGTACTGACCCCGATTCTATTTCACACACTATTCTCTTTCATCAATACCTGAGCCCAAAACCCCTAAAACCTTGAAGGTTTTTTTTGGTATTAATCAGACAGCGTGCATTGCCACCACCCAATAAAGTTTTTGATATAATATCATTCGTATTGCACACAGTGTGTTCAGAGCGTGAGTGAATGACAGAATGAGAATAGTTCATCGGCTTTTTTTTTTTTTTACTGTTTTGTTCCTTCCTCGGCTAGAGCTACCAATGGGGCGGATAGCCTAGTGGTCAGAACATTGCGCTGGCAATTTGAAGACCCGGGTTCGAATCCAGTCGAGGAAATTTTCTTCCTGGAGTTAACATCAGTGCTGACTGACTCCACTCTCCCCAAAAGTCCTTCGGATGAGACTTTAAACCGAGGCCCCGTGTGCGAACGCACGCAGAACATCTTGCGCACACGTTAAATCCTGTTCCGCTTTTCGTAAAGAGTAGGCCATCGTGTGCCGGTGGGAACAGATGACGATATTTACAAAAACTGCATACACACGGGGACCGGATGAAAAAAAGCACATGTTGCTTATTCTGTTATCCTCGATATAAAAGAATAAATAAATAAATAAATAAATGGTTTACCAATGGTGAGATTTTTGCATATCTGTGTTTTTGCCCCAGGCAAATTGTGTAGAAAAAAGCCGCTCTGATAGAGAAACAAACAAACACAGTTGCAGACAAGAAAAAGAATAAAAATAAAATAACGGGTAGGCGCTGCACTTGTGGCGATACGCTCTCTCTCCTGGGGAGGGCAGCCCGAATTTCATGCAGAGAAATCTGCTGTGACATAAAGTGGTATAAAATAAAAAAATTAAAAAAATAAATAAAAGGGATGGGTTCCGCCAGGTCCCAACTTTCCAACACACACACCACACCACCTGCAAAACTTCAGTGCAAGTGCCCACTGCAAGCAAATCCAGCATCAACACAATCAAGGGTCCAGAACCCAGTGCTAGAATCAGTCCCTTCCTTTCTTTTACCCAAGTCCAAGTGAGGTCAATTTTTGCTATAACTAGCACCGGCTAAACAGAATCCAGCAAACCATCAGTCCCCACAAAAACCTTCTATCAATCCTGAAGAAGCGTAAACTTAAATGGTACACGGCTTCTCATAGCGGTCTCTTTAGTTCCCCCGCTCAAAGTTCATGACCCGCAGCTGGAAGGGCGTGGATATAAATAAATGGGGCAAAAGGAAAGACGGCACTAGCCGCTTGCACTATAGCCGTGTTCAGCTGTAAATTACCTTTGCTTCTTTCATGCATCGTTTCGCACAATGAATCATCCAAAAATAAACAAACAAAGCTATCCTTAAAATGAGCTTTGAACTAGCTTTCTTTTGACACCAAACTCAATATACTTTCTTTCATACTGTTTGACGTGACAGCAGTCAAAACATAGATAAATGTACACAGTATAGGGACTGGCAGAAACACAATCACAAAAATCAGATATTCTTAACTCTCTCTCTACAAAAGCGCATATTTATAATATACAAACAATGAACAGAGAGAAAACATGGAACATGTCTGCATGCAGACTAGTTGGGTTTTTCTGTTGTTTATTTCTTCCTGTTGGCACAGCCAGGCCATAGCTGAACACACCCTAGTAGGCTACTGCGCGCCCTGCAGCGTGAGAAGCCAGGCGATGAAGAGCTGGGGTGAGAGTCTGGCAGTCATTAGTGCTGGCTTGGGCTTATCTGATTTCACTGTAAACACTTCTGCATGGTCATGGCGATACAGCACGTACACACTCCACTGTTTCATCAGCTTTAAGTGGTTTCCTTGTTAGAGTTGCACGTTTGTTCACTAACCAATTCCAGTGCAGTTCATATTGCCCGAGCACACAGTAGTATACAAATGTCTTGTCACTATTGTACACTATCATCAGGCAAAGATAGCTCACAAATGATTCAGGTTTTTGTTTTATTGATGTTTCTGATACTGTACAGAAAACATCTTCTGTTCATGTTGAAAAACTGTG
>CM060338.1:20795098-20802598 GCA_030674155.1 Stramonita haemastoma
ATAATAATAATACATGGAATTTGTATAGCGCTATATCTTGCAAAAACAAATCAAAGCGCTTAACACATAACACAACATGATGGGAGGACAACATCAGCGAATGGACAGGCCTAGAACTCAACAAAATTTTCAGAAAGGCAGAACACAGAGAGACGGGAGATTTGTGGATTTGAGGATTTGTTGATGCTAGGGGGACGGGATAGCCTAGTGGTCAGAACATTGCACTGGCAATTTGACGACCCTGGGTTTGATTTCTGGTCGAGGAGATTTTTCTCCTGGAGTTAACATCAGATCAGTGCTGACTCCACTCTTCTCAAAAGTCCTTTGGATGAGACTTTAAACCGAGGCCCCGTGTGTGAATGCATGCAGAACATCTTGTGCACGTGTTAAATCCCATTCCACTTTTTGTAAGAGTAGGCCATCATGTGCCAGCGGGAACAGATGACATTTACAAAACTGCATACACATGGAGACTGGATGTAAAAAAAGCACATGAGAGCTTATCCCATTATCCTCGATATAAAAGAATAAATCAAATCAAATCAAGGGTCCAGGGCCAGTGCTAAAAATTATTCCCTTCCTTTTACCACATCCAAGTGCAGTCAGTTTCTGCTATAATAACCACCGAATGGGATGGAATGGATAGCAGCTGAGAAAAGCCTGAAAGTGGGGAGGAAAGTGTCTGACAGCAGTGTGACAGTCCCCACAGCATACAAATCTAACATCACTCAAGTCAAGAGTGCTAAATTTAGCATGTCCCTTCCTTTGACCTAGTTCAAGTGTGATCAGTTCCTGCTATTTTTTAATTTTCAATTTTATTTTATACCACTTTATGTCACAGCAGATTTCTCTGCGTGAAATTCGGGATGCTCTCCCCGAAGAGAGCACGTCGCCACAAGTGCAGCACCTATCCATTATTTTTTTTCCCCCTCAGGGATGGTGTCTAAAGACGACACCTGTGTGCATGCTGGTTTTGAAAAAAAAAAAAATTTGTCATCCGCTCCTACTGGCACACAGTGGCCTGCTCTTCCGAAAGGTGGAACGCGGTTTTGAGTGTGCGCAAGATGGTTTGCATGCGTTCGCACACGAGACCTCAGTTTATAGTCTCATCCGAATCGAATCCGTGCTATAAATAGCACCAGCTAGCCCCAACTAGGCTGGGATGGGATGGAATAATTAGCAGCTGAGAGAAGCCTGAAAGCGAGAGGGAAATTGACTGACAGCGGTGTGGCAGTCTCACCTGCTGCAGCTGGGGGTCGGTTTTGTCGGGGTACAGCCTGGGGGTCACAGGCACCTGCTGACGGATCTTGCTGTTCACCTCCACCTCTATCTCCTGCAGCTGCTCTGGAGACACTGAGGCCGTGTCCAGCTCAATGCTCACAATCGTTTCTCCCAGACTCCTGCCCCACAGAAATAAAAAAAAAAGGTAAAGGTAAAGGTTCCCATTACCTAAGTGGTTGTAGGGGAGCGAGGTGTCAGAGACCTCAGCTTCTCTAGGGGCCAGCATATTTGAGGGTGGCACCTATCTCCTCTCTCTCGTTGCTTTACCTTCCCTGACCCTAAAGAGGGCAGGTACCCATTTACAAGCTGGATGGACTGGGGGGGGACTGTATTGAAGCCAACAGAATAGAGAAAGAATAAAGTGAATAGGTAATGAGTCCATGAATGCATGAAGAAAGAAGAATCATCTTTCAACATGACAAAGAATGCAATGAATATTTGTTGTTGGTGTTGTAATGATAATGTTGTTGTTGTTGTTGTTGTTGCACTTTCCCCAGCAGTATACCCTGACTTGTTTTTAAAACACCTAAGCCCTCATTCTGACCACCTATTCTGATGCTAAATTGTCTGTTTCTCATTTTGTCATTTCCTACAGTCTATCGTTTCAAGTTGTAATAACTTTTGATAAAATCGTCCGGTTTTCAATCTGTTTTTTTTTGTATTGTATAGCTATTTCATTGCAGATTATACCAACAAATCAATAACTAAAAATTGACCTCTGGTGCAATGCAATTCATTTTGTGTTGGAGAATCACATATGTGTTGGTATGTATTCACACACCCCGTTGGTATGTATTCACACACCCCTCACCATGATGTGGTCTTGAAGCCAAACAGACTGTCTGCCACTGCCGTGATCAGGTGCTGAGCTGCAGACACAGGTAAAAAGTGTTTTTAGATTTTATATAATAATAATACATGGAATTTATATCGCGCAAAATCTTGCAAAAACAAATCAAAGCGCTTGCATTCGACCTATACAACACACAAGCAATCAATCACGATTAATAGTTTTAGCAAATTCTAATGTACACACGCACACACACACACACAAACACATCTACAAATACACCTACAACATAGGTTATCAAGCCATAAAAGGTTGAGATGATATTTTCTGTACACTTTCTTTCTTTTTTTTAAAGGTTCCTCGGCTAGAGCTCCAAAGTTCATCAATGGTGCGATTTTGCATATGTGACTATTTTTGCCCACCATTTAGGTAGTTGCCGACTTCAGGGATGATGTCTAAAGACAAAACCAGTAAGCGTGCATTTCTGAAATCTTGTCATCAGTTCCTATCGACATGCAATGACCTACTCTCCTCAAAAGCAGAACGGGTTTTAACATGTGTGCAAAAAAAAGTTTTACATATGTTTGCACACAGGACCTTGGTTTACAGTCTGATCCAAAGAACTTTTGGGGAAAGTGGAGTTGGTACTGATGTTAACTCCAGAGGAAAAATTCTCTTGAATCATTTATTTATTGTTTTATATATCGAGGATAATGGAATAAGCACTCATGTGCTTTTTTTTACATCCAGTCCCCATGTGTATGCAGTTTTGTAAATTCTGTCATCTGTTCCCACCGGCACACAATGGCCTACTCATATGAAAAGCGGAACAGGATTTAACATGTGCTCAAGATGCTCTGCGTGCATTGAATGGGTACACCAGTGGTGGCTTGAACCTGAGGGGTCAGATCACAAGCACATCACTCTAACCACTTGGCTATCCCATCATTCCCCCCCCCCCACACACACACACACACACTTACACACACTTACACACACTCCCTGCTCAATCTAACTCTGCAAATAAGTAAATAATCTTTTTGACTAAAAACAAAAAAACCTGTTTGATTTCAACTCAACATGAAAAAAAATTATACTGTGATTTATGATATAAAACTATATAAAATATGTTATTCATAATTCATCTTACAGACTAGTACTAGGTAGCAGCAGCAGAGC
Source organism: Stramonita haemastoma (assembly GCA_030674155.1). Taxonomy (NCBI): domain Eukaryota; kingdom Metazoa; phylum Mollusca; class Gastropoda; order Neogastropoda; family Muricidae; genus Stramonita; species Stramonita haemastoma. Next base: position 20,798,349 of record CM060338.1, read on the forward strand.
ACAAACTCTACCATGCACCCTAGGAAAATGTGATTCAGTTACTGTCTTCAAACGCTTCCAACTCAAGTTCCTTCATTGCATAAAGAGTAAGTTGTATGATTCACTCTGCATTCTGTATCTAAGTTTATGAACAATTTATGTTTGACACACCCGGTCTGAATTCAGCCATTATACTTTTAAAATGCATATATGTATATAAGTGTGTGTGGTGTGTGTGTGTGTGTGTGTGTGTGTGTGTGTGTGTGTGTGTGTGTGTGTGTGTTGTGTGTCTGTGTGTTTGCGTGTGTGTCTGTGTTTGTGTGTCTGTGTGAGCGTCTGTGTCTGTACATGCATTTTAAAATTCTTCAAATTTTATATACAGTTTGATATGACACCACATAAGCTTATACATTGTCGATAAGTTCTTATATATCTATTCTTAGATTATGATTGCTTCATCATTACCAATGACAATAAATCAATCTTACTCTAAATATCGCAAGAAACTCTTTGAGATTTCCAACATCTTGATTTCACCAGACATATCCAAAGCCATATTAAAATAAATAACAAAAAAAAAGCACTGATAAGAACAAAATCTGGACAGCCCTCCCCTACCTGTATGCTGCTGCATGTGATCAAAACGACGGCTCCAGTCCACTTTCATGCTGACCTCTGACCCTGGAGTCACCTCGCCTTGCACATAGTGCACAGCAGTTGCTCCCTTTCTTTCCACTTTAATGACCTCTGCATCTCCAATCTGAAAAGAAATTTGTTCAAGCATGAAGTTTTTAAAACAAGCAACTATACATTGTATACACAGATACAAATTGTACACACACACTCACACGCACGCACGCATACATGCGCGCGCTTGCACACACACACACACACACACACACACACACACACACACACACACACACACACACATACACACACACACACACACACACAGCTCTCTCTCTCTCTCTATGTGTATATATGTATATATATATATATATATATATATATATATATATATATATATATATATATATAAAGTAAAATGGTATGCATAAGGGGTTTACTATCGACACTGGCCACTTAACATTTTGTTGGGTTTTTTTGCTATAATTGATGAGGAAGCTATTTAAAATTATGATTTTAAAAATGAAGAGAGAAAGAAATGAAAAAAAACAAAAGAAAAGGAGACAGACAGAAATATATATATACTCACAGTTCCCCTGTCATCAGGCTGAAAAAAAAGAAGAAAATTCAAAATTACTGGTAAGCTATGATAAAAACAAACTTGGAAAAATACAACTGTTTAATATAAATACAACATATAATAAAAGACAAACAAAAGAAAAAAAATAGATAAAGACTAAATATCATGGCATATTAATTTAATGCTAACAATGTATATCAATGAAACTGATTGATATTCAAAAAACAAACAAAAAGGAACTCAAGAATTTTGAGACCAAAAACGATCAGTAAATGACTAAATCCCTGGTTTCATTTTTTTTTTAAATGTCTCCAGTTTTTTGGCATGTAAAGATATTTTTTTTATAATCACAAAGTGCACAAACACAAAAACACACAATGAACCACACATCCACACTCACCCACCCACCCACCTACCACACACACACACACACACACACCTACCCACCCACACAACACCCCCTCCCCTACACACACACACTACCCACACTCTACACCTACCCCCCCCCCCCCTCCTCCACACACACACACACCTACCCCCCATCCCCCGCCCACACACACACCGACACCCAGATTACCTGTCCACCCCCCTCAGGAAAGAGCACAGTGTCCTCCAGGACCACCTCCCAACACTGCACCTTGCTTTTCTTCCCCCTCTCCACCACTGTCACCTGGGCAGGGGCACAGCTCACCACCTTGGAGGTCAGCTGCAACAGTGCACACAACACACCTGTACTTATTTTGCACATACGTTAAATCCTGATCCGTTTTTCGTAAGAGTAGGCCATGGTGTGCTGGTGGGAACAGATGACATTTACAAAACTGCATACACACGGGGGCTGGATGTAAAAAATAAAAAAAGTACAAGAGTGCTTATTCCATTATCCTTGATATAAAGAATAAATCAAATTAAATCAAATCAAATCAAATCAAATCAATATATATATACATATATATATATATATATATATATATATATATATATATATATATATATATATATATATATATATACACACATATACATATATATATAAAACACAGCTAATAAGACAGACGGTATAGCTGAGGGGTTAAGATCGCTTGACTTCAAAGTTCAATCCCATGGCCCAGGTTCATGAAGTCATTGGTTCTGAATCTCGGCAGCATCTGATGAAATACAGATGAAGATTTTATGTGTGTGAGTGTGTGTGTGTGTGTGTGTGTGTGTTGTGTGTGTGTGTTGACGTTGTGTACATGTGTGTGTGTGTGTGTGTGTGTGTGTGTGTGTGTGTGTGTGTTTGACTCTGTGTGTGTGTGTGCGTTGTGTGTGTGTGTGTGTGTGTGTGTGTGTGTGTGTGTGTGTGTGCGTGTATACATCATTACATGTGTAAATGTATGTTACATGTGTGTGTGTGCATGCATGGGTGCATGTGTGTGTGCATGCGTGCGTGCATGTGTGTATACATGTGTATGTATGTGTGTGCATGCATGCATGTGTGTGTGATTTTAATGTATCTTACTCAGCTGCTGACAAACGCTAACACACTGTTTACAGCCACTCAATCAATGCAAAATTCAACAATAATAAATCACCTCTTTTAGGTAACTGTTTTGTTGACATGCTAAAGCCATTTTACAAAATCAGCGGTCAAATTGTAGATTTCTGACGATGAATAATGAATGAGATGGGATCAGAACACCAGATCTGTTCGTCTCTTCGTTACAGCTGTTTAACACCAACGAAGAAAGAAGTTGCTGTGATGATCGATTCAAACCGAAACTACAGTAACTTTTACATTTAATCATAGACACTAGACAGTCAATGCACGCAGCGTAAATGACGGTAAAGATAGCCAGACTGCCAGAAGAAAAGCATAACAATATGTAACACCAAACAGAAGCAAAATCACACAGATCTTTGCAAGCAGAATATTCAACAACAACAAATTGTAACACAGTTTGATGTTAGGTAACCACACCACGCATCGGCAACCATGCAAACCAATTCCGCTTCCTGTTGAGCAGCAGTGTGGGTAATAATCAATGTCTTTTCACATAAATATTTTAAAAAGATGAAGAAAAAAAAGAATAGCTCTAACAAAATTTAATGTGTTTTAAATTTTCTAGATCTATTTATTTTCATTTACCTTACTTAAAAACTTTTATTTCGAGGATACTGAATAAGCGCCTATGCGGGTTTTTTTTTCTCTTCTAAATACGCAGTGCATGCGGTTTTGTAAATTCTGTCATCAGTTCCTCCTGGCACAAAATATAGCCTATTCTTCCTAAAGGGGGAACAGGTTTTTAACGTGTCCTCTTTCTTTCCAGAATGACACGAAAATCGAACTGAATGCCAAATCTTTCTGGAGAGATTCTGAACCAGTCGGTCCTGTATGTTTACGGAATTGTGCATGTCAAAAAGAACACACGAGAATTAAAATTAAAGAAAAAAAAAAGCAGAGGTGTACCTCGCAACTGTCTTGGCAAAACTGGTATGCTCAATATTCCCAACTATTTCCTAAAGTCTGAATGAGGCTACCGGAAGGATGGAGATTTTTTTATTATAAAAAAGTCTTACAGTTGGTAAAGCTCTGAGATGGACATGAAGGGGAATGTGGTGGTGGTGAAAAATGTTGTGCGTTCTCCAGTTAACCTTCTGGGAGGTTACCCAGAATATGCACACTGCCTCACGTCCGCCATCCCATCTGTTAATGGCTGTGAGACTGTTAAGTACACAGGGATGAAAAGTTTGCATTTATGACTTTTAAAGTACTCGTCATACAGGCAGCAACATTTCTGTTTCTTGTATATATATTTTTTCAATCTCTCTCCTTTAAAGGTGATAGCAGATTGTTTACGCTAAGAGCTTGTTAATATCAACATAACACTGTAAAGCAGAACAGTATTTAAATATATGTATTGGTACTTTGTAGTTGGTACGCTTCAACACTATTTGTTGACATCAATAGGGGGGGCGGATAGCCTAGTGGTCAGAACATTGCGCTGGCAATTTGAAAGACCCGGGTTCGAGTCCGGTCGAGGAAATTTTCTTCCTGGAGTTAACATCATGGCTGACTCCA
>CM060338.1:20807598-20825098 GCA_030674155.1 Stramonita haemastoma
CAGGGAAGGTAAAACAGCGAGGGAGAGGAGATGGGCGCCATCCTCAATATGCATTGAGGGCATCAATATGCATCACTCCCCTACGATCACCTAGGTTATGGGACACCTTTACCTTACCTTTATGTTGTTGTTGTTTTGTTCTTTGGTAAGAGTAGACTCTTTATAAGTCTGTACTCGTTGTGGGCTTCTTAAACTTTGTCTTGCTGCTTTGACGTTTTGATTGAACAAAAGTGTAAGCCAAAACAAACAAATAAACAATAAAAAACATCAACAACAAAAAACCAAATGAAAACCAAGAGAGGTTTTAATACACGAGGCAAGGCTATTATCATTAATAATCCTTGAAAGGGCAGTGTTGTCATTGAAGTTGTTAACACGCTAAGGCTTTAAACACGGGAGTCTGCCTGGTAATCTCTGCTTATGCATCGTTTATATTCGCAGGTGTCGGACAAACCGTTTCTCCATTTCCTGTTCCACTTGATTCACGCCTTCTTTATCCCCCAAACCATGTAACGGCCACTTCTTATCGGCGCTAAAGAAGCTTGCTGTCAAAGGCCATCTTTTTCTGTGACTTTTCCTGACATCCATTACCACTTTCTGACCCCGTCTAAAGGTCCTCCCGCCTGTTTTTTTTTGTTTTTTTTTCTTTTAAAAAAATTCTTATTTTTCCTCAGCTAAAGCTCTTGAAGTTCACCAAGTTGAAGATTTTGCCCACCATGAAGGTGGCCGTGTTCCTACTTCGGGTGAAGGATTTTACTCTCTCTCTCTCTTGTCTAGTTTTTTGTGTGTTAGGTCTGTCTCTTTCTACACACACACAAATACACACACACACACACACACACACACACACACACACACACACACAGTACTAAAATGAAGTATATGCACGCCAGCGACTGATCGCATACACGAAAAGCGACTAGATTATCCTTTGCAGATGAAAAGAAAATTTAGAGGAATACCTTTGCCTATGAACCGATGACAATCTAGAAAGCCTGTGGTTATTCTTCTCTTTAACTTTTCTTCTATCTGTTTTTTTTCTTTTCTTACTTAATCTTGTTTTCTCCTTTTTTCCCTAGCTTAAAAATCATAATATGTAATACCGATCTGCAATTATGAAGTATCCACAAGTGTACTGCCAAAAAGTTTAGATATGATGTCTTTGATTTTGTGATGGTACCGAGAGGTGAAGATTAAGACGAGTTAGAGAAAAAGTGGAACAACAATTCTCAAGTAACAATTCACGACAAATAGGCAACAGAAGACTCTAGGGAAGATTGTAGCTGGCTCGTCAATTTTTATTTGTTACTTAGCATAGAATTGCTGTCACAGGTATGAAGACAATGATAAGGATAAGACTTTAGTGAAGATGGAGGCAAAAACACTTGTTGTTGTGACTAATTAACGTCCCAGTGGAGATTTGCGATTTAGGGTCTATGAATAAGAATCATAATGTCTACAAGGAGACGATTCTGGAGAGGTAGCAGTAGGGTAATCAGTGGGATAAGGATGTCAGTCTTGTAGGCGGTTTAGTCTTTTATATGTAGTTCTAGAACTATTAGGAAGCAATTGCAGGGAAGAAAGAGTAACCTGGTAGAGCTGATTTGTATGGGCTGTTAAATGCGACAGCTCAGAGAGAGAAAGAAAGAGTTGGGATAGGTGCGAGACAGTGTTACCTACATGTTGGGGTTAGAAGTATGCAAGTCGATTACACCACTATCATTATTTAGAAATACAGTGTGTCTCACACTTTACAGGTGCATCTCCAAATAGTAACACAACGCAGCGACAAGATTGCATGGGAGATAATCTAATCAACTCCCCTGTCACACTAAATCTCGCACATTAGATCTAGCATACAAACAATTGCGTTATTAAGAAAATCGTACTCTCTCTGTCTCTGGCAGTCGCTCACACACACATAAACACACACGCGGGCGCATGCGTGCGTGCGCCCGGCTATAATTTATTTATTGCGTTTTTCGATAGGATTGATTTGTTGTGACTTTTTTCAGCTGCCAAATAAGTTTTGTTTTGCTTGATGGTGGAGTACACTATACGCTATTCGCTTGTTGCTGCTCCAAGTTTGATATATTTCTGTACAATGTTTTTCTTTTGTGAATAAGCATCCGTTAAAACCAAAACCTGCTAATTAAAGCTTTAACGAAATAATACAAAACGTTTCATATAGGCTTAGATCTATCTCACTGAACACGCTCTTAACAACCAGATCTTTTGACTCGTGAACAAAACGGGCTGACCGAATTAACCTCAGAATGCTACACTAAATCTAGTCGCTCTCAAGATAAACCACACAAAACCATTTGTATACAATCCGGACCACAGAAACTAAGACACCACAAACGAAAACGCTAAGCATCAAGTTGATAGAAAGATCAGTCTAAGCAACCTAATCGGAGACACCGGGATTAAAGGGACTTAACTCCAAGGGTCTCCATTCGAAGCGCAGACGTCTCCCCCTCCTCAAATCCCCTGTAAGAATAGCGTTTTGACAGAGAGTGCGAATACCCTGCTGAATCCATCGAGGTATGGGAGTTACTGAACTGAAGCTACAGTCCAGTGAAAGGTAGGAGAAAATGGAATGTTATGCGATAGAGAGCAGCCGGTAATTATCGAGAGAAATGTGACACTTTAAGCGCCAAAGTTGGACAGGAAGTTAACATTGTCGAAATCAGCCCGTGGATGCGAGTGAACTTGATGAGAAGTGTTTGTGCAAAGACGATGTCAGTGATACCGAGGTGCCCTACCTACGGTTGCTGCCTTGCTTCGGCAAATCTGGTTATTGACACTGCTAATGAAATTTATCAGCGCAACCGGGATTGCCAGGGGGGTCAATCTTGACTGGGTGGGAGTGGTGAAATAGTGAATAGACCTTGTGAGGTGTGAGAATGGGGGGTCGCAAAAGATCAGGAAGAGGGGGTAGGGAGGGGGGTGGGGAGGTGGTGTCTGTGGTGTGCAGAGTGGATTAACATATTGATTTCCTTCCAAATAGATTACAAAATGCCTGATTTTTTTTTAAATCACCCAAAAGCAAAACAAACGAAAACAAATTTGATTCGGATGGTTTTAAATTGGGAAAGAAAACAAAAAGTGCTTGTTTTGAAATTTATCAATATTTGTCAGTTCTTTTCCGCTTTGGCGTATTTTGATTTAGTTATTTTATTCTTTTTAAAATTTCTGTTGTCGTTGGTGTGTGTGTGTGTGTGTGTGTGTGTGTGTGTGTGTGTGTGTGTGTGTGTGTGTGTGTGTGTGTGTATGGTGTGTGTGTGTGTTTCTTTTTTGTTGGTTTTCTGTTGATTGTTTTGACAGTTCAGAAAAAAAACACACTTCCAGATGTTTTTGAGGGCCAGAGATGTTTGCCAAAAGTGTACACAACAAATCGTTTTTGCCCCCAAAGATTTTAAAACAATATGCATATTGCAAAAGAGCACATTTTCAGATGGGAAGATAAAACTTTTTAACCCAAGTTAACAGAAATGAAAAAAAAAAGCCAGCTCTTGAAAAGGATATAAACAAGAATACATCATTACATTCACACACACAAGAAAAATCATGACAGAAAAAGAACGGCTTTCTCTTGCTTCTTCACAGGTTTTTGTTGTTTTTGTATGTGTATGTATGTATGTATGTATGTATGTATGTATGTATGTATGTATGTATGTATGTATGTATGTATGTATGTATGTATGTATGTATGTATGTATGTATGTATCTGTCTGCCTGCCTGTCCGTCTCTTTATTTACAGCACAGCATTGAAATAGAAAAATGAATAGCCTGTCCTTCCCCTGGTGAAAGAAGTAAGAGGACAGAGGCATGAAAGAAAGGAAAAGAGTGTGAGATGAGAGGTATGAGGATGAGAGTGGCAGCACAAGCAGAGAATCTCGAATGAATGCATGCAGGCAGAGCAGAGCAGAGGAGAGAGGGAGGGAACTGAAGACAGAGAGCAGAGCAGAGAGAGAGCAGAGCACGACGCACGTCCACGCGCACACACACAACACACTCACACAGCAGCACACACACAGCACGCACGCTGGACAGTCAAATCACAAAGTCCGGCAAAACACAAGCAGTGATAAAATCGGGAAGAGGGGGGGGGGGGGGGGGGGCGGACAGACAGACAGACAGACAGACAGGGAAGGGGTGCTAGAAAGAGAGACACAGAGACAGAAAAGCTGAAAGAGAGAGACAAAGAGAGAAGCAAAGACAGAGATAGCTAGGAATACCAAATTTCCTCCATGTCAAAATTTATACATAATTCATCAATATCTCACCGCCATGTATATACAACCTCTCTGGATTCATTTCCTAACGACAGCGTCTGACATCACAGGAGATTTTGTTTTGTTTGCTTGTTTTGTTTGGCTATCGTTTGTTTTTGGTAACCTTTTTTTTTCTTATTCGGGGGAAGGAAGGAGGGAGAAGAGGTAGAGGTCGCATGGGTATGGTTTTTTTGCTGTTGTTGTTTTGTTCTTGGTCTGTTCTGGGTTTTGTTTTTATCTGGTAGTTTTGATGGCGAATTCAGCCCACCCAAAATCATGCACAAAATTAATGGCTTTTAAAATTGTGATGCGATGTAATGATCACTGGATTGAATTGTATTGTAGTGTTGTGTATTGTATTGCTTTATTTTGTGCTGTGAGTGTATTGTATTGTACTGCATTCTGTTGTATTGTTTTTGCATTGTATTGTGTTGTTTAGTACTGTAATTGTATTGTGTTGTTTAGTACTGTAATTGTATTGTATTGTTTAATACTGTAATTGTATTGCATTGTATTGTGTTTGTTTACTACTGTAATTGTATTGTCTTGAAGTTGAATTTTGAATTTAAAGTTGAATTCATACAAGTTGAAATCACGGCAGATTTATCTTTAAAAAAGTTGCTTGTCTTGAATGTCAATATTATATAGCGCCCCCCCCCCCCCCTTTTTTTTTTTTTTAATGAACCTTAAATGACGACATGAAAACGGTCATTTACTTTTACTGACAACATGAAAAGGCCATTTACCTTCCATGACAATATGAAAAAGATCATCTACGTTTAATGAAAATGGTCATTTAGCTTCTACGGCAACGCCAGAAAGGCAGTTCACTTAAAATGAAAAAGGTGATTGATCTTTATCTATAAAGAAAAGGGCTGCCTACCTTCTATGGCAGTTTAAGACAGCTACTTTACCTTTAATGAAAAAGGACATTTACCTCTTATGACGATATAGAAAAGGTGTCCCATAATCTAGGCGGTCGTAGGGGAGCGAGGCATCAGAGACCTCAGCTTTTTGAGGGGGGCGCCCATCTCCTCTCCCTCGCTGCTTTACCTTCCCTGACCCTAAAGAAGGCAGGTACCCATTTACAGCTGGGCGAACTGGGGGGGACTGTACTGAAGCCAAGGCGCGCAAATGGTCACCCATCCAACTGGTAACCACGCTCGACGCTGCTGAACTTAACTGGGGGAAAGCGAGCGCTCTGACCACTTAGCTATCCCGCTCCCTGTTATTGGTGACAATAACTAAAATGTGATTTACTTAGTAATGACAATATGAAAATTTCTGGTACCTTTTTTGATGATTTTGATGAAGACTGTTATTATTCATGACAATATCTAAAAAGTCAGTCACTCAGAATGTCATTTGAAAATGATCTGGTTCCTTTCCATGGTGAGACAGATGGCTTATTATTCATGACAGTATCTAAAATGTGATTTACTTAACAATGACAATATGAAAATGGTCTGGTTTCTTTCCATGATGGTGTTGATGAAACCGTTTTTTTTTCTCTTGTGTTTTGAATGACAATATCTAAAATGTCCTTTACTTACTAAGGACAATATGAACATATTCTTTTACGCGTCAGTTATAATACTGACAAATTCTGACATCTTCAATAACACTCTGGACAATGCTTTTTTGGTTATCAATGATGATACGGAAAAGGTCGTTTACCTCTGATTCTAAACTTCGCAAGGTCTTTGACCTTGGAGAGGGGGGGGGGGGGGGGGAGAAGAAAGGGGGGGGGGGGGGGGGTGTTTATAAAAGATAGGGACAAGGACAGTGTGTGTGGTGCAGTGGGAAGGGGGGGGGAGAGAGCAATGTCCATGTACTGACGCGCGCGCGCACTACACCCACACACACACACCACACACACACACACACACACACACACACACACACACACACACACACACACACACACACACACACACACACACACACACACACACACACACACACACAACACACACACACACACACACACACCCTCAACTAGTCCTCCGCGCTTAGTGGACCATGACAAAATTACATGTTCCTGACAGGTACCGGGTCGACAGCGGTTGGCTGAAAACCGACGTTGTACCGGTCAAAGGAGGGGGGGGGGGAGGTAGGTAGGAAGAGAAGGGGGGGGGGGGGGGGAGGGGAGGTAGGTTGGAAGAGGAGGGGGGGGGGAGGAGGGAAGGATATGGAAGAGGATATGATGGAGCGGCGAAGGCATTGTAGGGAGGCAGGCTTCATTACAGAGCGAGTCAAGCATGGCTACGATACATTTCCACATTGGTAATGAAGTGAGCACGTTGGCCCCTCTCTCTCTCTCTCTCTCCCGCAACTGGGACGTTTTGAACACAACAAAGTGTAGTTTTAAAACAAGGGGGAAACGACAAAGCAAAACAAAAAATAGAAAACACACACACGCACACACGCGCGCGCGCGCACGCACGCACGAACGCAGGCAGGCAGGCAGGCAGGCACTCACGCACGTACACACGCGCGCGCGCGCGCACACACACACACACACACACACACACACACACACACACACACACACACACACACACACACACCCCAGAAAAAGAAGAAAAGTAGGAGAGAGGGGAGGGGGGGTAACAGTTAGGGGAGGAAAAGATATACCTGGAATAAGTTTTTCAATTGACACAGGTGGGACAGGGATGGGGTAACTGAACCGAAGTTAAAAAAAACCCCAACTATTTTTCAGTTTTCGTACTTGGTTATTTTCTTTAAAGAAAAGAATGGAGGACTTTATTGGTAGAGTATGAGCTTCACTCTGGTTATCCTCTTTCTATCTTTAAATCTCTGGAAATCGGAGTATGGCTTCTCAATGACGTCCCCTGCAGTACCCACATTTCTTTTTCTGTCCACAAAAAAGCCAATTACTGTTTTGGTAAAACTGTAGAGTTCATGTCTATAGAGTTCATGTCAATTTTTTTTTGTAGAAGGAAAAATGTATGCGTTTTCGGATAAAAGATATGGATGTTGCAGGTGAGGTCACCACTACACAGACGTCAGGAGGAATGGACTGATCGTGGTAGCAGGATCCTTCTGTCTGGGGAGACAATGGTATCGCCTTTTTTGGCCACATCAGTCTTGTTTGGAGCAACGTCTGCAGTGCCTCAGCAGACCAAACCCTGCCTGGCAGTCTCTGCCACAGTTGTTGCAGGCAAAACTGGACCCTACTATGATGACCTGCTTTCTCTGTCTCTCCTTCTTACATATCGATTATACACCTTTGCAACTATGCCAAAGCTACTATCAGCCTGATCAGCCATCCATATCCAAGCAAAGTCTTGCTAAGAATCCACCTGAATTGACTGAGGCCTTAAAGTGGGAAGATCACCAAAGAAGAGCAGGCAGATTTAAGAGCAGGACAAAGCACAACAGAGCATATTTTCAACCTAAGAATACTCAGTGAGAAGCCCTGTCTTCAGAATCACCAGCAAGATCTTTACTGTGTCTTTGTGGACTTTAAGAAGGCGATCGACAAGGTTTGGCATACAGCTTTGTGGGCAACCATGAAGCTGTATAACATCAATGCCAACCTGATCAGAACCACAGAATTCTATAACAAGGTAACCTACTTCTACAGTCTACTACAACAACAAAGTAGGAGAATGGTTCTGAACCACTATTGGAGTACGCCAAGGATGTCTGCTATCTCCCACCCTCTTCAACTTCTTAGAATAATGGCTGACACACTTGAAAATCACGAGGGAACAGTTAGCACTGGAGGCAGGACAATTTACAAACTTCGGTTTTGCCGACGACATCGACAGCCTACCTGGAAAAGAGCGAGAGCTAGTCAGCTTGGTAAATCATCTTGATGAAGCCACTTCCGCATATAGCATGCAGATCAGTGCAGAGACAACCCAGCTGATGGCGTGGTGCAGGTATTTCTCATCGCCCTTTCTCTTTGCCTGTCTGTCTCTGTCTTTCTCTCTGTCAGTGTTTGTCTCTGTGTTTGTCTTTGGCTCTGTAGGTGTCTCAGTCTCTGTCATTGTCTCCCTCTGCCTTCCGTTCCTGTGTACCTGCCTGTCTCTGTCAGCCTGTCTATATCTTTGTCTGTCTGTGTCTATTTTTTGTCGATTTTCTGTCTTTATCTCTATCTGTTTGTCGCAGTCTTTATCTTTATCTTCCTGTCTCTGTCCTCATGTCTTTTTCTGTCTGCCTATCTGTGTCTCTGTCAAGGTCTGTCTGTCTTTGTCGATATTTCTGTCTTTGTCTCTATCTGTTTGTCTCACTATGTCTTTGTCTCTGCCTGTCTGTCATTTTCTTTGTCTCTGTCTGTCTCTGCCAGTCTGTTTGTGTCTTTGTCTCTATACGCCTGTCTGTCTTTGCCTATCTGTTTTTTTTTGTTTCTGTCTGTGTTTGTCTTTCTATCTGTCAATGTCTCGTCTGTCTGTCTATATCTGTGTGCCTGTTTTCGATCGTCTCTAGTATCCTCTTTGTCTTTCTATCTGTCCTTTTCTATGTCTGCCTGTCTCTGTGATTTTGTTTGTCTTTATCTCGTTTGTTTGTCTTTCTGACTTTGTTTCTGTCTTTGTCTCTGTCTGTCTTTGTCTCGCTCTGCCAGTCTGTCTTTGCCTGCCTGTCTGTCTTTGTCTCTGTTTTCCTATGATCTATGTATGCATCTATCTATGTATCTATATGTGAATCTATCTGTGTATCTATGTATGTATGCATGCATGCATGCATGCATGCATGTATCTATCTATCTATCTATCTATCTATCTATCTATCTATCTATCTATCTATCTATCTATCTATCTATCTATCTATCTATCTCTCTGTCTCTGTCTCTGTCTGTCTACCTTTGTTTTTATATCTCTGTCTGCCTTTGTCTCTGTCTGTCTATCTTTGTCACAGTTTCTGTCTTCATCTCTGTCTGTCTTTGTGTCTATCTGTCCATCTGCCTGTCTGTCAGCCTATAGGTCAGTCTGTGTGTTTGTCTCTCTCTCTGTCTCTTATTCTGTGCTCCCCTCCACCCCACTCTATAACAATCTCTGTTCACCTCCACCTGTCTTTTGTCTTTTCCTTTCTTCTTTTTTCTTTTTTTCCCCTTCATTTTCCCCCTTTCAGCCGACGGTTTCATTGAATACACCACCACCATCACCACCACCAGTAACATAACTGCGACAGCAGTCTTAGGCCAGGCAGTGATTTCTTGTGATGTTTCCCCAAGCAGAACCGGCTGTTTCTCTGAAGTTGAATGGCAGCGGGAATTTTCCTTCTGCTAATCCTGTTTCTTCCATTGCTCTGGAAACGATCCCATTTTATGCCTGCCTGCCGCTGCCGGCGCTAAAACTATTGGATTAGTTTAGGATCCAAATGTCAGCGCTGTTGTTGGGCTGGATTGCGGTAATAATACCACCCTGCTCGCTGTCTTTTGGCTGAAAGCTAACCAAACCTGCCCCGCGTGCGTGCGCTCCGATCAAACAGGATTGGGCCACACGAAGAGAAGGCTTATGAGTTATATATACGAAAAAAAAGAAAGAAATAATAATAATGATATAATGATAAAAGGAGGAGAGGAGAGAAAAAAAAGAGAGGTTCGTTAGATCGAAAGTCTGCTCCCTTGCACTATTGTGCTAGGGTTGTTTAGCTTTTAGTGCTCGACTTTTGAAAGTTGGGAAGCGTTATTACTGAAAGACTTTTTTTTTTTTTTTTTTTTTTTTAAAGATTTTTTTAAATAATTACTTTTTATGCTTGGGTTTGTTTTTGTTTTGGTTTGGTCTTTGTTGTGGTTAGTTTTTATTACACTTTTAGCATTTTGTTTTTTCGTTTTGCTTTGAGGATTTTCCTGATATAATTGATGTTTTTCATGTTGTTGGTTTGATTTTCGTTTTGTTTTTTCCTATCAGAAACCCGAGGCTTAAAGTACATGCAAAGCAAATCATTAAAAAATCATTATTTACAGATTTATTTCAAACGTTCTCAGGGTTATTGCCGTTTTCATTTTGACCTTATTTTGAAACTGGACATTCCCAAAGTCGGAATGTGGCTACCTAAAATGGGGAGGGGGGGGGGGGGGGGGGGGGGGGAACTGTCGAATACGCAGAATTCTCACCATTGGTGAACCTCGGAGCTGTAGCCGAGGAACAAAAGGCTAACAGCCAAGAGAAAACTGTCCGAATCAGCCGATCAGTGAACGAAGATATGTCAGGTCTTACGCTGTGGAAGTTTTATCCACTAGAGTTTATAGAGTGAAGTTAGCATTTTGGACGTAAAAGGGCTTTGGTTCATCTCTCCTGTCAGTCGTCTGAACAAAGTTAATATATGAATATATATTTATATATGTATATATATATATATATATATATATATTATATATATATATATATATATATATATATATATATATATATATATATGTGTGTGTGTGTGTATATATACCGGTATATATATATATATGTATATATATATATATATATTAATATATATATATATATATGTGTGTGTGTGTGTGTGTGTGGTGTGTGTGTGTGTGTGTGTGTGTGTGTGTGTGTGTGTTTAAAGCGTGCGTTCTCTCTGTAAGTCTGTTTTCGTTTAATCTGTCTGTTGTCTGTCTGTCTCCTGTCTCTTGTTCTTCTGTTCTGTCTGTCTGTCTGTCTGTCTGTCTGTCTGTCTCTCTGTCTTCTGTCTGTCTGTCTGTCTGTCTGTCTGTCTGTCTGTCTGTCTGTCTGTCTCTCTCTCTCTCTCTCTCTCTCTCTCTCTCTCTCTCTCTCTCTCTCTCTCTCTCTCTCTCTCTCTCTCTCTCTCTCTCTCTCTCTCTACTTTTCAGATCCTCTTTAAACCATCTGTCTCCCCATCTTGATCTGAAGTGGGTAACATTGACTGAAACTCTCCACATCTGCCTGACTGATGCTATGCTCAGTCGTATGCTATGTTTATTTTACCACTGTGTGTTTGTCAGAAGGGGTGGGTGGAGGAGGGTGGTAGGCAGTGGTGGTGGGGGGAGGGGGGGAGGGGCATGATAATATAATTTCTATTATTTATGTTAGTACGGGGACGCCTGTGGATGTTTGTATACGTGTGTGTGTGTGTGTGTGTGTGTGTGTGTGTGTGTGTGTGTGTGTGTGTGTGTGTGTGTGTGTGTGTGTGTGTGCGTTGAATGTGTGTGTGTGGTGTGTGTGTGTGTGTGTGTGTGTGTGTGTGTGAGAGAAGAGAGAGAGAGAGAGAGAGAGAGAGAGAGAGAGAGAGAGAGAGAGAGAGAGAAGACAGACAGACAGACAGACAGACAGACAGACAGACAGACAGACAGACAGACAGACAGACAGACAGACAGACAGACAGACGTAGACAGACAGACAGACAGACAGACAGACAGACAGACAGACAGTGAGAGTGTCATGTAAAGCGTTTGACACATGCAGGCGGTAAGATACCTCCACAAGTCCACTATATTAAACTAGATGGGTGGCACTGCTCTTGTGGCGAAGTGCTCTCGCCGTGAGAGCGCAGCCCGGTGTTCATGCAGAGTAAATCTGCCGGGATTAAAAGTGGTTACTATACAATTCAATGCAGTACAGTGCAAATCAAAAGAAAAAAAAACAATGCAGTACAATGCAGTACAATGCAGTACTCAATCATAACAATTGCATAACAATACATCACTTAACACACTACACTACACTATAACACACTACACTACACTATAACACACTACACTACACTACACTACACATCACTACACTACACTACACTACACTACACTACACTACACTACACTACACTACACTACACAATACAATGCAATGCAATGTAGTACAAGCAGTAAAAGGAAAAGCCATACTATAACAACAAACACTACAGTACACTACAGCACACTACACTACACTACAGTACACTACATACACACGTAACTACAACTACGTCACTACACTGCACTGCACTGCACACTGCATTGCACTCTCTGCACATCGCTACACTACACAACCTACTCGCCCTTGCACTACATTAATGCATACACCACACCACACACACCAACCACACCACACCACCCACTCCGCACGCACCGCACCGCACCGCACGACACACACTACACTACACTACACTACACTACACTACACTACACTACACTACTACACTACACTACACTACATCTCACATACACTACACTGTTGCTGATTGTGTGTTGTGTAGGTCGAATGCAAGCGCTTTGATTTGTTTTTGCAAGATATAGGCTATACAAATTTCATGTATTATTATTATTATACTACACTACACTACACTACACTACACTACACTACACTACACTACACTACACTACACTACACTACACTCACTGCACTACACTCACTGCACTACACTGCACTACCACTCACCACTACACTACACTACTACACTACTTACACTACACTACACTCACTACACTCACTGCACTGCACTACACTCACTACACTACACTACACTACACAATCCAAATTTTTAAAAGTACTTTGCATGTTGTGTCTTTTGTTTTGTTGTTGATAGATCTTCTTTCAGACAAGAACACGATACAATACAAATACACAACATTAATAACAAGCTAATAGTTTATGGCATGCTCAAGACTATGATATGTATTTGACTCAATAGTTTGGCGGCTGGTTGAACCCCATCAAAAGCAGTGTAACACCAAAGTAGTGCTTTTCAAACGTAATTTTGATTTTGTCAATGTCTGGAAATTATGTGCCAGGAATTCCCTCTTCCTTATTCCTCTCTTTATTTCTGTTTTGTTCCTTTTCTTCCTGTGATCTATTTTCTGCCTTCTTGGTCGGTTTCCCTGGGTTCCCCCCCCCCTTCCCCCCCAGAAAGACTTAAAAAATAACAGTTCTCGCCGTGCCGAAGTCAGGTACACTGGACCTGACTTGTTAGGCGCTTAACTGCAGTGCACTGCAAGTATTTTCGCTCATATGATAGACAATATTTGCTGTCTGAGCGTTTCACCAAGAAGAAAAAGAAGGAATAAACAGATAAGATTCTTACCGCTTTATTAATTATTACCGCAAACATATCTATAGAAGAAGGTACATGAAAATTTAATGCAAGAACCCACCCAACCAATTAAATGATCATAGGGACAATTGAATACTCATAAAAAGAAGAAAAAAAATCCAAAGACAAGAATGATGCATTTCATAATACGACCTCACTTCTTGCACTAAATATTTAGATCTATAGGAAATTACGTATGTAAGAGTAACATCAGCACAATTTCAACGCTGTCACCTAGTCCCATGAAAAAGGCTACATGTATATGTACGTTTGTTTGATGCACAGATGCATGCATAACTAGTTTTCTCAGGTCGGTCAATGATGTAGGGAGAACCGATAGGAAACCTTAACAAGTTGCTAGCAACCTCCCCCCTCCCATCCCTCCCCTGTCCTTCATACGCGGGCTCCTAATCAAACGGAACCCGAATCGCGAAACCCGAACCCGACTCGCTTGCAATTGCAATCAATGGCGGTGGGTCCAGTCCGCTTGCCACACTGTCATTTCAGGCAGGGGAGGTCGCTCCTAACAAAGCTCAAATTGAAACCGGAACCGGTTCACGAGGCGCGAAAAGAGACTGCAGTCATGGCTGAGCTGATTGCAAGTGCCTTCTTCATATTGTTGAAGCTTTTGTTTGGCTTGGTTTGATTTGGTTTTTTTTTTCTCTTGTTGGGTTTTTTTTGTTTTGTTTGGTTGTGTGTGTGTGTGTGTGTGTGGTGTGTGTGTGTGTGTGTGTGTGTGTTGTGTGTGTGTGTGTGTGTGTTTGGGCGCGCGCGTGCGTGCGTGCGTGCGTGCGTGTGTGTGTTTAATTCTTTTAGTTTGAGGATAATGGAATAAGCACTCGTGCTTTTTTATTTTACATCTAGTCCCCGTGTGTTTGCAGTTATGTCAATTAGATCTATGTCAATTTTGTCAGTGTGTGTGTGGGGGGGGGGGGGGGGGGGGGGGGGGGGGGGGGGCACGCGCGCGCGTGCGTGCATGTGTGTGCCTGTGCATTTGCCTAAGGTACCTGCATATGGATCTTCCCATATTGTTGAATTTCTTTTTTTCACCCTCCGTCAGTCGTCTGTCTTGTTCTGTTTCTGTTCTGTCTCGTCTGTTTCTGACTCTCTGTCTCTCTGTCTGCTCGTCTGTCTCTCAGCTCTCTCTCTCTCTCTCTCTCTCTCTTCTCTCTCTCTCTCTCTCTCTCTCTCCCTCCCTCCTCCTGTGTGTGGTGTAAATTGTCCGCCATTGTGTTGCATGTCATTTTCTATTGAGCTTGTACCATGTGCAGGGAAAACCCCTGCTGTCAGGGGACTGACTGGCAGATGATAATGATAATGCTGATGGATGGATGGATTGATGCTGATGATCATTGTGACAGTAATTGATAATGGGGGGGGGGGGGGGGGGGGGAGTGTGTTTTTTTTTTGTGGGGTTTTTTTTGGGGGGGTCGTTCCTCGGTTAGAGCCCTCGAGGTTTACCGCTGGTGAGATTTAGCGTATGCAACTACGAGCGCCTAGGTTATGGGACACCTTTAACTTTTTACCTTTTACCACAGTTTTTAACTCACAATTAGGGTAGCCACATTCTGATTTCGGGGATGATGTCTAGATACGACGCCAGTGTGCATGCCTTTGTGAAGTGTTGTCATCCGTTCAAGCTACTGGCACATATTGGCATACTCTTCCGGAAGGAGGGAACAGGTTTTGACGTGTGTGCGTTCTACGTGTGTTCACACACAGGGCCTTGATTTAAAATCTCACCCAAAGGACGTTTAGGGAATGGAATCGGTACTGAAGAAAGGGAAGAAAATCCGCTGGAATCGGTGGGACAGCAGTGGCTTGAACCCTGGCCGTCTAATCACGTGCACCAGACTCTAAGCACTGGGCTGGTGATGATAATTATATGATAGATATAGGTTTTAGCATTTCGCCTACTGTGAACAGAACTTTCTTTTAATCCCAAAATCTGTTAAATAACGGCTAGCCACGCTTCGTGTACATTGTTCGACAGACGCTATAGCCCAGCGATTAAGGCCTAAGGCCGTTAGATTTCAAACCATGGGTCCTTGAAGTCGTGGGTTCGAATCTCGGCGGTGTCTTGTGGATTAGGTTGGGGTTTTGTTTTTTTCGATTTCTCAGTTCATTTCAACATGCAGACCTGCCGGTGCCTTGATTCCTTCGTGTATACACACACATTTATTGTCTCATCCAAAAGACTAGCACTCATCCACCACCACATAAGCTCTAGTAGGCCTAGTAGATGGGATAAGAACTGTGGGCATGAACGGGGGGTCGAACCCCCTCTTCTCTCTTTCTAGGCAAGTGCGTTATCTCTAGACCACCGATCCACGATGGGATGTGTTGTACAAAATAAATACGGTGTCTTTTTTCATGAACCCTGGCAGTGTCACTAACAGGTCAGGCAGACCAGTCCTACAGTCACACACGCTTCTAGTTACCAGTAACTTTCTTTTTCGTTGTTGAAAACTCAGACAGCAGCTTCTGTTCGTCTGTCATATGAGCGAAAATGCGTTGCGCTGCCCTTATGCGCCTGCCTCGCACCCTTAAGCACATCTGACTTTGCGTGGGGAGTAATTGTTATCTTTTAAGACTTTTTGAGGGGAAAGGGGGGGGGGGGGGAAAATGGACAAGAAGGCAGAAAATAGATAAGAAGGTGACAGGAAGAAAAGGAACAAGGCATAAACAAAGAGAGGGATAGAAAAGAGGGAATTCTTTAGATAAGAAGAAAGTGACAGGAAGGAAAGGGACAAGGCATAAACAAAGAGAGGGATAGAAAAGAGGGAATTCCTAGAACAGAATTTCCGGAAGGTGTTGATGCTTTTTTTTTTTTTAGACTGAAAGACCCTTGTAGCTTGACCTAGGCAACCCTTTGCAGTTTATTGTACCACTGTAAGTCACGGCAGATATCTCTGCGTGAAATTCGGGCTTCTCTCCTAAGGGAGAGCACGTCGCCACAAGAGCAGCACAACAAATTATTTTTTGTTTTCTTTTCCCTATGCAAGTGTATTTGATTCCCTATCAGATTGGCTTTTTTCTAAAGAATTTTGCTAAGTGCAACTATCTTGTTGCAGTGTGTTATTTTACGTAAGCTAAAAATTAATGCCTGTTACACAGGGGACCTGGTTTGTCGTCTCATCCAAAAGACTAGCACCCGGACCACCACTCAGGGTCTAATGGATGGGGGTGGGGTGGGGGGGATATTGGGCCATTCCACTTTTGCATATTGGTCTTGCAGTCTAAGCTCTACTTCAGAGTTGAACTTTTCATAGCTCAGACTGCGTGCACCACTCTCTGCATTCCAGTGTCTGCTCACCCCTAGATCATGCAATACACTTTTAGTATTCTGTAGGTATTGACAATTATAGGTACGATTTTCTGCCAGCAGGAACATGAATTTATGCAATATACTCGACGGTAAAAAGGGTAAAGGTGTTCCATAACCTGTGTCAGAGACCTCAGCTTCTCCAGGGGCCAGCATATTGGGGGCCTGCCCATCTCCCCATCTCCTATCCCTCGCTGCTTTACCTTCCCTGACCCTAAAGGGAGCAGGTACCCATTTGCAGCTGGGTGAACTGGGGGACTGTACTGAAGCTAAGGTGCGCAGACGGTCACCCATCCACTTGGTAACCACTCGATGCTGCTGCACCTTAGCTTGGGGAAAGCCAGTGCTCTGACCACTGAGTATCCCCTCCCCTATTCATGAATCATTCATAATCATTCTAATATCAGTCGGCTTATACCAAGAATCAGCAATCTATATTTGCATTGAAAGTTTGATTGGAAATGGCCTAGTTTACCCAGAACCATATAAGTTGAGTTGATTTTTGTAATCTTAAGATCATTTTATAAAATTTGATTTGTAATGTTTTGGCCAAATCACTCATCTGTGGACACCATACTCCAGTACCATACAACAATATAGATCTAGGTACTACCACATTCACAACATTCCTTAATTAAGCAGAACATTGCCTCTGCAGTACAATCAAACAAAATTTAATTTGTGCCACTTAACCCCAAAACTGAAACTAGTAAGTTAAGAATGTAATTTTGGAACATTTTCGCACTTTTTCTCTAGAAAATACAGTTTTTGCTTTGGGGGTAGTCTATTTACTTATAGCCTCAATATAATTATTACAGTATTCAGAGAGGCCCTCAAAGCACTTTGTAAGCTCCATGGTGATTCAGCCAATATAACAGTATCATCTGCATGGAACAG
>CM060338.1:20830098-20840098 GCA_030674155.1 Stramonita haemastoma
AAAAAGTAAACAAATAAATAATAGGAGTCTGATAATTTTTATTATTTTTTTAAAACCCTACGCATCACAAATCATAAACAACCCAACTATTCGACACGAACCATGATGTGCACAGGAATAATGACCGAACGGATGGACACGAATAATGATGTCAGTGGCCACTATAGACTAATCTGGCCGTTTTAGGCCGTTGCTACGGCCAGCACATGTCATAGAGACCATGTCACCAAATTTTTATGGTTTCTTAGTGTTGGGTGTTCCAGAGCTTAACTTATTGAGGGTTATCCGGAATATAATACACACCTTGACTCATTCATTCCATTATTTTAGAAATGAATGTGAGTTCACACTGGATAATTTGTGACGTGTCGCTGTTTTTAAGTACCTTGTCATATTATAAGCCTCCATACTCCAACTAAAGTGGATTTTTTTGTTACTGGTGTAAGAACAAAATGAAAATTGTACACAAGAGAGTGCAGGCTCAGAAAATAGTCGTGGAGGAAAACAAGGGTAGGAAACCACTTGCAACTTCTGCATCAATTTAAAAATGATTTATCAAAGATTCAATGAGAAAAAAATCCAGAAAAGAATATCTTTCATAATTATGGCAGCATTTCTAGACATTTTGGAGAAAAGGATATTATCATACCTTTGGCCTGAATTAACTCGAGATTCGGCCTCTGGATGAGCCCTCGTCAGAGGTCCCGGCGGTGATTGAAGCCTCACCCTCTGTGGTACTTTTCAGCCAGACACTGTTCATAATTCAGAAAGTTCGAGAATGAATACATCTACAGGTTGTAATGGTATGAGCTAGTCAGAGATAATTACAGACAATCTCGCCGTACATTTTTCGCATATATACACCATTCATTTCGGTTTCTTGTACGTTATTGGTAGATGTTTAACAAGGACAAATCAGAGGAGTTTGCCTTTAAAACAACCTGTTGTATGTTGGGCCTCATTTGGAGCTAATTTGACTGGACTACCTCGTTAAAAAGGAACTTGCCGATGTTGGTAGGATCCTTTCTTTTGATCTGTTGTCAATGTTGTTTGGTAATGGTTTTGATTCATAATCTTAAGATTTTGTTTGTATGTTTTGTTGTTGCTGTGTGGGTGTTCTTTGTGCGTGTTTCTGTGTTTTTTCTCTCTCCCTTGAGTGGGTTTTGTTTAAATAGTGTAATATTATCAAGTGTGAATACACTTTAAAAGAAATCTATTCAAATCCTTCCATTTCGAGGATGATGGAATAAGCACCCATCTGCTTTTTACATACAGTCCCAGTGTGCATGTTGTTTTGGAAATTTTGTAATACATTCCCACCACCATACAATGGCCTATTCTTCTGAAAGGTGGAAACAGTTTTTAACGTGTGTGCAAGATCTTTTACACGCACACGGGACTTCGGTTTAGTCTCATCCCAGAGAGTGGCAGGACAGTAAGATAGTCATTTATCTGCCTAACAAGCGTGCCATGAGGTTCTGGGTTCGATCCCTAGCCTCGCCCCTTTTTTCCTAGTTTGACGAGAAAATCCAACTGGATGTCGAAGTCCTTCGTATGAGACTATAAGCTGAAGCCACGTGTGCGAATGCAGTCAGAACATGTTGCACACACGTTAAAAACCCGATCTGCTTGTGGGAAGAGAAGTCATATCGTGCCGGTAGGAACGGATGAATAAGTTTCGAAAAATGCGTGCACATAGGTGTCGTGTTTAGACACCAACCCCCGAAGTCGGAATGTGTTTACCTAAATAGTAGGTAGGGTGGGGGTAGGGGGAGGTTACATACGGAAAAATATCAATATTGGTGAGCCTTGAAGCTGTAGCCGAAGAACAAAAATTAGAAATACCCCCCGCCCCCCCAAAAAAAACAAAAAACAAACACAAACAAACCAACAACAACAACAACAAAAACCGAACAAACAAAAACCCCAAAGAAACCAAAATAAAAAACAACACCCCCCCCCCCCCTCAAAGAAAACAAAAACAAAAAAAACCCATTAACAACCCCCCCCCCCCCCCCCCCCCCCCCCCCCCCCCCCCCCCCCCCCCCCCCCCCCAGGCTATAATGAAAACGTACACAAATAATATACCAAGCGAAATCCTTGATAGCTCTGTGCCTCCTGAAGCCTGTATACCGTTGCCTGCCCCCCCCCCCCCCCCCCCCTCTCTCTCTCCTCTCTCTCTCCTCTCTCTCTCTCTCTCTCTCTCTCTCTCTCTCTGACCCTCTCCCTTTCTCTGACCCTCTCCCTGTCTCCACCATATTTATATAATTTCACTTTGACTTCCTTCCCTATGAATTGTGACATAATCATTCTAGACTTTCCAGTTGATTGAAACATCCGTGAATAATTGATGACTTGCTTGCATTTGTTTATCTTAATCGTTTATGTTTTTCAACAATTGCCCTTATCTGTTTTATTCTGAAAATTGGTTTATCCTGTTCTCGATTTATTGTTGTCAAATATTCAAGAGACACCCCTCACAGTGTGTGTGTGTGTGTGTGTGTGTGTGTGTGTGTGTGTGTGTGTGTGTGTGTGTGTGTGTGTGTGCGCGCGCGCGCGCGTGTGTGTGTGTGCGCGCGCGCGAGCGTGTGTGTGTGTGTGTGTGTGTGTGTGTGTGTGTGTGTGTGCGTGCGTGCGTGCGTGCGTGCGTGTAGGTAGGATTTTAACAAGAGGACACGTGTGTGTGTGTGTGTGTGTGTGTGTGTGTGTGTGTGTGTGTGTGTGTGTGTGTGTTTGTGTGGAGACAGGATTTTAACAAAATGACATGTCTTGTTGAAACTATCCCATTGCCTGTAATAAAACTTGAATTAACTTTGTGTTAAACGTAAACATGCGTACAAACACAAAAACCATGGTAATTTTTTTTTCTGTGGAGGGGGGAGGAGGGGGGGGGGGGGCGCTTAAAGGTGTAGTCAGTTTTTATTGTTGTGGTCAGTTTTTGTCTGAAATAGATGTGGTCATTTTTTGCTGTTATAGTTGTGGTCAGGTTTTTTCCTGTTATAGTCTAGTTGTGGTCAGTTTTTCCTGTTATAGATCTAGTTGTGGTCACTTTTTCCTGTAACAGTTGTCATTTTTTTTTCTTATAGTTGTCAATTTTTTTCTGTTATAGTTGTCATTTTTTACTGTTATATTTGTCATTTTTTTCTGTTATAGTCGTGGTCATTTTTTTCCTGTTATAGTTGTGGTAATTTTTTTTCCTGTTGTAGTTGTAATTTTTTCCTGTTATAGTTGTGGTCATTTTTTTCTTTTATAGTTGTCATTTTTTCTTTTATAGTTGTGGTCATTTTTTCCTGTTACAGTAGTGGTCAGTTTTTGCTGTTATAGTTGTGGTCAGCTTTTGCTGTTATTGTTGTGGTCAGGTTTTGCTGTTATAGTTGTGGTCATTTTTTCTTGTTATAGTTGTCATTTTTTCCTGTTAAAGTTGTGGTCATTTTGGGGGGTTATTACTGTGGTTATTTTTTTCCTGTTATAGTCCTGATCTAGATCTAGTTGTCATTTTTTGTTATGTTGTAGATCTAGTTGCAGTCAGTTTTTTGCTGTTCCTTTGACTGTGAAGGCACCTATACATCTGAACATAGTGTCAACAGTCAATGTAAAAACAAACAAACAAACAAAAACCCAATATTACAACCCCCCCTAAACAAAAAACCCCCCATCTCCCTAAAGAATATCCCAAAGCAACAACAAAACAGCAGCAATAACAGCTAGATCTAACCCCCCTCCCAACCCCCCCCCCCCCCAAAACAAAAAAACCACCCCCCAAAAAACAACAACCCCCCCAAAAAAAATTCCCCCGCCCCCAACCCCCCCAAAAAAAAAAAACCAACAGCAACAAACCAACCCAACAACAACAACAAAAAACCCCAACAAAACAACCGGAAAGAAATGTATAAAGAAAGGAAGATCTCCTATCTATTTTTAAGAAAATATATATCATGCAGTTTTATTCAGTTGCAGCCCTTTTTTTTGCAAAATTATATATAATATATATATATATATATATATATATATATATATATATATATATATATATATATATATATATATATGTTTTAAATCAACTGATCGCATGTATAGAATGTATCAAATGTAACAAAAATGTATTTGTTAAAACTAAAATAGGCCTAACACCAAAGCTTGACATTTGAATAAAAGAAGCATATTCTATAAAAGAGTACTTTGCAGAAAATCAATATAGATCTATGTAGACAATAGCCTGCGATTGAATTTCACCTTCACCTGTCCCGTAGTCCCGTGGAACGTGGGGGGCACAACAGTTTTGAACTACGATTGAACTACCTCACATCAAATGGGTGGAAACTGAGGCAACTACATCACGTGTTCAAACTGTGGAAATATCAGGGAAAGAAAAGACACAACAAACAAGAAGGCAGGTGGGAGGACGGTTAAGACGTTCACCTGCTTAATAAATAAACTGTGAGGTTCTGGGTTCGACATTCCAGCCTTGCCCTTTCTTCCCAGTTTGACGAGAAAATTCAACTGAATGTCACAGTCCTTCGGAAAAGACTATGAACTGAGGATAGGATTTTTGCCATCTAATTAATTTTGTGATCATTGAGTGAACGTAAGAGTGAACTAAAGAGTCTCTCTCTCTCTCTCTCTCTCTCTCTCTCTCTCTCCTCTCTCTCTCTCTCTCTCTCTCTCTCTCTCTCTCTCTCCTCATGAAAGCCACCTAATATTTTAGTGGTATACCAATCTGTTGGGCGTTATATATCAATTACCTCTCCCGTGGGGATGATGGGGGGGGGGGGGGGGGGGGGGGGGGGGGGGTAGTGCTTGTCTGTATATTTAGCATCCTTACCTTCTGGGAAATTTTGTGCTAGAAATCCCCTCTTTTCTAGCCATCTAATCTCTCTGTTTCTGCCTTGTTCCTTTCCTTCCTTCGGATAAGACTATAAACCGAGGTCCCGTGTGCGAACACACGCAGAACATCTTGTGCACACGTTCCGCTTTTCGTAAGAGTAGGCCATTGTGTGCCGGTGGGAACAGATGTCAATATTGACAAAACTGCATACACACGGGGACTGGATGAAAAAAAGCACACGAGTGCTTATTCCATTATCCTCGATATAAAAGAATTAATCAAATAAATCAAATCAAATCTTCCTGTCGTCCCCATTTTCGTCTATTTTCTGCCTTCTTGGTCAATTTCTGTACTTCTTTTCAGAAATTTTAAAGATAATTATCTCCCATGCCGAATTCAAAGATAATTCTCTCCCATGCCGAAGTCGGATGCGCTAGGCATGACTTGTCAGGGGCTTAACGGCAGCGCAGTGCATTTTCCTTCATGTGACAGACAACAATAGTTGCTGCCTGAGCGTTCATCGAAGAATGATTATTGTCAATATTAGCCTGTAACCCTCCAGAAGGGCTATAATTATGGCTTATGAGGAATTCAACATTTCGTTCTCTCTCTCTCTCTCTCTCTCTCTCTCTCTCTCTCTCTTCTCTCTCTCTCTCTCTCTCTCTCTCTCTCTCTCTCTCTCTCTCTCTCTCTCTCTCTCTCTTATTCATTAAACAAATTGATTTGATGAAATATTCTTTTTTTTTTCTTTTTTTTTTAAGCCATCGCTTACCAACTAGCGACATCAACTTACACCTTCGGATGAGACTACAAAGCGAGGTCCCGTGTGCGAACGAACGCAGAATATCTTGCGCACACGTTAAGGACCGTTCCACTATTCGGAAGAATAGGCCATTGTGTGCCGGTGGGAATGGATGACAAAATTGACAAAACTGCATACACACGGGGACTGGATATAAAAAAACCCACACGAGTGCTTATTCCATTATCCTCGAAATAAAAAAATAAATACATCTTAACTGACCCCCTCCCTCCCCCCTCCTCCATTAGTGCGGAACGAGCCCCCTCCTCCTCCCTCCCCACTTGTTGAGGAATGTCCCCTCTCCCCCCTCACCCCCATTGTTGAGGAATACCCCCCCCCCCCCCACACACACACACCCTGTTGAGGAATGATTAAATATCTAGTGATGACTTACTGTTCTTTTGTTTTTTGTTGTTGTAGTTTTTCAGCTGACCACGAGGATCTTACCTAGTTAGTGGCTTGATTTTATTGCTCTTTTTTTTATTTTATATCTTCGATCGTTTTTTTTTTTTTCTGCTTTCTTTCTTTCCTTCTTTCATCTGAAGACAGCAGGTTCTCTCTTTTTTTTTTTCCCCACTTTTTTTATTTTTCATACCAAGGTCGCAAGCCACTTTTCTTTCTTTTTTTGTGTTGTTTTAAAAAAAAAATTTTTTTTTCTTGTTTCTTTCTTGATTCTTTCCATTTCTGTACTTTTCTGTGTTTTTTTTTTTCTTTGTTTCTTCATTTCTTTTCTTTTCTGTCTTTTCTTTCTTCTTTCTTTCTTTCTTTCTTCTTTCTTTTCTTTCTTTTCTTTCTTTCTTTCTTTCTTTCTTTCTTTCTTTCGTCCTTTCTTTCTTCTGCTTTTCTTTCTTTCTTTCTTTCTTTCTGCCTTTCTTTCTGTCTTTATGTCTGTCTTTCTTTTCTTTCTTTCTTTCTTTTAATTAAAGACAACAGGTTAATTTTTCTTTTATTATTTTTTTTCTGTTCTTTTCCTTCTTTCTTTTGTTTGTTATTCTTTCTGTCTTTTCTACCTGTAAACTTAAAATTTCTACTTTTTTTGGTCTTCATGATGACCATGTATTGTAGAATATTGTGTATTGTGTTGTACTAATTCTATTTGCACTACTTAAAAAAAAAAAATGTTGTTGTTGAGAGAACAATGAACATGGTCTTGATTCTTGTCTATTTCCAAAGAGTTTAATGTGGTGTTATGATTAAACTGATATCCCGATTTTGTTTACTAATTCTCCCCGAGAATGTGCTCTCGCCGATTTTGTTTACTATTTCTCCCCGATAATGCGTCTAATCATGGTGGGCTAAAACGGTCGCATAGGCAAAATCTGACCATTGGTGAACCGCGGAGCTCTAGCCGAGGATCGAAAAAGAAAAAAGGATGATTGTTTCATTCTGTTTTTGCAAAGCACGCACCACACACACACACACACACACACACACACACACACACACACACACACACACACACACACACACACACACACACCAACGCACCACGCACGCACGCACGCACGCACGCACGCACACACACACACACACACACACACAAACAAACAAACAAACAAATAAACACACACACATACACCACGCGCTAAGCGTAGAATGCCTTTCGTCAAACAAAAAAAAACAAACGAAAAAAAAGACGGAATAAAAGTACTGAAGGATGTGATTCTCATCGATTTATGTGCAAGGTGCCAGCCAGTGTGATGTCGCGGCCTTGTTCTCTACAGCTCTGATATGCTAGCTAACATGAGGCATTGAGGCCAGGAGCTCAGAACCTTTACCAATGAACTCAACACCACTTTTATTATATATATCAAAGAAAGAGAGAATTGTTGGGGCTTTCTCTCTCTCTCTCTCTCCCCTCTCTCTCTCTCTTCCTCTCTCTCTCTCATCTCTCGTCTCTCTTCTCTCGTCTCTCTCTCTCTCCTCTGTCTCCGTCTGTGTGTGTGTGTGTGGTGTGTGTGTGTGTGTGTGTGTGTGTGTGTGTGTGTTTGTGTGAGGTGGTGGTGTGGTGTGCTTGTGTTTGTGTTTGAGAGACAAAAGACAGACAAACAGACAGACAGAAGAGAGAGAGAGAGTGTGTGTGTTTCTCTGCTAGAGCTCCAAGGTTCGCCGATGGTGAGATTTTTTGTGTATTCGACTGTTTTTGCCCAGCGTGAAGGTAGCCTCAATCCAACTTTGGGGTTGAGAGAAAGATGATAGATTTCATAGCCTAAGAAATAGAGTCTATGCGAACAAACAAAGAAAGAGATATAAAACAAAACAGACAAAATATACCAACAAACATTTAAGTGTAGGGTTAAGAGCAAATAAGACGTAGTTTTTTTTCAACAGGTTTTTTTTTTGAAAGACAACTATAATAATTATACATCTTGAATTACCCCCCCCCCCCTTCTCAACTAAATAACAGTTTAACTACTTTAGCAGTTGAAGAAAACAAACCAGCTAGCATGTAGTTCAACTGTAAGCAGCTCGAAACACAAATACCCTATTTTTAAAATCATATCATAGTTGAACTGCAACAGCAGATTGAAAAAAAAAAAAAAACCACCCAACATGTAACAAAATGCATCACTTGGAACAGTAATTTTAATCAGAAAATCAAGTCGTATGAACTGCAAGCAACAAACTATAAAAACAACTGAACAAGACAAATAATATCAAATGTAATAGCAGTTTTGGGAAGCAGATAAGACATTGATTGCAATAGCAGTTTGGAAAAAAATACAACAACTGGACAAAATAATTATGTTAAATGCAATGGCAGTTTTGAGAAACAAATAATACATTGAAGTTTTGGAAAACAACTTAACAAGATAATCATATCAAATGCTGTAGTAGTTTTGAAAAACAAATAATATATTGATTGCAATAGGAGTTTTGAAAAACAAATGAACAAGATAATGATATTAAATGCTATACTTTTGAAAAAACAAATGATACATTGATTGCAATTAACAGATGATGCATTGATTGCAATAACACGTTTGAGAAAGAAATGAAACATTAATTGCAATAACAGTTTTTAGAAACAAATGATACATTGATTGCAAAAATTTAGAGAAACGAAATAATAGGGTATATCAACTGTAATACTAGTTTTGAAAAACCAGTAACAAAATACATCAACTGCAGTAGTAATCAAGAAAAAACATAGAGCATAAAATATACCATCTCTAATATCAATTCCAAAACTACATGATAACATACACCAATTGCAGTAGCAGTTGCCAAAAACAAATGACAAAAAATTCCACAAAACTTGCATTTTCTGCGTATATTTTGTGTGTACATGGACGATTGTAGGCCTATCAACGATTTAATGTATGCACTTTGAAATGTTGCTTTACAAGATTCAAAGCTGTATAAATTCCATACATCATCATCATCAGTATAATAATAATAATAATAATATAATAGTAATAAATATAATAATAATGATAATAATAATAGTAATAGTAATAGTAGTAGTAGTAGTAGTAGTAGTAGTAGTAGTAGTAGTAGTAGTAGTAGTAGTAGTGTAAGGGAGTAGTGTAGTAGTAGGATGTGTGGTAGTATAAGTAGTAGGGAGTAGAAGTAGTAGTAATAGTAGTAATGTTTATCAGTAATCATATATATAGTAATAGCCTAAGCTTTACTGAGGTTTGATATAACATAAAAAAAGAGAGATCTATGTGTACTATATCTATTCTCTCAATTAATTAGCTAATTCTTTCATTCATGTGTGTGTGTGGTTGTGTTTTGTGTGTGTTTGTGTCCTAGTATTGTAATGTTGATCGTGTGTGTGTGTGTGTGTGGGCGCGCGCGCACACACCACTTTCACTTTGTCAGCATCAAGATGCGACCATCAGTTGTCTCCAGCTTTAATTTAAAACACATCGACTGGGGAAAACGACAACGACGACGACAACAAGAATAACAACAAAGCCTGGAATTGCTTGATTGCAGCCTCTCGAACCCCTCGTCCCCCTTCCACCAATCCCCCACCACCCCCCACCACCCCCCAAAGTCGTGAATATCACACAG
Organism: Stramonita haemastoma; assembly: GCA_030674155.1. Classification (NCBI taxonomy): domain Eukaryota; kingdom Metazoa; phylum Mollusca; class Gastropoda; order Neogastropoda; family Muricidae; genus Stramonita; species Stramonita haemastoma. The sequence continues at coordinate 20,839,749 of CM060338.1, forward strand.
TTTATCCTCATTTTTCATCGGTCAAGTTAACAGATAGCATTTAGAAAAAGAAAGAAATAAAATGAGAAAAACGGAAGGAAGAGGGGAAAGAAAGAGAGAGAGAAAAGAAAGAAAGAGAGAGCAGAAAGAAAGAAAGAAAACAAAAAACAAAACCCAGATCACAAACCAATTCCTCTACGGCAGTCTCAACAATTTAAAAGCAATAAGGCAATTACCTCGATTGAGGTCACACACACACACACACACACACACACACACACACACCACACACACACACACACACACCACACCACACACCACAACACACACACACACCAAACACACACACACACACACCAAACACACACACA
>CM060338.1:20850098-20854758 GCA_030674155.1 Stramonita haemastoma
GAGAGAGAATCATAATTCCATTTTTTCCTATGTTTTGAATAAAGAATCTTAACACCCTCCTCACTCACACAACAGTTAAAAACGACAACGGTCGCGACCCATACAATAACGACACTGGGACATGACTAACAGCCTTGCACCTCCATCTAGCTCTTTGAAAACTAATCTCTTTCTCTCTTTTTCTTTTTCCCTCTTTCGCAGCGGACAAGCCGCGCATGAAAGACAAGACAGAGAGCGGGACGGAGACTCCCCGCCCGCCATGGCGGACTCCCGGAAGCGGAAACGACCGGATACGGAACTCATCCATGATTCAGAGGGTTAGTACCGCAGTGAATGTTAAGAAGATGATTGGTTGGATGAAAAATGGTATTTCTTTTTTTTTTTTTTTTATCTGAAAGAATTGCTGATCATAGTGTTGGATTAGCTTTTAATATGGATGATTCTTCCAAGAGGATTTATGTCTTTTTGGGGTTGCTTTATCTGTTTTGTTGTTGTTAAGGTTTGGGACCATTTTTAATAAGAAAGATATGAGAAAAAGTTTATTTACAAAAAAGGAAGCATGAGTTTTAAAGAAGAAAACAGCAAAAAGTGTGCAATATAAATACATCTACAGTATTGACTTCTTTATATACGTATTAGGCTGTAAAAATAAAAAAAAACAAATATACTCCCCCCCCCCCCCCCAACTTGGTTATCATTTATTCCCTTTGTACATTATGGTTCCGTCTTACTATTATTATTACTGCCTACTTTTTTTTCATTCTTACATTTTATAAATATGTCTCTACATTTTGTTCTTGCATTTCCATTACGAATATGTAAGTGCTTTTTGAAGGGGGTGATTTAAACTAATATAATAATGATGTTGTCAAACGTGTTTGCAAGATTTCACCTTACTGTTTGAATAAATCGATGCCTAATGTAAAGAGTGAACCTTACATCGCGCTGCTCACACTGTAAACTTTTAGCTTGTTGTTGCTCTATTGTAAATGTGTAAAATGTCTTTTTTTCTGAATAGAATGAATTGGTTGAACCAAACAAATCAAACTTTCAGTAATTTTATTTCAAACCTATAGGACAAAATTCACAACTTTTTCTTTTCCGTTCTTTCTTTTTTGTTTTGTTTTGTTTTTTGAGTTCAAACAGCAGTAATATGTATCTGTCTCTGACCGTGGGTTGCCTCCTCTCGCTCTTTCTATGTGTCTCTTCTGTTTCTTTTCTGCTTTGATTTTCCTAATCAGAACTGAAAAATTATGTATATTGATCTAAATAAATAAATAAATAAATAAATAAATAAATAATATATATCTCACAAAGTACAATCACCAGATAACCTTTACAAATTTTCCCTCGTCATTGCATGCACCTACTATAAAGGTAAGAGCACGATGTTTTTTTCCTGTTCTAGTTCCTCAAACGCTCAGAGGGGTAACTGGGCCCTATTGTCTATCTATGAGCGAAAATGCATTGCGTTGCCGTGGGAAGCGCCTAAGTCAGGGCCATTGTATTGACTTCGGTGTGGGTGATGAAAGATTTGATGATGAGGATGAGGATGATGATAACAACAGTTGTAATGATGATAATAGCAATGATAATAATCATGATGATAATGATAATAATATAACAAATAGACGTGCACAAACTCCAACTTACACTCTAGAAAATGCAAAGCACCTACCTCATTTCACACACACACACACACACACACACACACACACACACACACACACACACACACACACACACCCACACACGTGTACAACACAAACACCACAAACACACGCATACACACACATACACACGTATGAACGTAGGACAAGAACCGTTTTTGTTTAGTGTCAAATGACGTGGATGCATTGACCAATGGGAACAGGTTTTACATCGAATGCTTTGGAGTGCATGGCCCATCCAAAGCCAAACGCTGTGTCAGTAATTGATTAAAACGGTGGATCGGTGGTCAAGAGGTAACGCATCTGCCTAGAAAGCAAAAAAGTCCGGGTTCGAAGTGTGTGATGGTTCGATCCCCGTTTTTCCCCGAAAGATTACCCTCATCCACTAGACTGATGGTTTGGGCTGGGTGCTAGTCTTTCGGATAAGCGATAAAGCGAGGTCCGTGTGCAATACGCATTTAGCGCACGTAAAAAGAACCCACGGCAACAAGAGAGTTGTCCCTGGCAAAATTTGTAGAAAAAAAAATCCCCACAGTGAAAGGAAAACAAAATTTAGTGCATAATTATGCAGACAAGAACAGAAAATAATAAATAATCGGTGCACTGCTCTTTTGGCGACGCACTCTCCCCAGAAAGAACAGCCCGAATTTCATGCAGCCCGAACCTGCCATGACTTAAAGTGATGCCCAATGCAGCAATACAATACAATACAATACAATACAATACAATTCAAATACAAAACAATAGCCGTATCCTTAAATGTCTTCCCTGGGCTGTACTTTCGGTCTGGCGGAATTCCCAGGTGTGATAATTATGTGAGGCCCAGTGCAGAATTATGCCAGTTGACCACTCCCCTCCCCAACTCCCCCACCCCCAGGGAAAGAATGTTTAGGTGAGAACAACACAAAACAACATGAGAACTTAGAACGGAAAGATTACAATTGGAACACAGAGAAGAGAGAGAGAGAGAGAAGAGAGAGAGGAAGAGAGAGAGAGAGAGAGAGAGAGAGAGAGAGACAGAGACAGACAGACAGACAGACAGACAGACAGACAGACAGACAGACAGACAGACAGACAGACACAGAGACAGACAGAAAGGACAGACAGAAATAGATGACAGACAAACATAGAAAGACAGAGAGAAAAGGAAATTGAGAAGTTGGGGGTGGGAGTTGGGATGGAATAGAATGGGATGAGATGAGATGGGGGTGGTACGGGTGCGGGTGGAAAGCAGAAGGGGAGGAGGGAGAGAAAATACGAAAATACGAAAATACGAAATTTAATGTTTAAGGCCAACAGCCCTGTACATTCCGTACAAATATTTCGTATTTTTCGGAGGAGGGGAGAGAGAGAGAGAGAGAGGAAGAGAGAGAGAGAGAGAGAGAGAGAGAGAGAGAGAGAGAGAGAGAGGAGAGAGAGAGAGAGAGACAGACAGACAGACGACAGACAGACAGACAACAGAGAGACAGAGAGAGAGACAAGAGAGAGACAGAGAGAGACGAGAGAGACAGAGACAGACAGACAGACAGACAGACAGACAGAGAGAGAGAGAGAAAGAGAAGAGAGAGAGAGAGAGAAGAGAGAAGAGAAAGGAGGAGGAGGAGGAAGAGGAGAGATAGAGGGAGGATGGTGCCAGCGCGAGAGCTGTCAAGCGATGTCGGAAGCGCCGTAGCTTGAAACCGCAGTCGACATCGTCACCACGGTGGACAGCCGCCATACAGGGCCTGCGGAGCTGTCAATGAAGAGGATGAAACAGGGGGGGGGGAGGGGGGGGGGGGGGGGGGGGTGGGGGGGGGGAGAAGGATGGGGGGAAAGGGGGGGGAGGGGGGGGAGCAGGTGGTGGGGGGAAGTGTTGGCGTGTGCTTGCTTGCTAGCTGCTGTGTTTTTTTGAAGACGGGGGGGAGGGTGTAGGGGGGAATCTGCGAAAAGTGGTGGTGATGAGATATGGTGGTGGTAAAAGATGAGTTGGGGGGGGGGTGGGGGTTTTTGGGGGGAGGGAGGGGGGGGGGGGGGGGGTTAAAGGGGGGGTGGTTTGAAAATTGTTTGGGGGGCCAACCCCCAAAAAAGGGTAGGGGAGGAGGGGGTGGGGGGAGGGGGGGGGGGGGGGGGGGGGGGGAAAAAAAGAAGGGGGGAGAAAAGGGGAAAGAGGGGGAAGAGGAGAAAGAAGAAAAAGGGGGGGGGGGGTTAAAAAGAAATAAATTTTTTTTGTTTTTGGCGTTTTTCCAGGCCCCTTTAAAAAATTTTTTTTTGTTTTGGATTTTTTTGTGTGGGGTTTTTTTTTTTAAGTGGGGGGCGGGGAGAGGGGAGGGGGGGGGGGAGGGAGAGAGAGAGAGAGGAGGAGAAGAGGGGAAAGGGGGGGATTTTTTTTATAAAAAAAATATATCTTTTTTTATCTTAAAAGTTGAACCTTTATTTTTGGGGTTTTGGGGGGGGGTTTTTTGTTGTTCGGCGGTTTTTGGGGTCGGGGTGAGTTGGGTTGGTTGGTAGAAGGTTTGTGTTGGGGTGCGGCGTGCTGCGTGCGTGCGGTGGTGTACGGCGTGGGTGGTGTGTGTTTGGGGTCTTGTGTGTCGTGGGGTGTTTGTGTCCACCCTCTCCCATCCCCTTTTCGTTTTTCCCAAACCCCTTTTTTGAATGCGGTTTTTTAGTTTTGTTAAAGTGGGGGGAATTTGCGTCTGGCCATTTTTGGGGCCAGTTGTGCATTTCTGATTACACACGAGAGTGATCAAAAAACAAAAAAAAACAACAGATCTACATACCATTCTTACTGTGGTCAGAACCCCTCCCTCCTCCCCCCCCCCCCCAACTCCCCCCAACTAAGGTTTTGCACGTTTTTGCGGGTTACCCCTTTTAATGGGTTTCCCCCTTATACACCTTGGCTTAGTCATCCCCATTTTTCCCCCCGCTGTAAAAGGGGGACCTCCCCTGGGGCCCCTTAGGGGGGGAAAAAGCAGCGAGGGGGGAGGAAGGGCGCTGCCCCAATTCGGCCCCTA
>CM060338.1:20854858-20872632 GCA_030674155.1 Stramonita haemastoma
AAAGAATTGAGGTTTCCCCGGGGCCTAGCATACCCTAGACCCAAATAGGCTAGGTAACCTTTGAGACTTTGAAAAGCTAGGCTAGGCCCCCAAGGTTTTCACAGACAGAGAGAAAAAAAGGAGGAGGAGAGAGGAAGAGGAGAGAGAGAAAAGGTGGACGATTGAGGGGCCCTTTAGGACTCGGGCCTAGCCTAGGCCCCCATGGCTCTTTCCCCTGAAAAACACAGGAGAGAGCCCGGAGGAAGGGGACAGAGAGGAGAGAGAGAGAGAGGGGAGAGAGCAAGAGCAGAGGACAGTTTTGAGTAAGTTAGGCTTGGGGCCTGGGCCTAGGCCTCAAAGCTCTTTCACAGAAAAAGAGTGCGTGGGGAAGGGAGGGAGAGAGAGAGAGAGAGAAGAGGACAAAAATAGAGTAAGTTAGGCTTAGGCCTAGCCTGGGCCCCTTTAAAAGACAGAGGGGAAGAGCCGAGGAAGAGAGAGAGAGAGAGAGAGAAGGGACAGATAGAGAAAAGTTAGGCTCTTTCACAGACAAAGAGGGGGAGAGAGAGAGTGCGTGGGGAAAAGAGAGAGAAAGTGAGAGAGAAGAAGACATGAATAAGCTAAGCTAGGCCTAGGCCAAACCCTAGCTTTGTCATAGTAGGAATCAGAGTCAGGGAGAGGGGTTGCTGGGCCTCTCCCCCCGGGGCTGTGTTCAGAATGATCACTTTTCCGCACTCATCATGTTTGATGGCACAAAGGCCCAAAAGGTAAGAATCAAACCTTTCTTGATGACAACCTCACAGACCTTGACTGCAGGGTTTATTTACCATTGTTCAAAAGCATCAGTAACCCCCCCCCCAGACATTATGTTTGTTAACTGACAGACTTTTTATTTACAGCAGCCAAAATCTGCACAATGGGAAAACTTTTGTTTTGAAAAAAATAACCGAAGCATACCATTTTTTTCCTGATAAAAATTTCTAAACAGACATTACAACAGAGGAAAATTTCACTCACATTTATTAATTGTGAGGGGAAAAGGGAAATCTGGGTCATTTATCTCCACATTCAGTTTGGAATAATTTTGTCCCCTGATCGGGCTCATAGATTTTGAAATTTAGTTACTATCAGAGAAAAGGCACAGGAGGGTGTGTGTTTTTTTTTTCCCCTTCTTTACCTTTTCAAAGTAACTCTAAAAAAAATTTTCTTATGGACTTATTTTAATAAGATTCCCTAAAGTCAGACTGAATTGGCAGAGGCCAGAGGGCAGACCTCCTGCAGAGTTACGAGCGCAGAAGATCAGGCACTATGCATTCTTCTCAATATGGCCATGCAAGCTAGCATGACTGGGGAACACAAAAGAACGAAAAGAAGAATCATCACTGCTGTCAGTTTTCAACTTTCAGCTCCTCTCAGCTGCTAATTATTCCATCCTATCCCAGCCCAGATGGGGCCAGCTAGTGCTATTCATACCAGGAACTGACCACATATGGACAAAGTGAAAGGAAAGGGCATGGTAAATTTAGCACTCTTGGCTGAGTGATATTGAATTTGTGTGCTGTGTCATGTATCTTCAAAAATGTTATATCAATTATGTGTCAAAGAAGACCAACCAGTTACCTCCCATGTTGATTTTTACTGAATAGCCTCCCTTGTTTCACTTTCTGAACCAACTTTTTCTTTTGGTTCACTTATGAATATCTCACAAGCAACATGCCCTGACTGCATGTTGCACAGGACAATCCTGTGACCATGCAAAATTATTCAATGTCTCATTCTGTCACTTCCTGGAGTATAGCAGTCCTTTTCCACTTTGAAAGGGTGTTGACTGTTTCTTATCAAAATATTTTTTATTTTAATGTAGTATTACTTATACCCGTGATACATGCATTGATTATGCTAGTGTGATATTTCATTAAATGTATTTAAATAATTATTGTGTTATAATTTTGCTTTGTTACTCTTAACCATTACTGGTGTGTGTGTGTGAGTGTGTGTGTGTGTCTGTGTGTGTGTGTGTGTGTGTGTGTGTGTGTGTGTGTGTGTGTGTGTGTGTGTGTGTGTGTGTGTGTGTGTGCGTGCGCGCGCGCGCGCGCGTGCGCATGCGTGTGTGTGTGTGTGTGTACGTGTACGTGTACATATGTGCGTGCATGTGATGTAGGGTATTGTCAATTTTAAAATATTGTGTTGCTTTTAAATGTTTTGTTTAACAATGCACGCGACGTAATTGTAATTTCAAAATGCCACTCATAATTTCTGAATTTGAGACATTAAAGTATTCTTGAGTCTTGAGTCTTGAAATAACTTTTCACAGAACTGTCCAGTTTTCAGTTGGTTTTTTTTGTGGTTTATTTTTTATTGAATAACTTTTTTTTTTAATTGCAGATTAGTAATATGCTACCAACTAAAACCTGACCTCTTGTTACAATGTGACCCATTAGTAATATGTTACCAACTAAAAACTGACCTCTTGTTACAATGTGGTCCATTATGTGGTGAAGGGCCACATTTATTCGCATACACTTATTCACTGACCTGTTTTAGAGTCACCTTTATTCATATACAACTTATTCACTGACCTTCTGTCTTGTATCTGACGTAGGTGGTTTTGTTTTCCATCATGGCGTCCACAGCCACTTTTTCGTGGTAGAGGGCGGTGATGATGGCGATGGTGGGCTGCTGATTGGCTGCAATGGTCGGCATCTGCTTCACCATCTGCACCTCTGGTGACAAGGAAAACAAACTGTGAGTGTAAGGCGGGCAGAAGGGAAAATAAACTATAAATAAAAAAGGTAATGTAAAGGTAAAGGGTCAAGGTGTCCCATAACCTAGGCAGTCGTAGGGGAGCGAGGCATCAGCTTCTCTAGGGGCCAGCATGTTGAGGGTGGTGCCCATCTCCTCTCCCTCACTGCTTTACCTTCCCTGACCCTAAAGAGGGCAGGTACCCATTTACAGCCAGCCAAGGTGCGCAAACAGTCACCCATCCAACTGGTAATCACGCTCTACACTGCTTAACTGAACTGGGGGAAGCCAGCGCTCTGACCAGTTAGCTATTCCACCCCCCTATAAAAAAAAAAATAATAAAAATAAAATAATAATTAAAAAAGGCAGGCAGATGGCAAGCGGTTAGTTTCTCTGGATGAGACCATATGCCAAGGTCCCAAGTGTGAACACATGCAGAACATCTTGCTCACTCGTTAAAACCTGTTTCACCTCTCGGAAGCGCAGGTGGGAACAGGTGACAAAATTTACAAAACCAAATGCACACAAGGACTGGATGCAAAAATGCACATGAGTGGTTATTCTTTTATCCTCCAAATAAAAAAAATTAAATGGTGTTAAGGAACAACCCTTTTTTTCAGGAAGGGGTAGGGAGGGGGATTTTATTCTCATGTGTTTTAAGTAATGTGAAAGTTTGATAAACAATAAAGACTTCTGTCACTGCAGTATTCTGTGGGGGCCCTCTTTAACTCTCAGGGGACAGCCATCCACTATAGCGAATCAGTGTAAAGCAACAGTTTTGGATGACTGTCCGCCATAGTGGATTTGCTGTTTACAGATTTTTCATGCGGTGGCTGCATGATGCTATGACTAGTGCAGCTTAACATAGCTTCATGAGTCTATCCAAGGTCAAATGTAGAGTGTTGTCGGGTGATTCTGTGTGTTCAAAACTCTTTGTTCGCGGTTGCAGAGAGTAGCCCACACAGAGTAGCTACATGGTGCACAAAATTTTGAGTATTTTTTTCATGCTAGTCAAAGCTCAAATATTAAAGTGAGAGCCTTAATCTTTTGTCATGTTCTAACCCAGCATACTATTTATAAGTTCAGAAACTTTCCTTTTCTTACTATGTGTTTTGTATTTTTTATTATTTTTTAAATAACCATTACAAATGGGCCGTCTGTGGGGAAAAGCAAGGGAGAGAACTGGCTGTCCTGAGTGAGTTAAAGTTTTACCATGGTATAGGCTGCTTTTACAGGAATTTCATCCTCAATTGTTTGAAGAAATGTGAAAACTCTAGAACACTAAAAACAGACCTGTGTTGTAGAGCCTCATCTGGGATGCCAGTCCTCTAAAGTTATCCAGGCAAAGTCTCTCCATGTCTGCTTCCTTTTCCCTTTACAAACACTTGACTCCCCTCACCCCCCGCCCCTTTTACCATTCTCCCTTGGATTCAACACCTGCCTGCAGTTATTAAAATAATCACAATAACCACTAAACCATTAATGACTTCAATCCATCAATAACATCAAGCCATTCTTTTTTTTTTTCATTCCTCAGCTAGAGCTCCATGGTTCACCATTGGTGAGATTCTGCGAAGGCAACCATTTTTGCCCAACATGAAGGCAGCCCCATTCCGACTTCAGGAATGTATACTGGGTATGTTTGTGTTTCCATAACCCACCAAACACTAACATGAATTATGGGATCTTTCATGTGCATGATTAATCTTCTGTAAGTGTTTATACATAAAGGGAATTAAGGCACTGGCAGGTCTGCACTTAAAGTTGACCTAAGAGATCATAAAAATCCCCACCCTTAATTCACCAGACACTGCCGAGATTCAAACCCACAACTTCATGGACCCATGGAACTGAAAACGAACAGTCTTAACTACTCAGCCATAGCGTCCATCAAGTTATCAAATAAAGAGCGCTACAGGCTAAAGCCACTTGCTGCAATGCCAGGGGAAGCCCAGTTTACCTGTTCCACCTGTCTTTTCATCCAGCACCTGCCGTACAAAGCCACCTTGCTCCATTTCGCGGATGAGTTCTCGAGTCTGCAGCTCTTGCAGCTGCTGCATCACCACTGTCTCCTCTGAGGCGGTGATCCTGCACCATGCAAAGTCCTTATGCAAATATATGCAAAATGCAATTCCCTTGACAATGCAAATAACTCAATTATCTTGACAATGCAAACATCTCAACAATGCCATTATCTTGCAAAATGCAATTCCCTTAACAATGCAAATACATCGACAATGCCACATTTTGACAATATAAATACCTCAACAATGCCACTATCTTGCAAAATGCAGTTACCTTGACAATGCAAATATCTCAACAATGCCACTATCTTGCAAAATGCAATTACCTTAACAATGCAAATATTTCAACAATGCCACTATCTTGCAAAATGCAGTTACCTTAACAATGCAAATATTTTGACAATGCCACTATCTTTCAAAATGCAGTTACCCTGACAATGCAAATATCTCAACAATGCCATTATCTTGCAAAATGCAATTACCTTGAGAATGCAAATATCTATTTTTAAAAATGCCACTATCTTGCAAAATGCAATTACCTTGACAATGCAAATATCTTGACGATGCCAGTATCTGGTAAAATGCAATTGCCTTGACAATGCAAGTACTTTGAAAATGCAAATGTCTTTACAATGCAAACAACAGTCACCATGCCAATTTCTCTCATCATGCCAATATCTTATTACACCATGCCCATGTCTTTGCACATGCCAGTGTCTTTCACAATGCAAATTATATTGCACAATACAAATATTTTGACAATGCAGATAACCCATATTCTGCACACTGCAAAAATCTTGACAATACCAATATCTTGCAAAATGCGAATATCTTGCAATGCCATTATTTTGCACAATGCAAATATTCTGGCAATACCAATATTTTCCACAATGCAAATATCTTGCAAAATCAAAATCTTGAACAATGCAAAAATCTTGACAATACCAATATTTTTTTGCACAATGCAAGTATCTTGCAAAACCAATATCTTACACAATGCAGATATCTTTAAAATACCAATAACTATCTTGCACAATGCAAGCATCTTGTATAAATGAAAATAGCCAATATCTTGCACAATGCAAATACCTTGCACATGGCAAATATATTCCAATATACAAATATTCTCTATCGCACACAATACAAATACCTTGCAAAAAGTATACAGCCTATAACATGCACAATCCAAGACATTTTGCACAATGCATGAAATATACAGACTGCATCTTGTACAACGCCAGTTTCTTGCACACATGACCTCAAGGCTGCAGGAAAGCATTTCCCTAACAACTTTCCTGTTCGTGACAAAGTTCTGATCAATGTGGGGACCCACCTCATCAGATCTTCAACAGCCAGTACATTGGGGTAGGCAGACTCCAGAACAGTCAGCAGCTTTTCACGCACAATCTCTTCAACAGGTCGCGTGTCCTCCTTTTTGAAACCTACAACAACAAAGACAGCAACAATGGTACAGAGTCATACTTCTTTAAAAGAAAAGCTCATGCTCAATCATTTTAACACAAATGATACATTACAAAGACAAATGTTTATTTTATTCATGAATGATTGCGTGATTGTAAATGATTTGAATGTTAGCACTTTGATTTGTTGATTATTACAAGATTCAGCGCTGTATAAATTCCTTACATTATTATCATTATTATTACATCAAGAATTCAGTTTCAAGCTTATATGTGTTTTCTTCTGTACATTTTTAGAAAAATTTTCCAAAAAGAAAAGCAACAAAATTCCACCAAAACCTGTTAATTTACTCTTTAGGCATTTTTCAGGTTACAGAACTTGCACCTTCTGATAATACTAATTCATCCAATGAAAAAAATATGTACAAATCAAAGTTAAAATTTCAGGTATAGATCTCAAACAGCTTATAAAAAGAAAAAGGAGAAGTGGGTTTCCAGCCACACTCAGGTCAAATTGTAATACTGCCTATCATGATTGCTAAGTAACACACTTAAAAAATTGATGTACAACTGATTTGACTTCAGGACTTCTTTCTTCACTCCCTGAGAAGTCTGGCCACCACACTGACTGACACTCTCAGGGCTGTTTGTCTTGGTGAAAGTGAAACCTGACAAAACACACCCCTCTCTATTTCATCGGCTGCATATTAGATATGTTCATGTCATTCCTATTAGATATGTTCATGTTATTCCTATTAGATATGTTCATGTCATTCCTATTAGATATGTTCATGTCATTCCTATTAGATATGTTCATGTCATTCCTATTAGATATGTTCATGTCATTCATATTAGATATGTTCATGTCATTCATATTAGATAAGTTCATGTCATTCATATTAGATATGTTCATGTCATTCATATTAGATATGTTCATGTCATTCATATTAGATATGTTCAAGTCATTCATATTAGATATGTTCATGTCATTCATATTAGATATGTTCATGTCATTCATATTAGATATGTTCATGTCATTCATATTAGATATGTTCATGTCATTCATATTAGATATGTTCATGTCATTCATATTAGATATGTTCATGTCATTCATATTAGATATGTTCATGTCATTCATATTAGATATGTTCATGTCATTCATATTAGATATGTTCATGTCATTCATATTAGATATGTTCATGTCATTCATATTAGATATGTTCATGTCATTCATATTAGATATGTTCATGTCATTCATATCCCCAGCCAGAGCCTAGCCTACTCTTCCACCAAGGATGGGTTACAAAATGAACCAAAGATGCTGTGTATATATATGTATATATTTGCATATATGTGGGACCACAGTTTGTGTATACATCTATATATCTACATACATGTGGGACCACAGTTTGTGTATATATATATATATATATATATATATATATATATAATATATATATATATATATATATATATATATATATATATATACCGTAAAATCCCTAGCATAAGCCCACCATCTAGCAAACGCCCACCCCCCACTTTGGGCCAAAAGTTGTGCAAAGGGGTAGCTACCTAGCAAACGCCCACCCTGCTTTTTTCAAAGCGACTATGCTCACTTTCACTAGAATTTGTGCAGATTGTTCTAAAAGTCATCTTTTCCCCCTTCTTTACCTTTTCGTGTTTCTTTCCTTTTGTCTTATTCTTTGTCCCCTCTCCTCACTCCCACCCATCCCCAACAAAGTGACTTAAAATTACGTCATGCTTTTTCCACTGACGTCTTTTGTCTGTCAGTGACAAGCCAGTACTTTGACAACGCTTCCTGATGGCCGGAAGCTGGTTCTTGAATCTCTCTTTGCCATTTTTGCAAAATGCTGAAGCTACAGTCTTACACTGTATCTTTCAAATTGGAAGCCCTCTAGTATCTGGATAACAAAGCAGGTGGGAATGTTTCGGAGTGTGCCTATGAATTTTCTGTGGATAGGAAGAGGATCAGGGAAGGGGGTGAAAACAGAGATAGACTTGAACAGCAGTAGGAAAAGACAAACAAAAACGGAAACTGTCAAAAGGATCAGCAGTTAGATCTGAGCACATCGACCAAGATGTGCTGCATTATCTGGAAGATGAAAGATCTGAAGGCAGGGTATTGCAAACAAAGACCTACAACGGAAAGCGGTGGAACTCGTTGGCCTTCTTTGCCTCAAAGTCCCTTTTTTCTATTTTCCTTCCCTTCTACTCACATGACCTAACATACATGCTTTCGGGGTTTGTATTCACTCAATTACACGGTTGAGCACAAAAATTACTTTGTGCAAAGGGGTCTATCCCTAGCAAACGCCCACCCCCCAATTTTGCCCTAAATCAGTGCACAGGGGGGATGGGCGTATGCTAGGGATTTTACGGTATATATATTTGCATAAATGTGGGACCACAGTTTGTGTATATATGTATATTTCTGCATACATGTAGGACCCCAGTTTACAGTCTCCTCTAATGGACTGTTGTTAAAGAGAGGGAGACAGATTCAGTATCAACTTCAACAGAAAAACTCCTCAAGATGCTTCAGGAGTGGCTGACTCCCCTCTAGTATAACTGATATTCAAACCACTTGGCTTTTCCTTGCCCCTGTTCAGAATTATGTATTCATGGGAATGGAATCCCCATGGGGGTGGATCGGTGGTCTAGGTGGTAACGCGCCTTGCCTAGAAAGCAAAAAGTCCGGGTCAGAGTGTGCGGTGGTTCGTACCCCGTTTGGACCCAAAACTTTTTTCCTCATCCATTAGACCCTGAGTGGTGGTCTGGGCGCTGGTCTTTCGGATGAGAAAATAAACTGAGGTCCTGTGTGTTATACATCACTAATTGGCGCACGTAAAAGAACCCACAGCAACAAGGGTGTTGACCCTGGCAAAATTCTGCAAAAAAGAAAAAGCCAATCTGATAGAGAAACAAATACAGTTGCATGCAGGAAAAAGAAAAAAAAATAGGTAGGTGCTGCACTTGTGGCAACGCGCTCTCCCCAGGGACAGCAGCCCAAATTTCACGCAGAGAAATCTGCTGTGACATAAAGTGGTACAAAATACAAATTGCTCAGTGGTCAGAGCACTTGGTCTCCTTTAACTACAGTTCACAGCCCTAAACGCAGTTGCCTCCTGGATAGGTGACCATTTGTGCGCATTGGCTTCAGTACAGTTCCCCAGTTCACCCAGCTGTAAATAAGTACCTGCCCTTTTTAGGTACAGGGAAGGTAAAGCAGCAAGGGAGAAGAGATGGATGCTTCCCTCAACATGCTGGCCCTTAGAGAAACTGAGGTCTCTGACATCTCACTCCTCAATGACCACACAGGTTATGGGATCACCTATACCTTTACTTTTAATAAACTTGTATCTAGAAAAAATATTACAGCAAATGCCTAAATTACAAGTGTACTTCAGCATAGAAATGTCTTCAAATTTTACCTTTTTTCATGCATTTTCAGACCACTTCTTTAAAAAAAAAAAAAAAATTTAAGGCCACAGTGACAGGGGTCAAAGAAACAAAGAGAAGGACAAAGGTCAAGGCTGAAAGGGTGTCACATTCCGTTAAGTGAAGGACTATAAGGGATGACAGGTTATTTCCGAAATAATTACTGATATACAGAAAACACTCCTCATGCTGTATCTTCCTATACCAATACACAGAATACACATTGACCACAGAATCAGAAAAGGGAAACCACAACATGCTGAAATACTAAAAACACCGAATATTTATGACATATTGTCATCCAAAGTATCAAGATAGAGGGGAATGTACTGAGGCTGATGTAGACAATAACACATCGAACAAAAATCAAAACAAAAAAAAATCTTAAACACAAAACACACTATCCATAACACTCAAGCAGATTACACATCATCAAAGATTATGAATAGATAAAGAATATATCTTTATCAAATATCAGTATAACAAAACAAACAAAAAAAGGGAGGGGGTGAATATTGCCTAGTGCGACACACTAATTCAACTTAGTTTTTGTCAGTTCAAACATATATTCAAATTATAAATAAAATAAAAAAATAAAATAAAAAAATAGTACACATGCACACACAGACACACAGACACGCATGCTCATGCGCACGCATGCACACACACACACACACACACACACACACACACACACACACACACACACACACACACACACACACACGCATCATCATCATCATCATCATCATCATCATCATCATCATCATCATCATCATCATCATCATTTTATCATCATCTCTACATCATCACATGCTCACTATGCCTTGAAATTAAAAAGTCTCTCTAACCATGAAAAAAACTTTTTTAAACCACACACACGCACGCACGCACGCACACACACACACACACACACACACACACACACACACACACACACACACACACACACACACACATACACACACACAAAACCACCACCAAACACAGACAGACAGACAATTCCTGATTACATGGTAAAGCATGCAACCCTCAACACCAATATTAATGACACAACAACCTCCTCTCTTACAGGCCTCTGGACTAGAACACCCTAGTCATTCACTGTCTTGCTCTGTGCCATAGTATAAGTTTTCAAGTTTTCATGGGTTAGAATACAAGACGATTTTGTTTTTATTTTCATGGGGGGGGGGGGGGGGGGGGTACCCTGAAATAAACTATATCCTGTGTAAACTACCACACCACCAATTGTACAATGGACACTTATCATAAAAACATCTCTGGCATGTATGTGTATATCATCAAAATCAGTGAATGGTTTATTTCCATCAACTTACCCAAGTCACTGGTTTAGGATTGTTGGTTGTTGTTTTTTTAAATCAATCACACACAACACACAACACAACACAACACAACACACACACACTTACAGTATACACACACACAGTACACACACATAGTACACACACACACACAAAACCAACACTTACAGTACACACACACACACACACACACACACCACACACACACACACACACACACACACACACACACACACACGCGCGCGCACGCACGCACACACACACACCACACACAAACACACACACACAACACACACACACACACACACACACACACACACACACACACACACACACAACACACACACACACACACACACACACACACACACACACACACACACACACACACACACTTGTTTACTAGTTATAATAGTATAATGATGTTTACTAGTTATATGAATTGCAAAGTTAGTGTTTTAAACTGTTATTTCTTTTTTTTCATTATTCTTGTTCTATTGTTTTAATTCTTGGTTCTTATAGTTGTTTACTGCAGATAATTAGCTATGTGCCATCCCAACCCACCCAGCCCCCTCCTCTCCCCCCTCCCCTCCATACACACACTCACTCACTCATATACACTTTCCCATCTGATACCACTATTTAGTGGAAGGACGTTAAACTGAAGAACTAACTAACTAACTAACTAACACACACACACACACACACACACACACACACACACACACACACACACACACACACACACACACACACACACAAACAACAACAAACAAACAACAACAAACAAACAGTAAAAAAAAATTTTAAAACACACCGCAAAACTAAAACACACCAAACACATTCAAAACAAAGTTACAAAACACATTAGTAACCAAAACCACACCCAAGCACAACAACAAACAAACGCACATCTGGTGGGCAACAGACATCATCATCGTTACGAAACCTCTCCAAGCCAAAAACATCAAGTCTCCTGAAGAAGAAAAAGGGGAAAAAACAAAAAAAACCACACCACCACAGCAGAGACCACTCACCAACCCCGTTCACATGATCTACGTCTGTCCGAGTGTAAGTAGACATCAAAGACAAGGGTTTAGTATACGTGTACAAGCAAGCTATGTAGATATATCACCAAGAATCCATAGAGAAATCTATCGTAACGATATGGTGTACGCTTGTTACTTTACGTACACGAAAATAAAGTGAAATAAAATATATATAGAAATGAAAAGAACACAGAAAATGATTTATTTCCCCGGTTTAGAGATTTGATCAGATGAAATTCTATGCACTGAAGTCCATTTCCCTTTTGAAAATATTGTATTGTGTTATTTTATATTATATTATATTATATTATATTATATTATATTATATTATATTATATTATATTATATCATATCATATCATATCATATCATATCATATCATATCATATCATTTTATATTATATCATATTATATTATATTATATTATATTATATTATATTATATTATATTATATTATATTATATTATATCATTTTGTATTATTTTATATTATATCATATTACATAAAGATGTCAATTTTCATTCTGTCTTTAGTTTCCCCATGAGAAAAGAAGATGAGAAAATTTAACACACACAAGCACGGATGCATGCATGTGTGCATATGCATATGCACACACACACACACACACACACACATACACACACACACACACACACACACACACACACACACACACACACACACACACACACACACACACACACACACACACATACCAGTTGAAAATTTTCCATTTTTCATTAGAATACTACAACTACGTGACAGATATGTGACATGTGCATTCCCAGATTCGCCATATCATGCATGCTTCCAGCCACCATGCTGACATCTCTTCCACATTCCGCTGACAAATTTTTTACCAGAAAACCGTAATCATCAGAGGGCACATGTGCAATGATCCCTTTCCAGCCCAGACAGGATCAATCACTGTACAAAGATCTAACCATAACAAGACATACGTGAACTATTTCATTCCTGACAGTTAAGACTTCAGTAATTAACTGACGCATTTTCATTCATCACAGCTGTCAGCATCCCCCACTTTCAGATTCTCTGAGCTGCTATCCATCCCAGCCCATCCCAGCTGAGGCCAGATGGTGCTAATTATAGCAAGAACTGACAGCACCAAGACTTGGTAAACAGAAAGGGGTGAGCTATTTTTAACCACTGGCCATGGACTGAGTTATGCTGGATTTGCACACAGTGTCATATAATCGACAACAATACCTGCTTCTGAGTGTTCACACAGCTGTCAGTTTCCCCCACTTTCAGTTCCTCTCAGCTGCTAATTAATCCATCCCATCTCAGCCAAGATGGGGCCAGCTGGTGCTAATTACAGCAGGAAATGACCACACTTGGACTTGGTAAAAGGAAGGGGCGGGCTACTTTTTACCACTGATCCTAGATCCTTGACTAAGTTATGCCAGACTTGCATGCTGTGTCATATAATCGACAACAATAGCTGCTGTCTGAGTGTTCACACAGCTGTCAGTTTTCCCCACTTTCAGCTCCTCTCAGCTGCTAATTACTCCATCCCATCTCAGCCAAGATGGGGCCAGCCGGTGCTAATTATAGCAGGAACTGACCACACATGGACTAGGTAAAAGAAAGGGGGCGCTACACATTTAGCACTTCTGACTGAGTGATGTTGGATTTGTGCGCTGTGTTCAACGACGAAGAAGGAGAAGATGAAATAAAATAACAGGTAAAAGTTACCTGGCGTTTTAGGAGCCTCATCCTTTTCCAGCTGCTGAATCTCCAAGTCAATCTTCTTGGCCAGGTCATAGCGGTCTCCTTGCATCTGCTTCATGCACTTGGTGATGAACCCAACGTAGTCTGCAACATACAACAACAATGACTTTACTGTATACAACAACAATGACTTTACTGTAGAGCTAGCTCATGTATGTGCTGTATTTTTTCTAGTTACAAAGCAACTGTAACCCTCACTTTCAATATTTCACTAAACGTTTCTAAGTTAACAATACATAAAACACTGCATACTATCTACTATGGTTTCATTAACTCACTCGGGACGGCCAGTTCTCTCCCTTGCTTTTCCCCACAGACGGCCCATTTGTAATATTTAGTAAAAAATTAATAAAGAATAAAAAATACATAGTAAGAAAATGAAATGTTCTGAACATATAAATAACATTCTGGGTTAGTACATACTGAGAGACTAAAGCTCTCACTTTAATATTTGAGCTTCGACTAGCATGAAGAAAATACTCAGAATTTTGTACTGTGACACACTACTCCGTGTCACCTACTCTCTACAACCATGATCAAAGAGTTCAGAACACATGGAATCACCCTACAAGTACAATACTCTGCATTCAACCTTGGATAGGCTCACAAAGCTATTTTAAGCTGCACTAGTCATAGTATCATGCGGACGCGACGTGAAAAATCTGCAAACAGCAAATCCGCTATAGTGGACAGCCGTCCAAACCAAAACTGTTGCTTTACACTGATCCGCTATAGCGGACAGCCGTCCTCCGAGAGTTAAAGTGACTGACAAACCTTCCAGAGAATACGACTGACAAAATGTTTGTAATGCCCAAAGCCAAAGACAGACAAATTTCATTCAGTGAAATGACAGCACACACACACACACACACACACACACACACACACACACACACACACACACACACACACACACACACACACACACCTAAAATCAAACACACTCAATGTCATTCATAAACGAACACATAACTAACCCACATTCTTTCTGAATATACCTTCTGCTTGGCACAAATACTTAACAATAACTGAGCTAAACAAAAAACAAAAAATCAGCTTTGACTGGAAGTGTACTCAACAGAAATTAACTATAACAAGAATCTACATCTGAATGGCTAGGACATATATTTTCAAATGAATTTTATTTTTCATCAGTGAAGAAGAAAAAAAAATCTTTCTTAAACCCTAATGCCTTACCTCGAGGAAAGTTTTCAGGCCGCACAAGCTCTTTGAAGAACTCATAGGCTGTGGTCACCTGGCTGTAGTAGTCTGTGCCGTCCCGATACCAGAACTTCAACTTGCGGCTTTCCTGACCACCACCAAACACATGTAAGTTAATATACATGTATCAGTCCACTCTGCCCACACTTTTCTCACATACATGATCTAACACACAAAATATCCACATAGCAGTCCTTCAGATGAGACTATAAACCGAGGTCACGTGTGTGAACACACGCAGAACATCTTGCGCACACGTTAAATCCTGTTCCACTTTTTGTAAGAGTAGGCCATCATGCGCCGATGGGAACAGATGACATTTACAAAACTGCATACACACAGGGACTGGATGTAAAAAAAAAAAAGCACAAGAGCGCTTATCCCATTATCCTCGATATAAAAGATTTTTTTTTAATTAATTTTTAAAAAGCAGAACCATAATTGGCGTTTATCCTGGCCACCAGCAAACAAATGTATGTTTTGGGGTGGTTTTTTGGGGTTTGGGTTTTTTTTTTAACAAATGTATGAATATATCAGGCCACTCTGCACATTTTCTAACACCTATTATGTATTATGTAGACAGCCTAGTGTTACAACATTGTGCATTGCGTTCACATTCTGACGACCCAGGTTCAAATCCCGTTCAAGAGGATTTTTTTGCCTGGAGTTTAACATCAGTGCTGACTTCACTCCCCCCAAAAGTCCTTTGGATGAGACTATAAACTGAGACTATAAAAGTATACCTCTCTTGAGAAATATGTTGCCCAGCATACCTTGCCTCCGTGGAATTCCACTTTACAGCTTAGTCTTCAGTCATTGACTATGACTCTCTGACTAGGAGGCTTGACTTGCACAGTCCTTATGTGCTGCAGCCCAGGGGGCTAGTTGGCCTTTGGAGAACATCTCCAACACTGACTGTCCTTATGCCCTCTTGGCCGAGAGAGTGGGGATGTATTTATTTATTTATTTATTTATTTATTTATTTATTTATCTATTCTTTTATATTTATTTATTCTTTTATATCGAGGATAACAGAATAAGCAATCATGTGCTTTTTTTCATCCGATCCCCGTGTGTATGCGGTTTTGTAAATATTGTCATCTGTTCCCACCGGCACACGATGGCCTTCTCTTACGAAAAGCGGGCACACATGTACAGTGGGCAAGGCATCTCCACTATAATCAAATTTCTGCCCAATTTCCGAAACAGCAGCTGCCTCCTCTGCTGTTTTGGAGGTCATCGTTGAACATGATGGAAAAACAAACATACCTCGACTTAAAAAAAAATCCTGCCGCACAAGTTTTTAGTGGTTGGGTTTTTTGGGGTTTTTTTTTTGGGGGGGTCCAATTCATATTTTTATTCCGTTTCTTTCAGACTGATCATAATCAAATATCATGACATTTCTGACATTGTCAGTTGTAACTGATGCGATACTGACTGATACTGACCACATAATGGGCCTCTGTCTTCTGGTCAACCAGAAAACACAGAAAGCCCAGCTGTAGCTGTGGCTGCCCCAGATCCTCCACTCCATCTGAAACACACACACACACATGCAATGACGCATGCATGCAAACACACACAAACATGCATGTACCCAAACATGCACGCGCATGCACGCACGCACGCACGCACGCACGCACGCACGCACGCACGCACGCACGCACGCATGTATGTTAACACGCACACACGCATGCACACACATATGCATGTATGCAAACATGCACGCATACATGTGCATGTGTGCACACACACACACATGCAACGCAGAAACAACACACACACAACATACACACACATACATCACACAAACAAACAAAAATTAACACACACACACACACACACACACACACACCACACACACACACACACACACACACACACACACACAAACACACACACACACACAAACACACACTTACCACACTCACGAAACACACTTTTTCTAAACTGTCCAAATCTCATAACAATATTAATTATTATGCTAATTACTAGTGCCATTTCTCCCTACCCCCCCCTCC
This sequence comes from Stramonita haemastoma, assembly GCA_030674155.1. NCBI lineage: Eukaryota > Metazoa > Mollusca > Gastropoda > Neogastropoda > Muricidae > Stramonita > Stramonita haemastoma. The sequence continues at coordinate 20,871,848 of CM060338.1, forward strand.
CCCACCCCCTACTAAGACATGCTCACTAACTGGTGTCAATCTTACTCCCCCCCCCCCCCCCCCCCCCCACCCGATGCCCTTCACTCCAATGTCATACACTAACAGGTCATCCCCCTTCCTTCCCTTCCCCTTTGTGTCACTTCCCCCCTCCCCCATTTCTTTCTCTCCACATCAAATCTAGGCCGGGGGGCCAGATACCCTTGTCGTTAGAACACTCAGCTCAAGATCTAATGCCCTGGGTTCAAAGACAATCTTAAGGGTGAGACTATGAACTGAGGTCCCATGTGCAGACGCATGCAGAACACCTTGCGCATACATCCAAACCTTTCCTGTCTTTCAGAAGAGAAAGCCATATCGTGCTGGAAAGAACGGATGACATTTTTATTCTAACGATTAACCGGTCGGCAACGGATGAGAAAGGAAGATTTCATTATCAGCAGATATATCACAGCAAATGTTTGAGTTTTTTATTAAAACTTTTTTTGGTGAGCTGGTTAATAGTTTTCCAAATACATCTATTGTCCCTGTTGTTTTTAAATGCATGCACACTAGACATGTGTTTAGACATCATTTCCCAAAGTAGCAATACAGCTAGCTTGATAATGCGCAAAAATGGTCACATACACAAAAATTTCACCATTGGTGAACAAACCTCTGAGGTTCTAGTCAAGGAACACACACACACACATTTTTTAAACAGAAAAAAATCAGGGGGACTAACTGGCATCGTTCTTGGCCACAATCAACCCCTGGTGCTGTCCCCCTGCCACATGCACAATGCTGGA
>CM060338.1:20880232-20885232 GCA_030674155.1 Stramonita haemastoma
AAAACTAGCACCCAGACCACCACTCAATGTCCTGATGATGGAGTAAAATTTTGGGCTGAAACGGGGATCGAACCAGTACTTCTCGCTTTTGAGGCAGGTGCATGACCTCTGGACCGCTTTCCCTTCCTTCTTTGAGTTGGTCCAGCCCGAAAACTGTGTCAGTTATTGGTGTAAGTAAGGTACCAATGCCCTATATCAAGATGTTTTTGTTATATATTTAAATGTTATGTCTTCCCCAGTGGGGATACCGGGAGCTTGTCAGTACAAACAGCATTCCCACCTTCAAGAAATTCTGCGCGAGGAATTCCTTGTAAGTTTCCCTCTCTTTGTTCCTTTTCTTCCAGTCACCTCTTTTTGCCTTTCCTCTGCCTACTCGGCCCATTCTTCTGCCTTTTTTTTCTCTCTGCCAGAAGACTTAAAAGATAACAATTATCCTTTCCCACGCTGATGTCTGATGCGCTGGGCCTGACTTCTCAGGCGTTTAACAGCAGCGCAACGCATTTTCGCTCAAGTGACAGACAACAATAGTTGCTGTCTGAGCGTTCAGCGAAGAAGAAAAGAAGAAGAAGAAGAAGAAAGAAGAAGAGAAGAAGAAGAAATTCTATGTTAAGAAGAAGAAAAGAAGAAGAAGAAGAAGAAGAAAAGAAGAAGAAGAAGAAGAAGAAGAAGAAGAAGAAGAAGAAGAAGAAGAAGAAATTCATGTTAAGAAGAAGAAGAAGAAGAAGAAGAAGAAGAAGAAGAAGAAGAAGAAGAAGAAGAAGAAGAAGAAGAAGAGAGGAGGAGGAGGAGGAAGAAAGAAGAAGAAGAAGAAGAAGAAGAAGAAGAAGAAGAAGAGAAGAGAGAGAGAAGAAGAAGAAATTCTATGTTAAGAAGAAGAAGAAAGAAGAAGAAGAAGAAGAAATTCTAGTTAAGAAGAAGAGAAGAAAAGAAGAAGAAGAAGAAGAAGAAGAAGAAGAAGAAAGAAGAAGAAGAAGAAGAAATTCTATGTTAAGAAGAAAGAAAAGAAGAAGAAGAAGAAGATTCTATGTTAAGATTTTCTTCAGCCATGACAGGCTGTTAGCGTAGCAACCTGTGGTGTTGTTGTAGATGTTGTTTTCATTAAAACGAGACAACATCCTGTGAAGTCGGAGTATAGCTGCCTATATTGCGAAGAAGTTGAAAACAATTTTACACCTAGACCTCTTATCCAGTGTATGCTTGCAGTCTCACAGTGATTCATTCCCAGGTGGGTGAGACAGGAGTATATTGTAGGAAAACCTCAGAGTGCTTCAACTGGGGAACGCCCAACAATAATAACAACAGCAGCAGCAAGAATAACGACGATAACAACCTTCAGCAAACGATTACTCTCGTAAGTAGGGGGCTTCATAGATGGTGTCCCGTGTATGTGGACTCAGAACAGGTACCACTGAATAATGTAGCTCAGCATCATTGCAGGTCTTCTCCAGCTGGTGACCTTATGGTAGCCTGACGTAAATAGTTGCCTTGTGCACTGCATAAAATTAATGCGATGGAACGATACTGGGGCGTGATGGTGAAGAGGGGGGAGTGAGGGGGGGGGGGGGGAGTGAAGAGCTCAGGACGTAAGGTGCGAGAGCAGAGTTTTTGGTACTTTACTGACAATGAAATATGATAATGACTACTTTGATTCCAAGAAGCCAGGTGGAGAGAGAGAGAGAGAGAGAGAGAGAGAGAGAGAGAGAGAGAGAGAGAGAGAGAGAGAGAGAGAGAGAGAGAGAGAGAGAGAGAGAATGAATGAATGAATGAATGAATGAATGAATGAATAGAATGAATGATCTTTATTTTCCAAAGGTAACACAGTAAGCATTCACATAGTTTTTTTTTTCATCGGGTCCTTGCTTTGATTAGGGAATAACCCCCCCCCCCCTCCACCCCCCCCCCCCCCCCCCACCCGAAAACCAAAAAAACCAACAACAAAAATAGAACAAAAGAAAAACAAGAGAGAGAGAGAGAGAGAGAGAGAGAGAGAGAGAGAGAGAGAGAGAGAGAGAGAGAGAGAGAGAATCATAATTCCATTTTTTCCTATGTTTTGAATAAAGAATCTTAACACCCTCCTCACTCACACAACAGTTAAAAACGACAACGTCGCGACCCATACGATAACGACACTGGACATGACTAACAGCCTTGCACCTCCATCTAGCTCTTTGAAAACTAATCTCTTTCTCTCTTTTTCTTTTTCCCTCTTTCGCAGCGGACAAGCCGCGCATGAAAGACAAGACAGAGAGCGGGGACGGAGACTCCCCGCCCGCCATGGCGGACTCCCGGAAGCGGAAACGACCGGATACGGAACTCATCCATGATTCAGAGGGTTAGTACCGCAGTGAATGTTAAGAAGATGATTGGTTGGATGAAAAATGGTATTTCTTTTTTTTTTTTTTTATCTGAAAGAATTGCTGATCATAGCGTTGGATTAGCTTTTAATATGGATGATCTCTTCCAAGAGGATTTATGTCTTTTTGGGGTTGCTTTATCTGTTTTGTTGTTGTTAAGGTTTGGGACCATTTTTAATAGAAAGATATGAGAAAAAGTTTATTTACAAAAAAGGAAGCAGTGAGTTTTAAAGAAGAAAACAGCAAAAAGTGTGCAATATAAATAATCTACAGTATTGACTTCGTATATACGTATTAGGCTGTAAAAATAAAAGAAAAAACAAATGTACTCCCCCCCCCCCCCAACTTGGTTATCATTTATTCCCTTGTGCATTATGGTTCCGTCTTACTATTATTATTACTGCCTACTTTTTTTCATTCTTACATTTTATAAATATGTCTCTACATTTTGTTCTTGCATTTCCATTACGAAATATGTAAGTGCATTTTGAAGGGGTGATTTAAACTAATATAATAATGATGTTGTCAAACGTGTTTGCAAGATTTCACCTTTACTGTTTGAATAAATCGATGCCTAATGTAAAGAGTGAACCTTACATCGCTGCTGCTCACACTGTAAACTTTTAGCTTGTTGTTGCTCTATTGTAAATGTGTATATGTCTATTTTTCTGAATAGAATGAATTGATTGAGCCAAACAAATCAAACTTTCAGTAAGTTTATTTCAAACCTATAGGACAAAATTCACAACTTTTTCTTTTTCTGTTCTTTTTTTTTTTTTTTTTTTTTTTTTTTTTTTTTTTTTAGTTCAAACAGCAGTAATATGTATCTGTCTCTGACCGTGGGTTGCCTCCTCTCACTCTTTCTATGTGTCTCTTCTGTTTCTTTTTCTGCTTTGATTTTCCTAATCAGAACTAAAAAAATTATGTATATAGATCTAAATAAATAAATAAATATATATATATATATATACATATATATCTCACAAAGTACAATCACCAGATAACCTTTACAAATTTTCCCTCGTCATTGCATGCATCTACTATAAGGTAGAGCACGATGTTTTTCCTGTTCTAGTTCCTCAAACGCTCAGACAGTAACTAGGCTATTTGTCTATCATATGAGCGAAAATGCATTGCGTTGCCGTGAAGCGCCTAAGTCAGGCCCAGTGTATCTGACTTCGGTGTGGGTGATGAAAGAGTGATGATGAGGATGATGAGGATGATGATAACAACAATTGTAATGATGATAATAGCAATGATAATAATCATGATGATAATGATAATAATATAACAATATAGACGTGCACAAACTCCAACTTACACTCTAGAAAATGCAAAACACCTACCTCATTTCACACACACACACACACACACACACACACACACACACACACACACAACACAACACACACACACACATTCACACACACACCACCACACACACACACACCACACACACACACACACACACACACAACACACACACATACACACACACACACACACACACACACAAACACACGCATACACACACATACACACACATACACACGTATGTACGTAGGACAAGAACTGTTTTTGTTTAGTGTCAAATGACGTGGATGCATTGACCAATGGGAACAGGTTTTACATCGAATACTTTGGAGTGCATGGCCCATCCAAAGCCAAAAGCTGTGTCAGTTATTGATGTCAGCAAAGTGTCAAGACCTGCATTAAAATGTTGTTATGCTTTGAGATTTGATGTTGGGATTGTCTACATCTATGATAAGCTCATAGCGTAACAACTGAGCCCTCAATTAAAGGGAAAAAACAGTCCTGTAAAGTCAAGAGTATGGCTGGGTGTATGGCAAGCTATTTAACGGTGAATCTTGAAGTCTAGAGGTAATGCACCTTCCTAGAAAGCGAAAAAGTCCGGGTTCGAAGTGTATGGTGGTTCGATCCCCTTTTGGCCCGAAACATTACTCCCATCCACTATACCTTGAGTGGTGGTCTGGGTGCTAGTCTTTCGGATGAAACGACAATCCTGTTTGCAATATGCATTTAGCGCACGTAAAAGAACCCACGGCAACTAGAGAGTTGTCCTTAGCAAAATTCTGTTGAAAAACAAAGCCACTGTGGAAGGAAAACAAAATTTTGTGAATATGCAGACAAGAACTGAACAAAAAGTAATGGGTGGCGCTGCTCTTTTGGCGACGCACTCTCCCCAGAAAGAACAGCCCGAATTTCATGCAGCGAAATCTGCCATGATTGTAAGGGATACACAATACAATACAATACAATACAATACAATACAATACAATACAATACAATACAATAGCCGTATCCCTAAATGTCTTCCCTGGGCTGTACTTTCGGTCTGGCAGGAATTCCCAGGTGTGATAATTATGTGAGGCACAGTGCAGAATTATGCCAGTTGACCCACTCCCTTCCCAACTCCCCCACCCCCAGGGAATGTTTAGCTGAGAACAACACAACAACGAAAACAACATGGGAACTTAGAACGGAAAGATTACAGTTGGAACACAGAGAGAGAGAGAGAGAGAGAGAGAGAGAGAGAGAGAGAGAGAGAGAGAGAGAGAGAGGAGAGAGAGAGAGACAGAGACAGAGACAGACAGACAGACAGACAGACAGACAGACAGACAGACA
>CM060338.1:20887732-20890232 GCA_030674155.1 Stramonita haemastoma
CACGCAGAACATCATGCGCACACGTTAAATTCCGTTGCACTTTTCGGAAGAGTAGGCCATTGTGTGCCGTTTGGAACGGATGACAAAATTTACAAAACTGCAAACACACTGGGAGGGGATGTAAAAAAAGCGCATGACTGTTTATGCCATTATCCTCGAAATAAAAAATAATGAATAGATAAATAAATATTTCGGTGACCCTGGTATGTTAAGCTGAGGAACACACAACAATAATATAATGAACACAACATAATTGCAAAAATGTGTGTGTTTTTGTGGCCAGTCCCCACCCCACTGTCCCCGTGTCAACAGACGTGATAACTCCACATTAAACTTTTGTCATTACGTTTGTGTACGTTACCATCATTTGAGTGGATTTGCAATTATTTTGCTATTTCACGAATATCGTCATCATTGTCCGTCATCTCTTCGTCATCGTCGTGTGCTGTATTTGTCATCGTTGATATAATCGTGTCATTATGCTGAGGAGGACTGCACTCATGGTCGTCGTCGGCGTCATCTTTGTCGTTTTCTCTATCGTCATTCATCAGCCAAAATAGCACCATCCCCCCCCCCTCCCCACGTCCCCAGTGGGGATACCTGGGCCTGTCAGTATAAATAGTTTTCATTTCTGATCTCTGTTTAATTCAGCTTCTCTCTTTTCACTTAAAAAGCTTCAGTCTGTTCTCTTTAATTCTTCGGCTAACATCTCTTGGATTTATTCATTTTTAATTGACTACTTTTTCTCTTAATTCAGCAGCACTTTACTTCGATCTTTAAAATCCAAACTGGCTTCTTTCCCTGAAAAATTCAATTTTGATTGCTTTGTGTGTTCACTTCATTCTGTTCTAGTGCCTTTTCTTTTTATGCTATTCGGGTTTTTGTTGTTGTTTTTTAGATCGTTTTTCTTTAAGCTCTTGACGAACCTTCAATCAATTGTTCTCTTCCATTGAATTAGCTTTAGTTGCGTCTTTGTTCACTTGATTTAAGTGTACTTGCTTTCTGTGTTCATTTAATTCAGTTTGATTGCCTTTTCATTTCAATCTTTTTAGCACATTTCTGTGTTCACTTTAATTCTGCTTAAGTGCCTTTTTTCATTGTTCTTTTTTTGTTTTCTGTGTTTACTTATTTCCTCTTCAGTGCCTTTTATTTTCATTGATTTTTAGTTCCTTTTCTTAATATATATTTAGATGTATTTTTGTTTTACTTAATACATTATTTAGTAGCTTTTTTCCCTTTACTTAATCATATTTAGTTGCATGTTTTCCTTCACTTAATACATCTTTAGTTGCCCTTTCTTTTACTTGCTACATATTTATTTGCCCTTTTCATTTGCTTCATTCATCTTTAGTTTTCTTTTTGTGCACTGGATTGAGCTTTAGCCGATATTCCATTTTTTTCTTAAATATTTGATCTATTTCAAATTGCCTCTTTTTTCGGTACTGGAATCATCTTTAGTTGTCATTCCTATTTTTCTTCATTTAATCTATCTTAAGTTGTCATTCCATTTTCTTCATTTAATCTATCTTAAGTTGTCATTTCCATTTTCTTCACTAATCTATCTTTAGTTGTCATCCCATTTTATTCTTTATTAATCTGTCTTTAGTTGTCATTCCATTTTCTTCATTTAATCTATCTTTAAGTTGCATTCCATTTTCTTCATTTAATCTATCTTTAGTTGTGCTATGTTTTAAATTGATGTCTGCGCTGAATTCTGCTTTGGTTATCATTCCGTTTTTCTTCAATTAATCAAAGTCTTTTTTTTTTTATACTGGATTAAATTTTAGTTGCCATTTCATTTTTTTGTCATTTGATATATTTAAACTGAGTTTGGTTGCCTTTTTGGAAACTCAAAGCTACATATGTGATTGTCTTTCTTGGTTTTCGTCGAACGTTGAGACAGTAACTATTGTTGTCTGTCATAGAGAGGAAAATGCGTTGCGCTGCCGTTAAGCGCCTCATAAGCCAGGCCCATCGTATACGATCTCGGCGTAAGAAATAACTGTTCTCTTTTAAGTCTGAAAAAAGGCAGAAGAAGAAGGCAGACAATAGACAAGGCAGAGGTGACAGAAAGAAAAGGATCAAGGCAGAAACGAAAGAGAGGGATAAAAAAGAGGGAATTCCTGGCATAGTTTCCAGTGGTTGTTGTTTTTTGAAATCATATTAGAGTCCCAGCAGAAATACTCCCAATTTAGGGACTGTCAGAGTTTCCAGAAGATGGTGTGCTATTTATACTGACAAGCTCCCTGCCATCCCCGCGGGGGATCTGTGCGATCTAAGTTTTAGCTCTAGAGACATGGACAGCTGTTCCGCTTTTCGTACGAGTAGGCCATTGTGTGCCGGGGGGGAAAACAGATGACAAGATTTACAAAACTGCATACACACGGGGACTGGATGTAAAAAAAGCACATGCGTGCTTATTCCATTATCCTCGAAATAAAAGAATAAATAAATAAATAAATAAAATATGCCGCCATGAAGCTACAAACCGGAGTGGACC
>CM060338.1:20895232-20914774 GCA_030674155.1 Stramonita haemastoma
TGTCCCCGTGTCAACAGACGTTATAACTCCACATTACATTTTGTCATTACTTTGTGTACGTTACCATTACATTTGTGTGAATTTGCAATCATTTTGCTATTCACGAATATCGTCATCATTGTTCGTCATCTCTTCGTCGTCGTCGTGGTGGCTGTATTTGTCATCGTTGATATATATTCGTGCTCATGATGATGAGGAAGACTGGCACTCATTATCGTCGTCGTCATCTTTGTCGTTTTCTTCATCGTCTTCATCAGCCAAAATAGCACCATCCGCTCTCTTCATCCCCCTCCCCAGTGGGGATGCCTGGGTCCTGTCAGTATAAATAGTTTTATTTCTGATCTCTGTTTAATTCAGCTTCTCTTTTCACTTAAAAAAGTTTCAGTCTGTTTCTTTAATTCTTCGGCTAACATCTCTTCGATTTATTCATTTTTGATTGACTACTTTTTCTCTTAATTCAGCAGCACTTTACTTCGATCTTTAATAATCCAACTTTAACTGGCTTCTTTCCCGAAAAATTCAATTTTGGTTGCTTTGTATGTTCGCTTTAAATATCCGTTCTAGGGCCTTTTCTTTTTATGCCATTCGGGTTTTTTGTTGTTGTTGTTTTAGATCTTTTTCCTTAAGCTCTTGACGAACCTTTAATCAATTGATCTCTTCCATTGAATTAGCTTTGGTTGGCGTCTTTGTTCGCTCGATTTAAGTGTACTTGCTTTCTGTGTTCATTTAATTCAGCTTGAGTGCCTTTTCTTTCCACTTATTGTTAGTCACTTTTTGTGTTCACTTTATTCCGCTTAAGTGCCTTTTTTCATGTGTCTTTTATTGTTTTCTGTGTTTACTTATTTCCTCTTAGGTGCTTTTTCTTTTTACTTATCTTTAATTCCTTGACTTAATACATGTTTAGTTGCCATTTTCCCTTTACTTAATATATATTTAGTTGCATTTTTCCTTTACTTCATACATCTTTAGTTGCCTTTTTCCTTTAGCAATACATCTTTAATTGCCTTTTTGCTTTACCTTATACATCTATAGTTGCCTTTTTCCTTTACTTGACGCATCTTTAGTTACCTTTTCCTTTATTTTAATTGCCTTTTCCCTGTACTTAGTACATATTTAGTTGCTTATTTTCCTTTACTTGCTACATATTTAGTTGCCTTTTTCCTTTACTATTATTTTGTTGCCTTTTCCTTAATACATTTTTAGTTGCCTTTTTCCTTAATACATCTTTAGTTGCCTTTTCCTTAACTTGACACATCTTTTGTTGCTTTTCCCTTCATCAAACATATTTAATTGCCTTTTTCCTTTACCTAGTACATCTTAAGTTGCTTATTTTCGTACTTGCTACATGTTTAATCGCCTTTTTTTTTTCTTAATACAACTTTAATTGCCTTTTTCCTTTACTTACTACATATTTAGTTGCCTTTTTCCTTTACTTAATACATCTTTAGCTGCTTATTTTCCATTACTTGCTACATATTTATTGCCCTTTTCATATGCTTCATTCATCTTTAGTTGTCTGGATTGAGCTTTAGCCGATATTCCATTTTCTTAAATATTTGATCTATTTCAAATTGCCTTTTTTCGGTACTGGAATCATCTTTAGTTGTCATTCCATTTTCTTCACTAATCTATCTTTAGTTGCCATCTCGTTTTATTCTTTTAATCTGTCTTTAGTTGTCATTCCATTTTCTTCATTTAATCTATCTTAAGTTGTCATCCCTTTCTATTCTTTTAATCTATCTTTAGTTGTCATCCCATTTTATTCTTTATCTTTATTAATCTGTCTCTAGTTGTCAATTCCATTTTCTTCATTTAATCTATCTAAAGTTGGTATTCCATTTTCTTCATTTTATCTATCTTTAGTTGTGATATGTTTTAGATTGCTGTCTGCGCTGAATTCTGCTTTGGTTTCATTCCGTTTTTTCTTAATTTAATCTATCATAAGTTGTCTTTTTTCTATACTGGATTAAATTTTAGTTGCCATTTCATTTTTTTATCATTTGATATATTTAAACTGAGTTTGGCTGCCTTTTCTGGAAACTCAAAGCCACATTGTGTGATCCTCTTTCTTCGTTTTCGCTGAACATTTAGACAGCAACTATTGTTGTCTGTCATAGTTATGAGCGAAAATGCGTGCTGCGCTGCCGTTAGACGCCTTACAAGCCAGGCCAGCATAATTATACGACATCAGCGTGGAAAAGAAATTGTTATCTTTTAAGTCTGAAAAAAGGCAGGGAAGACTAAGAAGAAGGCAGACAATAGACAAGGAGGAGGTGACAGAAAGAAAAGGATCAAGGCAGAAACGAAAGAGAGGGATAAAAAGAAGAGGGAATTCCTGGCATAGGTTTCCAGTTGTTGTTGTTGTTGAAGTTTATTAGTAGTAATAGGCACCATCAGTCTCGGAAGATATGGAGTTGTGCTTAGTCTTTAGAGCGCAGAGGTGGGTAGGTAGGTATGGAGGGCAAGCTGTTAGTTGTATTAGAGTCCCAGCAGAAATACTCCAATTTAGGGACTGTCAGAGTTTCCAGAAGATGGTGTGCTATTTATACTGACAAGCTCCCTGCCATCGCCTGCGGGGGAACTGCGCGATCTAGGTTTAAGTTAGAACATAGACAGCTGTTCCGCTTTTCGTAAGAGTAGGCCATTGTGTGCCGGTGGGAACAGCTGACAAGATTTACAAAACTGCATACACACGGGGACTGGATGTAAAAAAAACAACCACATGGTGCTTATTCCATTATCCTCGATATAAAAAGAATAAATAAATAAAAAACAAAAAATAAATAATAATATGCCGTCATGAAGCTACAAACCAGAGTGGACCCTGAATGCATCAGGATCACCTCACCACTAAGACCTCAGCCAATTTTTTTTTGCTGGCAGAAGTCTCTCCCTCCAGAGAAGATTTTTTTTTTGCAGGAGAGATTCCAGGTGATTTGTTGAAATATAACAAATGCTGTATCCGTAATATGGCAAACAAGCATTTATTAGGTTTATTCTTTTATTTGATGATGATTTGGGGGGGGGGGGGGAGCCCTCGCGTGGTTGTTTCCATCCAGTCCCTGTGTGCAAGCCTGTGTCAGTTTTGTCATTCGTTTCCACCAGCATAAATGGCCATACTCTTCCGAAAGGTCGAACACAGGTTTTGAGTGTGCGTAAGATGTTCTGCGTCTGTTCACACATGGGACCTCGGTTTGTAGTCTCATCTGAAGGACTTTAGAGGAAGTGGAGTCGGCACTGGCGTTAACTCTGGAAAAATCCACTTGAAAGGGCACTGGGTGGTGTCTGGAACCATGGCACAGAGAGAGAGAGAGAGAGAGAGAGAGAGAGAGAGAGAGAGAGAGAGAGAGAGAGGAGGAGAAGAGAGAGAGAGGCAGGGGGTCAAAGGCCAGGTCATTTTCAGGTCAGAGTGCTAAAGGATCAGATAATTTCCAGTCATTGTATGTGCTCCCACAAGGTTTAAAGATGGTAACTTTCTTTTCCCAATAACCGAGAAATTTCCGTTTTTCTGTTTGATAGCAAAACTGGATAGATTAGAAAAAAATACAGAAAGTCTGTTGAAGGTCCTGTTAAATTTAGAGGTTTATTCTCTTCCTTTTCCTAAGAGTCCATTTTCTTCAGCTCATGTTATCATTTTTGTAAGTTGATGAAATATAAATCTCGAAAAGGTCTTCAACCTCTGTCACAATTGATCACATGTGCCGCTGTTTCATGAAAATGTAATGTGCTATCTTTTACAACAGAAAACATTTTTTTCCCCATGAACCTCTACTTACAATATTTTTTTAAGTGGATGTACCAGGTTTTTAAAAAAAAAAAGTTTTTTTTTTCTTTTTCAGTATTTTGTTGATTATTTTACCTATAATTATTGTTCCTCTCAAGCTCAACAATTGTTTTATTTCCCCGTTTCTGTTGGTACTGATGATGCTTTAAAGTGCATCACTGCTGGGTTTATTCTCCTGTACACTGTGTTTGTAATTCTCCACACCCCAAAAGGGGGTTAAAGAAATTAAATATTGAAACCTTGTAAATTTGTGTACTTTGCCTATACCAAATTCGTTTTGGGAGGAAACAAGAAAATGAAATTCTACATTTTTGTTGTTGTATTTTTTTTTTTAGAATCAAACACAATAATGGGATCTCCCCCTTACATATTTGAATTTTGAAAAGGGGGGCGGGGGAGGGGGGTATGGGAGGGGGCTCTCCTTAAAATTATAGAAAATTGAACTCTCTCTCTCTCTCTGTCTCACTACACACACACACACACACACACACACACACACACACACACACACACACACACACACACACACACACACACACACACACTTTTACAACACACACACACACACTTTTAACCAAGACAAGGCTATTTGGCCCAGTAATAGACGGGGACGAGGAGGGGAAGAGTGTAAAACAGACGCTGGCTGGGGTCGGTACGGGGGGAAAAGTCTCGACGCGACGCAAACACGCGTCACAGCGCGCAACCCTCTTTGGGCCCCGACCAAGGCGATGTGTGACAAATGTGTGTGCGCAGCCGGGGGTCGCACGTGCGCACGCGGCGTTTTTCAATTAGCTAGCGCTGCATTTTGCATGAAGGTGAATTATTCATGGGCCCAATTATCGCTCTCAGGCATTCTCAGCTTTTCTCTCCCTCACTCCATCGTAGACTGCTTGCCAGTTCATGAAACCCGTCGCGCGAAAATTTCGGCATGTTTCGCCGCCCGCCCTGCTGCCGAGGTGTTTTCTGTGAGCGCGGGGTAGTTGTGGTAGACTGTGATTTGTCGGAGATGGATTGTTGTTGTTGCTGTGTTGTTGTTGTTATTGTTGTTGTTGTTGTTTTGTTGTTGTTGATGATGATGATGGTGATGTTGTCTTCATTTGAACGTCTATTTACTGTTAGTGATATTAAGAGAGTAAAATTATGTATACTGTGTTTTGTATTATATAGACTGTGTATTGTAGTACACAGACTGTGTTTTGTATTAAAACCGTGTTTTGTATTAAATTGTTTGGTGCTAGAGTGTGTTTTTGTAGTAAATAGATTGTACTTTGTATTGAATAGATTGTGGTTTGTATCAAATAAATTGTGTTTTGTGTTAGATAAACTGTGTTCTTTATAACACTGTTTTGTGCTGAATAGACTTCATTATTAGATAGACTGTGTTTTGTATTAGACGGAATGCCCTCTGTATGAGAAATGTCACAATACTAATACACGCATAATTCAGAAAACCACCCGGCCCTGGTCCACACGCTTCTACTCGCCTCTGACTCTGGGAAAATCTCCCTTCTCACTCTACTCGACTTATGTGCAGCATTCAACTCCATAGACCACTCAATTCTTCTCTCCCGTCTTCAAAAAACGACTGGTGTTACTGACACAGCCCTCACCTGGTTTAGTGTTTACCTTACCAACCGATTCCAGACAGTCACAGTAAACAAGATTCAGTCAATACCTCCCAAACTGGAATATAGAGTCCCACAGGGATCAGTTCTGGGCCCTGTTCTTTTCACTCTCTACAATGCTTCCACTGTCAATAAACTGTCATGAGATCAACCATCATTTTTATGCAGGTGACTTCAAATTCTAAGCAGTATTACTCCTGAAAATCTACCCTCTCTCTTGACAAATATGGCCCATTGCTTTCAATATATCTAAAACTGGATGGTACAGAACAAGCTACAGTTAAATGCGGATAAAACCGAAGCCATACTTGTAGTGGCCAAACACAAACTCTTTTTTTTATCACGGCAGCTTTAACAGAATTCGGCTATACATCAATTCTTTAATCTGCTGCATGCTGTGAAGTATCTAAGGGTCGATATTGAAACACACTCTCTATGCAAAAATTCATCACCAGACCTGCCATTCGTGCTCCTATCAATTACGGCGTATAAGTGCAGTTCTGAAGTGCTAGTCCACTGATGCAACATCCAAACTCGTCACGTCTCTCATTCTTTCACGTCTGGATTATTGCAGTTCTCTCTTGGCTGGTCTGCCATGAGCATCATCTATCCACTCCCTTCAGCGTATACAAAACTCTGCAGCTCCAGTGGTCCTGAGAAAAAAAAAAATCTGAGCACATTACCCCTCTCTTGATATCTCCTCATAGGCTGCCTGTACTACAGAGAGTAAACTATATGATCAGTACCCTCTATTACAAATGTCTCCACAAAACTGCACCCTCCTACCTCTGTCAATGTCTTTACCTGTACACTCCTTCTCGTTCCCTCCGCTCTGCTGCAGATACCTTGTGCTTACAAACTACCTAGAAAATCCAACGCCAGTGTCCATCGTTAGGGTTCTTTTGTCTTCCAAGTTTTAATTATATCCAGCTCCAAGACATATTTGTTTCAAACCTAAGATTTTCTTCTCTTGTTTCTCCTAATAACTGTCTCTCCTCTGCCCATCTACACGCAATGTAAATTCTACCATCAACCCTGGTTAATTGTTTTTGTTTGTGTGTTTTGTTGTGTTTTTGTTGGTCCATTGATTGTTGGTATGATTGTTTGGAATCTTCTACTTTCACTATACCCTTTCTTCCAACACACCACACACACACCAGGTCTCTCTCTCTCTCTCTCTCTCTCTCTCTCTCTCTCTCTCTCTCTCTCTCTCTCTCTCTCTCTCTCTCTCTCTCTCTGTGTTCCTGAAATTTTCTACCTCGGTTATCTGTCCATGTATCTGCCTGCTCTGCTCTATCTGTCTGTCGTTCCCCCTGTCTTCTTACCGTCTTCTTATTCCTGTTGGTATAAGGATGTTGATGATGCTGTACTTTCTTGTTTATGATGACGATGATGACAATGTCATTGTTGATGATGATGGCGATGACGACGATAAAGAAGATGGTGTCATTGTTGTTGCTGTTGATGAGAACGAAAAATTAATGATGATGGTAATGATAATGATGTTGTTGATGATGATAAAAATGGAGATGATAATGATAATCCTGCTGCTGCTGCTGCTGCTACTGCTGCTAATGGTAGTGTTGGTAATGATGATGTCATTGTTGATGATGATGATGATGGTGATCACGACGATGAAGAAGATGATGTCATTGTTGTAGCTGATGATGATGATAATGATGATGATGATGATAATGATAATGACGATAACGACGACGATGATGGTGATGGTTATAACCGTTTTGATTCCAGAACTGTTTCAAGATCTGAGTCAGATGCAAGACACCTGGCTGGCAGAAGGTAGGCACATTACGTGTGTGTGTGTGTGTGTGTGTGTGTGTGTGTGTGTGTGTGTGTGTGTGTGTGTGTGTGTTGTGTGTGTGTGTGTGTGGTAGTGTGCTGTGTGTGTGTGTGTGTGTGTGTGTGTGTGTGTGTGTGTGTGTGTGTGTGTGTGTGTGTGTGTGTAAGAGTGTGTGTGTCTGATGTGTGTAAGGTGTGTGTGTGTGTGTGTGTGTGTGTTGCTTGGTTTCTAGTCATGCGTGTGTACGTTGATATGAAAAAAAGGGAGCAGGAAAGATTGGATTATCAGCCGTGAACACTAATTTGATTTTGTCTGTCAGTCTGTTCTTTTTGTCTATTTGTCTGTCAGTCTCTAAGTTCGTCTGTCTGCTTGTCTGTCTGTTTGTCTGTCTGTACACCCGTTTGCCTGTCTGTCAGTTGGTCTGCATGCCTGTCCATGCTCTTCCAGTCTGTCGAGTCTATTTTATTTTAGCTTTCATCTGTCTGTTTTGTTTGTCAAATATCACATGTCTGTTTTCCTGCCTGTATGCGTGTCTATCTGTGTGCGTGTATGTGTGTATTTGTGTGTGTGTGTGTGTGTGTGTGTGTGTGTGTGTGTGTGTGTGTGTGTGTGTGTGTGTGTGTGTGTGTGTGTGTGTGTGTTGAGTTGGTTTTATATCTCGTTTTAAACTGTACATAGTCGCACACTTTTAACACGAGTTTTAAAATGTGACGAGGTGACAGCCCTGATATGGCCTATGTGGTCGGCGGGGCTATAAGCAACATAATTGGATTGGATTGGGTGTGTGTGTGTCTGCCTGTCTGTCTGTCTGTCTGTGTGTCTGTCTACCTGTCTACCTACCTGTCTATGTGTTAGCACCATTTGAAGCGTTGTCTTTTTTTTCCTGCTTACTTAAAAAAAAATTGTTTGGTCATTGGATTAATCCCCTGTTTGTCTTTCTGTTTGTTTCTCTGTCTGTTTGTCTCTCTGTCTCTTCTCTCAGCCTCTCTCTTTGTCTTTCTTTCTCTGTCTGCGTCTCTCTGTCTCTCAGTGTCTTATTAATATACTTGTAGCGTTTATGTACCACATTTTCTTACACCGCACACCACATCACACCACACAGCACAGCACACCACAGCACACCAACCACACACACCACACCACACCACACACACCACACCACACCACACACACCACACACACACACCACACACACACACACACACACCACACACACCACCACCACCACACCACCACCACCACCACACCACCACACCACACACACACACACCACCCACACACCACACGACACACACACACACACACATAAAAACACCACCACACCACACCACACCACACCACACCACACCACACCGCACCACACCACACCACACCACACCACATCAGCTTGTTCGTAAAAACTGCATATTCGAAAAAGAAAAAATAAGTTAAAAAAAAAGAAAGAATGTTAGTAATTTTCCGCCAGTGGGTTATAACAAAAAACAAAACAACAAATAGATAAATGAATAAGTAAATCGATACTTAAAAACCAATATATTTAGGAAAATTAATAATAGAATAAGTAACATAAAAAATTCAAGGAGGAAACAAAGAAAAGATAAATCAGGGGGGGGGGGGGGGGGGGGGGGGGGGGGTGCACTGTGCAAGGTCAAAAAGGACAAAACAGAATATTTCCTTCACGATATTAAAAACCGTTTATATTTGTCCAACAATCAGGAGAAAAAAATAAAACTAGCAATCATTTCATTTTGAACCAAAATCGTTACATGCCAAACACGTACGTTAGACACTCTCGGTTATATGAATCACATTGCATAGTGAAGGTGGTGTGGTGTGTGTGTGGGTGGGGGGGGGGGGGGGGTGTTCACTCTCTTTTTTATGTATTAATCTTATTATTATTGTATTTGTTGTATTGATCGCGAAACGTCTGTTGCAGTGGTTGCATGTATTGTGTGATCACTGAATGGAATTAATTAGATATCGATTCATTTGCACGCATCTTGTTTAGTTCAAGGATCTTCTGGCCTGGTCTGTTACAGACGATGTGAGAGGAAGATCAGTCTGTGTGAAAAGAACAGTTTTCTGTTGGAGAATTGTTTGTCATTTATTTGAAGGTTGTTGTCACATGTTCAGATATTATGTATTCATTCATGTAGTATTAGTGTGTTGTGTGTGTGCATATGTGCGTGCGTGCGTGCGTGTGTGTGTGTGTGTGAGTGTGTGTGTGTGTGTGTGCTACTGGTACGCATGTCTGCACTCCTGCATGCATGCATGCACGCACGCACGCGCTCACACACACACACACACACACACACACACACACACACACACACACACAAAACACACACAGAGGAAAGAAAATAGAATAAGATAAAGAAACACACACACATACATACACACGCGCGCGCATATACACACATACACACACACAGGGCAAGGAGAGAGAGAGAGAGGAGAGAGAGAGAGAGAGGAGAGAGAGAGAGAGAGAGAGAGAGAGAGAGAGAGAAGAGAGAGAGAGAGCAGAGAGAGAGACAGAGAGAGAGGTAAAAGTGTTCCCATTTATGAACAATACAGTCGTTGTGGAGCAGGCTGGAAGACCTCAGCTTCTCTAGGCGCCGGCAAATCGAGGGTGGCTCCCATCTCATCTCCCTCGCTGCTTTTACTTTAGTGAACCCTAAAGAGGACAGGTACCCATTTACAGCTGGGTGAACTGGGGGACTATACCAAAGCCAAGGCACACGAACGGTCACCCGTCCATCAGGTAACCACATTCAGTGCTTCCCTTGGGGAAAGCGAGGGCCCTGACCACTGAACTATCCCGTCCCCAGATAAATAGATGGACAAACATACAGACAGACAGGCAGGCAGGCAGACAGAAGCAGATAGACAAACAGGCATAGATAGATAGACAGATAGACAGATAGATAGATAGATAGACAATAGATAGATAGATAGATAGATAGATAGATAGATAGATAGATAGATGATTAGATAGATAGATAGATAGATAGATAGATAGATTGAGCGATTCATTTCAGAAGCTTGCGTTTATCTTCTTAAAACAGTAAGAATATAAGATGTAAAATGCAGAGTAGATGCCAAAGAAATAAGCGTGGTGTGCGTTCATGCGCGCATGCGTGCGAGCGCGCACCCACGCACCCCCCCCCCCCCACACACACACACACAAACACGCACACACACACTACACACATACCAAGCACGCACGTACTCACGCACGCACACACACACACACACACACACACACACACACACCACTACCACACACACCACACACACACACAAGCACGCACGTACCACGCAGCACACACACACACACAAGCATGCACACACGCACCACACACAAGCACGACAAAGACACACACACCACACAAACACGCACGCACACACACACACACCACACACACACACACACACACACACACACACACACACACACACCACACACACACAGAGTTGTGCTGTATACACACGTGCTCATTTCGAACAAGATGTTGTTTTTACAGACGAGACATAAACAAAACTTGTTGCTGTAACCTAATCCCGCTTCCTGAAAAATGAAACCGCCATCTTGAACCACCCTCCTCCTCCCCCCCCCCCCCCCCCCCCGACACACGCACAGACACACACGCACGCACGCACACACACACGCACACACGCGCACGCACGTATACACACACACGCACACAAACACGCACACAGACACACCCCGCACGCACGCACGCACGCGCACAACCCACACACACACACACACACACACACACACACACACACACACACCACCTCGGCCCTATTGATTGGGTCACCGGTTGGAGAGCAACCTGTCCTCATCGTCAACAGAGAGATAACGATGATGATAACATTAATAGTGTCACATCGATTTGTAACACCTGGGCAAACCACTGCCTGGTAGGGGGAGGGGAGGAGGAGGAGGAGGAGGAGAAAGAAGAGTAGGAGGGGGAGGAGGAGACGGTAATTAAGAAATACTTGGAAGATATGACGCCACAGTGGAACCTCTACTCCAAATGCCCCATGGGCAATTTGACAATGGAAGTATTTTTTATTTTTCTGTTTTTTTTTTGGCGGTGTTCGGGTGAAGAATTATCCCTCAGTGCTATTTTGACTACTGGGCAAATTTTTTTTTTTTTTTTTTTTTAATATCAGCAATTGTATGGGTTTATTTTTTTCTGTTCAATTTTTGATTGCAAAGATTTATCCCGGTATTCAAAAATGGAATAACTTCAGGGTTGATTCAGTTGCTGAACACCCTGGGGGATCAATCACCCAGATCATGAACATGCACTGTCTCACTCAGCCTGTCTGGGAATGACTGTGAGGCTCTTTTTAAATTTTATTTATTTATTTATTTCTATTTTCTTTTTTTTTTGACTTGTGAGACTGAAATGGAGAGAGAACTAAAATGTTCACAAGACACTGGAAATGCAAGTATTATCAAGCAGTCACAGGGTGCTTAACCTCTAAGCCACCAGAGCAGCTGTTCCCCTGTTGTCTGTGATTTCGTCAGTTTCTCTGACCCACATACCCCTAACTGACCAACCGTTTATGTCATTCACTTTCCGTAAACAACCACCAATGTTGCATCATGGACCCAAAAAAACAAACAAACAAACAACCCTATACCAAATCCCGACAACAGCGCTGGAACATTCACCACGTAACATAAATGGTCTCCTTGTAATTGGATAATTCATAACCCACCTTGCTTGGGCCAGTTTTCCCAGAGATGGGGCAGATTGGGGCCTCTGTCATGTGTATGTAACACAATTGTTCCACACCTTAGCTGCCTGCTAAACCAACTGTCCCTGGGGGGGGAATAGCTAATGTATATTCCTCATTCTCTGTTAGGCCTAATGAGAGTTTGTGATGTACAAAGAAGTGTTAGCTAACTGGTAGAATAGCCCCTTTTCTTTAGTTTGATAAAGGTGGGAGGTTGGTTTAATTTTCTATGTATGGAATAGTTTGTTTGTCTGACTCGGTCTGTTACAGTATATAGTAAGGAAGGTCAGGATGATTGTGTAATGGTTGTGTAATAAAAAGAGAGGCTGTGTTTTCTACTTTGATTAAATTCCTCTCTCTCTCTCTCTCTCTCTCTCTCTTCTCTCTCTCTCTCTCTCTCTCTCTCTCTCTCTCTCTCTCTCTCTCTCTCTCTCTCCGCAGTTCTTTCACATGGGATTAATATTTGTTGCCCACATAAAATTTTGAATCATTGATTTTTTCCCCGAAAACTAGCACCCAGACCACACTTTAAAATCACATGGAACTTGTGAGAGAATGTGTATGTGTGTGTGTGCATTGCATGTGTATATTTTGTGTGTGTGTATATGTGTGTGTGTGTGTGATTTACTGGATCACGACTCGGTTTGTCTCTGATATACCATGTTGCTTTCCAACAGATGATTGATTTAACCAGATTTTATTTAACAGAACACATCACACATCATTACATAACCAACAATCAACAGATAGTTGTTGTAGTAGTTGTAGTTGTTATTGATGTGTTGGACGTTCCCCAGCTGAAGCCCCCTGGTTGTCATCTGCCAAATAACCTGTTTTCCTAATCACACTGAAGAATTGACGGTGAGGCTGTTTGCAGATGCTACTCTGGATGTGAAGTTTGCGTGCATATTTACTTTCAAATCCCTAACCATACAGCCAGCCACACTCCGACTTCAGAGGAAAAGTTTTGCCTGTTAATTGAGAAAACAAGTTCTTATGCAGCAAGATGAGATTGGATGGCTAGGAGTGTTTATAGATGAAGATGTTCCCCTGCATACATTTCAAATTGAATCCATCATTTTCACGTAGACCTTGACAATGCGCTTACATGAGTAAGTCATAAAACTCTTTTAGCCTGAGACGACAACAGATAAATGAAAAAAGGTAACCATAGTAAAATCTTATTCATACAGACCCATCCCACATACTGTCCATCTCCCCTCCCCCTCCCCCTTCACCCACTATCCCCTCTATCACAGATGACGAGGTGATGTAAGGGTAGTGGTATTTCAGCCATTCACCGAAACTCTTACCGACAGAGGTATGTAACTTTGAAGTGTGGCCAACGATACCTAGGGGGGCTGGTGAGTATGTAGGCTATGATAATCATGTAGAGCTATAGGGTTATGGTGTGGGAGGGTAGGTTTGCGCGTTATGGTGCTAGTTTAAAGACTTCTAGGTTCTATCTTTGCCAAAACTTTGGCGCGCCCCCATGCCAAAAAAGCTTTTTCAAATCATTCTTCTTCTCTCATTTACATTACACTGTCAGATGTGTCTAGGAAAAATAATGACATGTCCTTTCCAGCTCAAATTTCAAATTGTTAGATGTAAGCACTTCAGTGCATGCTATTCACAGGATGAAAATGTGTGCTTTGATTTGACTGTATTTTTTGAAAAATGAAGAAAAGAGAAAATGATTGTCTTCTGCATGTTGTTGTATTAACTATCAAATTAGTCAACAATTGTTTTTTTGAGATACGTTCGCTTTTAAGACTTAAACACCCGAAGCAAAAAACTAAACTAGCTTAATCGCATGGGGGTGGGGTGGACAAATTGATACCGACTTTTAAAACTTGAAAAAAGGCCCCCCCCCCCCCCCCCCCCCCCACACACACCAACACACACAACAAACCAGCTGTCCAAACCAAAAAGAACCCCCCCCCAACAATACCCCTACCTCATCCTCATCTCCATCCTCCCTCCCCCTGCAACCTGCCCCGTCCCCCCCCCCCCAAAAAAAAAAAAAAAAAAAGAGTGTTACATCCTAGTTACTGTCAACAAACAGAAGGTTTAAATGAAGGTTCAGCCTTTTTTTTTAACGTCTGTGCACCGCTGAGAAATAAATTTCATAGGGAATAACCAATCGCCCAGTGACGGTGTCTTTAGGGGTCATAGGGGTCATGTGCTGCCTTCATTCCCTACCAGATGTGGCCACGAAATCTGATGGATAGTGCCCCTGGGGCTAGATAGATGTCTGAATTATTTGGGCATCTTGTCAGTAAAAAGACAAAGTGAGCAAGGGAGGTAAGGCGTTTTCGCTATGAGAACTCAGCGTGGTGTCCCCTTTTTAGAAGATGCTGGCTCGGAGGAGGAACGCGCGGAGGTGGTGTGTGTGTGTGTGTGTGTGTGTGTGTGTGTGTGTGTGTGTGGTGTGTGTGTGTGTGTATGTGTGTGTGTGTGTGTGTGTGTGTGTGTGTGTGTGTGTGTGTGTGTGTGTGTGGTGGAGGAGAGAGAGAGAGAGAGAGAGAGAGAGAGAGAGAGATGAGAGAGAGGAGAGAGAGAGAGTACAAAACACACACACATGCACACACAATACTCCCCCCTCCCACTCCCCCACACTACTTCCCCTCAGCTACCCACCCCCACACGCACGCACACACACACACACACACACACACACACACCACACACACACACACACACACACACACACACACACACACACACACACACACGTGTCACACATAGAGCACTTGAAGACCCTGTATCTGACCCACAATGAATTTATTTCAATCAGAACGCCTGTTGCCCAGAACTTAAACATCGTGGTGGTCAGAACATTCAAGGGATGCCTAGAGAGCAAGAAATGCGATTCCTCCTTTATTCCGCAAC
Source organism: Stramonita haemastoma (assembly GCA_030674155.1). Taxonomy (NCBI): domain Eukaryota; kingdom Metazoa; phylum Mollusca; class Gastropoda; order Neogastropoda; family Muricidae; genus Stramonita; species Stramonita haemastoma. The sequence continues at coordinate 20,910,090 of CM060338.1, forward strand.
AATGAACCATCAATTAATATAAACCTTGCCTGCACCTGCAACATTGGGAGGGCTGAAAACAGAGGAGATGTTTTTGTGGGTTTTTTTTTTTTTTGCTGTTTGTGCTGTTGTTTTTCTTCTTCTTGCCTTTCTTTTTTTTCCTATATCTTCAATTTCTTCTTCTTTCTTTCTTGTCTTCTTCCTTCCCCCCTTTTCTTCTGTTTTAAGCTGTGTTAGAAAGGTATTAGAGAAGTGTATTAACAAATTATGTAATGATACACCTAGTTTCAGCATAATTGCTTACAAATGGAAACACAATTTATATTCATTCCAGCAGATCCAGCATTTAATCAGCTGATCAGTACCCAGAGCGATTTAGGTAGTGCGTGTATTTAAGTTTTTTTGTGTGAGTGGCTTGTGTGAGTGAGTGAGTGAGGTGAGTGAGTGAGTGAGTGAGTGAGTGTGTGTGTGTGTGTGTGTGTGTGTGTGTGTGTGTGTGTGTGTGTGTGTGTGTGTGTGTGTGTGTGTGTGTGTGTGTGTGAATAAATTTTGAATTGGCTAAAGCTTTTGACTTTATGTAGTACCAAGGTTTATTGCTAAAAGTAGATGTCGTTGGTGTAGATGATAAACTGCTTAGTTTCTTTTCTTTTTTCTTTTTTTTAAAGATTGCACTTGTGGTCGATTCCAGGCACCAGGAATAAAAACTGGCCCACTCTTTTTACTTGTGATATATATATATATATTATAAAGTTATATATATATATTATAATATATTATATATATATAATGAGCATATGGCACTGTTACTAGAATTACTGCACTAATGCTAACATTCAATCTCTTGTTTAACTTTTTGCCGGTCACACAAGCTTATACCCGATTCTTCCTAATTCTGACATCCATGTCACACAGTCATGCAAAAGAGCGCGTTTAAGATCCCCTGTAACTCATATCAACATGTGGTAGGTTACCAAAACTCAAACATACCCAGCATGCTTCCTGTACTAAAAGATGAGCTCCTCTGAAGTCAGAACATACAGACAGACAGGCAAGGCAGCAGAAGCAGATAGAAAAACGTTTGATAGATAGACAAAGACAGAAGAAGATAGATAAAGATGATAGATAGTAGATGGGATAGATAGATAGATAGATAGATAGATAGATAGATAGATAGATAGTAGAGATTGAGCGATTCATTTCAGAAGTTGCTTTTATTTTTTTAAAAAGTAAGAATATAAGATGTAAAATGCGAGTAGATGCCAAAGAAATAAGGTGGGTGTGCGTTCATGCGCGCATGCGTGGAGCGCGCCCCCCACGCACCCCCCCCCCCCCCCCACAACCCACACCAAAAACAACATACACAAGCACGCACTACTACGCACCCCACAACACACACACACACACACACACACAACCCCCCACCCCACCACACACCCAAAACCCGCCACACGCAACACACAACACCAAAAAGACACCCCACACACACACAACAAAAAAAAGCACCACACACACACCACACAAAAACCACACACACCACACACACCCCAACCACACCCCACACACACACAACACACAGGTTGTGCTGTATACACACGGCTCTTTTCGAACCAAAGATGTTGTTTTTACAGACGAGACATAAAAAAAACTTTTTTTGCTTAACCTAACCCGCTTCCTGAAAAAAAATGAAACCGCCATCTTAAACCCCCCTCCCCCCCCCCCCCCCCCCCCCCCCCCCCAAAACCCCCCCCCCCCCCCCCCCCACAGACCACGACGCAGCACACACACACGCCACACGCGCACGACGTTACACACCCCCCACAAAACACGCACCAGACAACCCCCGCACGCACGCACGCCACCCAACACCCACACACACACACACAAAAAAACACACACACACACACCCCCCTCGGCCCTATTGATTGGGTCCCGGGTTGGAGGGGGCAACCTGTCCTCATCGTCAACAGAGAGATAACGATGATGATAACATTAATAGTGTCACATCGATTTGTAACACCTGGGCAAACCACTGCCTGGCAGGGGGAGGTGGAGAATAGGAGGAGGAGGAGGAGGAGAGAGTAGAGTAGGAGGGGGAGGAGGAGACGGTAATTAAGAAATACTTGGAAGATATGACGCCACAGTGGAACCTCTCCTCCAAAATGCCCCATGGGCAATTTGACAATGGAAGTATTTTTTTATTTTTCTGTTTTTTTTTTGGCGGTGTTCGGGTGAAGAATTATCCCCCCAGTGCTATTTTGACTACTGGGCTAAATTTTTTTTTTTTTTTTTTTTTAATATCAGCAATTGTATGGGTTTATTTTTTTCTGTTTAATTTTTGATTGCAAAGATTTATCCCGGTATTAAAAAATGGAATAACTTCAGGGTTGATTCAGTTGCTGAACACCCTGGGGGAAATCACCCAGATCATGAACATGCACTGTCTCACTCAGCCTGTCTGGGAATGACTGTGAGGCTCTTTTTTATTAATTTATTTATATTATATATTATATTCATTTATTTTATTTTTTTGACTGTGAGACTGAAATGGAGAAGAGAACTAAAATGTTCAGAAGACACTGGAAATGCAAAGTATTATCAAGCAGTCACAGGGTGCTTAACCTCTAAGCCACCAGAGCAGCTGTTCCCCTGTTGTCTGTGATTTCGTCAGTTTCTCTGACCCACATACCCCCTAACTGACCAACCGTTTATGTCATTCACTTTCCGTAAACAACCACCAATGTTGCATCATGGACCCAAAAAAAAAACCCCAAACAAACAACCCTATACCAAATCCCGACAACAGCGCTGGACACATTCACCACGTAACATAAATGGTCTCCTTGTAATTGGATAATTCATAACCCACCTTGCCTTGGGCCAGTTTTCCCAGAGATGGGGCAGATTGGGGCCTCTGTCATGTGTATGTAACACAATTGTTCCACACCTTAGCTGCCTTCTAAACCAACTGTCCCTGGGGGGGGAATAGGCTAATGTATATTCCTCATTCTCTGTTAGGCCTAATGAGAGTTTGTGATGTACAAAGAAGTGTTAGCTAACTGTAGATTAGCCCCTTTTCTTTAGTTTGATAAAGGTGGGAGGGTTGGTTTAATTTTCTATGTATGGAATAGTTTGTTTGTCTGACTCGGTCTGTTACAGTATATAGTAAGGAAGGTCAGGATGATTGTGTAATGGTTGTGTAATAAAAAGAGAGGCTGTGTTTTCTACTTTGATTAAATTCCTCTTTTTCTCTCTCTCCTCTCTCTCTCTCTCTCTCTCTCTCTCTCTCTCTCTCTCTCTCTTCTCTCTCTCTCTTCTCTCTCTCTCTCTCTCTCTCTCGCAGTTCTTTCACATGGGATTAATATTTGTTGCCCACATAAAATTTTGAATCATTGATTTTTTCCCCGAAAACTAGCACCCAGACCACACTTTAAAATCACATGGAACTTGTGAGAGAATGTGTATGTGTGTGTGTGCATGCATGTGTATATATGTGTGTGTGTATATGTGTGTTGTGTGTGTGATTTACTGGATCACGACTCGGTTTGTCTCATGATATACCATGTTGCTTTCCAACAGATGATTGATTTAACCAGATTTTATTTAACAGAACACATCACACATCATTACATAACCAACAATCAACAGATAGTTGTTGTAGTAGTTGTAGTTGTTATTGATTGTTGGACGTTCCCAGCTGAAGCCCCCTGGTTGTCATCTGCCAAATAACCTGTTTTCCTAATCACACTGAAGAATTGACGGTGAGGCTGTTTGCAGATGCTACTCTGGATGTGAAGTTTGCGTGCATATTTACTTTCAAATCCCTAACCATACAGCCAGCCACACTCCGACTTCAGAGGAAAAGTTTTGCCTGTTAATTGAGAAAACAAGTTCTTATGCAGCAAGATGAGATTGGATGGCTAGGAGTGTTTATAGATGAAGATGTTCCCCTGCATAACATTTCAAATTGAATCCATCATTTTCACGTAGACCTTGACAATGCGCTTACATAGTAAGTCATAAAACTCTTTTAGCCTGAGACGACAACAGATAAATGAAAAAAGGTAACCATAGTAAAATCTTATTCATACAGACCCATCCCACATACTGTCCATCTCCCCCCCCCTCCCCCCTTCACCCACTATCCCCTCTATCACAGATGACGAGGTGATGTAAGGGTAGTGGTATTTCAGCCATTCACCGAAACTCTTACCGACAGAGGTATGTAACTTTGAAGTGTGGCCAACGATACCTAGGGGGGCTGGTTGAGTATGTAGGCTATGATAATCATGTAGAGCTATAGGGTTTGGTTGGGAGGGTAGGTTTGCGCGTTATGGTGCTAGTTTAAAGACTTCTAGGTTCTATCTTTGCCAAAACTTTGGCGCGCCCCCATGCCAAAAAGCTTTTTCAAATCATTCTTCTTCTCTCATTTACATTAACCCCTGTCAGATGTGTCTAGGAAAAATAATGACATGTCCTCTTTCCAGCTCAAATTTCAAATTGTTAGATGTAAGCACTTCAGTGCATGCTATTCACAGGATGAAAATGTGTGCTTTGATTTGACTGTATTTTTGAAAAAATGAAGAAAAGAGAAAATGATTGGTTCCTGCAATGTTGTTGTTATAATATCAAATAGTCAACAATTGTTTTGTTTTGAGATACGTTCGCTTTAAGACTTAAACACCGAAGCAAAAACTAAACTAGCTTAA
>CM060338.1:20919874-20929874 GCA_030674155.1 Stramonita haemastoma
ATGATATATATAATAATGATGAAGATAATATGATAATAATAATAATGGTAAGCCATGCAGTGATACAGACCAGATAGGTGTTCTGACAATTTTGACCTCGAGATTTGTCGGTAGCAGTTGTCTTTCTTTCGTCTTTTCCTTATCCTCAATATGCTGAAAAGTTAGGTAGAAAGAGAGACTAGACATCTGACTGTCAGGTAGAACAAGATGGGGAAAGACGGGGAAGATATGCTTTCTGAAGTAAAAGCATTCATAACTTTCGTAGACTACAGCAAAGCTTTCGACAGTGTCAAGCATCACTATCTGTTTATCACGATACCAGAAATGGGCTTTCAAAGCATCTGGTCTCGCTCTTAACACTTTCGTATCCAGATCAGAAGGCATACATTTGATGGAATAGCAAACATTGAAGTTTTATATATTATAATATTAAAAGAGGAGTCATCAGGGTAGCATACTGTCCCCACATCTTTTCAACAAATGTACAAAAATGACTGTGATAAAGGCAGATGTAGGTGACAAGGGCATTAAAATAGATGGTACAAACATCACAAACCTCAGATAATAATGACAGCAAAAGTAATACTACTTGTACTGAAAACTATGGTGGTGGTTGGTTGATGGTACAGTCCCTAAATTAGATAGCTCTGCTGGTAATTTAATATGCTCAAATCAGCCAACACTCTTCTACCACTACTTTCTACTGCTATTGGGCTGCTAAGTTTTCGAAAATGGCTGGGGCTTTAACACATTGTACATTTGTCTGTACAAGGGACCTCGATAATGGCCTTAGTGGATGACTTTTGGTATTGTGCCTGCTATGTGGCCAGACCTTCGCCAGAATTGTCTCTTGACAGTTGCCCAGGAGATGTTCTGAAATTTTACAAGATTTCAACTGTACACGATTAGTCAGTTCATGTTACTGGTTGGTGTGGTGAAGAAATACGAGAACGTCTTCTAAATTTCCAGAGAAGGAGTGTAATAGCGTATTGTATTATGCAGACGTTAAGGCGTCTGGTAAGTAAGTGGTTTGGGGTTTGTTTTTTTAACATTGGTGTAAACAATATGGATTATTTTTCAAGTTGCGACACCCCCTCTGGAAGTCTGAAAACCGCAGACGTGTATACCGTGTACATATCGTGACATATCGGAATGCAGGCCCTCACCCTACCCCTTAAAACTGCTCGTCACGAACTCATCACTCCAACCTACCCAATGCCTCTCGTTTCTCCTGATAGCGTCACTTCTGATTTCCTGCCTTGTAAATTCGACACACACACCAAAAAAAAAAAAAAAAGGAACAAAAAATTGCAACATGATTCCAAAACGATGATGAGAATAATTTCTGTATTGTCTCGTCTCCTCCACCTCGCTGCCCGATCTAACGCGAAAAAAAAAACAAACTCTGGCAACTCAACACTTCAGCGCAGTGCAGGAACACGACTTCGTTGTAGTTCTAGCACGGTTTTCCGACACCGTGTATTGTGTGTGCCAAGTCGACGAACGCGTCTCCTCCTTCGTTAAGGCGGCCGGGCGACAGGTAGAGAGATTGACTTTTACTGATTATCTCTGGCTGCCGAGTGGCTGTTTTAATTGCTGGTGAAATCAGAGAGGGGCTGTAGGGAGGAGGGGGTCAAGTGACCAGCACCCGGGGTGATTAGTTGTAGGGATAGAGTTAAGTTAGTGTGCAAGTGTGGAAACGATTGGCAACTGATGCAGACTTAGAGAATTGTATCCACGACGGTGGTGTCGCTGTTGCGCGTTGGACATGAAGATATGAAACTAGCTAATGAAGGACTGACTGACCAACAGATGGACAGACCAATGGAGGGACAGATTGAAAGGGCGTGGCTGTTTGGGGTTGGACTATTCAGATTTTAAAAAAAACAACAACTAGGGTTTTCTTGGTGTTTTTTTGGAGTTTCTTGTATTTTGTTTGGTGGCTGAAAGTGTTTCTGTTTGCATGTCTTGTGTCTGAAACTTGTAATTAGTGAGAGAATCGTCTGTCTTTTTGTTTGTCTGTCAAACACACACACACACACACACACACCACACACACACACACACACACACACACACACACACACACACACACACACACACACACACACACGCACACACACACGCACGCACGCACGCGTGCCACACATACATATATACACACACACTCACACACCACACACCTTCAACACTCTCTTTCGTCTCTGTCTCTGTTCTGTCTCTGTCTCTCTCTCTCTCTCACACACACACTCTCTCTCTCTATATAATTCTCTCTCAAAATAAAAGAATAAACACACACACACACACACACACACCCACACACACACACACACAACACACACAACACACATTGCATCATGTCTCGACCAGACCCAAACTCGTCAACTCCATACGCAAACACACAGCAACCCCTCCTCATTCCCTCTTCAACCTCCATAGTCTGCTCTTCCCACCTCCTAACCCCACTCCATAGAGCTGCCTGCAAGTGAAGACAGACTGTGGTGTCCTTAAATGCTTCTTGTCATAAAGGTCAGACTCAATAGAGACAAGAATGGCTCTTTTTGGTCTGGAAACTGTGTGAAATGCTATGCTTCCTTCCGTATCTGTGTGTGTGTGTGTGTGTGTGTGTGTGTGTGTGTGTGTGTGTGTGTGTGTGTGTGTGTGTGTGTGTGTGTGTGTGTGTGTGTGGGAGGGGGGGGGGTGCGTTCCTGGGCTAGAGCTTGATGTTCACAAAGATAGATTTTGCGTACGCAACTTTTTGACTACATTCAGGTAGCCGCATTCCAACGTCGAGGATAGTACCAGCATGTAACATCTTCGAATCAGTATAAAGCCCAGCCCAACGAATTTTTCCAGGTACACTTCGGTGTTTCCAGTCTCGACCGAGTTTTATTTTAGTCTAGTATCTTTTCATTGCTGTTTCTTTGGTCGTGTTCAATCTTAACCCTCACATTATCCTATAGTCTGCGAGAACCGTTGGGCACCACTGAAGATTTTGAAAGCCAGTTTTCTTTCCACTTCTCACTTTTCCAGCTTTCGGTAGCAAGTCGTTCCACTCAAGGCCAGTCCACTCTCTCATGGTCTTCCCATCGTTTCCTCTGTCTGCCTTCCTCGTCTCCCTCCTTTTGCTGTTTCCTGTAAGACAGTCTTGGTCAGTCCAGATGTTCGTGTGACATGCCCGTACCACTTGAGTTTTGTGTTGTTTTTTTCACTGAAGTTAGGAGTCTTCATATGTCCCATGACGTTTTTACATTAACACCACTTTATTTCACGGCAGATTTCTCTGCGTGAAATTCGGGTTGATCTCCCCGGGGAGAGCGCGTCACCACAAGTGCAGCGCCTACCCATTATACATTTTCTTTTCCTTCTGCAACTATTTGTTTCCCTATCAGAGTGGCTTTTTGCTACATAATTTTTCCAGGGACAACTCTCTTGTTGCCGTGGATTCTTTTACGTGCGCCTGAATAACTTTGTGTAACACACGAACCTCGGTTTATCGTCTCAACCGAAAGACAAGCACCCAGACCACCACTCATGGTCTAATGGATGGGGGAAAAAGTTTTAGACCCAAACGGGGTTGTGCCACGGACACTTCGACCCGGATTGTTCACTTTCTCTACAGGTGCGTTACCTTTAGACCACCGATCCACTTTTCAATTCTGATTTTCACTACCTCGTTAGTTTTGTGATCTCTGTCTGAGATACTAAGAGGTGTGTAAAGAAAACATCTCATTTCCATTGCTCGTATCCTTTTTCAACGTCTGCTGTTTTAAAATGATATTAATTTTTCTCAAATTCCAATTCCAAAAATACCTTATTATCTAAAAATTGAGAAAAACTCATTTGGTTACTTATGAGGCGGGGGTGTTTGCGTTGTTGAACGCCTGTACCACTTTGAGACTATGGGGACGGGATAGCTCAGTGGTCAGAGCGCTCGCTTTCCCCCAGCCAATGTTAAGCAGCGTCGAGCGTGTTTACCAGGGTGACCGTTTTCGCGCCGTGGCTTCAGTACAGTCTCCCATTACCAGCTGTAAATAGGTACCTGCCCTCTTTAGGTCACGGAAGGTAAAAGCAGCGAGGATGAGAGGAGATGGGCGCCACCGCCCTCAACACGCTGGCCCCCTAGAAGAAGCTGAGGTCTCTGACGCCTCGTTCCCGTACGACCACTTCGGTTATGGGACACCTTTACCTGTGTACCACATAGCGACTGGAGACCCAGCTAAGGACACCCCCCAACTGACCCACACACCGAGAGGCAGTAGCCTAGCATAGAGGAGGCTTCAGCCCGCGCGTCGTGTCGTGTCGTGTCCTTCTCACGGATGACCAGCGTCCGAGACGCACGTGCCTTTGACATTGCCATGGCAACGCTATCTGACCGACCCCCGTGTACAAGGACGGCCGGCCCCTTACATAAGCTAGCTGTTGGGGCTTCTTCGCTGGACCGTTCGGGGTCTCATCTGATGCGTTGGTGGTGTAGTGGTGTAGGGGATGGATGGAAGTGGGAGGGTGTGGGTTGGGTAGGGAGGGTAGGGTGGGGTAGGGTGGTGGGGGGGCGAATTGGTTGGATTAGGGTGGGTGTAGGGGTGTGTGTGTGTGTGTGTGTGTGTGGGTGTGTGTGCGCGTGAGAGAGAGAGAGAGAGAGAGAGAGAGAGAGAGAGAGAGAGAGAGAGAGAGAGAGAGAGAGAGAGAGAGAGAGAGAATTGAATGAATGAATGAAGAATGAAAGAATGAATGAATGATCTTTAAAACACAAGAATGAAGATTAGATAGATAGGTAGTATGTATGTGTGTATGTAGGTAAGTAGGTAGGTAGATAGGTAGGTGGATGGATGGATGGATGGATGGATGGATAAATGGATAGAAGAGACAGAGACAAAAAGAGACATAAACAGATAGACATAGAGGGCATATTGATTAACAGAGAGACGTAGAGGGCTTATTAATTAACAGAAAACGCGTAATTAGTATGAAAAATGTCCTGTCCACGCGTACGAATATTATACTTTTAGAACAAAACACGTTCTCCTCATTGCAGCTTTGTTTCCTCTACAATACATCCAGTAGAGACATAATGATGACGGCGATGGGAATAATTATCATTATAGCATGAAGGCATCGACTGGTTATATCATGAACACATCAATGTTGGTATGATTTTAGTTTGTGACACACAGAGAGAGGTAAGAAGAGAGAGAGGGAGAGAGAGAGAGAAAGAAGAGAGAGAGAGAGAGAGAGAGAGAGAAGAGAGAGAGAGAGAGAGAGAGAGAGAGAGAGAGAGAGAGAGAGAGAGAGAGAGAGAGAAGGGGGTCCCCCAGAAAAACTCTAGTGAAAGAATGATAAAGTAAAACCACCAGAAAAAGAACTAAAGACAAAAAAAAAAAAAGGGGGGGGGGGGGGAGGACAGAAAAAGGGAAAGAATAGACGATAACGAGGAAGAACAATACAGAAAACATAAAAAGAGAAAAAAATGAAAAGAACGAGAAACTTACAAAAAGAAGGAAGAACAGAACAGAACGGAAAAGACAAGAAACAAAAGAAAGATAAACGGACAGAGACAGGCAGACAAACAGAAAGACAGACAGAGACACAGAAAAAACGAATAGAACGAAAGAAAGAAGAGAAGGAAAAGAAGTGAGAGAAAAAGAGAAGAGGAGAAGAAGAAGAAAAATAAGGGGGAGAAGAAGACGAAGAAGAAGAGGAGGAAAAAGAAGAAGAAGAAGAAAGAAGAAGAAGAAGACGAACTAGAAGAAGAAGAATAAGAGAGAAGGATACGAACTAGAAGAAGGAGAAGAAGATAGAAGAAGAAGAAGTAGAAGAAAAAAAAAGAAACAGACTCCACAGAACAGATATCTGTCTCGAACAGGTTTGAGATGCTAATGAAAGGAAGTGTGACACCGGACCAAAAAAAACACCCAGACCCCCCCCCCCCCCCCCCCCCTCCCCCAAACAAACCCTGCCACACAACAGAGACAGACAGACAGAAAAGACAAAAAGACAGAAAAAAACAACCCAACACAACACAACAATAACCCATGCCCCATGACAAAGAACTACAGCTGTTCATAGCAGACGACAGTGGTGGAATATGAATGGAAAGGAAGGAAGGGAGCAGGAAACGGACGTATAAAAGACCGGACAGTCCAGGCCTTCTGGTCGTGATGGTCACCGAATAATATGCATCTTCATCTCCTTTCCCCGTCTCCTACCCATTCCATCTCTTTCTGTCTGCCTGCCTGTCTGCCTGCCTCCCTGGCTGGCTGTCTGTCTGGCTGTCTGTCTGCCGGAGATTTCTCACTATCTGGTTCTGATGGTCAGTAATGTGTGTGTGTGTGTGTGTGTTTTGTGTGTGTGTGTGTGTGTGTGTGTGTGTGTGTGTGTGTGTGTGTGTGTGTGTGTGTGTGTTCTCACTATCAGGGTCCATTGGTCAGTAATGTGTGTGTGTGTGTGTTGTTGTTGTTGTTGTTGTTGTTGTTGCTGTTGCTGTTGTTCTTCGGCCAGAGCTCCTAGGTTCATCAATGGTGACATTTTTTAGTATGTGATCTTTTTTTTATTGCCCACAATTAAAGTATGCTGCTTTCGTTGTTTCGTCCATCTCTCTGTCTCTGTCCGTTTGTCTGTATGTCTGTCACTGTATCTCTGTCAGTCTGTCAGTCTCTGTTTGTCTGTCTGTCTCTGTCTGTTTGTCTGTCTGTCTCTGTCTGTCTGTCTGTCTGTCTCTCTCCCTCCCTCCCTCTCCATCTCCTTCTCTCATTGTCTCTCTCATTGTCTGTCTGTCTGTCTGTCTCTGTCTCTCTGTCTCTCTTCCGTCTCTCTCTCTCTCTCTCTCTCTCTCTCTCTCTCTCTCTCCTCTCTCTCTCTCTCTCTCTCCTCTCTCCTCTCTCTCTCTCTCTCCCTCCCTCGCTCCATCCCCCTCTCTCATTGTCTCTCTCATTGTCTGTCTGTCTGTCTGTCTGTCTGTCTGTCTCTGTCTCTGTCTCTCTCTCCATCTCTCTATCTCCCCTCTCTCTCCTTCCCTCTATTTCCAAGGCATACGGGTAAGGCTGGGAGGGGTGGGGTAGTGGTGAGGGAGGATGGGTCAGACATCAGCAGCAGCAGGACAGAGACATCAGCACTGGGTGGTGATGATGATGGCGATGACGTAGTGATGGTCACTGCAGCTGGCCCTCAGTGTCCATTGCAGTCGTCTGCCCCTGACACTCCCCAAGTGCTGCAGTTTTCTACTGCTGTCTGTCTGTCTGTCTGTCTGTTACTCTGGCTTTCCTCTGTCCTCATTTCTTTCTCTCTGTCTCTGTCGATACCTTCCTGCCTGTCTGTCTGTCTGTCTGTCTGTCTGTCTGTCTGTCTGTCTGTCTGTTACTCTGGCTTGCCTCTGTCCTCATTTCTTTCTCTCTGTCTCTGTCGATACCTGCCTGTCTGTCTGTCTGTCTGTCTGTCTGTCTGTCTGTCTGTCTGTCTGTCTGTCTGTCTGTCTGGCTTGCCTCTGTCCTCATTTCTTTCTCTCTGTCTCTGTCGATACCTGTCTGTCTGTCTGTTTATCTGTCTAGTCTCTGTGCCCATTTCTTTTCTCTGTCTCTGTCTCTGTACCTGTCTGTCTGTTTATCTGTCTTGTCTCTGTCCCCATTTCTTTTTCTCTGTACCTGTCTGTCTGTTTATCTGTCTAGTCTCTGTGCCCATTTCTTTTTCTCTGTCTCTGTCTCTGTACCTGTCTGTCTGTTTATCTGTCTTGTCTCTGTGCCCATTTCTTTCTCTATGTCTCTGTCTCTCATTGACCTTGTCTGTCTGTCTGTCTCTCTCTGCGTCTCCTTTATGTCTGTATGTGTCTGTCTGTCTCTCTCTCTCACTGTGTGTGTGTGTGTGTGTGTGTGTGTGTGTGTGTGTGTGGTGTGTGTGTTGTGTGTGTGTCACTGTTTCTCTTGTACGCTAAACACACACACACACACACACACACACACACACACACACACACACACACACATTTCCACCCATTCCCTCCTTCTCCCGCCCACGCACACACTCAAAAGGCCAACACAACAATACGGCATACAACATCAACATCACTTTCATCACAGCTCCTTAAGCCTACAAGGCAAGAAACTTCACTTCAGCTACGACACCGATCCAGGCACACCACCAATAAATAAATGAATGACAGAGCGAGCGACAGACTTAACGGAAATATTCTCACTTTTCTTCGCTCTAAGCTTATCACCGCCATATTTACCCCCCACAACCCCAACCCCAACAAACTTCAACCTCGGTCACCCCAGCCGCTGCCTGGCAACCGAAAAACTCTCACCCCCCAAAAAAAAACCGGGAGTCTCGGCCATCCAATCCAAATGGATCGGCAAGTTGTCGTGACGTAGCCAAAGCTTGTGCACAGGCCTCTAACTTGGCGAGTTTGCGCGTCGTTAGGAGACATCAAAGAAAACGATTAAAAGCGTGTATGCGCGTGCGCCGCTGTTTGAAGACCACTTCAAGGGGAGACGATTTTGGTTTCCTTAACACGTTAGGGAAAAAGTTTGGGGGCAAACTTTGAGAGTTGTGTGGGTTACCCATCCACCCAGTGAGGGTGAATTTGCCCTGGGAGAAAGCTGTGATGTAAAACTGATGTATACACACCTCCCCTTCACAAACAACACGCACGCTACGCGCACGCACATACGTACACACGTATGCTTGCACGCATGTATGTTCCGTGCACGTGTGCGTATAGACATACGCATATGTGTCAGAACACACACACATACACACCACACCACACACAACACACACTACACACACACACACACACACACACACACACACACACACACCACGCACCACACGGACACACACACACACACACACACACACACACACCACAGAGTTGTTTTTAATTAAAGACCAACAGATTTTGTTTTGTTGAAGTAGTTTTTGCTCTTAGATAGATGGCTTGATATAAAAAAACCTAACATCCATTACTTATTCAATGTATCCCCTCTTGAAATAAACAAAGCACTTTATCTTTTCACACACACACACACCACACACACACACACACACACACACACACACACACACACACACACACACACACACACCACTACCATCACGACTTCATCATCGAACACATCCCAGTAGCTTGTCATTGCTAATCTAGTTCCATGCTCATCTTAGTTGCCATTGCTATCTTTGCCATTTGCATATCTTTGCCATTTGCTTATCTTTGTTGCCATTTGTTGTCTTAGTTGCCATTTGCTATCTTTGTTGCCATTTGCTATCTTTTGTTGCTATCTTTGTTGCCATTTTCTACCTTTGTTGCCATTTGCTATCTTTGTTGCCATTTGCTATCTTTGTTGCCATTTGCTATCTTTGTTGCCATTTGCTATCTTTGTTGCCATTTGCTATCTTTGTTGCCATTTACTATCTTTGTTGCCATTTGCTATCTTTGTTACCATTTGCTATCTTTGCCATTTGCTATCTTTGTTGCCATTTGCTGTCTTTGTTGCCACTTGCTATCTTTGTTGACTACTTGTTGCATTTTCTCTTTGTTGCCATTTGCTATCTTTGTTGCCATTTGCTATCTTTGTTGCCATTGCTATCTTTGTTGCCATTTGCTATCTTTGTTCATTTCTACCTTTGTTGCCATTTCTATCTTTGTTGCCATTTGCTATCTTTGTTGCCATTTGCTATCTTTGTTGCCATTTGCTATCTTTGTTGCCATTTGCTATCTTTGTTGCACTTGCTATCTTTGTTGCCATTTGCTATCTTTGTTGCCATTTGCTTCTTTGTTGCCACTTGCTATCTTTGTTGCCATTTGCTATCTTTGTTACCATTTGCTATCTTTGCCATTTGCTATCTTTGTTGCCATTGCTATCTTTGTTGCCACTTGCTATCTTTTGCCATTTGCTATCTTTAGTTGCCATTCCTGTTTTGTTGCCATTTGCTGTCTTTGTTGCCACTTGCTGTCTTTGTTGCCATTGCTGTCTTGCCATTTGCTATCTTTTGTATTTTGCGGTCA
>CM060338.1:20934874-20939874 GCA_030674155.1 Stramonita haemastoma
GAATCTATGTCCCTAACCAGACAAAAGCACACAAGTTGGGTTTTGTTTTTTTCCTTTTCCTAACAGTCAAAAAAAAAAAATATCTAAAGTAAGCAGGTAATTTTTTTAACAGCACTTTGCAGATGACCTTTGACACAAATATGCCACCGCGGCCTTTGTTGAGTCACATTCAAGGATTATCTCCCCTATTGCTCAAGGATCGCCGCCCTTTGACAAATAAAACAAGGGGGCGGTTTATTCGTTTAGTTTGGGGGGAACTCTCTCCCTCAAGCTGTTGCAAGATTTTTCTTCCCCCCTAACCCCACTTTTTTTTTTTTTTTTTTTTTTTTTAAGTTAGGCTGGTCTCGTTTGTTAGCCCGCGTCGATGGCATGTGTGTGTGTGTGTGTGTGTGTGTGTGTGTGTGTGTGTGTGTGTGTGTGTGTGTGTGTGTGTGTGTGTGTGGTGTGTGTGTGTGTGTGTGAGAGAGAGGAGAGAGAGAGAGAGAGAGAGAGAGAGAGAGAGAGAGAGAGAGAGAGAGAGAGGATAAGGGATAGAACTGGGTCTTTCAGTGGGTATGAGAGTGTACTGATCTGTTAGCTGTGTTGATGTGTGTCGTCTAATGGTATAGTGTGTGCGTATCTCATTGTTAATGATTATTTTTGTACTTTGCTCATTATGAAAAATGAATCAACATATATCAACATAGATAATACATCAATTATTCTTTTGTCTGTCTCTGTCTCCCCCCTCCTCTCTCCTCTCGTCTCTTCTCTCTCTCTCTCTCTCTCTCTCTCTCTCTCTCTCTCTCTCTCTCTCTCTCTCTCTCTCTTCTCTTCTCTTCTCTCTCTACTCTCCATTCTAGCCGGACTTTTAAAGTTCATGGTTGCTGTCTCTTTGGTTTTGAGGCGGGTGGGGGTCGTGCACGTGCGCGTTGTTTGTGTGCCCTCTTCTCTCCTTCTCACGTCAGAAAGCATCTTATCTACTGCCTGCTCTGATCCGTGTCAAAGTCTTTTCTCTGCTGTCGTAGGCTGTCTGGTCTCTGTTTGGGCCCTGTTGTTCATCTGTGTCCCTGTCTTGTTGCTCCAGTCTGTCTCTCTCTCTCTTGTCTTTGGAACAATGTTAACCGGATTTTTAGTGTTCATGGTTAGAGAACAATCATTTTGAGTTTTGAAAACCAGGCTGGTTTTAGGAAAAAAAAAAAGAGAGAGAGAGACATTTCCACAATTGTCAACATTTTTAGTTTGTGTGCGACCATCCTTCTTCGTCAAATGTTCAGACAGCAACTCCTGAGGCCCTCACAAATGCTGCCATACGTTGAAGGCCCTCCAGGGGTCCCAGAAGCTTGTCCCTCACAGGCAGGTCAGTAGGCCAGATATCGGCCCTCAGGTTTTGGTGTGTTGGACAGGTCTGGAGGAAGTGTTCCACTGTCATTGGAGAGGTGCCACTGGGGCATGCCTCATACTCACCTAATGTGGAATTTTGGTAAACATTGTGATGTCTGAATCTGCAGTGTCCAGTCCTCAGTCCTCACTTGGTCTTCTCTGGCAGGAGGTAGAGTCATCCTTACTGTTGAAATTAGGGTGCTTCGAAGCCATGTTCTTTTTGCTTTTCCTCACTATTGTCTTTGCCTCTTTATATATCACCTTCTGCTCCTTCCGAGGCATCTGATTCCTACCTTTGCCAGTGGTCAGCTTCCTCGTTGCCATGGACGCTGCAGTGTGAAGGAACCCACTGGATGACTGTTTCAGTGGACTGCTGCAGGGCAACAAGAGCGGAGGCAAGGGCGTTAAGTTCCTTGCTCTGTGATGTATTCGATGGCCTGAAACACAGATATCGCATCTGAGAAGATGACAACTCTGAGATGAATTGCTTCTCTGTTGGTGCAGAGTGTGTTGGCATGCTGCAACAGTGCATCTGCTTCAGCCCTGAAATCTGTTGAGAACTTTTCAGTTGGTACTGATTTGCGTATTTCTGTGCCATCTTTTAATATAATGAAGACTTCACTGCCTCCATGTCTGGTAGCGTCTTCTGCTGATCCATCTGTGAATGCATTGTCCAGAGTTCTCTTGGAATAGGTATTTTCCATGTACTCTAACGTAAGTTTTTTACTCATATGCACTGACTGTGTTCCTTTTGGTAAGATGCCAGGGACTGTGTCTCTGATTTCTGGGAACTGTTCTCTCTTCCAGGCTGGCACTGTGGAGTGGGTTGGTATTTCTTTGTTCCCTTGTTGCATCAGTTCAGGATCCAGCCTCTGAAGTCTTCGCGAAATGTGCACAAAGCTGCTGTGTTTAAGCCTGCACTTTGTGGGTCTGACGTTCTCTTGTGCACGGGGTGGTTCTGTAGCCTCTTGAATTTATCAGCATGTGCCATTCAAGGCTCTCAAGACCTGTCAGGGTGTCCCTGGCCAGAATGGGAGTAGACTCGAGGACACTGGGATAATTCGTGATGCCATCCTAAAGCGTATGTCGAGAACTCCCCCACTCCACCCCCCCCAAAAAAAAAAGAACAGATAAATATCCACAAAACAACGACAAACAAGCAAAACAAACCAAACAAAAACAAACCAAACACCCCCCCCCCCCCTTAATTAAAAAGAAACAAAACTAAAAAGTCAAAAAACAAAAAGACAAACAAAGCACACAAAACAAAACAAAAACAACAAAATAGAGCAAACAAACAAAAAAATATTGTGTGTTGGTTTCACAGACTTCAAAAAAACAAAAGACAACCCTGTTGACTCAAGTCAGATTAATACATTTTAATCAGAGACTTTTTCTACAGATTTTTTTTTTTTTACCACCGACAACTCTCCTGTCAACAGTAAGTTCTTTTATGTGCGTTGAATACACCACATACAGGATCTCAGGTTAACGTTATCGTCTCATCCGAAAGATGAACTCCAACCATCCATCTAGGGATGGCGGGAAGAACAAAAAAAAATTTCAGACTCTAACAGAGGGGCGGGGGGGGGGGGGGGGGAGGGGGGAGCGCGGATCGAACCCACGACTTGTGGCTTTCAAGATGGCTGCAAGAACTGCGCTCCGTGTTGGCCTGTTATGCTGACTTGTGCTTGCTGGCTAGTCCTTGGTATGCGCAGAGAGCGATTGTCACCGTGTGCTGGGGAGGCCCTTGCCTTGACTGCTCCAATATTTGGACCTCTCTCTCTCTCCCTGGCCACTGGTCCAATATTGGGACTCTCTCTATCTCTCTCTCTCTGTCTGTGTCTCTGTCTCTGTGTTTCTCTGTGTCTCTGTCTCTCACTGTCTCTGTCTCTCTTTCTCTCTCTCTCTCTCTTCCCTCTCTCTCTCCCTCTCTCTCTCTCTCCCTCTCTCTCTCTCTCTTTGGTATGTGCTCTCTTCTCTGTCTCTGTCTTTGTCTTTCTGTCTCTGTCTGTCTGCCTGTCTGTCTCCCTCTCTCTCTCTCTCTGGTCTGTGCTCTCTCTCTCTCTCCTCTCTCCTCTCTCTCTCTCTTCTCTCTCTCTCTCTCTCTCTCTCTCTCTCTCTCTCTCTCTCTCTCTCTCTCTCTCTCTCTCTCTCTCTCTCTCTCTCTCTCTCTCTCTCTTCTCTCTGTTGCGTTTCTGTGTGACCCCCGTCAGTCTGAACAAACCTCGGACGTTTGCTAATCGGCCCATCGGTTGTTGTACAAGGATCAGGAAGACAAATTCTCTCCCCCTGGCCCCTCCCCCACCCCCCTCCGCCCACCCCACCTCTCTCCACTCCAGTTCTACTTTAGGACTAAATCAAAACTTGACCAAAAGTTAAAACGATGATATATTTTTTTTTATCTCCCTTGTCATGAGTGATGTTTATTTTATTTTAATTTTTTGATGCAGGGATTTTGTAGACAAAATTGTTTGCTTAAGTCTGAAGTCAAAGTTCGGTACTATATTTAAAATCAGGAAGACATATTTTCTCCTCCCCCTCCCCCCCCTCCCTCTCTCACTCTGGTTCTCATTTAAATTTTATGAGTTACGGTAGAGTCTGACCAAAAGCTACACACGATCTTTTTCTCTGTCCCTTGTCACGATGTGATAGATATTTTCGATGTTGTTTTAAGAGTTGGAGACAAAAGTTGTGTTTGTGCTTAACTCTGAAGTCTTAAGTTTGGCTACCTGCACTTGAAGATGATCATGTTTCCTTGTCTCCAAGAGAATGGGTTGCCTATTATGGCGAGGTGCTGCAAAACAGTCGAATCAGTCATACAGGCAAACTTCTCATTCAGTGTGTGCTTACGTTCTCACAGAGATTCTCAGGTGAGGTGAGTGGTGAGACAAGAGTGCATTTTCAGGGTGATATCCCTTCCCCCCCCCCCACCCAAGGTGTTAAGCTGGGGAACGCTTAAAATCAATAACAGCACTAAAAAAAAACAAAAAACACTACCAACAACAACAGTCATTATAATGAGGCCTCTGGTTGCCGTTAGCTGTAGGAGCTCAGATAGGTGGCTATAAAACAATGGTGTTATATTTCAAATTTTCAGAAATTGTGTGTGTGTGTGTGTGTGTGTGTGTGTGTGTGTGTGTGTGTGTGTGTGTGTGTGTGTGTGTGTGTGTGTGTGTGAAGACATGCATGTGTGTATTGTACGCTCTTATAAAAAAAAAATTCGTTGTAGTTGTCACAAAGGCCTATTGTTGAACGTTTCCATAACATACCATGGGAAGAAAGAATGTGTTTAAAATGCAATATGTCTGTTTTAGGGGATGAATTCCATTTTTTCGTGGAATGTTTCCACTTGACACATTTACGACAAGATTTTATTCATCAGCATTTTCCTCAACCTATGTCCGGTTATAATTTTTGCAGGCTGATGAAATGTACGTCTCGAAAAGTTCTCCTGTCTCTTTCAAAATTCATAAGAGTTGCAGGTATTTCTTGAAATTTCATTTGTTGCAGTTGACAAATGTGCATTGTGTATTTTAAAGAAATTGTTGTACTTAAAAATATTATGAGGTTTTGATTCTGTTTGTTTGTCATTTTGCAATGAACTCTTGCTGTTCAGTTCAGTTAGATTGATATCA
>CM060338.1:20944874-20947374 GCA_030674155.1 Stramonita haemastoma
TAACGTCACCTCCTATTATTGATAATAGACGTGTGTGTGTGTGTGTGTGTGTGTGTGTGTGTGTGTGTGTGTGTGTGTGTGTGTGTGTGTGTGTGTGTGGCGTGCGTGCGTGCGTGCGTGGTGTGCGCGGCGTGGACTTTTGCACTTGCAATATCGAAGTTACTTTTGAGGTCCCATCTGCTTATTAATCTTATGGATGACATGACAAAACTTGACTCTGATCTGTCTGTCTGTCTGTCTGTCTTGTCTGTCTGTCTGTCTGTCTGTCTGTCTGCTTGCTTGCTGTCTGTCTGTCTGTCTGTCTCTCAATCTGTTTTTTCTGTCTCTTCTTCATTCTCCCACTTTCAGTATGCATGTATGCTCACGTGCACGTACGCTCTGAGACTCTGAAAGGGATCAAAATCACGTAAAAACAACAACAAAAAACCAAAGTGAACATCATTTTTGTTTGTTTTCTTTGTTTTGACACCCGCGACTGGTAAGTGGATAGCTGTTAGCCCAGCCCAAAAGCAACAACGGAATTGTCTATCACATGTCTTATACATGTCTTATTCTTAGTCTCTTTGTAAGATCATGAGTGTAGGTTCCTGTATAATATGTACAATAGATATATAAATATAGACTAGAAATAGATTTAAAAACCCTAACAGATAGGATTGTCAGCCCAGTTCAAAAGCAACAGAATTGTTACTGTCTTGATACTCTCAAGTCTCTCAGTTATTTCATTCATGCAGTTTTCTTGTGTAATATATATTTAAAAAAATACGTGAATAGAAACTAAAATAAAATAGATGTAAATTTCCTAACTGATAATCAAGAAATAAGGAGATGAGCAAGGAAATCTGTTTAGTCTTTTTTTTTTTTCTAAAAAGAAACAAACTTGATACCGCTCGTATTCTGCTCTATGACAAATAGGCAGAGATAAATAAATTGACAAATGAAATCTCTGATATCTTTTCTGAAAAATCTGATGCACATGACGTTCTGGATAAATGATGAATTAAAATAATGGATAAAGAGATACAGGATTTGGTGACTAAGATCGATATTTTTTTTGGAAAAAAAATGATGCTTTTATAATTTAAATATGATGAGTAAAGTAAAGGATAAAGACATTAATGATTGATGAGTGAAAATCAATAATTTTTTCTTAGAAGCAAAAAACTGATAACACATTTTATTCTGGATTTGGTGAATGAGATAATGAATAAAGATATAAGTAATAGGATGAATGAACCCATCATATTTTTCTATCAACAAAAAAACCCGTTGCACATTTATATTCTGAACACGATGGATGGATAAATAATGGATAAAGACATAAATAAATTAACGAATAAAATCCACATAGACAAACAGACCATGATGCACATTATATTCTGCAGAATATGATGAATGAAAATTATATTAAAAATATACATAAATTGGTGAATAAAAATCCATCATATCCCCCCCCCCAAAAAAAAAAAAAAATCTAACACCCCTCCCCCCACTGTATTCTACAATGATCTGATAAATAAGACATAAAGAATAAATGAATAGAGAAACAAAACTCCAAGGTATTTTTTGTTCTGAACTAAAAAAAAAAAAAAAACAACACAACAACTCTAACTGGTTGTTGTCTGGTGCTGTTGTTACAGCGGACGTAGTGCGGGTACCGCCTGCCGCACAGCAGAACGCGCCTCCTCCCAGTCCTACCCGTAAGTGAAGACAACTAACTGTGCGTCTGTCTCCTGACACTTGCACTTACTTACACTTAGATCATACCACTAGTCTAGCTTAGCTAGCTAGCACTTGTCACTCTCTGTTTGACTCTCTTTAAAAAATAAATTAAGAAAAAGAAAAAGCGGTGTTTGGAAAAGGTAACAAAATACAAAAACAAAAACAAAAAATGCGGGAACGGTGGGGGGGGGGGGGGGGGGGGGCGGGGGGGGGGGGGCTGTCTAAAATCTTAGTTCTTGATGTCAGCAATCATGCCTACTTTAAAATGTTTTCACGCCAAAAAGTGTGGTCCGTTCTTGATGCAGGCAAAGTGCCACCACGCCAAAAAGTGTGGTCCGTTATTGATGCAGGAAGTGCACCACGCCAAAAAGTGTGGTCCGTTATTGATGCAGCAAAGTGCACCACGCCAAAAAGTGTGGTCCGTTATTGATGCACGCAAAGTGTCACCACGCCAAAAAGTGTGGTCCGTTATTGATGCACGCAAAGTGTCACCACTCAAAAGTGTGGTCTTTGAGCAGGCAAAGTGCACCACGCAAAAGTGTGGTCCGTTATTGATGCACGCAAAGTGTCACCACGTCCAAAAAGTGTGGTCGTTATTGATGCAGGCAAAGTGCCACCACGCCAAAAAGTGTGGTCCGTTATTGATGCACGCAAAGTGTCACCACGCCAAAAAGTGTGGTCTGTTATTGATGTCAGTAAAGTGCTACCACGCCAAAAAGTGTGGTCCGTTATTGATGCACGCAAAGTGCCACCACGCCCAAAAAAAAAAGTGTGGTCC
>CM060338.1:20952374-20954874 GCA_030674155.1 Stramonita haemastoma
ACCACACCACACCACACTCACACCTCACCAAACCACACCCACACCACACCACACCACATCACACCACACCACACACCACACCACACCACACCCACACCCATTTAACAGCCAGCCTCTCCTAGTTCGGAGGACGAAAGGAGTGCAAAAGCAGACGACAAGTGATTTCAACAATGGCCAATATGGCGGCTGTCCAAATACACATGCGCCAGATTGCGCCACCAGAGGGCGCTGATAAGCGTCTCCTTACCGCACGACGATATGACCATCAAACAGGCTTCAAGCGAACCTGTGTGTGAGAATAGGGATAAAAAGAGGAAAAAATAGGAGCGGGGGGGGGGGGGGGGGGGGGGGGGGGGGGGGGGGGGGGGGGGGGAGAGGGGGGGGAGAGTGGAGAGTGAGAAGAAAAAGTAGTAGTAGTGGGAGGAGGAAGAGGAGGAGGGGAAGAAGAACAAGAAGAACAAGCAGATGGGGGAGGACATAGAAACCAAACAGACTAGCATATACAGACATATAGACAGAGAGACTAACACAGACATAGAGATAGACAAACTCAGACAGATAGACAGACATAGAGACTAAACAGACATATACAGACAGACGTAGAGACAGACAGACTAACACAGACAGACATAGAGATAGAAAAACAGACATAGAGACCAAACAGACTAACATAGACAGACAGATATAGAGTCAAACACAGACATACAGACAGACATACAGAAATAGAGACAGACTAACACAGACAGACATAGAGACCAAACAGACTAACATAGACATACAGACAGACAGAGAGACAGAGGGACCGTGTGGGCTGCTGGTCTAATTGGTCCATGGAGAGAGAGAGGCCGAGGTGGGCAGGTGGGGGGTACCCGCCCAAGACAGAGCACTCCGCCAGCAAGCTCTGACCTCCCTCCCCAATTAGCTCCCCTGCCTGGCCCATCATGCACCTGCAGCACCAGCGCCCCCAGTCAGGGGACACCACTCTCCCGGGGACGCTAGAGTGATCACCCTTTAGCCGTGGGCTCCGTTCAGGGCTTGGCCTCGTGGGAGAGTGAGGGAAAGGGAGGAGAGAGAGGGAGGGAGGAGAGAGAGGGAGGGAGGAGAGAGAGAGAGGGGGAGGGAGGGAGGAGAGAGAGGGAGAGAGAGAGAGAGAGAGAGAGAGAGAGAGAGAGAGAGAGAGAGAGAGAGAGAGAGAGAGAGAGAAGGAGAGGTGTGTGTGTGTGTGTGTGTGTGTGTAGAGAGAGAGAGAGAGAGGAGAGAGAGAGAGAGAGAGAGAGAGAGAGAGAGAGAGAGAGAGAGAGAGAGAGTGTGTGTGTGTGTGTGTTGTGAGAGAGAGAGAGAGAGAGAGAGAGAGAGAGAGAGAGAGAG
Source organism: Stramonita haemastoma (assembly GCA_030674155.1). NCBI lineage: Eukaryota > Metazoa > Mollusca > Gastropoda > Neogastropoda > Muricidae > Stramonita > Stramonita haemastoma. Next base: position 20,953,743 of record CM060338.1, read on the forward strand.
AGAGAGAGAGAGAGAGAGAGAGAGAGAGAAGAAACAAAGAAGCTATCTACTCGCCGTAGGGGTGGGAGTGGAGTAGGAAAAGAGAGGGGGGCAGTTTTTGGGGTGGAGGGTGGTGGCATGGGGAAGGAGAGGTCGGAATAACTCTTCGTGAGTAGTAAAGGAACGAATCAAGACAATACACCAACAAATTAAACGGGTACCTGGCCAGCTCACTATTCCATACCCTGGAAAATCTTCGGGTACATGGGGATAGCTACGAGGTCAGAGCGCTTTCTTTCCCCCAGTCAAGTTAAGCAGCGTCCAGCGTGGTTACCAGTTGGATGGGTGACCATTTACGCGCCTTGGCTTTAGTACAGTCCCTCCAGTTCACTCAGCTGTAAATGGGTACCTGCCGTCTTTAGGATCAGGCGAGGGAGAGGAGATGGGCGCCACCCTCAATATGCTGGCCCCTAGAGAAGCTGAGGTCTCTGATGCCTCGCTCCCCGACGACCGCCTAGGTTATGGGACACTTTTACCTTTACCTATGTGTCATATATCCGCCGTCCTCTGAGTGTTGTAGTTGGATTTTTGTGGTGTCGTTGAATGGATTCCTTGCCCTTAAGTGGAGTAAGTTCTTCAACAAGGTAGCTTGAAATAATCTTAAACTGCTTAGTGCATAGCTTTCTATTAACACGCATGAAAACACGACCCTAAAATAATGGCAATACGAAGATAATATGACATAAATAAAAACCCACTGGAGACTGCGAATGTAAAACGAGTATGTGCTCTTGCAACTTTCCCGGCAAACTCTGTTGTTTAATTAATTGACCTAATTCGTACGCTCACAAAGACGGTTAGGAATTGTCAGATTTGGAATCTTTTGTCTTGTGATTGCATTGCACAGTGCATTGGCAGCCCATCTGGTGAAGGAAAGAACAAGGGTATTTTGGTCCACAGGAAGTTTCCAGACCCATGGAGGAGTTTTAATCTCCGTTGAAGTCGTCCGGTTTAAGACAAGAATCACTTAACGACACGACCTGCGTTCCTCGACTTGACACCTTGTTGGGGCGTCACCTAGAATATGCACACTTTTTTTTTTTTGTCTCTGTCTGTCTGTCTCTCTGTGTGTCTCTCTCTGTTACCCAGTATA
>CM060338.1:20962374-20977306 GCA_030674155.1 Stramonita haemastoma
CGTTTCTTGGCTTAAGCTCTGAGGTTCATCAATGGTGAGATTTTGCGTATTATTATAAACGAGTTTTTTTGCCCATCATGAGGTAGCCGCTTTCCGACTTTGGAGAGTTATAGGATTTGTGAGCTAAAGCACCATTAATAATTTGGAAAAAAAATGTTTGTAAGAATGGTTGGTAAAACTGTAAAGATTTATTTTGTTCTCGGCTAGAGGTGGTAAATGGTTAGCTCTTGCGTATGCGACCATTTTTTGCCCGTCGTGAAGGTTGTTACCACACTTCTGACTTTCGAGATGAGAGTCACAGCACTTGGGAGTACTTTACTTAAGCCTTTTTTTTTTTGTTGATTGCTAAGATGCTCATAATTTCTTTCTCCTATTGCGATGAAAACTTGTTCAATTATTACTAAGATTAATCCGTTCAGTGTGAATATACCTCGCAACTTTCTTTCCTTTTTTTTTTTTTTTTTTTTTTGGTATGAGAGATCGTTTTGTATTTGGGTGATATTTCGACTATTTCTCTGTTTATTTTCAAAGCTGTTTGAATGTTTCTTTTCCTTATTCTTTTTTACCTAGGAAAAACGCGTCAAGATATCTCTTTGTATCTCTCTTTGTCTCTATTTCTCTCTGTCTCTGTCTGTCCCTGTCTCTGTCTGTCTGTCTCTGTCTGTCTGTCTCTGTCTCACTGTCTCTCTGTGTCTGTCTGTCTGTCTGTCTGTCTGCCTGCTCTCTCTCTCTCTCATCTCTCTCTCTCTCTTACACACACACACACACACACACACACACACACACAACACACACACACACACACACACACACACACACACACACAACACACCCACACACACACACAGAGTGCAGTAAATGCTTACTATACTACCCCATGGCCCCCTCCCCGCCCTCTATTACCCCCATTCTGCGGCTCATCATGACCCGACCTTATACACTGATGTAGGTTAACGGGATCATCATCATCATTATCATCATCATTATTAGTCCTCATACACATAGACAAGAGAAGGGACAAGGGGTGAGGGGGGGGGGGTGTAAAAGGGAAGGGGATGGGTGTAGAAGGGAGAGAAAGGGTGGACTAGGTGAGTTTGGGGGGGGAGGGGGGGGGGAGAATAGATAGAGACAAGTAATTGTACACAGATACAGTTACCAGAAAATAACGATACTGTCGTAACACTACTGTCCGTCATCCCCCCACCCCCCCTCTTTGTCTGTCTGTCTGTCTGTATGTATGTCTTTCTCTCTCTCTCTCCTCTCCTCTCTGTCTCCTCTCCTCCTCTCTGTCTCTCCTCTCTCTCTTCTCTCCCCTCTCTGTCTCTTCTTCTCTGTTCTCTCTCCCCTCTGTCTCTCTTCTTCTCTGTCTGTCTGTCTTCTCTGTCTCTCTCTTCTGTCTCTCTTCTCTGTTCTCTCTTCTTCCCCTCTCTCTCTTGTCTCTCTCTGTCTCTCTCTCTCTGTCTGTCTTCTCTCTTGTCTGCTGTGTTGTGTGTGTGTGTGTGTGTGTGTGTGTTGTTGTCTTCTGTCTGTCTTCTTCTCCTCTTTCTCTCTCGCCTGCTGTCTCTCTCTCTTCTCTCTCTCTCTCTCCTTCTCTCTCTCCTCGTCTGTCTCCTCTCATCTCTCCTTTCATCTGCTCCCTCCTCTCCCTCTCCTCTTCTCTCCTCTCTCTCTCTCCATCCTCTTGCTCATTGGAAAGGGGGTTTCGCCCTAGGCGACAATTAGAGAGGGGTTGGCTGCTGTTGTGGGGGAATGGAGGGGGAGGGGGGGTGCCAGGGGACAGTAGCGGGGGTTGGGGGATGGGGGGGGGGGGGGGGGGGGGGGGGGTGGGGGGGGGGGCAGGGGAACTGGGAGGGCTGGGGATGGGGAAGGTTTGGGGTGGGTAGAAGGGGGGAGGGGCAGGAGGGTAAGGGCTGGGATTGGGGGGGAGAAAACAAAGGTTTTGTGAAGATTATTAGTTAACGTTTTGGGGGGGTAAAGACCAGTGTGCTGGAGTTGAAACAAAAATGATGATGCCTTTCCTGTTCGGGTTTATTTCCTCTGAACCCAGCCTGTGTTGTTTCTAGTTTATTCCTCGAAAATTTTTTGTTCTGATTCTTGTTATCCTCTGAACATCTGATGTTTTTTTCTGATTCGTGTTTATCCTCTGAACAGCGAGTTTTTTCTATTTTTATTCTCTGAAACAGTCCTGATGTTTCTAAATCGTGGTTTATCCACTGAACAGTCTGAGTTTTTTCCCTGATTCGTGGGTTTATTTCCTCAAAAACATCTGATGTTGTTTCGATTTCGTTTTTTATCCTAAAACAGTTTAAAGTTGTTCTGATTCGTTTTTTAATCCTCGGAAAACAGTCGAACGTTGGTTTTTTTTTTTTTTTTTTTTTTTTTTTTTTTTTTTTTTTTTTTTTTTTTTTTTTTTTTTTTTTTTTTTTTTTTTTTTTTTTTTTTTTTTTTTTTTTTTTTTTTTTTTTTTTTTTTTTTTTTTTTTTTTTTTTTTTTTTTTTTTTTTTTTTTTTTTTTTTTTTTTTTTTTTTTTTTTTTTTTTTTTTTTTTTTTTTTTTTTTTTTTTTTTTTTTTTTTTTTTTTTTTTTTTTTTTTTTTTTTTTTTTTTTTTTTTTTTTTTTTTTTTTTTTTTTTTTTTTTTTTTTTTTTTTTTTTTTTATCCTCTGGAACAGTCAGAATTTTTTTTCTAGTTTATTCTCTAAAAACAGTCTGATGCTGTTTTTTTTTGATTCGTAGTTTTTACCTCTGGAACAGTCGGGACTTTGTTTCTGATTCGTGGTTTATCCTCTGAAACAGTCTGATGTTGTTTCTGATTCGTGGTTTACCCCTCTGGAACAGTCTGACGTTGTTTCGATTCGGGGTTTTATCCCTGAAACAGTCTAAAAGGTTGTTCTGATTCGGGGTTTACCCCTCTAAACAGTCTGACGTTGTTTCTGATTCGGGGGTTTATCCTCGGGAAAACAGTCGACGTTTTTTTCTGTTTATTCCTGAAACAGTCTAAATTTTTTCTGATTCGTAGTTTACCCTGAACAGCCCGACGTTGTTTCTGATTCGGGTTTTATCCTCTGAAACAGCTGTTGTTGTTTCTGATTCGTAGTTTATCCTCGGGAAAACGGGCTGACTTGGTTTCTGATTCGGGTTTAAATACCTCTAAAACAGTCTGATGTTGTTTCTGTTTCCCGGGTTTTTTTTTCCTCTGGAACACCCTGACGTTGTTTCTGATTCGGGTTATCCTCTGAAAAAAGTCGATGTTGTTCGATCTTTGGTTTATCCTCAAAACAGTCCCTGATGTAGTTTCTGATTCGTGGTTTTAAATCCCCCTAAAACGGGTCTAAAGTTTTTTCCCTGATTCGTGGTTTATCCTCTGAAACAGTCTGATGTTGTTCGTTCTTTAATTTTTTCTTTTAAAAACAGTTTTGATGTTGTTTCTGATTCGTAGTTTTCCTCTGAACAGTCGACGTTGTTTCGATTCGGGGTTTTTATCCTCTGAAAACAGTCTTAGTTTTTTCTGTTTTTCGTGGTTTATCCTCTAAACAGCTGAAGTTTTCTGATTCGAAATTTTTCCCCTCTAAAAACATTTTTTGATGTTGTTTTGATTCGAAAGTTTATCCTGAAAACAGTCTGAGGGTTTTTTTCTGATTCGTAGTTATCTCTGAAACAATGTTTTGTTTGTTTCTAATTCGTATTTTATTCCCTAAAACTGTTTGGTGTTGTTTCCAATTCGTAATTTATTCCTGAAACATTTGTTTGTTTCCAATTCTTTTAAATTTAATTCTCTAAAACAGTTTGGAGTTGTTTCTGATCGAAAATTTAAATCTTCTAAAACTGTTATTGAGGGAAAACTGTCTGTTTGTTGTATCTAATTAGAATTTTTATCCTCTAAAAGGTCTGATGTTGTTTTTTCTAATTTGTAGTTTATCCTCGAAAGTCTGATGTTTGTTCTGATTAAAAATTTTAAACCCTTGAACAGTGTGATGTTGTTTTCTAATTGTAGTTTATCCTCTGAAAGCTGATTTTTTTTTAATTCGTAGTTTATCATTGAGACAGCTGATTTGTTTCTCTCTTTTCAAAATTTTATCTTTTGACAGTCTAAATGACTTCTAATCGTAACCTATCCACAGTTTTGAGGGGGCGCCCCTTCTCCCCCCCTCGCTGCTTACCTTTCCTGACCTAAAGAGGTAAGGTACCCATTTACAGTTAAAACTGGATGACTTAGCAGTAGTAAAATCTGGGTAAAAAAACCCTTTTTTTAAAACTGCATTAAACGAACTGTGAAAAAAACGTTTTTTTGACGGATTGATTAATGTTGCAGGGCCCCCATAGCAGAAGAAGCAAAATCGGGGCTACATTTTTTTTTCCTGAAAACCGGAAACTATAATGTTGTGATCAGGAAAAACAAATAAATATGAAAACACTAGCATGCTAGCAGTCCCTTGAAAGGGCCCCTCTGGGTTTGGGGGGCCTGGAAATTTTGAAGACAGATCGATTTTTTTAACTGAATGAGGGATGGATGGATGGATAAAATGGAAATGATTTTTATGAGGAGAATGCGGGGCCGGTGTCTTGATGAATAAACAGGGAAAGTTTATGATGAACAGTGATGAGGTGACGAAGAACAAAAAGGAGAAGAAAAAAAGAATGCAAAGAAAAAGAATGCAAAGAAGAAGGAAAAAGAAAAAGAGAGGACGAGGGACAAAAAAGGGAAGAGTGCAAAAAAAAGAAGAAATCAAAGAAGAAGAATGCAAAGAAGAAGAAGAAAAACAAAAAAAAGAAATAAAAGAGAATAAAAAAAAAGATGAGATGATGAAGAAGAAGAACATAAAAAAGGAACAAAGAGAAAAAAAGGGAGATGATGATGGTAATTGTGATAGTTAAAATAATAAAGGAGTAAAACGACAACGCTCTGAAGAATTCAAAAACAAAACGCGATCATAAACAAAAAAAAAATTAATAAAAAAACCCCCCACGATCGCTAAGGGCCCCATAACGCCCACTGACTACATTTGGGAAAGCATAAAATTGCAAATTTTCAAATTTTCCCTTCTTATTCTTAAAACCCGGATTTGAATCGGGTTTCCCGGGAGGAAAATTTTCCCCGAAAGCAATCAATCGTGGGTGGGGTTGGGGTGTGTGTTGGTGTGTGTGTGTGTTTTGTGTTTGGTGTTGTGGGGTGTTGTGCACGGTGCTTACCCGCGCGCGCCGCCGCGGGGGTGGTGTGAAAGACAGACAGACGACAAAACTGCTCTCGAAGTCACAGAGAAAAAGGGGAGAGAGAGAGAGAGGAGAGGGAAGAAGAGAGAGGAGAGGAGAGAAGAGAGAGAATTATTTATTCATTTATTTTTTTCTAGGGGGAAATGAATAACACGGCGGGGTTTTTTCATTCCATCCCCGTGTATTTGGTTTTTTAAAAATTGTCATCTTTTCCCAAGAGAGACAGAGGAAACAGAGAGAGACAGGATAGAGACAACAGAAACAAACAAGACAAAACGACAGAGAAAAGGGGTTTTTATTTTTTCTAAGGTGCACGTGCGTGTAGCCCCAGAGCATTTGCGCGCATGCGTGACCTTAGCACCGTCGTTTGTAGCGGCCACGCGACAGGTTGGAGAGAGAAAAAGGAGAGATAGAGAAGGGAAGAGGGAAAAGAGAGAAGGGGAGAGAGAGAAAAGGGGTTTTTGATAAATATAAATAAAAAATTTAAAAAAAACACACACACCCCCCAAAAAAAAAAACCCCACAAAAAAAACCCCCCAAAAAAAAAAACATAAACAAAACAACAAACAAAAAAAAAAACACCCCCCAAAACAAACAAAAACACAAAAAAAAAAAAAACCCAAACAAAACAAGCCAACCCGCATATGAAATTAAGTGTCGTTTTAGACCCCCCTGGGCCAAAAAAAGGGTCGAATGGGGGTACCTTAAATACCCCAAAATTTGGGGGAACCTTGGACCCTAGCCGAAAAACGCAAAAAAAACAAAAGCAATGATATAACAATACTCTTGTAGAAAAAAAACAGAAAAAAAAAAAAAAAGAAAACCAAACAAACCCACCACCCTCAAAAAAAACAATACATTTTTTTTTTTTTCCCCCCCCAAATCCCCCCCCCCCCCCCTATGCACCCCTTCCTCCCCCCCCCATCCCCCTTTTTCTAATCCCCCCCCCCCCCCCCCCCTTTTTTTTTTTTTTTTTTTTTTTTAAATTCCACCCCCCCTTTTTTTTTTTCTTTTTTTTCCACCCCCTCTTTTTTTTCCAAAAAAAAAATTTGATTTGAAAATTTTTTTTTTTTCCTTTTTTCCCCTCGCCCTGTTTTTTTCCTTCTTTTACTTCTTTCCCACCCCTCCCTTTTTTTTCCTTTTTTTTTTTTCTCCTCCCTCCACCCCCCCCCCCCCCCCCCCCCCCCCTTTTTTTTTTTCCCCCTAACCCCCCCCACTTTTCCTCACACCCCAAAACCACCCTTGCTTGCTTTTTTTTTAACCCCCATACAGACTCAAAAAAAAAAAAGGGAGAAAAGAGGGGAGAGAAGGGGAAAAAGAAGGGGGGAGAGAAGAGAGAGAGAGAGAGAGAGGGAAGGGCAGCCGGGCAGGCAGGGGGGAAGGCAGGCAGGGGAAAAAGGGACAACAGACATTTTAAAAACTTGACTTTAACGGGGTGAAATGGGGGGGCCCTTAGGCAGAAAAGGGGGAGAAAAAGAGAGGGGAAGAGGAGAAAAGAAGAGGGGGAAAAGAGAGGAGAGAGAAGAGAGAACAGACAAAAAAACAAAGACAACAGACAGACAGACAGACGCCCGCAACAGACAAGACAGACACGAGGGGACCAACAAAAAGGGGGGACAGCACAGCCCAGAAAAACAGATCCCATAAAAACCCAGACAGTTAAATTTTTAAAAGACTTTTTAAACTGAAACACCCGCCTTAGGCCACGAGAAGAGAGAGAAAGAAGAGAGAGAAAGGGGAAGGGGAAGGGAAAAGGGGGAAAAAGAGGAGGGGAAAGAAAAGAAGAGAGAAGAAGGGGGGGTAGGGGTGGACTGGACAGTGCCTTTAAAAAGGGTTTGGGGCCGATTCGGATTACCTCAGAAAAAAAGGGGGGAAACAGGGGGAAAACCCCCCCCCTCCCTTGTTTGTGTGTGTGTGTTTTGGGTGTTTTTGGTGTGGTGTGTGTGTGTGGTGGTGTGTGTGTGTGTGTTTTTTTTGGTGAGAGAGAGACACCGTGGATTAAAATCCAGACTTTTTAAACCCCAAACAGAAGAGAAAGCGGATTTTGAAAAAGTGAGAGATGGTGGAGGGGGGGGAAAAAGGGGGGGAAAAAATAAAGGGGGGAGAAAAATTAGGGGGAAAAAGACAAAAGAGAGGTGAGAAAGAGAAAAGGAGAGAGAGAGAGAGAAAAAAGGAGAGAGAGAGAGGAGAGAGAAGAAAGAGAAGAGAGGAGAGAGGTTTTTGTATTGCTTTAAAAATTTTAATGTATTATTGTACTGTGTTGTAAACGATTGCATTTTTACGTAATTCCTTTATATTGCTTTTGGGGCCCTCTATTTTTTAAAATTTTGGGCATTGTTTTGGGAAACCCTTTTTTCGTTTTGAAAAAGGGGGGGTCACTCACCCCTTTAAAAATCAAATCCTTCCTCTTTACTTTAAAATTTCATCTTTCTTTTTTTCTTTTAAAAAAATTTTTCTTTTCGTTTTTTGGCTTGTGTATGTCTTTGCCAAAAAACAAAAAAACCCCCTTTTCCCCCTGCACAATTTTTGCAAGGGGGCCCCCCTTCTTGTTTTTTTTTAAATTTTTGATTTTAAAAAAAAAAAAACAAAAACACCGCATTTTTTTGTATTGAAAAAACATTTTTAGTCAGAGGGGAGATTTTTTTTCAAAAAATTTGAAAATGCTTTTTCCTGGGGAAAAATGCCCCGCCACAAAAAACATCCCCAAAACCCCCCTTTAAAAATTATCTGTAAAGTAGTTTTTTTCCCTAAGAGAGTGATTTCTTTTCTCACCCGAATTTTAATGTGAAAAACCTTTCTGTCGTTGGTTCTTTTAGCATGCGCTTGATAAATTTAAACACGAGATCTCGGTTCTCGTCTCGCTGAAAGACTAAACCCAACCGGGGCCCCCTAAAGGGGCTAAAAGGGGAAGGAAAGTTTTTTTGGCCAGGGGGGGGAATTTAACCCGCCCCCCGGGTTCTCCTTTTTTGGGGTAGGGCTGTTACTTTTTAAACCCCCGTTTCCCCCAAGACGAACGATTTTTTATACACCCTTAGCATTGTTTATCGTTTTTTCCCCCCCCTTTTTGAAATACAAACATTCAAAAAAACCACGAAAGTTTCGAGAAGGGGAAAAAAAACCCAAAAACAGTGCTTGTTATTTTTCACGGGCCAGTGAAACCTTGAGAACTTATGAAGGAACCCCAAAATTGGGGTGTGGGGTGTGTGTGTTGTGGGTGTGTGTGGGTGGGGTTTTGGTGTGTGTTTTGGGGTGTGGGATTTTTGTTTTTTATTTTTGGGTGTGGTGGTGTGTGTGAGTGAGTGTGATCTCTCTCTCTCTTTTAAATATATAAAATAAAATATATATTTTAAAAATAAATAAATATAAAAATAGATTATATAGAGGGGGGGACAGACAGACAGACAGACAGCCCAAAACGGGGAAAAGAGAGGGGTGGGGTGTGTTTTTTAGGGGGACGACCCGAAAGGGGCCATCAGGGAAAGGTGCACGCTGCGTAGGAGCGGTGTCTCGAAAATTTAAAAATGTAAAAAATTTTTACGCGTGGGCCCGGGGTGCTTGGTACATGTTCCACACGTGTGGGTGCTGCTTGCGTGCGGGGTGCCTATTTGGGGAAAAAGGGGGGGGGGGGAAAAAAGGGAAAAACAAAGAAGACTTTTTTTTTGTGCTTTTCCACTGCCGGTGGTATGGTAAAAAAAAAAGGGGGGGGAGAGCCAGGGGGGCCCTTCATTCAACCCCCCTCTTTTTAAAAAAGGGGGCACTATCAAAAGACTTCGTCGTCTCTCTTTTCTGTTTGTCTGCTGTTCCCGCCCCCTCCCGCCCCCCCCCCCCCCCCTCCGTTTTGTCTTTCTTTCTGTCTCTCTCTGTCCTTTCGTCTCCCGCCCCGTCGTCTTCCCCTCTGTCCTGTCTCTCTACCTCTATCTCTCCCTAGCTCTCCGTCTCTTTTTCTCTCCCCCCCAAGGGGTCTGTCTGTCTCTGTCATTCGGGGCTGGGGCTGTCCCTGTCCCCCTTTTTTCCCCCCCCATTCCCCCTCCTTTTTTAAAACCCCCTCCCCCTCCCCCCAAAAATCCCCCCCCCCACTCTCCTCCGTCTCTATCTCTTTGTCGCGCCCTGTCGTTTTCTGTCTGTCGTCTGTCGTCCCCGCCCTGTCCCCTTCCCCCTCCTCTCTCTCTCCTCTCCCCCCAAACTCTCTCTCCCCCCCTTCCCCCCCCCCCTTCCCCCTCTCCCCCCACCCCCCCCCTCCCCTCCCCCCTTACTCCCCCCTCCCCCTCCCCCCCCAACCCCCTTTCTCTGCCCCAAACCCCCCCACCCCCCCTCAACCCCCCCCTCACTTTTCCCCCCCCCTCACTAAATCAAAATCACCCACCCCCCCCACCACTCCAAAATTTTCTCCCCCTCTCTGCTGTCTTTCTGCCCCATCGTCTGACTGTCTGTCCCGGGCTGCGTCCCCTGGGCGTCTCTCTCTCTCCAAATCTCCCACCTCTAACCCCTTTCCCTTTTTCACCTTTTTTCGTTCTGTTGTCTCCTAAAAAGGGGGAAAAAAAAGAAAAAAAAAATAGGGAAAAGGGGTGTGTTGTGGGGTTGTGTGTGTTGGTTTTTGTGTTTGTTTGGGGTGGTGGTGTTGTGTGTGGTGTGTGTGTTTTGTGTTGCCCGGGCCCTGTCTTTTTTTCTGAAACCCCACCTTTTTTTCCCCCTTCTTTTTCCCTAGTACCCTTGTCTTGTGCTTTTTCCCACTCTGTCTGTCCCGCTGTCCCCTTCCCTTCTCCCTTTTCTTTGTTCCCACTTGCTTTGTCATTATTGTAAAACTGCATTGTTGCCTAAAAAAATTTTAATGCAAGGGATTTCTATCTTAAAAAAAAAACACAACCACAAAAACCCACAAAACACACACAAAAAACAACAAAAAAACATCCAAAAAACAAAAAACACACATACAAACAAAACACACTTCTACACGCCCCAACACACCGCACAGACAGCCCAAAAAGACACACAAACCCAACACACAAAACCCACCCCCCCACAACCAAAACCCAAAAACCCCACCCAAAACAAAATAAACAAAAAAAACCCCCAAATCAAAAAAAAAAAAATTTAAATTTATAAAAAATAAAAATTATAATAAATAAAAAAAAAAAAAAACATTTTCCTTTAAAAACCCCAGCCCCCCCTCCCCCCCCCCAAAACTACCACCACCCACCCCCCCACAACCATCCCCCCAAACCACCACCCCCCCCCCACCCCAATACAACACCCCCCTTTTTTTTGTTAAAATTTTCTGCCTTTTCGGCATCGCCAGGTCTTCAGCCTGGAAGTCGATAAGTCAAGAAGGGGTTAAAATTATTATGAAACAGGCGGCAGGGGATTGGGGGCAGGGGGTGGGGGGGGGGGGAAGGGGGGGGGGGGAAAGGGGGGGGGGGGAAAAAGGGGTTTCTGTTGTTTTCAAGGGGGCGAAAACCCAGGAACTAAAAGGGGAAAGAATGGGGCTTTTTTTTTTTTTTTTTTTTTTTGGATACACACCACCAAAAAAAAAAAAACACACACACACACACACACACACAAACCCCCACACAAACCACACCACACACACAACACCCAACCCCCAAAACCACAAATTTTTTTATGGTGCACGCACACACAATACCACGTACACAATTTCCCCCACCACTACCACAGAAACAAAAGAAGAGAGAGAGAGAAGAAAGAGAGAGAGAGAAGGGAAAGAGAGAGGAGAAAGAGAGAGAAATACACACAGAAACACACAAAAACACAAAACACACACAACACACAAACCACTACACACACACTCGCACACACACACACCACACAAAAACACAACCCACACACCCCCACCACACCAACAAAACCACCACCCACCAACCCACCCGCGCCCCGCGTTCTCACAATAGAAATCAACGACAATCCTTTTTTCTTTTGTGTGTGGGGGGGGGGGGGTGGCTTTACTCGGTTTTCGGGCTTAACAAAGGAAGGGGGAGAGAGAAAAAGGGGGAGAGAGGGGGTGGGGGGGGGGGAGAGAGAGGGGGGAAGGGGAGGGGGGAGAGAGGGAGGGAGAGAGAAGGAAGGGAAAAGAGAAAAAAAAAAAGGGGGGAAAAAAAAAAACACACACCCCAACAACGGGGCCCCCCGCGGGGCGGCCCAACCACGCCCCTACGCCAAACACACACACACAAAAAAGTGAGGTTGGGGGAGGGGGGATTTTGGGAGTTTTTTTTTTGTTTTTGGGTTTTCTTTTAAAATGCTTATCTTTTTTTTTTTTTTTTTTTTTTTCTAAAAGATTAACTAAAATTTTTTTTTTTTTCATTGAAGTTTAAAAGTTTTCTTTCATTGAAGTGCTTCAGTGGGGTTGGATGGGGGATGAGGGGGGGGGGAAGGTTTGGGGGGGATCCAGGAGGGTGAATATGTTGTGTGGTTGTGTGTGTGGGTGTGTGTTTGTGGTGTGTGTGTGTGTGTGGGCGAAAAGAAGACAGACAACAAAAACACACACCACAACCACACACACACACCCCACACACACACACAACACCACCACACACACAACACACACACACACAACACACACAACACAAAATCAGGACCTTCAAAATACCCCCCCAAAAACCAACAGGGGGGAACGGCAGCCAATCATGGACAAAAGGAGGGAAGACCAAACTTCAATCGAAAAATTCATTGTTTCCTCTGTCCCCATGATTTTAAAAAGCTCAAACTCTCGTCTTTTCCTGCCCTGTCTGTTTTCCCTGTCTGTCTCCTGCCTGCCTCCCCGTCTGCCTGCCCCGTCTGTCCTCCTGTTCCTGCCCGGGCCTGTCTGTCTGTCTCTGTCTGCGGGCCTGTCTGCCCCCGCCCCTGTCTTTTCCCGCCCCCCTTTTCCTCTTTTGTTTTCCCCTTGCCCTCTCTCTGTCCTCTCGTCCTCCCCTGCTTTTCTCTGTTTCCCCCTTTTTGGGTCTTCTCTTCTCCTCTGTCTCTTTTTCTTTTCTTCTCTCTCCCCCTCCCTCTCTCTCCTCCCTTTCCTCTCTCTCTCTCCTCTAAAACCCGTCACTCCCTCCCCTCTTTCTTTTTTCGCTCTGCTCTTTTCTGCTCTGCTCTGCTCTGCTCTCTCTGCTCTGCCTTCTTCTTTCCTTCCTTCTCTTTTCCCCTTTTCCCCCTTTCTTCTCTTCTCTTCTCTTCTCTTCTCTTTCTCTTCTCTTCCCCCCTTCTCTTCTTTCTTTTCTCTTTTTTTTTCTTTTCCCCCTTTCTTCTCTGCCTTTTTCTCCCTTCCTTTCTTCCCTTTTCCCCTTTTCTTTTTCCCTTTTTCTTCTTGCCTTTTTTCTTTCTCTTCTCTTCCCCCTTTTCTTCCCTTCCCTCTTTTCTTTCCCCCTTCCCTTTTTTCTTCTTTTTGCTCTTTTTTTTCTTTCCCCTTTTTTTGCCCTTTTTGCCCCTGTCTTTTTCTTTTTCTCCCAACTCTTTTTCCCCCCTGCCGTCTTTTTCCCCCGTTCCTGCTTTTCCTCCCCTCTTCTCTCTCCCCCCCCCCTCCTCTCTCCCTCTCATCATCCCCTCCCCCTCCCCTTCCCCCTCTCTCCTCTCTCTCCCCTTTCCCCCTTCCCCCTTTTTTTTTTCTCTCTCTTTTTTCCCCCCCCCCCCCGTCTTTTGGGGTAATTTCTTGCCCCCCCCCTTTTTTTTCAAGTCGTTCATCTCTGACCCCCCACATTTTTGATCTTCATGGGGGAAAATTTTCTCCCCAAATGTCGTTTGCCCCCTGATTGACTCTTGCTCTCTGCTTTTTGCCTTTCACTGTCATCCCTTTTTTTTAAACCCCGTTTACCCCCCTTTTTTGTTTAATTATAGTGAGGGCGTCAAAAGAATGGAGTTTTCCCAAGCAAAATGATTCGTTCTTTGGGGTTTTTTCCGTCAAGGCCTCAGAAAGTATGGACAAAACAAAAGAAAATTACTTTTTTAGGTCCTTCGTCTTTTAAATCTTGATTAGGTTAAAATACCCTTCACCCCCAAATTTGGGGCTGTTTTTCCAGTGTTACGTTTTATTCCCTTTATTTCAAAAGGCCCCCCCCCTTGCTAAATTTTTTTAAAATTTCTGTTTATTTCATTCTTGCCCCATGTGAGTGTTTTCGGGGTTTTTCCCCAAAATAAAGGGACACAAGTTGGGGCCGCATCAAACAAGACTGCCATTCAGTATTTAGAAGGAAGGTGGCGGGGGTTTTGGGCAACAAGTAAAACGTGAGGTTTGATTCGATTTTCCCCCGCCTTTCCCTTTTCTTCCCCCGTTTGACACCAAAAAAATTTTTCCAATGGCAAAACTTTTCCCGAGGAACTCCAACCAAAGACCTATACTTAAAAAATTGGCGCTCAAAAAGAACCCATGGCCCCGTTGAAAATCGAAAAAGTCAGGGGGGGGTACATCTTTAAAATTCCCCTTGGAAAAAAATTGTAGATTCAATTCCAAAATGTATCCCCTAAAGGGCAAATCCAAAATTGGGGGGTCAAAAAGAGAGAGAGAGAGAAGAGAGAGAGAGAGAGAGAGAGGGAGAGAAGAAGAAGAGAGAGAGAGAGAGAGAGAAGAATCAGCCTCCTTTAAAAAAATTAAAATTAGTTTTGGTTTTCCCGGGCCCAACAAGGAAAAGGGAAAAAGACTTTTTTCTTTTTGGGGAAACAGACCCATGGGGGGCAAAGGGATCCAAAAATATCATCAACCAACAAAAAAAAAAAAAAAGGGCGGAAAGCTACATTTTTTCCAACAGCACAACTTCCACCCCCCCACCTTTGAGGTAACAACACAAAAAACCAAAAAAAATACCCACCACTTCCAAAAAAGGGAAAACAAAATCCCGAAACGGTTCAAAAATTCTCCCCCAAATTTTAACCCCTGCTTGTTTTTTAAAAAAATGGGGAAAAAAGGGGCCCCCCCATTTCCCCCCCGCATGGCTTGTCAACTGATAGGGGGAGCCCCGCCCAAATTTTTTTTTTTTTTCTTTTTCCCCCCCCCCCCCCCCCCCCCTGCCCACCCACCCCCCAAAAAAAACTTTGGGGGGGGTTCGAAACGTGGGGTTGCTTTGTTTCTGTCGGCTTGTGCTGAAACCTGACAAAACACTTTCTCTCTTGCACTGCTACTACCATTTTAAGGGCCCGCCTGACTCTTCTAGCCCCCGTTTTCACTGGGGGTAAAAGTCGGGGGGGGGATGTCACTTTGTCACAGGCCCCCCTTTTTTTACAACCCACATGGGCACAAAGGGCCCCCTGGACCCAAAAGGCCCACGGGTCAAAAGGGGCCCCCTTGGGCCACGACCCACTTCCCCCCAAAGGGGCCCCTTGGGCACCAAAGGGGCCCCCCTTGGGGCACAGACCCACTTTTTGGACACGACCCACTTGGCCCCAGGCCCACTTGGGGGAAAAAGGCCCCCCTTGGGGGCAAAGGCCCACTTGGTCACAAAAGGGCCCCCTTGGCCCAGGGGCCCCCTTTCAAAAAGGCCCGGTTGGGGCACCGGCCCGAAAGGTCCCCGGCCCCCAAAAGGCCCGGTTGGTCATGGCCCTCACATGCCCGGGGGGGTCACAGGCCCGGTTGGTCCAAACCCCCCCCGGTTGGTCACAAAGGGCCCCGGGTTTGGGCCCCAGGCCCCCCCAAAAAGGGGCCCGGTTTTGGCAACCCCCCGGGGTCCCCAGGCCCGGTTGGGTTCCCCAGGGCCCCGTTGGTTCCCCCGGCCCGGGTTTTGGGGGGGGTCAC
>CM060338.1:20977406-20984906 GCA_030674155.1 Stramonita haemastoma
CCTCTGAAACAGTCTGATGTTGTTTCTGATTCGTGGTTTATCCTCTGGAACAGTCAGACGTTGTTTCTATTTATTTCTCTGAAACAGTATGATGTTGTTTCTGATTTGTAGTTTATCTTCTGAAACAGTCTGACGTTGTTTCTAGTTTATTCTCTGAAACAGTCTGATGTTTTTGATTCGTAGTTTATCCTCTGCAACAGTCTGATGTTGTTTCTGATTCGTGGTTTATCCTCTGGAACAGTCTGACGTTGTTTTTCTAGTTTATTCTTTGAAACAGTCTGATGTTTGTTTCTGATTCGTAGTTTATTACCTCTGAACAGTCTGACGTTGTTTCTGATTCGTGGTTTATCCTCTGGAACAGTCTGACGTTGTTTCTGATTCGTGGTTTATCCTCTGGACAGTCTGACGTTGTTTCTAGTTTATTTTCTGAAACAGTCTGATGTTTCTGATTCGTAGTTTATCCTCTGGAACAGTCTGATGTTGTTTCTGATTCGTGGTATCCTCTGGAACAGTCTGACGTTGTTTCTGATTCGTAGTTTATCCTCTGGAACAGTCTGACGTTGTTTCTGATTCGTGGTTTATCCTCTGAAACAGTCTGATGTTGTTTCTGATTCGTGGTTTATCCTCTAAAACAGTCTGATGTTTCTGATTCGTAATTTATTCTCTGAAACAGTTTGATGTTGTTTCTGATTCGTAGTTTTATCTTCTGAAACAGTGTGATGTTGTTTCTGATTCGTGGTTTATCTTCTAAAAACAGTCTGATGTTTCTGATTCGTGGTTTATCCTCTAAAACAGTCTGATGTTGTTTCTGATTCGTAATTTATCCTCTGAAACAGTCTGATGTTGTTTCTGATTCGTGGTTTATCCTCTGAAACAGTCTGATGTTGTTTCTGATTCGTAATTTATTCTCTGAAACAGTCTGATGCCGTTTCTGATCCGTAGTTTATCCTCTGAAACAGTCGGATGTTGTTTGTTAATTTGTAATCTATTTGTGTAACAGTCTGACAATGCTGATGTTGTTTCTAATTCGTAGTTTATCCTCTGAAACTGTCTGTCGTTGTTTCTAATATGTAGTTTATCATTTGAAGTCTGACAATGCTGATGTTGTTTCTTATTAGTAATCTATCTTTGTAACAAACTGACGATGCTGATGTTGTTTCTTATTCGTAATCTATCTTTGTAACAAACTGACGATGCTGATGTTGTTTCTTATTCGTAATCTATCTTTGTAACAAACTGACGATGCTGATGTTGTTTCTTATTCGTAATCTATCTTTGTAACAAACTGACGATGCTGATGTTGTTTCTTAATTCGTCATCTATCCTTTGAAATAATCTCACAACTCTAATGTTGTTTCTAATTCATCACCTATTTTATAAATTCTTGTAAACTCTGATGCCGTTTCCAATTCGTCATCTACGTTTGAAACAGTCTGACATCCCTGTATTCGAATGCAGCTACCTTCATGGTGGACGAAAACGGTCGTATACTCAAAATCAGTAGCACCCGGAGTATATTATTGTCCACCAACGCGTCCCCGTGTTTCCCCGCGACGACCATCTTGTGTCAGGGGACTGATGATGCTGATGCATTGCTGAAGTCTTGTGGGGTGGGGGTGGAGGGTTCATTCCTAAAAAAAAAAAACCCACCCAAACCCCCCACATCACAAAATATTTTTTCCCGTAACTAGAGGACTAGGATAAGTAAAGGTGTCCCATAAACTAGGCAGTCTCTGAAGAGCGAGGCATCAGAGACCTTAGCTTCTCAAGGGGCTAGCATAATTATTGAGAGTGGCGCCCATCTCCTCTCCCTCGCTGCTTTACCTTCCCTGACCCTAAAGAGGGTAAGGTACCCATTTATAGTTAAAACTGGATGACTTAGGCAGTAACAGAATCTACGTAGACAAAACCCGTGTTATGCATTGATAGTATTGTGACAAAACTGCTTGTTGATGGGTTGATTAATGTTGCATAGCAGGAAGAAGCAGATCTGGGCTACATTAATTTTGTTTTCCTGAAACCGGTAATGATAATTATGTAATCAGGATAAGAACTGATAATAATGATGAAAGACTTAACAGTCATCTTGTAAGGCCTCTGTGATCGGCGGGACTTTTTGGATAGACATATCGATTCATTAATGAATGGATAGATGGATGGATGGATGAATGGATGAAATGATAATGATGTTCATGGCGAGAACTCTGATGGTGTTGTTGATGTTAATGATCATGATGTTTAGATGATGGTGATGCCAGTGATGGTGGTGAGAAGAAGAAGAAGAAGAAGAAGAAGAAAGAAGAAGAAGAAGAAGAAATGAAAAAGAGGGAAGAAGAAGAAGAAGAAAAAAAGAAGTAAAACAAGAAGAAAAAAGAACAAGGTGATAATGATGAAGAACAAGAAGAACAAGAGAGAACAAGATATGATGATGTAATTGTGAAAGTTAAAATAATGATGATAAGAACGACAGCGATTCTGGAGAATTCAGGACAAACGCCCTACCTCCATCTAATGGCCACTTCAGTTTAAACAGCCACCAAGCGTGTATTTCCATGCACTATATAATAAGCGAACTTGTAGTCTGTCTCAATGTCGCTATAACGCCCACTGACTAATGGAATGCATAAAATGGCATTCTCATTTACCCTTCTTATTCTATACCAGGATCGATTCGATTCCGGGGAAAATTTTCCCTGAAAGCAATCAATCGTGTGTGTGTGTGTGTGTGTGTGTGTGTGTGTGTGTGTGTGTGTTGTGTGTTGTGTGTGTGTGTCGTGTGTTGTGTGAGAAGAACAGACAGACAGACAGACAGAGACTGCTCTCGAAGTCACAAAGAGAGAGAGAGAGAGAGAGAGAGAGAGAGAGAGAGAGAGAAGAGAGAGAGAGAGAGAGAGAGAGAGATTTTTATTTATTTATTCTTTTCTATCGAGGATAATGGAATAAGCACTGGTCTGCTTTTTTCATCAGTCCCCGTGTGTATGCAGTTTGTAAATATTGTCATCTGTTCCCAGAGAGAGAGACAGACAGAACAGAGAGATAGAGACAGAGACAGAGACAGAGAGAAACAAACAGACAGAGAGAGAAGAGAAAAGGATGTATTTATTTTTCCGAAGGTGCACGTGCGTGTAGTCTGAGAGCATGTTGACGCAGCAGTGCGTGACCTTAGCACCGTCTGTTTGTAGCGTGCGCACGCGACAGGTTGGAGAGAGAGAGAGAGAGAGAGAGAGAGAGAGAGAGAGAGAGAGAGAGAGAGAGAGAGAGAGAGAGAGAGAGAGAGGCTCCCATCTTCCAATCACCCGTTTCGTCTGTGTGTTCGAATCAATGTATGCTGCTAATGTGAGAGCATGTAGAAATGATCACTATGTCCCCTGGTCTGTCTGTCTGTCTGTCTGTCTGTCTGTCTGTCCGTCGTCGTCGTCCTGTCCGTCCGTCCGTCTTCTGTCCGTCTCATCCATCCGATCTGTCTGTCCATCCATCCATCGTCTGTCTGTCTGTGTCTATCCATCCATCCATTCCATCCATCATCCATCCATCAACTATCTATCTACTTCTCTGTCTGTCTGTCTGTCTCGTCCTCTCTCCCCCCCTTCCTCCCCTTTCTCTCATTCTTTATATATATATATATAATATATATATATATAATATAAAATATATAATAATAAAAAAGTAATATAAATATTTAATTAAACACCACCACAAAAAAAAAAAAAAAAAAACCACACACAAACCCACAAAAAAAACATAAACAAAACAAAACAAAGCAACGAAAAAAAACACCCCAAAAACAAACAAGAAACACAAAACAAAAACAACCGATACAAAACAAGCCAACCCGCATATGCACTTAAGTGTCGTGTTTAGACACCCATCGCCGAAGTCAGAATGCGGCTACCTTAAATATCACAATTGGGGAACCTTGGACCTCTAGCCGAATAACGTCAAAAGAAAACAAAAGCAATGATATAACTAATACTTCTTGTAGAGAAAAGCAGTAACAAAAAAAACAACAACCAAAACAAACCCACCACCTACAAAACAACAAACAATACATTTTTTCTTCATATCTTTTTCCCCCCCTATGCACCCCTTCCTCCCCCACCATCTCCCTCTTCTAATCCCCCCCCCCTTTTTTTTTTTTTTTTTTTTTTATTATTAAATTCCACCCCCCTTTTTTTCTGTTTTTCCACCACCCTCTTTTTCCAATTTAAATTGATTTGTAATTGTTCCTTTTCTTTTTCCTCGCCCTGTTTCTTCCTTCTTTTGACTTCTGTCCCACCCCTCCCTATTTTTCTTTTTCTCTCTCACTCCCCCCCCCCCCCTCCCCTTTTCCCCCTAACCGCCCTACTTTTCCCCAGCCCACCACCCTTGCTTGCTCTTTTTCAGCCCCTTACAGACTCAAAGAAGAAGAGGAGAGAGATAGAAGAGAGAGAAGAGAGAGAGAGAGAGAGAGAGAGAGAGAGAGAGAGAGAGAGAGAGAGAGGAGAGGCAGACAGAGACAGACAGACAGACAGTTCAAACTTGACTTTACTGTGAATCGGCCTTAGGCAGAGAGAGAGAGAGAGAGACAGACAGACGAGACAGACAGACAGACAAAGACAGACACAGACGACAACAGACAGACACAGACAGACAGACCCGATGCATACAAACAGACAGTTCAAACTAAGATTTACTGTACATCGACTAGTCCTAGAGAGTAAGAGAGAGAGAGAGAGAGAGAGAGAGAGAGAGAGAGAGAGAGAGAGAGAGAGAGAGAGAGAGAGAGAGAGAGAGAGAGAGAGGAGGGGTAGGGTGGACTGTGACAGTGCTCTTTGAAGGGATTCGGGGCCGATTCGGATTACCATCAGAGAGAAAGGGGTAACAGGCGGAAAACTCGCTCTGCCTTGTGGGGTGTGTGCGTGTGTGTGTGTGTGTGTGTGTGCGTGTGGGCGCGCGCGCGCGCGCGGTGTGTGTGTGTGTGTGTGTGTGTGTGTGTGTGTGTGTGTGTGTGTGGTGGGAGTGTGTACACGTGGATTAAAATCCCAGACGTTTTACACCACAGAAGATGTAATGGGGAGTTCGAGATGTGAGAGATGGTGGAGGGGTGGGTGTGAAAGGGATGAGGGGGGGTGAATTAGTATGAGAAGACAGAGGGGGGGTGAGAGAGAGAGAGAGAGAGAGAGAGAGAGAGAGAGAGAGAGAGAGAGAGAGAGAGAGAGAGAGAGAGAGAGAGAGAGAGTTATTGTATTGCATTGCGTTCTATTCATCTGTGTTGTATATGATTATTGTACTGTAATTACATTATATTGTATTTGTATTGTTTATATTGCATTGTTTTGTAAAACGTTTTTGCGTGTGAAAAATGCATGGTCACTCTCACCCTTCACATCTATGCCTTCCTTTTTACATTTCTCTTTCTTTTTCTTTTAAAATTATTCTTTTCTTTGTCGACATGTGTATGTCTTTGCACATAAAACTAAACCCCTATATCACAGACTTTCGCAAGGGCACTCTCTGTTTCTTTGAATTCCGATTTTAAAAATTATATCAAATTGCACCCCTATTGTATTGCATATCACTTTCAGTCAAGCTAGATTTTTTCTGTCGAAAATTACAAAATGCTTTTTCTGCTGAGAACGTGTCGCCACAAGAACAGTGCCACCCTTAAAAAATCTTATCTGTATGTATTTTGTGCCCTAACGGAGTGATTCTTTTTCTCACAGAATTTTTGCAGAGACAACTCTGCTTACAGTCGTGGATCTTTTACATGCGCTTGATATGTTGAACACGAGACTCTCGGTTTACGTCTCGTCTGAAAGACGAGAACCCAGACCAGCCCACTCAAGGTCTGATGGGTAGGAAAAATTTTGGGCTCAGGCGGGGGAATCGAACCCGCGGCTTCTCGCTTTCTGGATAGGTCTATTACCTCGAAACCACCGATCCACCAAGACTGTAACGAGTTACACCCTTAAAGCATTTCGAAATACTAGCGTCCAGACCACCACTCAAACTATCGAGATGGGGAAGAGAAAACCAACATTGTGTCTTGTTTTTCTCTGCTGTTCAGTATCTCTTTGAGAAATCACGCAGTGAGTGTGATGTGTGTGTGTGTGTGTGTGTGTGTGTGTGTGTGTGTGTGTGTGTGTGTGTGTGTGTGTGTGTGTGTGTGTGTGTGTGTGTGTGTGAGTGAGTGTGTGAGAGAGTCTCTCTCTCTCTCTCTCTCACTTACTCTCTCTCTCATTCTCTCTCTCTTCTCTCATCTCTCCTCCCTCCTCTCTACTTCTCTCTCTTATATATATATATATATATATATAATTATTTAAAGAGAGGGAGACAGACAGACAGACAGACAGACAGAGAGAGAGAGAGAGAGAGAGTGTGTGTGTGTGTGTGTGTGTGTGGTGTGTTGTGTGTGTGTGTGTGTGGTGTGTGTGTGTGTGTTGTGTGTGTGTTAGGGGGACAGACAGATAGAGCACATCAGGAATGTGTGCACGCGTGTGTAGGAGAGTGTGGCGCGTATTCTAAGTGTATATATGTACACGTGCATGCGCGCTTGTGTACGTGTGTGCACACACGTGTGGGTGCTGGCTTGCGTGGCGTGCCTAAGGGAGAAAGGGGAGGGGGAATCAAAGAAAGGCAAAGAAGACATTTTCTATGTGCTTTTCCACTGCCGTGTGGTATGGTATAAGGTGGGGGAGAGCTCAGTGGTCCGTTCATTCTAAGGCCCGCTCTTTTCAAAGACGGCACTTCAAAGAGATCTGTCTGTCTGTCTCTCTGTTTCTGTTTGTCTGATCTGTCTGCCTCCCTCCCGCTCCCCCCCCCCCCTCTCCTCTCTGTCTTGTCTTTCTTTCTCTCTCTCTGTCCTTCTGTCTGTCTGTCTGTCTGTCTGTCTGTCTGTCTCTCTCTCTCTCTCTCTCCTCTCTCTCTCCCCCCCTCCTCCCCCCCGCTGCGTGCTCTGTCTGTCTCTTTCGCTCTCCAAGCTCTGTCTGTCTTTCTCGTCCAGTTTGTCTTGTCTTTGTCTCTCTCTCATCCCCTCTCTCTCTCTCTCTCTCCTCCCCCTCTCTCTTCATCTCCACCCCTCTCTCCTCTGTCTCTCTCTCTCTGTCGCTGTCTCTGTCACTCTGCTGTCTTCTCTGTCTGTCTGTCTGTCTGCCTGTCTCTCTCTCTCCTCTCTCTGTCCTTCTCTTCTCCTCTCTTCTCTCTCCTCTCTCTCTCTCTCTCACTCCCCTCTCACTCACCCTCTCTGTCTCTCTCATCTCTCTCTCTCTCGTCTCTCTCTCTCCTCTCTCCTCTCACTCTCTTCTCCTCTCTTTACCATTTCGCTTCTCATCCTTTTTCGTTCTATGTGTGTCTCTGAGAAAATTAAAAAAGAACAAAAAACCCTGATTAAGAAAAAGATAAAAAAGATGAGAAAAAACAGTGGTTATTGTGCTCAGCGGCACTGTCTGCCATTATTCCAGAGCGTAGGAACAGGAGGATCAGGGGTTGGGACAGTGTGTGTGTGTGTGTGTGTGTGTGTGT
>CM060338.1:20994906-20999906 GCA_030674155.1 Stramonita haemastoma
GGGGGGGGGGGGGGGATTGAGGGAGGAGAAGGGAGGGGTCGATTATGATGACAGTGAGGGTGTGCAGTGTCCGGCTAGGCTCTCTATCTAAAGAAGTTTGGTAGCGGCAGTGTCATCTGTCACGTTCATCATCTCCCGTGACATACATTCTGCCACTGTCAGTCTGAGCTATCCCCTGTGTCCTGTGTGTTGTGGTGTGTGTGTTGTCTGTCTGTATGTCTGTCTATGTCGTCTGTCTGTCTGTCTTCTCCCCGTCTTCTGTGTCTCTCTCGACTGTCTCTGCTCTCTCTTCTTTTTTCTGTCTCCGTCCCCTCTGTCTGTCTCTTCTGTCTCTGTCTCCGTCTCTGTCTGTCTCCGTCTGTCTGTCTCTCGTGTCTGTCTGTCTTCTGTCTTCTGTCTGTCTGTCTGTCTGTCTGTCTTCTCTCTCTCTCTCTCTCTCTCTCTCTCTCTCTCTTCTCTCTCTCTCTCTCTCTCTCTCTCTCTCTCTCTCTCTCTCCTCTCTCTCTCTCTCTCTCTCTCTATCTCCTCTTCTCTCCGTCTCTCTCTCGTCTCTTCTCTCACTTCTTCTTCCCTCCCTCCCTCTCTCTCTCTTCTCTCTCTCTTCTCTCCCTCTCTCTCTCTCTCTCTCTCTCTCTCTCTCTCTCTCTCTCTCTCCCTCCTCTCTCCTCTCTCTCTCTCTCTCTCTCTCTCCTCCCTCTCTCTCTCTCTCTCTCTCTCTCCCTCCCCCCTCTCTCTTCTTCGTTTTTGTGTGTTTTGTTTGGTTTCTATTTGATGTTTTGTTTTATGTGTTCATGCGTTTTGTCAAAACTTCTCCGATAAACAGGCCCTGACCTGATATAAACCAACGATGAAAAATATGATTGATTCTTTCATTCCTTTGTTCGTCCGTTCGTTGATTCATTCATTCATTTATTGTCTCTCTCACTCTTTCTGTTACTCTGCCTCCGTTTCTGTATCTGTCTTTTTTCCTTTTTCTTTCACACACACACACGCACGCCGCACGCACGCACGCACAAGAACACACACACACACAGAATTATAACAACATATATATATATATATATATATATATATATAATATTGTCTAGTCTTGGTTTGAATATCAAATTCTTTTTGACTTTCAGAAACAAGTACTTTTTGTTGTGATTCTTTCTCAATCTGTCTATCTGGCGCTCTTTTCACTCTCTTCTTCTCATCTTTCTCTTCTTCGATCTCTCTCTCTCTCTCTCTCTCTCTCTCTCTCTCTCTCTCTCCCTCTCTCTCTCTCTCTCTCTCTCTCTCTCTCTTCTCTCTCTCTCTCTCTCTCTCTCTCCTCTCTCTCTCTCTCTCTCTTCGTTCTGCCTGTCTTTGCTTCTTCTCAGATTCGATGTCTGTTTGACCTTTCAATTTGCTGTAAACCTCAACCTCTCTCGTTTTTCTTGGCACTGTAGAAGACTATGTCACTGATGATGGTGATGAACTCTGTGTGTGTGTGTGGTGGTGGTGTGTGGTGTGTGGTGTGTGTGTGTGTGTGGCGTGTGTGTGTGCGTGTGTGTGTGTGTGTGTGTGTATGTGTGTGTGTGTGTGCGTGTGGTGTGTGTGTGTGTGTGTTGAGTGTGGGTGTGGTGGGATGGTAGGTGGTGTGTGTGTGTGTGTGTGTGTGTGTGTGTGTGTGTGTGTGTGTGTGTGTGTTGTGTGTGTGTGTGTAGGGCTGGGGGTGACGTGGTTGTGTGTGGTGTGTGTGTGGTAGATGTTTGTATTTAGTGTTGTGTGTGTGTATGTATGTTTTTATTATATTAAATGTATGTATGTGTGTATTTAATATATATATATATTACATTATGTATGTATGTATGTGTGCATCATGTATTATGTATGTAATGTATGATGTATGTAGTATGTATGTATGTATGTATGTATAACTGTATCTGTGTAATGTATTACATGTAAATCATGTATATGTTATGTATGTATGTATGTATGTATGTATGTATGTATGTATGTATGTAGATGTATATTGTTAGTGTTGTATGTATGTATGTATGTAAATATGTATGTTTGTATATGTGTCCATTCATGCACACGTACATGTGTGTATCTTCGATTTATGTCTAGATCTACACTTTAGTGGTGTTATGGCTTTGATTTGAATGATTTAAAGAGATGCGTGGCGGTACATATACACACAAATACTGATTTAAAACAACGGAAACAACATAGTGCAAAGACATGACCAAAAAAATGGAAATGTAACAATACAAACTATATACCCAAGAGTGTGTGTAATTATGTGTGCACACCAAAAAAAAAGAGCATGGGATACATGGAAATTCTGATATCCATAAACATAAAATGCCGACACTACCTCACAGCAACCCACACATCTCCCCTCCCTCTCTCTCCACCTCTTCTCCATCCCACCCCACCCCACCTCACCCCTCCCCACACACACACTCACTTTCATATGTCATTATACAACACAAAACATACGACATAATTATACACCACGCCTTCTCCCCCCTCCTCTCCTCCTCCCTCCCTCCTCTCCCCCCCCTCTCCCCCTCTCCTTCTCCCCCCCCCCTCTCTCTCTCTCTCTCTCTCTCCTCTCTCTCTCTCTCTCTCTCTCTCTCCTCTCTCCTCTCTCTCTCTCTGCTCTCTCATCCCCCCAATACTGAGAACTGAGGAAAAAGAGAAAGACAGAGAAACTTTAAGTGCATTGCAACAAATCATCCCCCCCCCCCCCTCCCCCCCCACCACACCACACCAACATCAATGCCAGCCAACGTCTTGTATTATACTACTCCGAGACCCAGTCCTCAGCTCTTCCCCTCTTAGGCTGCTAGGCTACACTCCCCCCTCCCTTTACACGACGTACCAGCCAGGGACCCGAACCCCAAATCCTCCATATTCATAAGCCACTCCCGCCCCGGCCCGCTGCGGAGACAGTGCGCGCGGTGGCTGTTTTTCCTCGCCAGCTAGGCTATAGCTCCTAGCTCCTCCGCCATTATTTCCACGACATTTCCGGCCACGTGATTGCGCCTGGGCGCATGCGCGGTTGACAGTTATGACATGGCGGCAATTGGAAGCCTGGGAGTCCGGGCGGTAATGATGGATTTGGCGGTGGATTGAAGGGGTTGAAGCATGACAGATACAGATTAGGGTGGTCGGTCATAAACTGCTCTGCCGGCATCGGATTCTTTCTGGGCTATACTGCCGCTACTGGTGCTTCTGATTTAATTGATTTCTATGAGGTGTGTTGCAAAGGGGGTTTTGCTGGGGGTAGTTTTTCGTGGGTGGGGTGGGGGTTTTTTTTTTTGTCGTGTGTGTATGTGTGTGTGAATAGGTCTATAGTTTTGTTTTTTTCGTTGATGTTGTTGGTTTCTTGTTTTGTGTATGGTAAGAGAGACAGAGGGAAAAAAAAAAATATATATATATTATACATAGTAAAAGAAATATATATGTGTGTGTAATATGCCCACGCGCGCGCGCGCGCACCACACACACACACACACACACACACACACACACACACACACACACACACACACACACACACACACACACACCCCGAACCTCAGACAGACGAAACAATAAAATCAGAATCTGTCGACAACAAAAATTATACCCCCCCCCCCCCTAAAAAAGACCCCCACCCAAAACACCCCCAATCCAGCACGAAACCCCAACATCAAAGAAGGCTGCATTTTCCTCTGAGTGTATCTCTCTCTCTCTCTCTTCTCTCTCTCTCTCTCTCTCTCTCTCTCTCTCTCTCTCTCTCTCTCTCTCTCTCTCTCTCTCTCTCCCTCTCTCTCCCTCTCTCTCTGTGTGCACGTGTATAAGTGTGTTTGTGTGCGTGTGCGCAAGTATTTGTGTGTTTGCGTGTGCGCACGTATTTGTGTGTGTGTGCACGCACACACACGCGCACGTGTGCGTGTGTGTATTCAGTATGCTGGAGCGGATCTGTGTGTGTGACAAGCACTGCCGGCCGCGCCGAAGGAGCCAGCTTCCTCTTGCTTTTTTTTATGCAGCAGGCGACGGTGGCCTTTTGTCCGCCAACTTTGGCTTGGATTCTGGCCTGCAAAGGAAGCCAGTGACAGCTCTCATATTTCTCTCCCTATAGTGCCTCCCCCTCTGCCTGTGTCGGTTTTGCCGCCTGCGTTAGGCAGGATTGATGTGGCTTTAGCCTGGAAAAGGATGAGGCTGGGTTGGGTTTTTTGTTTTGTTTTTTTATCTGGGTGATTTGGATTTGGTATGTGTGTACAGTTTGGGAGGGAGTGAATGAAGGTGGGAAGGGAGGAAGAGGGAAGGAGGTTAGGAAGGTGGAGAGAGAAGACGGGACAGACAGACAGGACAGACAGATAGAGACAGACAGGCAGGCAGGCTGCAGACAGAGAGAGAGGGGCCAGGAGGGAGGTGGGAGGGGGGGGGGGGGGGGAACCAGAGCTTGGACAAAAAAGAAACCTTCAGGAATTATCATTTATATACCTGGCATCCAATTTTGCCTGTAACAGTTGTGGCAGAAACTGCCATGCACGGTTGGTCTGTTCCAGACGTTGCTTTGAACAAGACTGATATGATGTGGCCATAGAAGGTGAAGCCATTGCCTCCAGAGACAGGAGTGTACCAAACCCTAATTGAGTAATATATGCGTGCTAACATTAAGAAGGAAAGTACAAGAAAAGGGAGATGGAGGAGACGAAAAAGTAGAGGAAGAAGGAGAAGAAGATGAAGGAGGAAGAGAAAGAAGAAGAAGAAGAAGAAAGAAGAAGAAGAAGAGAAGCAGAAGAAGAAGAAAAAGGAGAAGGAAAAGTAGAAGAAGCAGAAGATGTAGAAGAAGAAGGAGGAGGAGGAAGACGAGGAGGAAGAGGAGAAGAAGTAGAAGAAGAAAAAAAACAACACAAAGCATCAACCGAATTTCAAACATTTTGTACAGCAAAAGGAGGTGAATGTTACTACCATCTTTTCTTTTTCATGCGAGCTAAGTTTAAATCTGGACGGCGGAGTTAAACGTTTTTGGGGTA
>CM060338.1:21002406-21012406 GCA_030674155.1 Stramonita haemastoma
AAAAAAAAATCCACGTTATTTACGCTGTAGAAAACTGTTGTTGATGTTGCCGAAAACGGCTTGTTTACGTTGCAGAGAACACCTACCTGAAACTGAAACCGCCCTCGGGGAAAGAAGACGACGGCGATTGTCCCCCTGCCTCGGGGCTGGCCAACCACCACCTCTCGCCCGGCAAACGGCCTTTGCCGGACGCTTCCGGCAAGTTCGACTTCGGGGGCCCCGAAAAAACGGTTTCCGGAGAGTCCGTACGAGACCCCGGCCATTCCCTCGCCCTCGGACTCTGTGTGTTCTTCCGCCTCCGGCAAGGAGACCGGGTCCTGCGGGAGCTACTCCAAGGAATCGACCGGCACGGGCCCCGGGGACACGTACGGCCCTAGCCCTACTACTACTGGGGAGATGTATCCTCCTCATATGGACAGGTGGGTTGGTGGTGGTGGTGGGGGGGGGGGGGTGTGAGGGTTGGGGGGGTGTGTGGTGGGAAGGGGGTGGGGGAGGGGTGTGTGTGTGTGTGGGGTGGGGTGGGGAGGGGGGGGAGGGAGGGTGTGTGTGTGTGGGGGGAGGGGTGTGTTTTGTGGAGGGGAGGGTGGTATGTTTGTGTATGTGTATGAATAAGGGTGTGTGTGTGTGAATAAGGGGGGGTGTGTGAATAAGGGTGTGTGTGTGTGTTTGTGAGAGAGAGAGGGGGGGAGAGAGAGGGGGGAGAGAGAGAGAGAGAGAGGGGGGGGGGAGAGAGAGAGGGAGAGAGAGAGAGAGAGAGAGAGAGAGAGAGAGAGAGAGAGAGAGGAGAGAGAGAGAGAGAGAGAGAGATCTTTAACGAAAGCTAGCGACAATAACATTAACGACAACAAGAATGACGGCAATTACGACAACACAGACAAACATCAACGACAACATTATCGTACTAAGCGACGACAACAGCAATAACAACAACAAAAACAATAACAACAAATACAATTAACAAGGATGATACAAAAAATAACGATACCGGTTAGAATCACAACAGCAATAACAAAAAAAAAACAACTAAAGACCACGATAATTACAATACAACAATAAAAGCAAAAATTACGATGATTACAGTAACGACAATAACAAAATAACGATGATTATAATGTTAACAGTAAGAACAACGGAAAGAGCACCGATGACTAAATTCACAGCAAAAAACAACCAAATCAAGAATAATTACAATGGCAACAACAATACAGAAATAACAACGATGATTGCAATGACGACAATAACATAAATAACTATGATGACGTACAATAGTAAATGAAAGTTTGAACAGAAAAGAAAAAAATGAATAAAATAGTGAGTAAATGACAATAAACACGACAACAACAAACGACACAAAACTATTTTCATAGGAAAGGTATGCAGATTTTTTAATTTGTGTGGTAACGTCCAAACCCCAGAATTCTGCTGCATTTGTCAGAATTGTGGCGTTTAGAAGAGACCACACACAAATTAATGCTTGTTCACACAAGCCATGGCCCCTTAGTAAGGTAGGCGGGAGGTCAGAGATAATACAAACAAAAACGTGATGGACATGTGCTGGCATTTTTGTGTATCCCATCATATACATCAAATAATCTCATGTGGGGACAGGATACAGTATAGTTCCCCAAGTTCACCCAGCTGTAAATCGGTACCTGCCCTCTTTAGGGTCAGGGAAGGTAAAGCAGCGAGGGAGAGGAGATGTGCGCCGCCCTCAACATGCTGGCCCCTAGAGAAACAGATCTGTGACGCCTCGCTCCCCTACGACCACACAGGTTATGGGACACCTTATCTTTACCTTTTTAAACTCATGTATGGAGAAACGGATAAATATCCCTTGTATATGAGAACCCTGACCAAAATGGTTTAATTACTGGATAAAACCTATCAGGCTGCCTATGTCCAGAATAGACAGACAAGCATTATTATAAGATGCTGCTTACAGAACACGACAATGGTAAAGTAAACTGGGCAACTTCAGTAACAAATCTGTTAACGATCACTGGCTTTGGTATTGTTTAGCTATGTCATGGCGTAGCTTATGAAGAAATGTTTCTAAGGGAATTGAAGGACATTCTTGTTTCATGTTTTCATCAAAATTGGCACAAAAAGTTAATGTCCAATAACAAAATAGTAACGGTATAATTCATTTAGAGATGCATTTTGTCCAGAACAGCATTTACTACAGTTAACTCATAAAAAGATGCGAAGTAGTTTACTGAAAATTCGGCTAAGATTGTGAAGTCTTTTGAACTGCAAAAGTGGTATATTATCATCCTAAAAATATTTAGTGCATGTAAAAGAACCCACGGCAAATAGAGAGTTGTCCCTTGCAAAATTCTGTAGACCCCCCTCCCCCACTCTGAGAGGGAAACAAATACAGTTGCAGACAGGAAAAGAAAAAAATGGGTGGCGATGCTCTAGTGGTGACGCGCTCTCCCCGGGAAGGGCAGCCCGAATTTCACAGAGAGAAATCTGCCGTGACTTAAAGCGGTGTAAAATGTAAATGTAAAAAACTCTTAGCAAACCATGATTCAAGCAAATTCTATATGTAATGACAGAAAACACGTTTGTTGACATTTATCTGAATTATATGTTATTATTCATGTCTTTCTTCATGGACACTATTATATCAGTGTGATGTTAATCATTAGCCAACTCTTAGCAAACCATGAATCAAGCAGATTCTGTATGTAATGACAGAAAACACGTTTGTTGACATTTATCTGAATTAAATGTTATTATTCATGTCTTTCTTCATATACACTATTATATCAGTGTGATGTTAATCATTAGCCACCAGGCTTGTAGCTTCGTTCGTTCATTCTTTCATTCATTTTGTTCATTTATTCATTCATTCATTTGTTTATTCATTCTCTTCCCCCCCCCCACTCTTTCCCTCCCTCTCTCTCCCTCACTTTCTCTGTCTCTCTCTGTCTCTGTCTGTCTGTCTCTCTCTCTCTACCCCCCCCCCCTCCCTCTCTCTCTCTCCATTTTTGTGCCAATTTTGATGAACATGATGAGGTTGAATGACTGAAAACATCAATCCACCACCATCTGTCATCAAAATAGTCCCATACAGCATAAGTTTGATAAAAGGGGGGAAAGAACAACAACAACAAAACCCAACTCACACACACACACTCACACACACATACACACACACACACACACACACACACACACACACACACACACACACACACACACACACACACAAAAGGGCGCAATAATTAAAGAGCAAACAGAGAATATGATGAGGCTAATGACTGAAAACATCAATCCACCACCATCTAGCATCAAAATAGTCTCATAAAACATAAGTTTTGATTAAAGGGGAGAAGACAACAACAACAAAAAACCCAACTCACACACACACACACACACACACACACCCCACACACACACACACACACACACTCTCACACACACACTCTCTCTCTCTCTCTCTCTCTCTCTCTCTCTCTCTCTCTCTCTCACAACACACACACACACACACACACACACACACACACACACACACACACACACACACACGCACACAGAGGGGAGGGAGGAGGAGAAGGGGGAGAAGGAGAAGGGGATATAATTGGTTTATTATTTTTGGTGCATCAAGTGGATTAGAAGGTGAATTTTGAAGGTTGTCAATGATTGATGCTCTTTAATTGAATCGGGAAGGGAGTTCCACAGCACAGGGCCTGAGTATAGTAAACTAGATTTAAACAAGTCTATTCTTGGGATTGGGACACTTGGCTTTTCAATATTTCTGAAATGATTCATTGCGAACTTATCTCTTAAGGATGTGGGGACAGCTCCTGGCCATTATCTTAAACATAAAAATGTCTTTGTTATATTTTAGTCTTTGTTGTAGGGGGAGAATATTTAACTGGGTATAATCCACTTCAAATAAAGTTGTTTTCTTCAGGAGGATAAGTTTGAGAGCACGTTTATACAGACTTAGTAACGGTTTCATAGTGTTTGCACTGGCAGAATCCCATAGGGTTGAGGCATAGTCTATTGAGGATTGTATGTAAGCTTGGAAGAATAATTTCCTTGAATTGTGGTCAAGGAAATGTTTAATTTTAGTCAACTGGTATACTCTTTGGGACAAATATTTGCATAGATGAGATATGTGGTAGAACCAGCTGAGATTTTCATCGATTGTTACTCCTAGAACTTTGTGATGAGAGGTTTGTTCAATTGCTTCCTTTCTTATATGGATTGGAAACTGTTTATGAGGTAAATTTTGTCGCTTTTGTCTGGTGGTGATAAGCATGCATTTTGTTTTTTTGGGGGTGAATAGACATATGGTTCAGTTCTGTCCATTTGACAAGATCATTGCAGCTTTGTTGTAATATGGTTGCAAGAGAGTCAATGTCGTTATGGCTTGTATGTATGGTTGTATCATCAGCAAATAGTTCACATTTAGATTTGATAAGTAGAGGAAGGTCATTTATGTATAAGGAAAAGAGAATAGGTCCTAGTATAGATCCCTGTGGTACTCCATAATGAATGGGTTTTAGATTGGATGTGGATGTAGTTGTTGAGACACACTGTTGTCTGTTTTTAAGATAAGAAGCAAGTAGTTCTAGACTATCTGATGATAGATTGTACAGTTCTAGCTTTCTGATGAGGAGTGTGTGGTCAATTGTATCAAATGCTTTTTTGAAATCTACAAATAATACTCCACAAAATTTGTTTTCATTAATGTTTGATAGCCAATTGTCTATGAGACTAGTCAGTGCAGTATGACATGAGTGATTTTGTCTGAATCCTGATTGATTAGGGTGAAGAAGGTCGTTAGTGTCTATATGACGGACTAAGTGTTTATTTATATGTTTTTCCAGGGGTTTTGAAAGGAGGGATATAATAGAAATTGGCCTATAATTTGAGGGATCTGAAGTGTCACCAGATTTGTGGATGGGGATTACTTTAGCAGTTTTGAAGGCATTGGGGAAATAGTTCTTTTCAAGACATTGGTTATATACATATGTTAGGGTGTCTGTGATAACTGGAGCTGACAGTTTCAGAATTCTGCTGTCTATTCCATCAAGACCTCGTGTCCTTGATTGTTTGAGGTGAATTAAATAATTATAGACCTCAAAAACTGAAATGAATGGTATGTGAAGTTTTGACGGAATATGCTTGTCTTGGCAGTATTGTCTTAATGTGTTGAGGTTATTGGATTTTGAATCATCATTGTTAACAACGTTAGTAGAGACGTTTATGAAATGATTGTTGAGTTGTTCAGCAGTAACATCTTTGATTACATTTGATTTGGAAGATGATTGTTTATTTGTTATTTGATTTATGGCCCTCCAATAGTTTTTGAGTTTTGTTTGGAAGACAGTAAATCTTGGAAAT
Source organism: Stramonita haemastoma (assembly GCA_030674155.1). NCBI lineage: Eukaryota > Metazoa > Mollusca > Gastropoda > Neogastropoda > Muricidae > Stramonita > Stramonita haemastoma. The sequence goes on from CM060338.1 coordinate 21,007,768, forward strand.
ATTTCTTTTTTTCTTGACGTTTCTGTGAGTTTATGGCGTTTCGTAATCTATTTGACTCTTCATGATATTTATGTTTTTTTAATAAATCTCTAAGATAACATGCTTCTTCTAGTTCTTTTGTAATCCAAGGCGGTTTGGGGACATGTTTGACCCTTATGGTTTTAAGTGGAGCATGTTTGTTGTAGATTTCAGTGAAGGTTTTTATCCAGAATTCAATGGCCCTGTCTGGATCAGTAATGTTTAATGTTTCTGAGAGCATAGAGTTACTTAGATCAAAAAGGAAAAGCTGTTCATTAAATTTTGCAAAAGAACGATATGTTATGGTTTTATGTCCAGGTTTGGGAATTTTTGCTCCTTTTTTTGACCATGTAGTACAGACTGGGTAGTGATCGCTGCAGTTATAGACAGGGACACATGTTTCTATGATGTTTTTGGGATTTGATACGTAGATGTGATCAATTATTGTGCTTGAATTTGGTGTGACTCTCGTGGGTAAACTAACTAGTTGGTGAAGGTTGAATGAATTAGTAATTTGCGTCCATATATTATTTACTTTTGTTAAATCAATATTAAAATCACCTAGTAGTATTACTTCCCTGGATTCTAATAGAACTACATTCATCATTTCGTCAAACTTGTCTATCCAATTTTTTCTTTCTGCTGGATTCCTATAGCAGAATCCCATTGCAATAGGTGGTGAACCTTTCATGGAGATTTCAAACCAGACAGATTCTACATCACAATGTTCAAGATGAATGAGACGCTTGAATGTTATAGATTCACTAATGTATATGATGATTCCTGTTTCTTTTTGCCTTTGTGGATCCTTTCGTATGATTTTATATCCTGGGATATATAAATCAGTGTCTACTATGTGTTTCGAGAGTCTTGATTCAGATAGCCCTAGTATGTGAAATGGTTTGCCATGGTTTCTAATAAGTGTTGATATGTCTTCAATTTTATTGACTGCATGATTTATATTTAAGTGACAAATTCGTAGGCCTTCCTTAGAGGGCCACGTGTTGTGTCTTGAATGCATCAGTTGTGTTGGTTTTTGCTGGAGATGTGATAATGTGTCCTAAGACAAGAAAAGGTGAAAATCAATTAGAGATGATTAGGAATAAAGGGTAGTGGGCACTCAATAGGGGTAAGGATGAAAGTAAGAAAAAAAGTGAAAAAACTAGACTGATTTTAGTTGCTCGATGTGATAATGTGTGTAAAAACTGGAAGGTGACAATCAATGAGAGATAATTAGGAATAAAGGGGAGTGGGCACTCAATAGGAGGAAGGATGAAATGTAGGAAAGAAAGGGGGAAAAAGAAAAAAGACTGCTTTCAAATTGCTCAGAAAAATACACCAACAGTGTATATAAATATAGATCTATAACCCAATCCAACCAACAACAATGTAATGTAGCAACAGGAAGGGTGAAAAATCTATTTTATATGGAATAAAGGGGATGTGAGTGGGGCACTCAATTAGGGGTATGATGTAATGTAAGAAGAAAAAAAAAATTTCAATAGTTACTCAGAGACACACAGACACAATCAAACTAACAACAATATAAAATGGCCAATATAAGAGACAAAAACAAACAAAACAAGACAAAAACAAAAAGAAAATGTATATGAGCTGTGGGTGGTCCAATAATACACACACTTCTGAAGGTGACTTATTCGTTTCACTGGTGATGTGGTGATAAATGTCACAAGATGTCGATTATCACGCACTCCACAGTTGGGTGAATCACCGATGCCCAATCACCAAGTTGAACACACTTTGTCCAGTGACTGTCAAGGTCCCTCAGCAACAATCAGGGAGAATTCCTCCTAGTGCTCACATTCACAATGTTTCTGCTTGCGTTGTTGCACACGAATGAATGTCTTTGCAAGAACGAAGATAATTTGGAGCACTGGGAGAGTGATTCATACACAGGTGTGTATGCACACAAGTCTGTTCAATGTCACAACTTGAAAACAGCGATTGATCAGTAGTAACTGGCACAGCACACATAAACCAGACGGTCTGATCCCTCCTGGGATGGAGATTGCAATGTCCTTGACAGGCATACTTCACCATTATAAGTCAAAAACAAAACAAAAAAACCCCCACATTAATCAATAGGCTAACATTAAATCAACTCTCAGAAGGAACACCCACCCACACACACACATATACGCACACACTCAAGGGGGAACAATTAGCTGAGCAGAGTTTTCACAAGAGGCCCAGATAACAGAGGAACAGAAATTTCACAAGAGGCCCAGATAAATAAAACAGTAACAAGAATTAACAGGATGTACAGTAAACCATACAACAATTTAAGGAGATACCACAAGACAAATGAAAGCAAGAGCCTTCCCCCCCAGGAAAAAAATTAAACAAACAAACAACAGCAAAAAAACTACTTAAGCAAGAAAAAACAGCAACAAACAAACAAACAAACAAAAACAAGAACAACAACAAAGAAACAAAACAAAAGAAAAAAACAAACACAAACACACACACACACACACACACACACACACACACACACACACACACAAATCAACCAACCAAACAAACAAACAACCCCCCCCCCCACACACACACAAACAAAACAAAAACAAAACAACAACAACAACAAAAAAACAAACAAACAAACAAACAAAACAAAAAACAACAACAAAAAAACACACCCAAACCAACCAAACCAAACCGAAAACAAAACACACACACACACACCACACACACACACACACACACACACACACACACACACACACACACACACACACATCATTGCGCCTTTTTTGTGTGTGTGTGTGTGTGTGTGTGTGTGTGTGTGTGTGTGTGTGTGTGTGTGTGTGTGTGTGTGTGTGTGTTTTGTTTTTGTTTGTTTATTTGTTTTTTTTATATTTGTTTTGTTTTTGTTTTATCATCCAAATCAAAATAATCATTGATTCTTACTCCATATTTTGCTTCTGAATGAGTGCCTTTTTATAACATTACCTTAATATTGTATCTCTGTCGTATTCCTTACCTGTTGTTGTTCTTTCTCCCCTTTATCAAAATCTTGTTTTATGGGACTTATTTGATGTTAGATGGTGGTAGATTGATGCTTTCAGTCATTTAACCTCATCATATTTTCATGCTTACTCTTAATTATTGCGCCTTTTCTTTGTTTTGTTTTGTTTTTGTTTTTTCTTTGTTTTTCTTGCTTTCTTTATTCAACTCAAAATCATCATTGATTCTTACTTCTCATTTTCGTTTCTGAATCAGTGACTTTATAACATTACCTTAATATTGTATCTCTGTGTTAATTCTTGCCTGTTGTTTGATACTTGGTATGGTTCCTTATTTTTGGTATTTGGATCATTATAATTGTTGATTTTATTTATATTTTTATTGGCAGTATCTCCCCCCCCCCCCCCCCCCTCCATAAGGATATTAGTTTTAAAAATTTTTTTTCCCCTTTTATCCAAATGTATGATTTATGTCACATGTATAATTTTTGACAGATGGTGGTGGATTGATGTTTTCAGTTGTTTATTCTCTTCTCTTGTTTGCTCCTTACCTATTAACACTTTTCTATTCTTTCATTATCAAAATCTTTTATTGTGACTTCTGATTTTTGTCTTCTGATCGAGTGCATTTTTATTACCTTATCATATATAGTGTCCTTATTCTTGTATGTTGTCTGGTTTGCATAAAGCTTAATTGTTTAGTATTTTTACAACTTGATGTATCCCTGAAAAGGGCGGGGACTGGATGTAAAAAAGCACACAAGTGCTTATCTATTATCCTCGAATAAAATATTTTGCCTTGCCTTGCCTTGCCTTGCCCCCTCCCTCTCCCCATCCCTCTCATCTCTCCCTCACTGTCTTCCCCATCAGTCTCTTTCTCACATCTCTCTCTTATCTCTCTACCCCCCCCCTCCCTCCCTTCTTCCACCACCCCACCCCCTGCCCCCCCTGCCCCCTACCTATCAAAGCATAAGGCAAGGCCTGTCTGTAGTGCCAGCCCTGGTGCTCCCCATGCACTTGAGAGTTGTAGTGTGGTGCCAGACGTATAGTACAGACAAGGCTGCTGCTTGCTTGCTGCTGCTACTGCTGCTGCTGCTGCTGCTGCTGCTGCTGCTGCTGCTGCTGCTGCCTCCCCATCTCAACGCTGATGACTTTTTGTCACCATGACAACCTCGCCGCGCTTTCTGTCTGTCTGTCTGTATGTGTTTGTCTCTCTGTCTGTTTGTGTTTGTCTCATGTCTGTGTGTCTCTCCGTCTGTGTTTGTCTCTCTTTGTCTGTCTGTCTCTGTCTCTGTCTGTCTCTGTCTGTCTCTCTGTCTCTGTCTCTTTCTCTCTCTTTCTCTCTCTCTCTCTCTCTCCTCTCTCTCTCTCTCTCTCTCTCTCTCTCTCTCTCTCTCTCTCTCTCTCTCTCTCTCTCTCTCTCTCTCTCTCTCTCTCTCTCTCTCTCTCTCTCTCTCTCTCTCACCAACTCAGATATGGAAAGTAAAATAAACATAGCTGGTTCTTTTCTTTCAAATTTGTCTTTCAGACAGGAAAAAAGTATCTAAAAGTAATCACTGATAAATTAATGGCACAGGTTTAAGTATGCTTGATTTAGGTTAAGAACACTGGGTTTCAATGTCAACAAAAGATGG
>CM060338.1:21019906-21024906 GCA_030674155.1 Stramonita haemastoma
TAATACATGATACATGGAGGATTAGGGGGGGGGGGGAGGGAGTGATTTTCATATGATCACTAGGGAATGACTGGCATTGTTTTCTATGGCACGGTGTATTGAGGACAGTTTACCTTTTTTTCCTTTTTTTTTTTTAAGAAAAAACTTTTTTCACAAGACAGAGTAGTGAAGCTCAGGGTGTCGAATGCTGTACTCACATCGCAGGTGGTCTTCTTCACGTTTTCTTTCTCTCTGTCTCTGTCTCTGCTCTGTCTTCTCTCTGTCTTCTCTCTCTCTCTGTCTCTCTGTCTCTGTCTCTCTCTCTTCTCTCTCCTCTCTCCTCTCTCTCTCTCTCCTCTCTCTCTCTCCTCTCCCCTCCCTCCCTCCCCTCCCCCCCCTCTCTCTCTCTCTCTCTCTCTCTCTCTGTGATGCTATCCCTGATAAGGGTGGAGACTAGGTGTGAAAGTGCACATGAATACTTTTTCATTACCCTCGAAATAAAAGAAAAAGTGTGTGTGTGTGTGTGCGCGTACGCGCGCGCGCACGCACATGAGTTTGGGATGCATGTATACAATGCACACACGGGCACATAATGTGCATGTAGGTGCCTCTGCACATGTGTTTTGAGTTCATCTGTTAACGTATTTGTGTCGCTTACAGTTCCTTAAAGTACTCACTTCTTTTATTCCACCTCTTTGAAAATAAAGAATAAAAGACAAATAAACAACAACAAAATCTCTCCTTTTCAACAGAAATGATGTTTTGCTCCTTGAAAGCAACATCCCCCACCTAAAATACATCCCCATTGCAAAAAAACATCATCAGTTCCTCTTCTCTTCCCTGTAAATTATATTCGGACTTGCAAAAGCTTGGTTTGTAACGGCAGCACATCAATGGGGAGTAAAAACGGAAAGACCCCCAGAAGACGAATGGCGGCTGCCAGAAAAACGCTTACTTCGGGAGCTTGTGTATAAACGTTCATTCAGTGTCTCAAGTGACCTCCGCGCGCGGCGAGTTTCCATTTTCATTCATAGATCCTGTTTATTTCAGACCCGGGCTGCTTTTTGTGTGATCTTAGATTCGCTGTTAGCCTACGGCGCGTGCGCAACAGCGGAAGTACTTGAAGCGGAAATAAACATCATTGAGGATATAAGTTGCGCTGGTGACGTGGCGTCTCTCAACACTTCCGGTTTTCTAGACAGGAAGCTAAAGGAGAAGATGCGGGTTTTGGAATATATATATATACTCGTCTTCCGGGTGTAGTTTGTAACTCTTGGGGTTATTTGTCGTGTAGCTGTTAGAAAGACATCTCCATTCTGTCCAGAGGTGGCGAAAGTAAAAGAACGAATAACTCGAGGGCTCTTTCATGTTGGCACCAACCTGAACTAAAGTAATGGTGGTGTTGGTTTTAGAAAAAAAAAGCAAAAAAAAAAGCAACCCATGGTTAATATCACGTACACATTGTGAGCAACAACAAGCCAATCGTTTATAGTGTGCTCCAAAAGCAAAATATTGCACATTTTGTTCGGGGAGCTGGTTATACGTGTTATTTACTTTGAAAATAACAACATCTCTTGCAAATGCGTAATAAGAGATATGGGTGTTTCGTAATTCATAACCATTTCTTTGTGGCTGTATCTCTCCATTTTCTTTCAGACAATTACTTCAGTATGTTTTTTATATAGCTACAGATATGTTTATGATATCAAGATTTTTTTTTCAGTCTCATTCACAAATTGGTCACAATTCCGCATCTTATGTGCATAATTATGTGAGTATGAATATAACACCTTACAGGTTTTTTTTCTTATATTCTGTAATACTTATGTTTGAGAATATAATGTGCCTTTACCGACCCTTTAAGGGGATGACAAGAAGAAAAAAAATCCTGGTTCTGCTTTTTCCTGCCCTTTCAGAAAATAATAAAAATTTAGATTTTTTGATTCTGCTTGATATCTTCTCTCTCATCTCTCCTCTCTCTCTCCTCCCTCCTCTCTCTCTCTCTCTCTCTCTCTCTCCTCTCTCTCTCTCTCCTCTCTCTCTCTCTCTCCTCTCATTCTCTCCTCTCTCTCTCTCTCTCTCCTCCTCTCTCTCTCCTCTTCTCTCTCTCTCCTCCTCCCTCCGGGCTGGATGTAAAAAAAACTATTGTACAGTCTATATTACCTTCAGAAAATATAATATTGTTATCATCTCTCCCTCCCCCCCTCCTCTCTCTCTCTCTCTCTCTCTCTCTCTCTCTGTCTCTCTCGTCTCTCTCTCTCTCTCTCTCTCCTCTCTCTCTCTCTCTCTCTCCCCCCCCCCCATCCCTCCCTCCCTTTCCCCCTCTCCCTCCCCCCCTCTCACTCTCTCTCTACACCTTCTTTTCATCAACCTTGTCAGATTATGTTGCTGCTGTTCCATCAACACCACCACCACCACCCCCCTTCCTCCTCTCTGCAAGGTTTTGTCTGCTAGTTCATCAGAGACAAACCCTTTAATCACCTCACCTGCCCTGAGATGCCTGTCCACTACCACACTGTGGTGGTGGTGGGGGGGGGGGGGGAGAAGGGAGCCAAGGGGTGAGGGGAAGATGGGAATTGAACCCCGGGGCCCATTGCAAAAAGGGATTAGCCGAACTGTCACGATGTGACAAATTAATCTCTGACCAAAGTCACGCTCCGTCGCTTTACCTCCCCTGCGCAATTGTCACGCGGTCGTTCATTGGAAACCTTCTTGGCCAATCACAATCGTTGGCAGCTGTTTCGGCTTCCTGCGTGTTTGTGTCGAAATGTTTGGGACATTTTTTTAGTTTTGGTTTGGTTTTTCTCTCTCTCTCTCTCTCCTCTCTCTCTCTCTCTCTCTCTCTCTCTCTCTCTCTCTCTCTCTCTCTCTCTCTCTCTTCCTCTCTCTCTCTCTCTCTCTCTCTCTCCCCCCTTTCTTCCGTGTCTGTTATCTTTCGTTTTTTTTTCTGTGGTTATTATTCTATAATTACTTCTTTGTGCTGTGATTTGAAGTAATTAGCTTTCTGGGTCAATTAGCAGGGACAGGGCACGTTTGAGTTTGTGATTTGGATTGTTTGATTCAGTGAATTCGATTAGAACTTTTTAAAAATATAATATAATCGTGTGAAGTTTTGTTTTAGAGTTTTAGTGTGAGCAGACGTTTTCGTGCGTCGTCTTTATCATCATAATTATTCTCCTCCTCCTCCTCCTCCTCCTCCTCCTCCTCCTCCTCCTCCTCCTCCTCCTCATCATCATCATCATCATCATCGTCGTCGTCGTCGTCGTCGTCATCATCATCATTAGAAGTTGTTGTAGTTGCATCGTCTTCCTCTCCCTCCTCCTCACTACTAATGCTACAACAAAACAACAACAACAACAACAGATGCTGCTACTGCTGCGGCTGCTGCTGCTGCTGCTGCTACTACTACTACTACTACTACTACTACTACTACTACTACTACTACTACTACTACTACTACTGCTGCTGCTGCTGCTGCTGCTGCTGCTGCTGCTGCTACCACTACTACTACTACTACTACTACTGCTGCTGCTGCTGCTGCTGCTGCTGCTGCTGCTGCTGCTGTTACTGCCACTGCTACTGCTACTGCTACTTCTACTACTACTACTACTACTACTACTACTACTACTACTACTACTACTACTACTACTACTTCTACTACTACTACTACTACCACTCTGATTATTACTATCATCATAATTAATTTTCTTCTTGGTTTTTCTTCTTACTACTACTAGTGTTGGTATTGCAAATTAATTGATACGCTAGTCAGTAACTTCATTGATATTAATTATGTAAAATGTGTTGATGAACTTGGAAAGATCAGAGTGAATAGCAGATTCTTAATTAGAAATGAAAACTTCTGGCAAACACTTTCCAGCTGAGTTGTTCAACGTACTAAACTTAAACAATTCTACATGTATAAGAGTATGGAATTCCTATTTCCTTCCTGTCTTTTGAATTATATTATTTTTTGTTCTTGCATCTCTCTCTCTCTCTTTCTGTCTCTGTCTCTCTCTCTGTCTGTCTCTGTCTCTCTCTGTCTCGATGGGTCGATCGATTGATCGACTGACAGGAAAGAGAGAGAGAGAGAGAGAGAGAGAGAGAGAGAGAGAGAGAGAGAGAGAGAGAGAGAGAGAGAGAGAAGGGGGTGAGGGAATGAAAGAGAGAGATATATATAGAGAGGGGGGGGGGGGAGCTTAAAAATGTTTTGGACTAAACAGTTACATTTTCATCAAGATAACAGTTCTGATTTAGCTTTTGTGATGGGTGGTGGGGGGGCCATAAACATGACTGATTGAGTGATTAAGCCCAATTCCTTTTGACACGATCCAAAGAAAAGCTAAAAAAAAAAAAAAAAAAATTCCCCAACAAACTTTAATCCAAACGGAGAGCATTTTCCAAAAATCTCTGGCACTGGTTCCAATTCGAGCCTCAGAATGTCTTCTCCATGCTTGGCAAGACAGTGGTCAGTCATCCATGAATCCGGCCACATCCGGAGTCCCCCCTTGTTGTGTTCGGCAGAAACACGCAGGGACTAATCCCCCGCTGGTGGTGTTGCACAGGCCAAAAAAAAAAAGGCAGGGCTTCAGGAGTAAGCCTTGTGGGACGCCGGAACCCGCAACTGCACTGGTTTTCCACCTTTCACGTAATTAATCACAACAACTTTTAGGCGCCGAGATCCAGTGCGGATGAACCTGGCTGATCCATTAACGAATACTACTGTGTAGGAAGGAGAAATTGGTGTGGGTGGTGGGAGAGAAAATAAGGTTCTCCTTATTATTATCAGCAGCTGCAGACAGGTCAAATTTGCTCTGGACAATGCGTCTTGCGTGTTGGGATGGGAATCTTGCGGCCTTTATTACTTTGAAACGACGTGATCAATGCGTTGGGTGGTCGGAGCGATTGTTGTTACTGCTCTAGCGTTTACTGCCTGTACTATTGCTGCTGCTGCTGCTGCTGCTGCTGCTGGTGCCAGTGCTGGGGGTGTGGATGGTTTTAATGAAGGCATGCTTTCTTCA
>CM060338.1:21029906-21032406 GCA_030674155.1 Stramonita haemastoma
AACTCCATTTCAAGTCAATCATTAGGCCACCTTTCATACCTCCTGCCGCGGAGAGCGGCGTGACAAGAACGATAAATGGACAATCCCTTTGTATGACGCGAGGTGTCTGGGACTGGCCTGGCCTGGCCTAGCCTAGGCCTAGCCTAGCCTAGCCTAGCCTAGCTCTTCGGCTCGCCTAGTCCTCTCTCTCTCGCGCTACTGGGGGAAAAAACAAGGATTGATTCTCTCTAGCTCTGTGTGTGTGGGTTTTTTTTTGTTTTGTTTTTATCTTTCTTTCTTTCGAGGATTTTTTTTTTTGGTTTTTGCCGGGTTTTTTTTTCTCTTCTGCTTGTTCTTCTTTATTTGTGTTTGTTGTCTTTTGAGTGTGGTTTTTTTTTTTTTTTGATTTTTTTTTGGGGGGAGGGTGGGGTGGGTTAGAGAAGAGGAAGGAGGTTTAAGATGTGTCTTTAATTTCTTTATTCCCTCTCTCTCTCTCTCGTTTTTTGTTTTTTTTTCCCCTTGGAGTGTTTGTTTTGTTTGTTTTCTTGTTGGAGGAGGGGTGGGTGAGGGGGGTTGTTGGTGTTCTCTCTCTCTCTCTCTCTCTCTCTCTCTTCCTCTCTCTCTCTCTCTCTCTCTCTCCTCTCTCTCTCTCTCTCTCTCCCTCTCCTCTCTCTCTCTCTCTCTCCTCTCATCCTCTATTTTCCTGGAGTATTTGTTTGTTTGTTTGATGGGGTTATTATGTGTTTTTCCTTTGATGTTGGTTTACGTTACTGATTCTTTTCATTATTGTTGTATTCGTTCTCTACTTAGATCTAGTATTTTCATTTTTTGCCTCCACTAACTTTTTAGATCTAAATACTTGGGCTTTTTTGGGTTAGGGTTTTTTTTGTGTTTGTTTTTTGTTTGCTTTATCCTCTATTTGTTTTTCGTTTTTATGTTATCATTATTGTTTTTAGTGCTCTGGTGGTTTATTTCTGCTTTCCGTTTTTTATTACATAATTTTTTGCGGTTCTAGATTTATGTGTTTTGTTTTGTGTTTTTTGTGTGTTTCTTTCTCTCTGTGTCAATTTAAAATATTATCTCAATCTGACTTTTGTCCACAATATGTCTGTTATCTTGGTTTCTTCTGGTATTTTAAAATAGTTTTTTTTACATAAACTTGTTTCATTCTTAGGTTTCTAGTGGTGTAGTGCTTTCTCTCGGTCTGTCTGTCTGTCTATCTGTCTGTCTGTCTTCTTTCTTTCGTTCGTTCTTTCTTTCTGTCTTTCTGTCTTTCTTTCTTTCTTTCTTTCTTTCTTTCGTTCTTTCTTTCTTTTTTGTCGCATTCCTTTTTAAAAAAAAAAAAAAACCTTTTCTGTGATATAAAAAATGCTTCTTATCCTCTGTATTCATATTTTCCCTTTTATTTTTTCTTTATAGTTGTTTTTATTGTTGCTGTTTTGCTTTGTTTTACTTTCCCCCTTATTCATTCAGAGGCACGTATTCGTTATGTCCCGTGTGTCCTCTATCGTTTCTCATTCTCTTCTTTCTTTCTTTCTTTCTTTCTCTTTCTTCTTTTCTTTCTTTCTTTTTCTTTCTTTCTTTCTTTCTTTCTTTCTTCTTTCTTTCTTCTTCTTTTCTTTCTTTCTTTCTTTCTTTCTTTCTTTCTTTCTTTCTTTCTTTCTTTCTTCTTTCTCTTTCTTCTTCTTTCTTTTTTTTCTTTCTCTTTCTTTCTTTCTTTTTTCTTTCTTTCTTTCTTTCCTTTCTTTCTTTCTTCTCTTCTTTCTTTCTTCTTTTTCTTTTTCTTCTTTCTTTTCTTTCTTTCTTTCTTTCTCTCTTTCTTTCTTTCTTTCTTTTTTCTCCTCTTCTTTCTTTCTTTTCTTTCTTTCTTTCTTTCTTTCTTTCTTTTTTCTTTCTTTCTTTCTTCTTCTCTTCTTCTTCTCTCTCTTTCTTTCTTCTCTCTTTCTTTCTTCTTTCTTTCTTCTTTCTTTCTTTTCTTTTCTTTCTTTCTTTCTTTCTTTCTTTCTTTCTTTCTTTCTTTGGTTCTTTCTTTCCTTCTTCCTTGTTATATTTTCTTTTTGTCTTCGCTTTTTGTTGTCATTTTTTTCCCCATACGTCCTCTTTCGTTTCTCATTCTTTCATTTATTCTTTTTTACTTTGGTTCTTTCTTTCTTAAATTCTTTCCTGCTATAATAGTTTCTATTTTTCCGTCTTTTAAAACTTTTTTTCGTTTCTCATCGTTTCTTTTTCTTTCTTTCTTTCTGTATCTTTTTTCTTCTGTCTTTCTTTCTTTCTTTCTTGTCTTTCTCTTTCTTTCTTTTTTCTTTCTTTCTTTCTTTCTTTCTTTCTGTCTTGTTCTTTCTTTCTTTCTTTCTTTCTTCTGGTTCTTCTTTCTTTCTTTCTTTCTGTCTTTGGTTCTTTCTTTCCTTCTTCCTTGTTATATTTTCTTTTTGTCTTCGCTTTTTGTTGTATTTTTTTCTTTCCATACGTCCTCTTTCGTTTCTTTTCTTTCATTTATTCTTTCTTTCTTTGGTTCTTTCTT
>CM060338.1:21034906-21039906 GCA_030674155.1 Stramonita haemastoma
TTATTTATTCTATTCTTTTATATCGAGGATGCTGGAATAAGTACTCGCGTGCTTTTTTTTTTTTTTTTTTTTTACATCCAGCCCCCGTGTGTATGCTTTTTTTTTTTTTTTTTTTTTTTTTTTTTTTTTTTGTAAATCGTGTCATCTGTTCCCACCGGCACACGATAGCCTACTCATACGAAAAGCGGAACAGGATTTAACGTGTGCGCAAGGTGTTCTGCGTGCGTTCGCACACGGGGCCTCGGTTTATATTCGTAAAGCAAGCAACTCTTCAACGATTTGTTGAAGGTTGTTGTTAGCCTGGTTGCTTTACGTATTCTTACCCCAGGCTCAACGCTCAGCCAGTTACTGATGATGTAAGCATGTGTCCGGGCCTACATTAACATAGAGTTTGTTGGAAATGTTAGGTTGAATTGGTTTTCCATCCATGACAAGCTCTGAACACAACAGCCTGTATTTTCTATCAAAGAAGAGAAAAAAAAATCCTCTGAAGTCGGAATATAGCTGCCTATAATTGCAATGTACATAATAGCAGTCATACATGCGAATTCCTCGTCCACAAGGTCTCACAGTAATTCCTATGTGTGATGACTGAGATTGTGCATATTCTAGAAACCCCCCCCCCCCCTCCTCCCCACTCGTCCCCCCCCCACCCCACCCCCAACCCTCGATTAAGATGAGGAACGGCCAATAATTATCAGCAGCAGTGATCTGGATTTTTTTTTTACCGAACCCTTCTCGCAAGCATGTGCTTTCTTTCAATGTGTATCAATATTTCAAAGTGCACCTGTTCGTTCAATGGGGCGGATACGATAGATGTAAAGGGAGCATTTCCCCTCGGCCTTGCTCCTTTTCTTATCACTGTGATGTAGTAATTTGGCCGTCTGACAGGTAGTGTTTGTGTGGTGGTGAAGACAGCGTTTTGGGGTTGTTTTGTTTTCAGCTGGGTTTTTTCTTTTTGAGGGGTGGGGGTGGGGGGCTAGTCGTTTTTCTTTGGTTTTGTCTCTTGGTTCGTTTTTGTTGTTGTTGTTGTTTGTTATTTTGTTTTTGATTGGTTGGTTTAGTTATGTGGAATTTTTTTTTTTTTTTTTGGGGGGGGATGTTTTTGTTTTGTTGGTTAGTTAGCGTTGGTTTTGTGGTGTGTGTGTGTGTGTGTGTGTGTGTGTGTGTGTGTGTGTGTGTGTGTGTGTGTGTGTGTGTGTGTGTTTTGGTGGAGGCAGCAGATTTGTTTTTATGGTTATGCATGCAGTTAAAAAAAATGCATCTAACGCCTTTTTTGTTCTAATGTGAAATATTTCATAGTCATTCGCTGTTTGGGAAACAGGGGTTTCACTTTCTTTTGTTATTAAAAAAAAATGTTCTTATATAGTTGACGGACATGATCGTTTGAGATGGAAAAGGTGATGGATTTTTGATGCTATTATTCCTTTGGTTCCATGTTTGTTTTGTAGGATATTTCTAGAGCACCACTTTAGCAAAACTGTTTTCCAAAATGCTTTAAGAAAAAGCAATGCCATTCTTCACATACACACGTATCTATTCATCAAGGTCAATTAATCTGTTATCTAAATTTGAGTTTTTCATTGATTGGTTTACTTATGTACGTTTTGATGTGCTTTTCGTCATTTTTCGTCATTTATTTATTTCTTCATTTATTATTTATTTCTGTCATTATTTAGTTACTTACTGAAGTTTTTCATTCATTTATTCATCTTAGCTGTTTATCTTAATGTTTATTTTGGATTTAATTTGTCGTTAACCTATTCTCCATTTATCTATTCATGGTTTATATTTCTTTGTAATGATTAAATAGTTGCATTAGATGCATTTTCAAGTGCATGCGTAACACACAAGTTTTGTTCAGTTATTCATTTATCTATTTCTTTACCAATTTATTGATAATTTTCTTTTATTGATTTATTTATTTTCCTCTACAGATGTGTCTCGGCCATGCCCTACCTTCTCTCGCCCGGATTTCATTGGTCACAGCAGCCCTGCAGAAGGTGAGAACGGTGCTTTGTCTGCAGCCACACATTTTGGAAACACAATTCAATTCATGCAATTGGAAGCAAGGTAAAAGTAAAGATGTCCCATAAACTAAGCGGTCATTGAGGAGCAAGGTGTCAGAGACCTCAGCTTCTCCAGGGGCCAGCATCTTGAGGGCGGCGCCCATTACCTCTCCCTTACTGTTATACCTGCCCTGACCCTGAAGAGCCTGCAGGCAACCATTTACAGCCGGGTAAACTGGGGGACTGTGCTGAAGCCAAAGTGCACACGAACGGTCACCCATCTATTTGGTATCCAGGCTCAATGCAGCTTAATTGATCTTAGCTTGGGGAAAGCGAGTGTTCTGACTACTGCGCTGTTCCGTCAGAACGTAGCATCGCTAATTTATAGATTAATATTTATATCACGTAAAAAAGAAAAAGTTCACACAAAAGATGTGAATGCAAATACATTTACGTTGGTATTTGATCTCAGACAAATCCTTGTCAAGTTTCTGGCAAATAATTTTTTTTGAATGTGTTTATGTTCCGATATTATAATTTCTGTTGGACTTTTGTTCTTTTTTTTTTATTTCAATGTCCTATATTTTGTGCTGGATACCATAAAAATATATGGACTTTTCCGAAACATTCAACGATATTAAGGACATTTAGTATAGTAAAGATAATTATCTCGTTGACATTATAGAAGTAATTCTGACATTGCCTGTCGGTAGGTTCATGTAAGTTGTTGTTCATTTTGGTCACATTTTTGCATTAGTTATTAGTCTATTTTTCCTGTCTAATATCACCCGTATGATCAGACAGGTCAGGCCCATCGCATCCGACTCCAGCATGGGAGAGAATGGTTATCTTTTGAGTCTTTCTGGGGAAGAAAGTGTAGGAGAATGGACCAAGAAGGCAGAAAATTAACAAGAAGGAGGTGACCGGAAGAAAAGGAACATGGTAGAAACAAAGAGAGGGATAGAAAAGAGGGAATTCCTGGCACAGCATTTCCAGAAGGTGCAGAGGCTATTTATACTGACAGGCCACCAGCATCCCAACGAGGGATGGATGTAACTGGAAAATGTTGTCTTAAAAGATTTAATCTGTTCTGTTGAGTAACTCCAAAATGGATGAAAACCTCAAAAACCAGATAATTATGTTGTATTTCAGGAATGCCCTACCCGTACGAAAACGCCATGCGTTACTTTTACCCGGAGGAATCGGTGTATCTGACCCACCTACGCGATAAACATAAAGGTAAGTGGACATCATTGTACTGTCTGGTGTATGTCGAGTCAAAGTCAGAAATAGCCTGGATTTCTTCAAGGGAATTTCGGGTTTTCGTTGGAACACAAATGACGAATCGTGCATCATACCAGGTAACATGAATAACATCGATGTGAAATATATTAAGATATTACTCAGATTTGGAGATAAGAGTACAGGTGGTAGAGATGAGATGCGTCCGGAGACACCTTGGCATCTCCTATACTACAAAAACTGCATAAGCAACGAAGACGTGCATAACAGAGTCCAGCAAACTATTGGGCCCTACAAAAACCTTCTAACAACCGTACAGAAGCGTAAACTGAAATGGTACGGGCATGTCACAAGATCAAAATCACATGCAAAAACAATACTGCAAGGCACTATCCAAGGAGGAAAAAAAGAGGCCGACTACAAGGAAGAGATGGGAGGACAACATCAGCGAATGGACAGGCCTAGAACTCAAAATTTTGAGAAAGGCAGAACAGAGCGAGGAATGGAGGGAACTGGTTGTCAAGTCTTCAGGGGTGCCCCACGGTCGCCAGACTACGGGATATATAGATAGAAAAATAGTAGTATCATAAGATATAGAATGACATATTTGATAAAAATCTGCAAATACATTTTAAGCGGAAACAACAAGGACAGCATCAAATAACGTCAATAACAGCAACAACAGCAGCTGCGACAATACCCCCTATACAACAAAAATACAACAACAACAAAAAAAACAGACAACAACAAACAAACAAGCAAAACCGAACAAAACAAGCTACGAAATAATAAGATGGCATGAGATGAAAGTAGCTGTGTGATGAAAGGCGGATGGAGAGAAAGAAAGATAGAGGGATGCTGGCACCGAAGTTGTGGATGCTGGGACACGAGGGTTGTAGGAGTGGTATCAGTATGTGTGAGTGTGTGTGTGTGTGTGTGTGTGTGTGTGTGTGTGTGTGTGTGTGTGTGTGTGTGTGTGTGCGCGCGCGTGCGTGCGTGCGTGAGCGCGCACGCGCGAGCACGCTTCGTTCGTTCATTCCCTCCCTCTTTACTTAAACGTCCCTTCTCTAAAAGTGATTATTATACGACAGAGGTAGTTCTGCAGCCAGCGCCCCAATATCACAGGCGAAGATCGTGTTACCCCCAAGTACCCCAGTCCATCCACGCTGTTATTTTTATTGTTTATTCATTGACTCTCCTCCCTCCAATCTTAAACGTTCTCGCACGTGAAGCAGACTCTACCGCAATCAGCCCAGGCTAATCGCTTGCCTCTCATTTTATTCTGCCAAGGCAAGCCTGTTGCCATGGCAATGAATACTGCATGCTATAATTGACTATCTGTCATGGACTATCTCTCTCTCTCTCTCTGTTCTACAAACCTGCCTGCATGCAGCCTGTTGTTTCCACGCTCTGGTGAACACACACACACGCACACACACACGCACACACACGCATGCACACGCACACAAGCACGCACGCACGCACGTACACACACACACACACACACACACACACACACACACACACACACACACAGACTCGCACACACACACACACACACACACACACACACACACACACACACACACACACACACACACACACACACACACACAGCGCGTATGCAGTACAGGGGTGTGTGTGTGTGTGTGTGTGTGTGTGTGCGCGCGTGTATGTTGTGTGTGTGTGTGTGTGTGTGTGTGTGCGCGTGTGGTGTGTGTGGATCTGGCTTCTCTGACCAGCAGCAAG
>CM060338.1:21047406-21052406 GCA_030674155.1 Stramonita haemastoma
TTTTCTTTTTCTCCATTCTTTGCCTCTGACTGTCTAGTCTGTCTGTGTTTTTCTCTTTTTTCATTCTGTCTGTTTCTTCTTTATCTTTTTTTTTCTCTTTTTTTCTGCCTGTGTCTTTCTCTTTTTCCTCTTTTTTCTCTCTGTCTGTCTATTTGTTTGCCCATGTCTCTCTCTTTTATACATATAATACTGCTTCTCTATGTCTCGGTCCCCTTTCCTCTTTTCTGTCTCTCCACGTGCCTCTGCCTGTTTTCTTTGTCTTCCTTCCACTTCTCTCTTCTTCCATTTCTCTTTTCTGTCTCTCTTTATTTTTGTTATAAGTGTTTCTCTCGTCTGTGTCAGTTATCCTCTCTTTCCCTCCCCCCCCCCTCTCTCTCTCTCTCTCTCCTCTCTCTCTCTTCTCTCTCTCTCTCTCTCTCCTCTCTCCCTCCTCTCTCTCTCTCCTCTCCTCTCTCTCTTCTTTTTCTCTGTGTCTCTGCAGTTACACTGTCTCTTCTAAGCCCATTATTCCTCAATCAACAGAAATTCACAGCTTCATTCACATCTCCCCACCCCTCCCCCCCCAACCAACCCCACCTTCGAGTCCCACCTCTCCCCTCCCCTCCCCCACAGCCAGTGTGTCAGCAAGCAGTGAGACCTTTTCCCTGCTGTGTAGTAGTGTAGTCCCTGATGTCCCCCTAACACAGACAGACATAGACAGACACACGCACGCACACACACACACACACATACACACACTCACACACACAGTGTGGTATATATATATATATATAAATATATATATATATATATATATATATACTTATATATATATATATATATATATATATATAAATATATAATATATATATATATATGTATATATGTCTTTCTTTCTTTCTTTCCATCTCTCTGGTTTTTCCCTGAACACTGAAAGTGTGAGCCATGAAAGATAGAGGGACACAAGGAGGACACAGTCATGATCTGTAGTCCATGATCTGTTGTCTATGATCTGTAGTCCATAATCTGTTGTCTGTGATCTGTAGTCCATGATCTGTTGTCTATGATCTGTAGTCCATGATATGTTGTCTATGATCTGCAGTCCATGATCTGTAGTCCGTGATCTGCAGTCTGTGATCTGTATGTCCATAAACTGTTGTCTGTGATTTGTAGTCCTAGGTCTGTATCATCCATGATGTTTAGCTACGACATCCTCCCTTAATTCAACATAATCATAATCTCTACACGATCTGTAGTCTTGGGCAGATCCCAAGACAGCAGCACAAACAATTCTTGTCACTCTCAGACACCATCATGATCTGTAGTCCATGATCAATAGTCCATGATCTGTAGTAGACAATCCACCCACACCCTTCACACATCTTCACTACAATTCTCACCACACTCAGACACAATCATGATCTGTAGTCCATGATCAATAGTCCATGATCTTAGCAGACAATCTTCACCCACACCCTTCACACATCTTCACTACAAATTCTCACCACACTCAAACGTAATCATGATCTATAGTCCATAATCAATAGTCCATGATCTGTACAGGCAATCTTCACCCACACCCTTCACACATCTTCAGTACAATTTTCACCACACTCAGACACAATCATGATCTGTAGTCTATAATCAATAGTCCATGATCTGTAGCAGGCAATCTTCACCCACACCCTTCACACATCTTCAGTACAATTTTCACCACACTCAGACACAATCATGATCTGTAGTCCATGATCAATAGTCCATGATCTGTAGCAGACAATCTTCACCCACACCCTTCACACATCTTCACTACAATTCTCACCAACACACAGACACAATCATGATCTGTAGTCCATGATCAATAGTCCATGATCTTTAGCAGACAATCTTCACCCACACCCTTCACACATCTTCACTACAAATTCTCACCACACTCAAACGTAATCATGATCTATAGTCCATAATCAATAGTCCATGATCTGTAGCAGCAATCTTCACCCAAACCCTTCACACATCTTCACTACAATTCCCACAATACTCAGACGCAACCACGATCTGTAGTCCATGATCAATAGTCCATGATCTGTAGCAGACAATCTTCACCCAACCCTTCACATATCTTCACTACAATTCTCACCACACTCAAACGCAATCATGATCTGTAGTCCATGATCTGTAATAGACAATCTTCACCTAGATGTTCACATCTTCACTACAATTCTCACAACACTCAAACGCAATCATGATCTGTAGTCCATGATCACTAGTCCATGATCTGTAGCAGACAATATTCACCCACACCCTTCACGCATCTTCACTACAATTCTCACCACACTCAGACCAACATTATCTGTAGTCCATGATCAATAGTCCATGATCTGTAATAGACAATCTTCACCTAGATGTTCACATCTTCACTACAATTCTCACCACGTCACACTCAGACGCAATCACGATCTGTAGTCCATGATCAATAGTCCATGATCTGTAGCAGACAATCTTCACCCAGACCCCTTCACACATCTTCACTACAATTCTCACCACACTCAGACACAATCCCCAAAGGGCGGCAAAGCCAGCCCAGGTCGGCTTTGATAAACAGAGGACTACAGGATTGGTTTTTCCCCTGAACACGAGCAAATCAAAGTGAGGGCAGGGGGAGAGGGAGAGGAGGGGGAGAGGATCAGGGAGGGGAGAGAATCAGCAGGGGATTGGCATTCATCCCTAGCAGGGCTGTAACTAGCTTTGGGTTCTTGGGGAAAGGTCGGCCGTCTTCGGTCCACGTTTTCTTTGTCTGCCTATTGTAGGCGAAGCTGGGTCCTTTCTGTTTTTCTCTAATTGTCATTTCTGTCTCTGTCTGTCTGTCTTATCTTCTGTCTTTTTTATGTTTCTGTTTTTGTCTTTCTGTCTGTATACATAATGTTGAAACACAGTATGTGTTGCAGGTAATTTTGTTTGGCGGCATGTATATAAGTTTTCTGTTGAAGCCTTTGTTCCAATGAGATTTTTTTTGTCAGTAGTGTGTATTGTAACCACTTTCATTAACTCACTTTTTTTGTTGTTGGTTGGTTTATTAGTATTTTTTTGGGGGGAGGGGGTGAAATTCTTAGCAACCATCTCCATGGAAAGTAACACCCCAAGTACTGTGCCACCATTAACACTTTTTATTAAAATCCCATTTTGCTTCTGCTTTTATCTTCCTTTGGGGGGACTTATTTCTATGAACTTTTGGCCAGGGACAACTTTCTTGGTACCTTGGGGTCTTTCACGTGCGCTATGTATGTTGCGAGGCCGCCGCTGTAGTCTAGTGGTTAGGGCGTTGGACTCGTAATCTAAAGGTTGCGGGTTCGATCCCAGCTTTCGGCTATGGCGTTGTGCCCTTGGAAAAGGCACTTTACGGCTATTTTCTCACCCCACCCAGGTGTAAAAGGGGTACCAACCTTGTGTTGGGGTTAACCCTGCGATAGACTGGCATCCTATCCAGGGGGAGTCTATGATCTCCAGTCGCTTAACGCCACAGAAACCGGTTAAACACCGGCATGATGAGCTTAGGCTCGGGACAGACTTTAAACTTGAACTAATGTATGTTGCAAAACGTGACCTCGGGTTATCATCTTATCTGAAAGACTATTTTCCAGACCAGCACTTATGATCTAGTAGATGGAGATGCCAATTCAAGGTCAGACTGGAACTGAACTATGGCCTCTTGCCTTCTAGATGCGTGTGCTGTCTCTGGACCACTGTTCCACACGTGATAAACAAGGAAAAGGGATAGGGAGGATAGGTGAGATAGGACAGAGAAGAAAATACTGAAGCCTTACTGAACACACACGCGCACCTCTACCCCCCCCCCCCCCCCTCTCTCTCATCTCTCTACTCTCTCTCTCTCTCTCTCTCTTCTCTCTCCTCTCATCTCTCACACATACACACAAACATGTCTTTTTGGGTGGGTTTTTTGTTGGTTTTTTACCTGGAAGGATGGTTGCTACAAAGCATGTTTGCTTATGCCATAACCCTCTTTAACATAAAATTCATTCAATTCAATTCACTTTAGTATCTCTCTCTCTCCTCTCTCTCTCTCCCTCTCCTCTCTCTCTCTCTCTCTCTCTCTCTCCTCTCTCTCTCCTCTCTCTCTCCCTCCCTCCTCCTCCCTCCCTCCGCCCTCTCCCTCTCTCTCTCTCTCCATCCACCCCCACCTCCTCTCCT
Organism: Stramonita haemastoma; assembly: GCA_030674155.1. Lineage (NCBI taxonomy): Eukaryota > Metazoa > Mollusca > Gastropoda > Neogastropoda > Muricidae > Stramonita > Stramonita haemastoma. Next base: position 21,051,589 of record CM060338.1, read on the forward strand.
CCTCCCTCCCTCAAACAAAGAAAACACAGACAAAGAAACACACACACAGATAAAAGCAAAACAAAACAAAAAACCCACAAAGAAAAACAGTTTCATCTATGACAACAACCTTTCTCCTTGCCGGCCTGTGCACTAGCACTCCACTTCATCCAGCCAGCCACTTGCCTTGGTGTGTGGCAGAAACCTAGTCCCCCATTAAAAGCGCTGTCCTGTCCGTTACCACGACAACCCGGACACTGGGCGAGTAACCCTAGACTGTGGACCGAATGCTGGCAGTGAGAGAGAGAGGGAGGGAGAGAGAGAGAGAGAGAGAGAGAGAGAGAGAGAGAGAGAGAGAGAGAGAGAGAGAGAGAAAGACAAGAGACACAGACAGGGGAATTTATCATCCCAGGGTGCGAGTAATTATGAGGTTAATAACGAACTCCCTCCCCCCCTCCCCTTCCCCCTTTTGAGTCCCATTCCCTCTTTTTTTTTGGGGGGTTATTGTAAGTGAGCGATTCTCGACCCCCCTCCTTTTTCTCAAAAACCTGGCTGCATAGTTTTTTTATGCCCCCCAAAAATGCAGTTACTATTATCCAGCCATTATTTAAAAAAAAAAAAAAAAAAAAAGAAAATTTTGTGGGAAGCACAAACTGCAAGATTGTGTGAAGAACAACTGCCCTTTTCTGACATCTTCTATCGAACTTGTCATCACCAAACGCCGATAGCCCTAGCCTAGCCCTAGCTCTCCCCGACCGTAATTATGCAAATGAAGCCCCAGCGCCCAAATTACGGCATGTCGTGATTGGACTAAGATGGCGGCCGTCAAAGTCGGTGAA
>CM060338.1:21057406-21074906 GCA_030674155.1 Stramonita haemastoma
CCAGTGCACGCCGGGGAGAATTTACAGCCGGGCATTATGGGGGCGCAATGGCCCGTCATTATGAGGCTAATGCGTGTTGTAGTGTCTCTCACTTTCACCCCTCTCTTGCTTTAACACTCTCTCTCCCTCCCCCCCCCTTCCCCGGTCTTGTTTCTTTCTATAGAACGCGCAAGTTTTATATGCTTGGTTCGTTCGTTCGTTCACTTGCCAACCAAAGGGTTTTTTTAAAGGAGAAGAGAGAGAGAGAGAGAGAGAGAGAGAGAGAGAGAGAGAGAGAGAGAGAGAGAGAGAGAGAGAGTCTTCGTCCATTTTTGTGGTGGTGGTGTTTTGTTGTGGGTTTTTTTTTTTAATTGATATGTTTGTGTGTGTGTTTATGAGAGAGAGACAGATAGACAGACAGACAGACAGACAGACAGACAGACCTTTGAACTCTGAAATGATTTAATGTACATTGGCCTTGTGCCACATAACATTTCTTGGGCTTGGGATGGGAGAGAGAGAGAGAGAGAGAGAGAGAGAGAGAGAGAGAGAGCTCTGTCCTCTGCTGACTGGTCAGCATTATGAGGTTATCTACTGCGTCATTTTTACTGCGTCATAGAATCCATTTGTCGTCATGCATTGTTATGGGCGAAGTGGTAAATAACTGCTTTATAACAGAGCATCTGACAGAAGGCAGGGGAAAGGAAAAATGCAAATGGAGCAATAAAAGAAACACACAAAAAAAACAAAAACAAGACACCACAGCCTCCCTCTTTCATAAACAAGGAAGTGTTCATGGTCATCAAAGTCTGCGAGGGCTACCCCATCCCACCCCACCCCCACCTCCTTTATTGAAAAAGGGACATGCGCACGCGCACGCACACACACACACACACACACACACACACACACACACACACACACACACACACACACACACACACACACACAGAGTTTGCTGCACAAAAAATGTTGACAAGTATGTTATGTTTTATTTTTACAAGAGCTCTAATATTAGTGCTTTAACTTATATAAGTTCAATTCGAGGTTAAGAATTATGTCCCTCAATAATTATTTAAAGAGTAAGTTGATCAATTTATTTAGTCGTTCATTCATTTATTTGTTCATTCCTTTGTGTGTTTATCAACTGTTGTAAACCAGATTTTGTTTTCTCTGGATTGTATCGCATCGTGAATTGTATTGTACATTGTATTGTATTTATTGTATTGTATTGCCTACTACTAGCAGTCACTGCAGATTTCTTAACGTGAAACCTGGGCTGCTCTCTTTGAAAAGAGCGCGTAGCCGCAAAAGGAGCGCCACCTAATTCTATTTTTAGTTTTGAAATGTGCTTATGTATTTGTTTTTTCGAAGAGAGTTGGTATGTTTGGTTGTTTTTTCTACAGAATTTTGACATAGGCAGATCTAGTTGCTGAGGTTTCTTTTACTTACACGCGATGCGTGTTGCACATGCACATGAGACCTCAGCCTATCATCTCATTTGAAAGACTAGAACCCCGACCCCCTTTCATGGTCTGATATAAAGGGGGGGGGGGTGTAGTTTGGATGGATCAAACCTACGACCTCTCTCACTCTTTAGACGGATGGGCTATCATCCCACCACCAGTTCATTTGTGAGACGACGGACGCTACGGCCGAATGGTTAAGTTTGTCCGTTGGACTTAGTTCTATGGGTCCATAAAGTCGTGGGGTCGAATTTCGGCGTTGTCTGGTGACTTAAGGGTAAGGGTTTTTACGATCTCCCAGGTCAGCTTCAAGTGCAGACCTGCCAGTGCCTAAATTCCCTTCGTGAAAATATAACATGCACATGCGGAAGATCAAATCATGCACGTTAGATATCCCGTATTTCGTGTCAGCATTCAGTGGGTAACAGAAACACGAACATACCCATCACACATCTTCGAAGTCGGAATGCGGCTACCTTCATGGTAGACGAAAACGGTCGCGTATGCTAAATCTCACCATTGGTGAACGAACCTTGGAGCTCTAGGCGAGAAACTAACACACACAAAAAGAAAGTTGTTGAGGCACTCTGTTGAGCTTCAGTCAATCTTTGTGGACACCTTTTTCAAAAGCACGATATCTCTGCTGAGTTCTGGCATAGTTCAGTGGTCAGAGCACCCGCTCTCCCCAAGCTAAGGTCAAGCAGAGCTGAATGTGGTAGCCTCGCAGATGTATGGGTGATCGTTCGTGCCGCCTAGGCTTCAGTTCAGTACCCCAGTTCACCCAGCTGTAAATGGGTACCTGCCCGCGCGCACAGCTGTCGGCCAGTTTCCCCAACTTTCAGCTCCTCTCAGCTGCTGCCCATTCCATCCCAGCTGGTGCTAATTATAGCAGTAACTGACCGCACTTGGGCTTGGTAAAAGGACGGGGGATAATTTTAGCACTGGGCACTTGACTGAGTTATGCTGGATTTGCGCACTGTGGCCCGCCCTCTTTAGGGTCAGGGCAGGTAAAGCAGCGAGGGAGAGGAAATGGGCGTCAACCACCCTTTAAGATTCTGGCCCCTTAGAGATGGTGAATGGGAACACCTTTGCCATTGGTTTTTAGAGTTGGCTAAAACAGCAGAATAGATGTAGGGGGCAGAGAGGACAGCGGAATTCAGGACAGTCCAAGAGTAACTGAAACAGCCAGTAGTGAACAAAAAAGCAAAAGACTCTAGGATTTGAACCACCAGCCTTTGAAATTCTTGAGTCATGCAAAAGCCACGCGCGCGTTCAGTTTTTTTTTTTTTTTTAAACGGCAATCTAAATTGATACACAAAGAGAGAGAGAGAGAGAGAGAGAGAGAGAGAGAGAGAGAGAGAGAGAGGGACGGACGGACGGACAGACAGACAGACAGACAAAGCCATTTACTGATGAAGTTAGCCTAATCCATCCATTCTGGGAGACGCAGGGACAAAGAAAACAAAGCGCCGGGAAGAAGCTCAGGAAAGGCCTCAAAACAGAATCCCCAGATTTAGCAGCACTTTGTCCCTATCTTCCCCCCCCCCCCCCCCCATTCCAAACAGAGAAACACGGAACAAAAATAAATTTTAATAAATACGTCATCATTGCTGCTGCTGCTGCTTTTTTTTGGTGTTTTTTTTGTTGTTGTTGTTGTTTAGTTGGTTGGTTGGTTTGTTTTGTTGGTTTTTTGTTTGTTGGTTGGTTGTTTTGTTTTTGTTTGTTTGTTTTTTTTGTTGTTTTTTTTGAGGGGGAGGGATTTTCCTCGGCTAGAGCTCCGAGGTTCACCAATAGTGTGATATTTGCACATGCAACCGTCTTCCCTTCTCCCTTCCCCATATAAGTAGCTGCATTCTGATTACGGGGATGGTGTCTAAACGAAACACCTGTCTGTATGTGTGGTTTTGGGTTTTTTTTGGGTTTTTTTGGTCTTGTCATCTGTTCCCACCAGTACGATATGGCCTACTCTTTAGAAAGGTGGAACGGGTTTTGAACGTGTGAGCAAGATTTCTGTGTGCATTTGCTCACGAGGCGTCCGTTTATAGTCTCATCCAAAGGACTTTGAGACATTCAGTTCGATTTTTTTGTCGAACTAGGAAGAAAGGGCAAGGCTGGGAATGGAACCCAGAACCTCATGGTTGATTTGTTTGTTTGTTATTGGGGTTTGTTGTTGTTTGTTAGGGTTTTTTTTTTTTTTTTTTTTTACAATTAAAGCTTTTATTTTGGTATTTGAGCTACCAGATTATTTGTGCTGAAATTAACTTTCGTTCTAAACCAAAGCTTGCAAGGACACAAAATATTGCTGTATTTGTTTGTTTGTGTGCTTGCTTTTTTTCAAATGAAAGCTTAATCATGAAGTTTGAACCACATAAAAAACTATTCCTGCTCAAAAGCTTCTCCTCCCTAAACAAAAAGCTCCGCAAACGATTTTTCAAGCCAACGCATTCTTAGACTACGATTGCTATTCTATACCGTGCAAAATAAGATGTGACACCTGGCTTTCAACGATTTTTATCTGGCCGTCACTTCAAGCGGTATGAAAGACTTTTGATGACATTTGCACGCCAGACAGCCATTGGGTGGTAATGCAAAACGGGGCCAGGAAACGCGAGCGATGGTTCTTGGTCAGAAGGTCAGAAGAGTAACGGGTAGGTTTGGGATTGTGACTTGCTATTGTTCTCTTGTTCTTTCTCTCTTGCTATGTGTGTGTGTATATGTTGTTACCGTTGTTGATATTACTGCTGATAGTTTCTGTGTCTCTCTTTGTGGAGTTGGGAGAAATCGAGGTGGTGAAGAAAAAGAAGGACTATAGGGGGTTTTAGGGTTACGATTTTGCATTCGCTCTTTCCCCATGCCAACTTCTTTTTCCTTGTGTGTGTGTGTGTGGGGGGGGGGGGGGGGGGGGGGGGGGGGGGGGGGGGGGGGGTTAGTATTGGTTCAAACCAGACTTTATTCAGGAAAAGTGTCACAAAAACACAATTAGATCTAGTAATAATATTGACAGGACAACAAGTACACTTATAAACAGCCTTGTCAAGTCATCATTTTCATACTCACATTGTAGCGGATGACTTCGTAGTGTTTTGCAACAGATGGCCCATTCGAATACTATATATATATAGATATAGATATATATATCATGGCCCAGGCCAAAAGCTGTGTCAGTTATTGATGTCAGCTAATTGCCAAGGCCTACATTAACAGAATATTGTTATGTTGTAAAATGTTGTGTTGAGATTGCCTTCAGCCCATGACAAGCTCTTAACGTAACAACCTGCATTCTCCTTTTAAACGAGAAAAAAATCATCTGGAGTCGGAGTATGGCTGCCTATATGGCGAGGTACTTGAAATCAGTCATACATGCAAACTTGTCACTCAGTGAGCAATTTTTATCTCGAAGTGATTTCCAGGTGGGATGAGTGAGTCAGAGTGCACATTCTGGGTAACCCTGAGAGTGAGAGTGTTCAGCTGGGGAGCGCACAATAACAACGAATGCTGTATACCTTTAACAGTTGCTTTTTAGTTAAGTAATTGAGCATATGCAGTGAGAAAAATCGTTTCAATTAGACATGCAACATAACAACAGGCCATCTAACTACCGTTCAAAAGGATGTATACAAAAATAAAGGATTGCAAAGAATGCATCCAAAAAAGTAATAACACCGTAATGATGATAACAATGATAAGGATCATGTAATAATAATAATAATATTAATAATAATGATAATAATAATGATAATAATAATAATAATGATCGTCATCATCATCATCATAATCGTCATCATGATAATAATAATAATAATAATAATAATAATAATAAATAATAATAAAAAAAAGTATAATAATAATAATAACAATAATAATAATAATAATGGTAGCAATAACCATAACTGCAATAATGAACTGTAGGCATCCGTCAGTCTCGGAAGACTGGATTTACGCTCTAGTCTTTAGAGCGCAAAGCCTGGGTAAGTAAGTATGGAGGGTAAGCTGTTACCTATGCAGCAGACATCCCCCCCCCCCCTCCTCTCCACGTCGCTGGAATGGTCCGTTGGAAAGGCAATCACCGATACTCATGGTGCCAGTGCCGTCGCAGGACCAGTTAGAATGTTGCCATATACAGCCCAATACGACGATAAGAACTATACTAATGACAGTAATGATTACAACTAAAATAAAAAGAATACTGAAAATAATGATACGATATGGGAGTAGATTCGGGAAGAGGGGGGGGGGGGGGGGGTTAGATCAGAAAAGGTAAGGAGAGAGAGAGAGAGAGAGAGAGAGAGAGAGAGAGAGAGAGAGAGAGAGAGAGGCAAACTGATGTATGTAAACTTTATGAGGTGTTAACACATCGGTATATTTTTTTATATACATTTTTTTTTGGTATTCATTTCAGCAAAGTTCTATGGCCTGTATCAAAATGTAGTTATGCTTTGAAAAGTAATCTGGCATTGCTCTTCTTCCATCATGATATGTCTTAGTTTAGTATCCTATACTATCCGTTAAAAGAGACCTACCTCAGAATACTCTGAAGGTTGAGTACAGCTGCGTACTACAGGGCAAGATACTTGAAAACGTCCCATACACACAAACTTTTCACATAGTATATAGGCCTAATTACGATCTCAGTGATTCCCATGTGGGATGAGAGAGACAGAGTGCATAATGTATCGTGAGTGACTATCTAGGTGTTAATCTGAAGAACGCCCAACAACAACAACAATAAGCGATAATAATGATATTCACACTGAGCAACATTTAAACTTGTGTCGTCCCCAAATCGGAAATATTAGCCGGGGCGTAACGTAAATCTAATCACAGCGACAACAGAATGATTAAACTGTTTTCTTTTTGCGTTCATGTCCATTCCAGACGCACTGGAATAATACATTTTTCCCCCTATTTTCTTTCCCCTCCTCATCACACACATAACCCCCCCCCCCCCCCCCTCCCCTCCATCCGCCACTCCCCCCACCCCCCTCTCCCCCCCCTCACCCCCTTCCCTCAATGCCGCCACAGAAAGCTGCGAAGTTGCTGAACTGAAGTTGTTGAAGTGAAAAAGCGCCAGGGGTGAGTTTGTCAGGTGAGGGCAAAGTTGACACAGGACCGCAGAGCTGAGCTGATGAACTGAAGCAAGGGCAGCACGAGGCTGTCACAGGGATTCCCTTTATGTTCAACACCGCCATTCTCTCCTCTGTCTCCCGCCCGCCCCGGTGTTGGGTTGAAAAAGTTCCAACCCCCCCTTGTATCATTTTTCGGTAGGGTAATTTTTGTTGTGTGTGTGTTCTTTCCTCGGCCAGAGTTCCAAGGTTCACCATTGGTGAGACTTCTGCATAAGTTTGTTTGTTTTTTTAAAATATGATTTTATCCGATTCTACCAGCATAAAGTGGCCTATACGTCCGAAAGGTGGAACGGGTTTTTAGCCGTTTGCGCAAAAATGTTCTGCTTACATTCGCTCACGTAGCCTCGGTTTATAGTCTCATCCGAAGGACTTTGACAATAAGTTCGATTTTCTGGAGGGATTGGGGAGTGGGGTGTTGAGACAAAGCGCGCCAGAGCAACATCAAAATGTATACTACAAGGACATGAATATAAACTTACAATCATCAGCTTGTACTAACAAACTCGCATAGCAAGAAAGCTCAAAAACAACATTGACAAATATTCACAAAACTGCCGATACTTCACCCATCCCCTCACAACTGGTTTTAGCCAACAAAAGAAAACAACAACAAAAATGACAACAATAAGTATAAACTCACTTTCCTGACGAACATTTGCCAACCTTTCGTTTTGAAGGACATGAGCTTCAGAACATTCCAATACAAACTAAAATTCTTTGAAACAAACACTGGTTTAGAAAGAGATGTCATGGATGCAATCCTCTTTAGAACGCCAACTGTCCCCTCCCCCCCCCCCCCCACCTCTTGAGTAGTGGTCTGGATGCTAGTCTTTCAGTTGAGACGATTAACAGAGGAGCAGCACGCATTTAGCACATGTTTAAAGAGCCCACCAGAATTAGAGAATTTTCACTGGCAAAAGTCTGCTGTAAAAAGTCACTTTGATAGAGATTTTTTTTAAAGATAGTATTGTGCACCCGAAAAAAGAAGAAAACAAATGTGGTGGTGCTCTTATAGCAACGTATTCTCACCAGAACACGAATACGAAATCTTTATTGTCTCAAAAAGGATGAGAAATTCATATTGGTTACAAGCAAGCAAGAAAAAAGTGTGAATTTCAAACAAAAATCTGCCGCGACTGAAAGTGGTCTTATATACATTTCAACCCAAATTAATCACCCATATATATCTTATTGTCCGGATTGCCACCCAAACCCAACAACATTTTGCCCCCGACACCGGTTGTGAAGAGCGTCGGCGGCGGCAAACCAATCGCCAGCACTTGTATGGTGTCCTGCTCGTGTCAAACTACCGCAGGAAACCTGTGTGGTGCCCGGGAAGATGTTTTTCACACAGCGGAGAGAGAGAAGATGGATGAAATGTGCTGTCATAACCACAAGCTCTTTTCAAAACGTCTGAAGACAGTGGCACAGAGGGAGGGAGGGAGGGAAAAGGACAAGTCTTGTCTGTTGTAGGACTTTTTTTTTTTTAGTGTCTTGTTGTTTTTTTGTTGTTTTTTCTTTTATTTGTTCTTTTCTTTTGTTCTTTTCTTTTGTTCCTTTCTTTGTTAGCTATTTTTTTTGTTTTGTCTTTTGTGTGATGTTTTTTGTGTCTTGTGTTTTTTTCTTTTATTTTGCTCTTCTTTTGTTCTTTCTTTGTTCCTTTCTTTCTTTGTTAGCTTTTTGTGTTTTGTTTTCTCTTCTTTGCTTTTTTTTTGTCGTTGTTTTCTTCATCTGTTCTTTGTTTTCTTTCTTTTGTTCCTTTCTTTGTGTCTTACTTTCTTTAGTTAGTTTGTTCTTCATTTTCTTTCTCTTCTTTTCTTTTGTTCTTTCTGTCTGTTTATAGACCTTTTGTGTCTCTTTATTTTTCTGAAATCCTTTGTTTTCCTCTTTTTTTTTCTCTCTTTTGTTTATTCATTCATTAAGTCTTTGCTCCTTTTGTTCTTTCTTACTTTTTTTCTTTCGTTCGTTCTTTTTTTCCTTCCAAATTTCTTTCTTTTTTGTTTTGTTCTTTCCATCCTTCTTTTTGCCTACCTTTCTCTCTTTATTTTTTCTTTCTTTCTTTGCTTTTTTTGTTTTTCTTTCTCTACTTTCTTTTTATCTTTTCTTTCTGAATGGAGATGGGAAAGAGGTGCTTTTATGCAGTTTCTCCCCCCCTCTCTTTCCCTTCTTTGTTTACTTCTTTCTTTATTCTTTTTTTTTCTCCCTTTCTTTCGTTTCTCTTCATCCGAACCCCCCCCCCCCCCCCCCCCCCATCTTTCCTTCTTTCACCGTTCTTGGACATAGACTGTTACCACTACCCATTCTCTCTCTTTCTCTGTCTGTCTGTCTGTCTGTCTGTCTGTCTGTCTGTCTGTCTGTCTGTCTGTCTCTCTCTCTCTCTCTCTCTCTCTCTCTCTCTCTCTCTCTCTCTCTCTCTCTCTCTCTCCCTCTCTCTCTCCTCTCTCTCTCTCTCTCTCTCTCTCTCTCTCTCTCTCTCTCTCTCTCTCTGTGCCTGCCTGCATACATGCATGCATGCATTCGCGCGGATAGGTGTGCGTGTCTATATCTGCATTTTATGTCTATATCTGTGTGATCTTATACGATTTATTTATTTATTTATATATCTATTCTTTTATACCAACGATAATGAAATGAGCACTCGTGTGCTTTTTTTTTTTTTTTTTTTTTTTTAAACATTCTATCACTACTCTGGGGACGGGATAGCTCAGTGGTCAGAGCGCTCGCTTTCCCCAAGTCAAGTTCAGCAGCGTTGAGCGTGGTTACCAGTGGGATGGGTGACCGTTTTTGCGCACCTTGACTACAAGACAGTTGCCCCCAGGTCACCCAGCTGTAAATGGGTACCTGCCCTCTTTAGGGTCAGGGTAGGTAAAGCAGCGAGGGAGAGGAAGGAGATGGGCGCCACCGCCCTCAACATGCTGGCCCCTAGAAAAGCTGAGGTCTCTGATGCCTCGCTCCACCCCTACGACCACACAGGTTATGGGACACCTTTACCTTTACCTATGTCTGTATTTGGTACTTTTTGGGTATTTTGTACCACTTTATGTCACAGCAGATTTCTCTGCGTGAAATTCTGGCTGCTCTCCCCGGGGAGAACGCGTTGCCACATGTGCAGCGCTCACACCCCCCCACCCCCCTTTTTTTTTCTTTTTCCTGCATGCAACTGTATTTGTTTCCCTATCAGAGTGGCTTTTTTCTACAGAACTTTGCCAGGGTCAATCCCCTTGTTGCCGTGGGTTCTTTTACGTGCGCTAGATAGTGATTAGGGACACGGGACCTCGGTTTATCGTCTCATCCGAAAGACTAGCGCCCAGACCACCACTCAGGGTCTAATGGATGGGGGAAAAGTTTTGGGTCCAAACGGGGTACAAACCACCGCACACTCCGACCCGGACTTTTCGCTTTCTAGGCAAGGCGCGTTACCACCTAGACCACCGATCCCCAGTCTTAGTCTTACACTCTACACACACGCGTTGTGTGTTGCAGGCCTGGAGATGAAGCCAGAGTTCTACCGGGACTTTTACCTGGAGCGGTACCAGAGGGAGGGGGGCGGCGGGGTGGGCGGGTACCAGAGGCGGGGGTCGCTGCAGCTGTGGCAGTTCCTGGTGGCGCTGCTGGACGACCCCACCAACGCCTCCTTCATCGCCTGGACCGGCCGGGGTCTGGAGTTCAAACTCATCGAGCCCGAGGAGGTGAGTGGGGGGTGTTGGGGTGGAGGAGGGTGGTGGTGGTGGAGGGGTGGGTGGGGTGGGGGGTGGGGGGTGGAGATGTTGTGGGGGATGGGTGGGGTGGAGAGGGTGGAGGGGGTGTAGGGTTGGTGTGTCGGATGTGGTGGGGTAGGTGTGTGGGGTGGGGAGGGTCGGGTGTGTGGGGGTGGAGGGGGTTGAGAGGGGTGGAGGGTGGAGGGGGTGGCTGTGTGCTGTGGGGTAGGGTGAGGTGAGATGGAGGGGGATGGGTGTGTGAATGGGGGTTGGAGGGAGGGAGGTGGGGTGGAGGAGGAGGGGTGGGAAGGTGAATGCAGGTGGGATGGGTGGATAGGAAAAACGTAAAAGATAACGGTTCTCCACCATGTCGAAGTAGGGCACGCTGGGTGGGGTGTGTGGGTGAAGGGGGATGGGAGTGGGTGGAGGTGGACTGTTTGGAAGGGGTGGGGTGGTTAGAAGGGGGTGGATGGGAAAGACTTAAAAAAGATAACAGTTTTCTCCCATGCTGAAGTCAGATTCGCTGGTCCGGCCTGACTTGTCAGGCGCTTAGTGACAGTCAAAATGCATGTTTTTGCTCATATGACAGACAGTAGTTGCTGTCTGAGCGTTCGACAACGAAGAAGAAGAAGAAGAACTCGCATTCTGCCTTCTTTAGGGACAGAGAAGGTAAAGCAGCAAGTAAGGGAGGAGATGGGTTCCACCCTCAATACGCTGGCCCCTGGAGATGCTGAGGTCTCTTGGCACCCGGCTCTCCAACGACCCCATGGGTTATGGGAACGCCTTAACCGTTACATATCTGCTGTTCAGGTTTAGTACGTCTAAGCCCTCTTTACTACACAACACTAACAAGAGGACTGTATGTATGTCCTCTATGTAGTGTACAGCTTTGCTTACTGTATAAAACACGCTTTGCAATACACCTTCTAGCCACATGACCGCATATCGGCTCTGTGCACAGGTTTGCTTAATGTATAAAGCACACTTCATAATACACCACTAACAAGATGACCGCATGTCCACTATGTACTGCACAGATTTGGTTAATGTATAAAGCACGCTTTGCAATATACCACGAACCACATGACCGCATGTCTACTCTGTGCACACGTTTGGTAAAAGAATAAAGCACGTTTCGCAAACACCACTAACAAGAGGACTTATGTCCCCTACATGGACAGGTTTGGATAATGTATAAAGCACACTACGTAATACACCACTATCCAGATGACTGCACGTACCTCTACTCTGTTGCACAGGATTGGTAAATGTATAAAGCACGCTTCGCAATACACCACTAACAAGAGGACCGCATGTCCACTACAAGCACAGGTTTAGTTAGCTTAATGTGTAAAGCACGCTTTGCAATACACCTCTAGCCAAATGAGCACATGTCCACGATGTAGTGTACATCTTTGCTTACTATATAAAGGTCGCTTTGCAATGCACCACTAGCCAGATGACCGCATGTCCACTACATGCACAGGTTTGGTCACTATATAAAGCACGCTTCGCAATACACCACTAACAAGATGACTAATGTCCCCTATACATGAACAGGTGTGGATAGTGTGTAAAGCACACTTCGCAATACACCACTAGCCACATGACCGCATGTCCACTCTGTGCACAGGTTTGGTTAATGCATAAAGCACGCTTTGCAATACACCCCTACCCAGATGACCGCACGTCAGAGTGCGCAAATCCAACATCACCCAGTAGGGCCTAGTCAAGAGCGCTAAAGTTAGCGTGTTTCTTCCTTTTACCTAGTCCATGTGGGGTCAGCTCCTGCTATAAATAACACCAGCTGGCCCCAACTGGGCTGGGCTGGGATGGGATAAATAGCGGCTGAGAGGAGCTGAAAGTGGGGGGGAAACTGACAGCTGTGACGTCCACTCTGTGTGCACACAGGTGGCCAGGCGCTGGGGCATCCAGAAGAACCGCCCGGCCATGAACTACGACAAGCTCAGCCGCTCGCTGCGCTACTACTACGAGAAGGGCATCATGCAGAAGGTGGCCGGCGAGCGCTACGTCTACAAATTCGTCTGCGACCCCGAGGCGCTCTTCAGCATGGCTTTCCCCGACGCCCACCGCCCGTTCCTCAAGACTGACGTCGTCCATACCATGACCATGACCTCCAAGGATGATCTTTACCTCCGCGGCTCCGGCGGGGCCGGGATGGGAGGAGGGGGTGTTGGGGGAGGGCTGGGAGCGCTGAGCCCCCACCACCACCCCCACCACCCCCACGCTCACGCTCAGCCGCACGAGTTGTTTAAAGGGATGAGTGGAGGGGGAGTCGGAGGGGTAGGGGGGGGAGGAGGAGGAGGAGGCGCCAGCAGCCCCAACCCCGCCCACCACCACCACCATCACCACCACCACTACCACCAGCCCCACCCCCACGACCTCCTCAAATCCGCGGCGGCCGCGGCGATGAGCAACCACCTGCAACATCACCAGCAACACCACCACCACCAGCAGCAGCAACAGCAACAGCAGCAGCAGCAACATCACCACCACCAACAACAGCAGCAACAACACCACCAACACCAACAACAACACCAACAACACCACCAACAACACCACCACGACCTCTTCAAATCCTCCCCTCTAGGAAGCAGCAGCGGAGGAGGAGGAGGGGGAGGGAGTGGGGAGGGAGGGGCAGGCCCCCTCCTCCACCCGGCCCACTGCCACCCCCCTCCCCCTCCTCTCTCGGCCCAGCACCACGAGCTGTTCAAGACCTCAGGGAGCTACGCGCCGCCACAGCCCGGCGCCACCTCCGCCGCCACCACCCCGGGTGGACTGCTGTCCCCGGAGGCTCATCCTCAGCCCTTGCCTCTGACCGTGGCCGCAGCCGACAGTGTGGCGCAGCGTGCGGCGGCGGCGCGGTCGTACAACATGGCGGCGGCGGCGGCGATGTCGTCGCACCCGACGGCGGGGATGATGACGCCGGAGCAGCATCGGTTGCAGTACATGCAAGAGTTTCACAGGATGTACGGCGCCGGACCTTACATTGAGGGTTGTGTGTATTGAATGAAGGTAGGAGAGCGATGATGGTGGTTTATGATGTTGCGTTTCATCTCATGACGTTGCTTCTACATTTTGTAACATTTTTGGGGGGTGGCCGGCCCGAGGTGCTGAAGTGGGAGGAGAACTTGCCGAAGAAGCGTTGGACCTCCGACTTTCTGGCTTCTGACTACAGTCCTGATAATATCGGAAAAATCTGGAAAGGACTATAATTGGACTAAAACAAACAGATGCTGTTGCTGTTGCGTCGGGGTTTTTTGTTGATTTTGGGGGGTTTTCTTTTTTTTTGCAGTGTTTTTTTTATTATTTTTTTTATTTTAGACCAGTGTATTGAAGGAAGAGCGATGATGATGGTGGTGATGATGATGTTGCTGTTGCGTCGGTTTTTTGGGGGGGTTTTTGGTTTTCTTTATTTCTGCAGTTTTCTGTGTTTTTTCTTTTTTTGGTTGGCGACATTGATTTTGTTTATGAATCATCCAATACTGAGGATGGAGGTCTTTAGGTGTCTTCAGTGTGTATTGAAAGGTAGAGTGATCTTCAGTTTAATTAACGTCTGTTCTCACGTTAAGGGTTTTTTTAGACCAGTGTTATTGAAGGAAGAGCGATGATGATAGTGATGATGATGTTGCTGTTGCGTCGGGGTTTTTTGTTGTTTTTTGTTGGGGGGGGGGGGGGGTTTCTGCAGTTTTTTTTGTTTTTTTGTTTTTGGTTGGTGACACTGGTTTTGTTCATGAATCATCCAGTATACTGAGGATGTGGGAGGTGTTTAGGTGTCTTCAGTGCTTATTGAAGGAGAGTGATCTTCAGTTTAACTAACGTCTGTTCTTACATTAAGGGATTTTTAGACCAGTGTATTGAAGGAAATAGCGATGATGATGGTGATGATGATGATGTTGCTGTTGCGTCAGGGTTTTGGGGGGGGTTTTTTGGTTTTCTTTTTTTCTGCAGTGGTTTTTTTTGTTGTTGGTTGGTGACACTGATTTTGTTTATGAATCATCCAGTATACTGAGGATGTGGGAGGTCTTTAGGTGTCTTCAGTGCTTATTATTGAAGGAGAGTGATCTTCAGTTTAACTAACGTCTGTTCTCACGTTAAGGGGTTTTTAGACCAGTGTATTGAAGGAAGAACGATGATGATGGTGATGATAATGTTGCTGTTGCGTCGGGTTTTTTTTTTGTTTGTTTGTTTGTTTTTTTGGGGGGAGGCGTTTGTTTTTTTCTGCAGTTTTTTTTTTTTTTTTTTTTTTTTTTTTGGTTGATGACTCTGATTTTGTGCATGAATCATCCAGTATACTGAGCATGTGGGAGGTGTTTGGGTGTCTTCAGTGCTTCAGTGAGGGGGGGGGGGGGTTCCTTATCATTTGTTTTGTTGACGGTTCGAGTCGTCCACGGATCCGATTTTGATGTCTTGGTGTGAGAGCTGGTTGGTGGTGGGTGTTTGTTTGATGGAAGAAGACTTGTTCTGGAGTTTTTGTGTTTTTTTAATTCTCAGGATAGAGCTATAGTTGTAGTGAGTGTGTGTGTGTGTGTGTGTGTGTGTGTGTGTGTGTGTGTGTGTGTGTGTGTGTGTATGTGTGTGTGTGTCTGTGTCTGTGTCTGTGTGTGTGTCCGTGTACATAGATGCACGCACGTGCATGTTCTTGTACACACACACACACAGACGGATGTTTGACACTTCAGAAGACAGGTGGGTGTGAGGATGTACCCACCCACTTTCACAAAAAAAAAACCCAACCCAAATCTTCACATTGAAACATCAACTTGTTCTCAAACTGTCCACTTGTGTGAATGTGGCCAGAATGACTGAGTGGAACTATGCCAGACTTCTAAGCATCAAATCCGGCAACACCCTCCCTGCAAAAAGAAACAAAAATGTTTTGAATGCCTCTCTCCAAGAATTTGAAACGATTTGATTTTTTTCGTGAGAAATGCACTGATGACTCCAAACAAACTTGTTTCTCATTCCACACATACAAAAAAAAAAGGTGTTTCTTTTAGTGGGTAGAAACTTTTCTGGGTTTTTTTTTTTCAAGACGAGTGTTCTTCAGGGCTGTGTCTGTAATGAAATGAGCATCTTTAATTAACCAGATTGTGTTGCCATGTACGTTTAGATAATGTATATTTGTTTTGAACAATGCCAAAGTCTTTATGTTGGTTTTTATTTCTTCTCTTTTTTGTTGGTTTTATTGTTTTAATCCAGAATGGTTCGGAATCTGAAACGCTTGAGCATCGTGTGGGGGTATATTTTGTGTTGGGGTGTATGATTGTGTTGGGGTTTATGTGTTGGAGTATATGTGTTGGGGTGTATGTGTTGGGGGTATATGTGTGTTGGGGTATATTTGTGTTGGGGTATGTGTTAGGGTGTATGTGTGTTGGGGTATATGTGTTGGGGTATAAATTATGTGTGTTGGGGTATGTGTGTTAGGGTATATGTGTGTTGGGGTATATGTGTTAGGGTATATGTGTGTTGGGGTATATGTGTTGGGGTATGTGTGTTAGGGTATATGTGTGTTGGGGTGTGTGTTGGGGTATATGTGTGTTGGGGTGTATGTGTTGGGGTATGTGTGTTAGGGTATATGTGTGTTGGGGTATATGTGTTGGGGTATGTGTGTTAGGGTATATGTGTTAGGGTGTATGCGTTGGGGTATATGTGTTGTGGTATGTGTGTTGGGGTAGATGGGGTATATGTGTTGGGTATGTGTATGAGGCTATATGTGTTGGGAGGTATATAATTATGTTGGAGTATGTGTGTTGGGATATATACACTGGGGTGTGGGGGTATATGTGTTAGGGTATAATTATGTACTAGGGTATGTGTTGGAGTATATGTGTTGACCAGATGTCTGCTTAGTTTCTAAAGCGTTCTGCGTTGTCTTATCTGTTTATATTTTTGTTTACATTTGGTGGTTTTTGGGTTTTCCATTATTTAGTGACAGTTGGGAACAATCATGGCCTATTCTGTGTACAAGGGGTTTGTCTGATTTTTTTGTATGAATAGAGGGCACTGTGTTCGTAGGGAGTGAAGTAAGAGACAGGGTTATTGATGGTGTGTGTGTGTCTGTGTCTGTGTGTCTGTGTCTGTTTGTGTCTGTTTGTGTCTGTGTCTGTGAATTCACGGCATGTGTGCGTGAGTGTGTGTGTGTGTGTTTACAGTATGTGTGTGTGTGTGCGCGTACGTGCGTGCGTGTGTGTGTGCATGCGTGCGTGTGTGTGTATGTGTGTACACGCGCATTTGATAAAGAAAATTTTTTTAGTCCGATAAGCTCTGTTGATCTCTTAAGGAACAAAAATGTGTACAATAGTGTATATATACATCCAAATAATGTAGATAATCATAATCAAGACACGAGCACTTTTGCAGGAATTCCACCGTACATTCCACCACCACCACCACCACTACCACCACCCCCTCCCTCCAGCCCCTCCCTCACTTTACTTTCTGTAATCTTTCTCTGTCTACTCTCAAAAAGAAAAGGAAAAGGCATAAGTTACGTTCAGTTCTCCTAAAGTTGCGCTGGCGTGACGTCATGGGCAACAATGACATCTTTAATCTTTTTCTTTTTTTTTTTAACTCTGTAAGAAAATTGTCAACATATCCCCTTTTCTACTAGAAAAAAAAATGACATACATACATTACTCTTGATTTATTTCCTTTTTTTTTTTCATTTTTCCTCAGCTAGAATCCGGGGTTTATCAATTGTGAGATTTTATGTATGCGACCGTTTTTGCCCCTACCATGAAGGTAGCCGCATTCCTACTTCGGGGATGCATGCTGGGTATGTTCATGTTTCTGTAATCCACAGTGCACTGACATGAATTACGAGGTCTTTAACGTGCATATTTTGATATGACGCATGTGTATAATGCACGAAGAGAATTAAGACGCTGGCAGGTCTGCACTTGAAGTTGACTTGGGAGTTCGTAAAAAAAATCTCCACCCCTTAATCCACCAGGCGCCGCCGAGATTCGAACCCAGGACTTCATGGATCCACGGGATTCAAGTCAAACGGTCTTCACCACTCGGCTATAGCGTCCGTCATTTTTTTTTTTTTTAAACCCGAGTGATGGGCAATATTTTTCGTTGTTGAAGAGTCATGTAGATCTTGCCGTTGACGTCATACTAGGATGACTTCAGGGGGATTGAACATATGCAGCAGAAAACAACTTTTTTTTTTTTTAACCATTGTCTGAGTGCATGTGTTCCATGT
>CM060338.1:21079906-21137406 GCA_030674155.1 Stramonita haemastoma
ATCCAAAAAAAATTCAATTTTAGTGTACTCAACATGATTATGTTCAGCTTTTACATTAGGTAGCTGGAAGACATAAACTAGTTCACACGATAATTATACTTGTTAGCTAATAATGTAGTTTTTTTTAATTTATCATACCCAGGGAAGTCAAAAGTCATCAAGGCTCTAAGACATAATCTGTTTTTAAATTAATTTAGGTGGCTTTTTTTTATAAAATGAAAGCATTCTTGATGAAATCTCAATGCAAAGACAAAATGCTGGCTGGCAATGATAAGCGCAGACTTGAGAGATGCTGGTCATGCAAACAGAAACACACACTCAAGTCTGATGGCGACAGTGCTCCGAGGTAAGGTTGAGGGCAGAAGGGAAAAGAGGCAGACCACCACCAGCATCCTACATTGCCAACATCACTGAGATCAGTGGTCTGGGAGGACTATAGGAGATTGTAGAACTCGGCACAGAGAGACAGACAGACAGGCAGACAGAGAGAGAGAGAGAGATATGTCAAACCCTGGGTGGCAATGCATGGAGGTCCTAGCAACGACAGCGGCGATGGAGACAGTTGAGTTTTCTCGTTCTCTTTGCTTTATACCAGGCAAGCATAGTGGGCTAGTGAGCGTTGGGTGTATAGCGTATATGCTGAAGTGCTTTGTTATTGCTTATTTATTTTCATCCAGCTCTTGGAAACATGGAAACATACATATGAACAAATATTCAGGTATAATGAATGAATCATGACTTTGTAAGAAAAAAACTAATATTGACAAGATGTGACCCCAAAAAAATTTGTGAAAAGAGGAAGAGAGAGAGAGAGAGAGAGAGAGAGAGAGAGAGGAGAGAGAGAGAGAGAGAGAGAGAGAGAGAGAGAGAGAGAAGTACAGACTGAGGAGAGAAAGAGAGAGAGAGAGAGTGTGTACCGATTTTGTTTCTTTGTTATGTGTGTGTGGACCAAGAAGAAAATGTATGACTGTGTTCTTAGTTAATCTACATGAAAAAAAAAAAGTGTACTGGTAATGTGTTTTTGTGATCTTATAGTTCATTTGACGTATGTACAAACCATGTCCTCAACAACCGAACTTTATCGTACGAATTTGTATCACTCATCCTTCTGTGAAAGAAGGGTTAATTATCACTAATTCTTTATGATGAACGATTGTGTATCATTATGCTTGGATACTTTGGCGAGAGCTGGATGATTTATTATCACTACTACTACTACTACTACGACTACGACTACTACTGCTACTGCTGCTGCTGCTGCTGCTGCTGCTACTACTTCTACTACTTCTACTACTACTGCTGCTGCTGCTGCTACTACTACTGCTACTACTACTGCTGCTACGACTGCTACTACTAACACTACTACGACTACTACTACTACTACTGCTACTACTACTACTACTACTACTACTGCTACTGCTACTACTACTACTACTACTACTACTACTACTACTAGGACGACTACTAGGACTACTACTAGGACTACTGTTACTAATACTACTGTTCTTGTTATTTATCATTATTAGTATTATCATCATCGTCATTATTGCTATTATCATTGTTATTATTATCATCACCACTACCACCACCACTATCATCATCACCATCATCATCATCATCATCACTATCATCATCATCATCATTGTTATTATCATTTTCATTACCACCACCGGCACCATCATTAATATCATCATCATTTTTTTCGTTTTGTTATTATTACTATTACCATTTTCTTCGTCTTCTTCTTCTCCTTCTTCTCCTTCTTCTCTTTCTTCTCCTTCTCCTTCTTCTTCTCCTTCTTCTTCATCCTCTTCTTCTTCTTCTTCTTCTTCTTCTTCTTCTTCTTCTTCTTCTTCTTCTTCTTCTTCTTCTTCTTCTTCTTCTTCTTCTCATTATTACTATAGTAATAATCATCATTATCCTCATCAACATCAAATATCATCGTCGTCATCATCATCCTCATTACATTATTATCATCACCATCATCATCATCGTCATCATCCTTCTTCTTCTTCTTCTTCTTCTTCTTCTTCTTCTTCTTCTTCTTCTTCTTCTTCTTCTTCTTCTTCTTATTGTTACCATTACTGTAATTATTATTATTACTATTAATGTCATGATCAATGTCATTATCATTATTGTATGTATGTATGTATGTATGTATATATATGATATATATGATGTACAATGAATGAACTGATCTTGCCTGTACAGACCTACCTACATTACATGACTTGTTTCTGTACACATGACTATGATGATGCTGAGGCAATAAATGTTTGTGAAGAGGATTTCTCCCCCTGTTTTTTGCTAGCTTCTGACGAGAGTGCTAGTCCGTGTGCGCGCCTGTCTGTTTTGTCTGTCTGCCTGTCTGTCTAAGTGTTTGTCTATCTGTTCGTCTGTCTGTCTGTCTGTAGGTCTGCCTCTCTCTCTGTCTGTGTCTCTGTCTCTCTCTTTTCTCTCTGTCTCTCTGTCTCTCTGTCTCTCTGTCTGTCTGTCTGTCTCTCTGTCTGTCTGTCTGTCTCTCTCTCTCTCTCTCTCTCTCTCTCTCTCTCTCTCTCTCTCTCTCTCTCTCTCTCTCTCTCTCTCTCTCTCTCTCTCTCTCTCAGTCTTTCTGTCTATCTGTCTGTCTATCTATCTACCCATCTGTTTTTCTGTCGGTCTGTCAATCTAAGCATTTATCTCGTATACGTGTGTGCGCGGGCGCGCGCGCGCGCGCGCGCGTGTGGTGTGTGTGTGTGTGTGTGTGTGTGTGTGTGTGTGTGTGATTGTGCGTGTGTGTGTGCGTGCAATCACTGCGTGTGTTGTGTGTGTGTGTGCGTGCGTGCGTGCGTGCGATCACTGCGTGCGTCTGTGTTTGTTTTTTCTTGCGGTCTCTCCATGTGTTGGATTGAAAAGGAAGTTAACACTCCCATTGTTCAAAACCATACTGTTCAGATTCGAAACTTTTAACATGACAAGCAAGTAACAAACGGATGTTTTGAACACACAAGGCTGACTAGCAACAGGAAGGAAGGAATGAGGGTGGCAGGATGGTTAAGACGTTCGCCTGCCAACAAGTAAACTGTGAGGTTCTGGGTTCGATTCCCAGCCTCACCCTTTCTGCCCAGTTTGACGAAAAAAATCGAACTGAATGTCAAAGTCATTCGGATGAGACTATAAACAGAGGCTCCGTGTGCGAACGTACGCAGAACATCTTGCGCACACGTTAAAACCCTGTTCCGTCTTTCGGAAGAACAGGCCATTGTGTGCCTATAGGAGCGGATGACAAACTTATAAAACAAAAACAAAAAAAACCCAGCATGCGCACTGGTGTCGTGTTTAGACACCATCCCTGAGGGAAAATCGGGGAGTTGGAGTCCCTAGGGCGGCTCGGGGCTATATATATATATATATATATATATATATATATATATATACATATACATATATATAATGGGTAGGCGCTGCACTTGAGGCGACGGGCTCTCCCCTGGGAAGAGCAGCCCGAATTTCACGCAGAGAAATCTGCTGTGACTTAAAGTGGTATAAAATATTAATTAAAAAAAAGAAAAAAACCAGCAGCATCAACAGCAAAACCACACAGCATTACTCCAGCATCGATCAGTCAAGGGTCCAGCAGCCAGTGCTAAAATTTGTCCTCTTCCGTTGACCAAGTCCAAGTGTGGTCAGTTTACTGCTATAATCAGCATCAGCTGGAGGGAATGGAAAGCAACTGATACTGTGATAGCAGTCAAAAGTGGTGGTGGTGGGGGGGGGGGGAGGGGGGGCTGACAGCTGTGAAACCACCATCATCGACATCATCAATACCAAAGCCAACATCAACAAATCGATTTTGCAAAATCAGCATCATCAACATTAAAATCAGTATCGATGACAAAATATCAACACCTACGACGAAGCCAACATCAAGATCAAAACCAACATAACTAAAGCAACATCAACACTAACATTCACATCAAAACCAACATTCACATCAAAACCAACATCAACAACGAAACCAACATCATCAACAAAATCACCGACAGCAACAAAACGGGGGTTAACACTCCCCCTACCCCCCACCCGCCCCCAAGAAAAAAAAAGAAAAAAAAAACACCGAAAAAAAGACATGCTGAATATTCTTTCCTCATGAAGGATTCAAAGGTCAGATACAGACAAACCGAAGCATCTTTCAGCTGCTGTGGAGCACCGTTTACACTACACTTTCTTAATCAGGAATAAAACTAAGACTGTCTCACGCCTTATGTCCAAACGCCAAGTCAAAGACAAGTTCCCATAGATGACAAGTAGTGCACACAAGTAACAGTTACAAGGGGAAGTTTGAGGTCAACTCATCCTCTGCCCACTTTCCTTTCAGTTACAATTTCGTTCTCATAAAGATTATTATTATTATTATTATCAAACAACGGGACTAAAATCAGAATATATTTTAAGACAGATTTTGACAAACTATTGAGTAAGCCTTTGGCTTTTCTGTGATCTGACCCGAGTTTCAGCGTCTGATTGAGTGCTCTTTAATTTAAAGATTCTTGCAATGTTCGACACTCCATTTACCATCTGTAATACCTTACAGCAAGGCATTTTCTATAACTAAGAAGTGTCTATTGCAGCCCCCAAAATAAATAGACTAGATATTCTTGTGGCCTACCACCATTACCTGTAAAAGTAGGATAGAAAGAGTAGGAAAATATACTTAAAATAATTGTTGAAAAAAATGTATAATTGTATAGAAAATAAGCAGCTATTGAATCGTTATGCCTTATGTTCGGTGACACTACACTGTTTTATAAACAGAAAGGAAACAAGGGAGATAATAAAACCTGGTACCCAGCCAATGGGCCTGTCTTTGCTGGATAACAATCATAACCCAAACATTGCCGGACACTTTCTGTGTTGGCACAGGCAATATAAGATATATATATATATATATATATAGATATAGATATAGATATAGATATAGATATATTCATTGGGAGCGGGATAGCTAAGTGGTCAGAGCACTCGCTTTCCCCCAAGTCAAGTTAAGCAGCGTGGAGTGTGGTTACCAGTTGGATGGGTGACCGTTTGCGTGCCTTAGCTTCAGAACTGTCCCCCCAGTTCACCCAGCTGTCAATGGGTACCTGCCCTCTTTAGGGTCAGGGAAGGTAAAGCAGCGAGGGAGAGGAGATGGGCGCCGCCCTCAACATGCTGGCCCCTAAAGAACCGGGGCACAGTGCACAAATCCAACATCACTCAGTAAGGCCTAGTCAAGAGTGCTAAATTTAGCGCGCTTCATCTTCCTTTTACCTAGTCCAAGTGTGGTCAGCTCCTGCTATAAATAGCACCAGCTGGCCCCAACTGGGCTGGGATGGGATGGGATAATTAGCAGCTGAGAGGAGCTGAAAGTGGGGAAAACTGACTGCTGTGGGGGGTCTCTGATGCCTCGCTCCCCTATGACCGCCTAGGTTATGGGACACCTTTACCGTTACCTTTTATTTCGAAGATAATAAAAAAAATAAAGTACTCGTGTGCTATTTTACCCCTGGTCCCCATGTGCATATTATGTGGGTTTTATACAATTTGTTATCTGTTCCCACTGGCACCAAAAAAATAGGCTACTTTTCCAAAAAGCGGATTAGGTTCTAACGTGTGTGGAAGATGTTTTACATGCATCCACACAGGCGACTTCAGTTTAATGTGTGTGTGTATGTGTGTGTGTGTATGTGTGCGTGTGTATGTGTGTGCGAATGCGTGTGTTGTGTGTGTGTGTGTGTGTGTGTGTGTGTGTGTGTGTGTGTGTGTGTGTGTGTGTGTGTGTGTGTGTGTGTGTGTTTCAGAGGGAAGGGGCAGTATTTGTCACAAAGAAGCACACGTCTCTACTATTCTCTGGAACATGCTCGTGAAAAGCAATCCTTTCCAACTATACAACAACAAAAAGTGTCACGAGCAATGCAATGCTACAAAAGTTTGTGAAAAACACGAAAATCAGTCCAATGAAGGCACCACTATTCCAGAGGTACGTTCAGACGGTCACTACATTTATTTATTTATTTTTTTAATTTATTTATTTTATTTCATACCACTTTATGTCACAGCAGATTTCTCTGCGTGAAATTTGGGCTGCCCTCCCCAAGGAGAGCGCTTTGCCACAAGTGCAGCGCCACCCATTATTTTATTTCTTTTCCCTGTCTGCAACTGTGTTTGTTTCCCTATCAGAGAGGCTTTTTTCTGCAGAACTTTGCCAGGGACAACCCCCATGTTGCCGTGGGTTCTTTTACGTGTGCTAAATAATGAGGTGTAACACACAGGACCTCGGTTTATCGTCTCATCCGAAAGACTAGCACCCAGACCACCACTCATGGTCTAATGGATGGGGTAGAAGTTTTGGGCCCAAACGGGATTTGAACCACCGCACACCCCAACCTGGACTTTTGGCTTTCTAGTCAGTGTGTTACCTCTAGACCACCGATCCACATACCTTTGACTACCCCTCTTCATCATCATCATCATCATCATCATCATCATCATCATCATCATCATCATCATCATCATCATCATCATCATCATCATCATCATCATTCCTTCTTCTTCTTCTTCTTCTTCTTCTTCTTCTTCTTCTTCTTCTTCTTCTTCTTCTTCTTCTTCTTCTTCTTTCTTCTTGTTGTTGTTGTTGTTGTTGTTGTTGTTGTTGTTGTTGTTGTTGTTGTTCTTCTTCTTCTTCTTCTTCTTCTTCTTCTTCTTCTTCTTCCTTCTTCTTCTTCTTCTTCTTCTTCTTCTTCTTCAAACGATGATACAGCATCTGATGTTGTCCGTCATATGAGCGAAAATACGTCGTGTTGCCGATAAGCGCCTGTCAAGTCAGACCCAGCACATCAGACATCAGCGTGGGAGAGATCTGTTCATGTTGAAATCTTTCTGGGGAAAATAGGCAGAAGAATGAACCAAGAAGGCAGAAAAAAAAGACAAGAAGGAGGCGACAGGAAGAAAAATAGCAAGGCAGAAACAAAGAGAGGGATAGAAAAGAGGGAGTTTCTAGGACACAATTTCTAGGTTGTTATTATTGTTATCGTTGTGGTTGAATTTACGTCCCAGCGGAGATTTCCCGATTTAGGGACTGACAGAATTTTCAGGAGGTGGGGATGCTATTTCTACTGACAGACCCCCCCCCCCCCCCCCCCACTCTCTCTCTCTCTCTCTCTCTCTCTCTCTCTCTCTCTCTCTTCTCTCTCTCTCTCTCTCTCTCTCTCTCTCTCTCTCTCTCTCTCTCTCTCTCTCTGTGGGCATCCCAACAGGGAAAGTATTGGTACAAACGGTAGAGCTAAATGGTGTGTTTTTACTTGTGTATAGGATCTGAATGCTTTTCTTTCCCGTTCAACGAACCGTTTGATAGCAATGACAGTGCAAAAAACAAAAAATCTGTGCCCAAAGTGCAGGCAGAGGAATAATGTTAGCTGAACACTGCTGATATGCAGTGAACACGGCGCGATGAACTGCCTTTAAAATGATAAACAGCCACCTTGGCCTTACAGACGAAGAAAAAACAAGGGGGGGGGGGAGGGGGAGGGGGGGGGGGGGGGGGGGGAGGGGGGGGAGGGGGGATGCTTTACATATAGCCTAGAGAAGTTTGATATGCCGTGTCTTTTATTTTTTAATATTTTATTTCGTAATGTTTGGCCTGGCCCACTCAAGACATTGTATATGGATTCTTTAGTCACTGTATTCAAAATTAGCATCGATAAAAACCGAAAAAAAATTTTCTGAAGAAGTTTAAAAAGAAAACAATTGATTGGGATGGGTGCTTTTTTGTGTTTCGGGAGTTTAATCCACAGGTCAGTCTTGCTCATTGTGGTTTTTCTCGAATTCAATGGACAAACTTTTGAAAAAGATTTGATCGAGATTCTATATAGGAATTGTTCACTTTTATACAAAGAAAAGGATAAGCAGCCCTCTCCTGCTTAAATTAGTCCAGATCTGCTCTTTGGCAATGCTTACATTAAATTCACACAGGCAAATCTCCATAAATGTATCCAGCAATTTTTAATTCTAAAAAAAGCACATGATTTTGGCCACTTTTGGACCCGTGTCTCACCTTAAAGGTTCTGCTATATGTTTTCAAGATTCTGCCCATGTTCCACCATATTATAGTTTAAGGGTTTTGCCATGTCGTTTACGGTTCTTCCATGTTGAAGGGCTCTGCCATATAGCTGAGGGGTATTTCCATGTAACTTAACGGTTCTGCCACGTATTTTAAGGGTTCTGACATGAAGTCTAAAAGTGTACAATTTTTATCATCGGCTCTGTACGCAGGAAATATGTCTATCCTTTTGCATTTTTTTTTTGGTCAATTTTTTTTCCCCCGCCAAGATCACACAACAGATTAATTATAGTGTGTGCTTCTGGCATATGTTTATTATATTGAACATTCTGGATATTTCTGTAACGTTCGACTTTCTTTAGACTGAATTCTGTTTGATTGATTTTTATCATTAATTTGTGTTGTTCCTCCACTGGAGCTCCGATAGTTACCAATCAGATTTTGCGTAGGTGACCATTAATTTTTTGCCCACCTTAAAAGGTATCCGCATTGTGACTTTGGGGATGCTGGA
Source organism: Stramonita haemastoma (assembly GCA_030674155.1). Lineage (NCBI taxonomy): Eukaryota > Metazoa > Mollusca > Gastropoda > Neogastropoda > Muricidae > Stramonita > Stramonita haemastoma. Next base: position 21,088,492 of record CM060338.1, read on the forward strand.
CTGAGTAAAGTACGTGGAGATGGTGAGTGGATGAGAATGATGAGATTTCAGCAGACTTGTCATATTTAAACACGTTTCGTGACCGTTGTGAGGTGGTCTTCAAAGGATCAGTGATGGCACCTTTATTCGTTTGGCCTATATTTTAAAAATGTATTTCGAGGATAATGGAATAAGCACTCGTGTTTTTTGGTGTTGTTTTTTTTTATTACATCCCATCCCCGTGTGTATGTAGTTTTGTCAATTTTGTCATCTCTTCACGCCGGCACACACTGGCCCACTCTTCCAAAAAGCGGAACGGGTATTAACGTGTGCGCAAGGTGTTCTGCACATCCGATGGTTACCAATAGTGAGACTTTGCGTATGTGACCATGAATTTTTTTTGCCTTGAAAAATCTTATGACAACAAAACTCAACACAACACAAACACAAACACGAATACTCAATTCAATGACAAGAGAAATTCCCCTCCCGCTAATTGTTTCAATATTTGGTTTCAGATCCCTGACCCGAAACTCCACAATCATGAACAGAAGACACATTGACCAAGTCGCCCTGTTCAGAAACCACACCTTAGTGGGAGGCCATCCAGACCGTACCGTCCCATACAGGCCTCGCCACACAGAGCGCCCGGCAGACATGCAGCGACTTTCCGGAGTCGGGGAGAGCGTGGTAGCCTTTGTCGTCATGGTTCTGACCATCCTTTTGGGATGTCTCATCCTCAAGGAGGTCCGGAGACTGGCCTTGACACCCGGGACTATATTTTTTCGCGGACGTAGCCGTGTGAGATGTGTGATGACGGTGGTGTTCAGTTTGGCCTTGTGTGTCCTCTGCCAAATCGTGGGATTTTTTTTATTATATGCCTCATTTCCCTAACCCCCCTCCTACTTCTTTCCCCCTCCCCCTCTCAAGGCTGTTTGTATCCAGGTTTTTTTTTTTTTTTTTTTTTATCAATGATTGTTTCAGAAACCTAAAACTTGTACTAAATGGAAATCTTCCCCGGAAGATCTCTTCATTTTCCCGAGACTGTTATTATAAAAGTGACTGTTATAGACTTCAGATATGTTTTGTTTTGAATCAGGCTTTAGTGTGAACAAAGATTAGTAAATAATTATGACAAAGACTTTCAGACAGCGTTGTTATTCATCTCCTATTTTAAGTCTAGACTCTTAATCTTTTCTTTTTTTTTTAATGTTTAACAATTTTTAACTCGTTGATTTGGCACTGAAATTATGTTGTTTCTGAAATGTTCCATTTTAACTTTTGCAGCAGTGAAATTGCTTTAAAAAACCCCCTGAAACTTTTGTTTCAGAGAGCAATAGATAGAGAGATAGAGATCGATAGATAGAGGGACAGACGGATAGAGATAGGATAGATAGAGACAGACAGACAGACAGACAGACAGACAGACAGACAGACAGACAGATAGATAGATAGATAGATAGATAGATAGATAGATAGATAGATAGATAGATAGATAGATAGATAGATAGATAGATAGATAGATAGATAGATAGATAGATAGATAGATAGCTGGATACAAAAGTCAATCCCCTACGCTGGTTTTACTAGTGTGTCTTTTTAGTCGTTTTGAATGTTTTATCTCTGGTATCAGTATGTTAGAATGTTTGAAATGAGAAAAAGTCATGAACAGTAAACCATGCTTTAAACAAACAAAAAAACTTTTGCTTTGGTCTGTCCACGACTCGTCAATCTGTGTTGGTTTGAAAAGGAGCAACCCCCCCCCCCCCAAAAAAAAGAAAAAAAAGTGTGTGTGTGCAATCTGTTTTGTCTGTCAGTCTGTCTGTCTCTTTGTCTGTCCGTCCGTCCGTCTGTCCATCTGTCCGGTCTCTCTCTCTGTCTCTGTCTGTCTGTCTGTTTCTCTCTGTCTCTGTCTCTCTCTCTCTCTCTCTCTCCGTGTGTCTGTTTCTGTCTCTCTGTCTCTCTCTCTGTCTCTCTCTCTGTCTCTCTCTGTGTCTCTATCTGTCTGTCTGTCTGTCTGTCTGTCTGTCTGTCTGTCTCTGTCTCTGTCTCTGTCTCTGTCTCTGTCTCTGTCTCTGTCTCTCTCTCTCTCTCTCTCTCTCTCTCTCTCTCTCTCTCTCTCTCTCTCTCTCTCTCTCTCTCTTCTCCATTTAATGTTGAATCGTAATTAAAGGACGCAATTTGACGACCCGGGTTCGATTCCCGTTCGAGGGGATTTTTCCCCTGCAGTTAACATCAGTGCTGACTCCACTCTCCCCAAAAGTCCTTCGGATAAGACTATAAACCGAGGCCTCGTGTGCGAATACACGCAGAACATCTTGCACACTAAATCATGTTCCGCTTTTCTAAGAGTGGGCCATTGTGTGCTGGTGGGAACAGATAAGATTGACAAAACTGCATACACACAGGGACTGGATGTAAAAAAGCATGAGTGATTATTCCATTATCCTCGATATAAAATAAAGTAATATCAGACGAACAACAAAAAAACCGAAAAATAGAAAATTTGGGAGTGGGGGAGGGGCTTCAAGGTACATCAAAATTGCCTTTTTTTCAAGCCATCTGTGTGTGCGTGTGTGTGTGTGTGTGCGTGTGTGTGCGTGTGTGTGTGTGCATGTGTGTGTGCGTGTGTGTGTGTGTGTATATATATATAATGGGTGGGTGGATGGATATAAAATCTATATCGATTTCAAAGATCTCAAAATTAGGGAAGTCCCATTACGAAATGAAACCTTTCCCAATCATACTCGTGCCACAACAACAGCAAAGACTGTATGTAGCCTCATGGAGTATTGTGCAAGCTGCAAGTTTCATTCGGAAACTGACGGACGCTATAGCCGAGTGGTAAAGACCGTTCAACTTAATTCCATGGGTTCATGGAAGTCGTGGGTTCAAATCCCAGCAGCGTCTGATGAATCAAGGGTGGGGATTTTTACGATTTCTCAGGCAAACTTTAAGTGCAGACCTGCCAGTGCTTTCATTCCTTTCGTGTATATACACACGCAGATCAAATATGTACGTTAAAGATTAATTCATATCAGCATTAGGTGGGGGGTTTGGAAACACGAACATACGACGGATACATACATCCCCAAAGTTGGAATGTGGCTACCTTCATGATGGGAAAAAATTGTCGCATGCGCAAAATCTTGCCATTGTTGAACCTCGGAGTTCTAGCCGAGGACTGATAAATTATTCGTAAGCTTATGATTACTGCATCTGAACTGAAGAAATTAATGATTCAACAACAACAACATAGATGATTATGTATTTGGTGCGGTCATAAAGAATCGGTGGTCTAGAGGTTACGCGCCTGCCTAAATTGCGAGAAGTCCGGGTCGAAAGTGTGCGGTGGTTCGAATCCCGTTTGGGTCCTAAACTTTTCTCCCATCCATTAGATCATGAGTGATGGTCAGGGTGCTAGTCTTTCGGATGCGACGATAAAAATTAATGAGGTCCGGTGTGTTACACAAAACTATTTAGCGCGCCCGTAAGAGAACCCACAGCAACAAGACACTTGTCCCTGGCAAAATTCTTTAGAAAAAAAGCTACTCTGATAGGGAAACAAATACAGTTGCAGACAGGAAAAGAAAAAAAATGGGTGGCTTAGTTCATATGGTGACGCGCTCCCCCCAAGAAGAGCAGCCCAAATTTCACGCAGAGAAATTTGCTGTGATTTAAAGTGGTGTAAAATCTATATATATATAAAAAAAAAAGTAACTGACTCCTCGAAAAATGAACTTGAAATTCTTATTAAACCTACGACTAGATGTCGCAGCATTAGGCCTTCGCTAGATTTGAATTTAGTTTGTTTGTACTTCTTCTTTGACATTTGAAATTAACACAGAATCCTTTTTATAGGCAAGTAAGCACAAATCCCAAATACATTCAAGCCCAGTTTCAATCACAGTGCTTTTCATAAAGTTGAACATAAGACTATAAACCGAGGCCCCGTGTGCGCGAACGCATGCAGAACATCTTGCGCACACGCTAAAAACCCTCACCGTCTTTTTGGAAGATTAGGCCATCGTGTGTCGGTTGGAGCAGATGACAACAAAAAAAGAAGAAAAAAACAAACCCTGCATGCACACAGGTGACGTCGTGTTTAGACACCATCCCTGAGGAAAAATCAGGGAGTTGGAGTCCCTAGGGTGGTTTGGGGCTGTGTAGCTATATGACAACATTCGGGCGGCTCCTGCGACGGCACTGGAACCATTCGTATTGGCGATTGTCTTTCCAATAGACCATTCCAGTGACGTGGAGAGGGGGGCCGGAGGGATCTGCTGAATGGGTAACAACTTGCCCTCCATACTTACTTACCCAGGCTTTGGGCTCTAGAGCCTAGAACGCAACTCCATTGTCGTACGAGACTGACGGATATATATATATATTATATATATATATATATATATATATATATATATATATATATATATATATATATATATATATATATACAACAACGACGTCGCCTTCAATATATATATATATATATATATATATATATATATATATATATATATATATATATATATATATATATATATATATATATATATATATATTAAAAACAACAACAACGACGTCGCCTTCAATCCACAAACAAGGTGTGTTCTACATGTAAATCTTCGTCTTCTCCTTCGTTGAACGCTCAGACAGCAACTATAATTGTTGTCTGACATATGAACAAAAAAACATTGCGCTGCTGTTAAGCACCTGACAGGTAAGACCCAGCACATCCGACTTCGGTATAGAAGAGAATTGTTGGGGAATGACCCAGGAAGGCAGAAAATAGACAAAAAGGAAGTGGCAGAAACAAAGAGAGGGATGGAAAAGAGGGAAATCTGAGCTCAGAATTTCCAGAAGGTGGGGATGCTATTTATACTGACAAGCCCCCCAGCACCTCCGCGGCAGACATGATTATGTGTATTGAATATGGACGCTATAGCCGAGTGGTCAAGACCATTCCACTTCAATTCCATTGGTCATGAGGTCTTGGGTTCGAATCTCGGCAGCGTCTGGTGAATTAAGAATGGGGATTTTTTTTTAAACGATCTCCCATGTCAACTTCAAGTGCAGAGCTGCCAGTGCCTTCACACCTTTTGTATATAATTATACACATGCAGAAGATCAAATATGTACGTTAAAGATCCCGTACTTCATATCATATCAGCGTTCGGTGGGTTATGGAAACACGAACCTACCCAGCATACACCCCGAAGTCGTAAAGCGGCTGCCTTCATGGTGAGTAAAAACGGCTGCATACGCAAAATGTCAAATAGGTGAACCTCAGAGTTTTAGCCAATGAATGATGCCCCCTTCCCCCTCCTCCCCCCCGCCACACACACACACACACACACACACACACACACACACACACACACACACACACACACACACACACACACACACACACACACACACACACACACAAACGCACCAACCTCACGGAGTATACGGAGTATATGTCTTTCACGCTGGCCGAACGAACACACCTGTAGCTGACTGAAGATATTATTGCTGATGAACAGCCAGAGTGAGTTGTGTGTCTGTTGAATCTTGTCTACTACATCCATTTTTGCATTGCACACAAGAGAAGCATTGGCCTGTCTGGACGGGACACCTTGTTGAAGGTAAGACTTGTCTAAGCCTTGTCCACATGACTTGTCTTCGTTTGTTAATTTTAATGTATTGTATTGTATTGAGTTGTATTGTAGTTTAGTGTATTGTATTGTATTGTGTTGTGTTGTGTTGTGTTGCGTTGTATTGTAGTAAGTTTTAGGCCTTCGGGCTTGTTAATGTATTGTGTTGTACTGAATTGTATTGTAGTTTAGTGTATTGTATTGCGTTGTATTGTTTTGTGTTCTATTGCATTGCATTCTGTTGTCTTGTATTGCATTGCATTTTGTATTGCATTATATTGTTTTGTATTCTATTGTATAGTATTGTTCTATATGCCACTTTAAGTCACAGCAGATTTTTCTACGTAAAATTCGGGTTGCTCTCCAGTCTCCTGGGAGAGTGCGTCACCACAAGAGCAGTGCCACCTGTACCCATTTTTGTTGTTGTTGTCTTTTCCTATTTGTATTGTGTATTTGTTTTTCTTTATCGTTATCATGTTATTGATATTACTCATTATCCTTGTTACTGTTTGTTGTTGTTGTTTTCTTTACCAAGGAAAAGTGTTTTTTTTTTACAATACTCAAGTTTCTCTCTCACTAACTCTACCGTTCATTCAGTAAACATGACCAGTTCAGTCGAATTTTCGCTGTGGGGAAAAAGATGAAAAATGCCCCGAAAGGTTTATATCCTTCACCTTCATCTATCCGGTATTTTAGTAGACTGTGAGGCCCCACTGAATAATTTGCAACCAGCTTCCTCCAAGCCACATAACCTCCGCTCTAAACGTATGTATAAAAAAACAACAACCCGGAAAGGTGTCCCATAACCTAGGCGGTCGTAGGGGAGCGAGGAATCAGAGACCTCGGCTTCTCTAGTATAGGGGCCAGCATATTGAGGGCAAACTCGAATTCGAACTCAAATATTTGATTGAGGGTATATGGATAAGCCAGAGGCTTCTTTACACCAGGCCCTCATGAAAAACAAAACAAAACACGGGCAAACAAACAAAAAGAATTATATAACATATACTTATAATGAAGCAAATAATAAAATTGACCACTTAGTTATTTATGTAACCAAGTTCGGAGAGAGAGAGAGAGAGAGAGGAGAGAGGAGAGAGAGAGAGGAGAGGAGGGAGGAGGGAGAGGGAGGAGAGAGAGAGAGAGAGAGAGAGAGAGAGAGAGAGAGGAGAGAGAGAGAGAGAGAGGAGAGAGAGAGAGAGAGAGAGGAGAGGAGAGGGGAGGGGGGGGGGGGGAGAACGGAGGGAGGGAGGAAGGGAGGGGGGGGAGACGGAGGGAGGGACAGACGGGCTGACGGACGGACGGACGGACGGACATGAACCACACAGGCAAACTGTCAGCAAAACGTCCATCCATCAAACCAGAGCGCGCTATTTCCCTTCTTTTCTGGTATGGGCCACAACCTTCATCAGCAAAGGCTATTTTTCCTCTGGAGTTAACATCAGTGCTGACTCTCCTCCCCTCAAAAGTCCTTCGGATGAGACTGTAAACCGAGGAGTCCCGTCCCGTGTGTGAACGCATGCAGAACATCTTGCGCAGACGTTAAAACCTGTTCCGCTTTTCGGAAGAGTAGGCCATTGTGTCCCGGTGGGAACGGAGGACAAAAATTGACAAAACTTCATACACACGGGGACTGGATGTAACCCCCCCCCAACTCACAGGAGTGCTTATTCCATTATCCCCGATGTAAAAGAATAGACAAATAAATAAATAAAAATTCTCAGAATAAAAGAATGAATAAACATAACATAGTCACAGTCAAGTTAAGTCAAAATTTTATTTCCAGATGGTACATTGAGTAAGCAATAAATTTGCTCTTTTTTTTTTTTTTTTTTTTTTTTTTTTTACATCATGTCATCGTTTTCAAGAATTATTTTTTTACATCTAACACCCCCCCCCCCCCCCCCGCCCCCCGAACCCTCCTCTTTTCTTCCACAATGTAACTCGGAACATCTGTTTCAGAACTGTATCCCTACCTTCAGCAACAACATAAAAAAACAAACCTTGCACCATCAAACTCCCACTTACCTACCTACTAGTAGAGAACGTTACCAAGAAAATGGCGAAGCGAATACTTAACCAACAGAATCAGGAAGAGAAGACGAAGGAAAACCACTACCACCACCACCCTGAGAACAACCCTCCTCCCCCTCCCCCTCCTCCTTCTCCTCCTCAGCAAGAAGAGGATGTAGATTCTCCTAGCGTTGCCCACCACGAGGAGGAGGCTGCTCCTCCAGGAGCAGCAGGAGACCACCCCCCTCGCCCTCTTCCTCGTCGGGACTGGAGTTTTGGGGAAAGGGTGCGTCTGTTCTTGGGATGCTTGGTGCTGTGTTTTTGCCTGGTGTATTTCCTCTTGTGGAAGGCTTCGCAGCTGCTGGGTTTGGAGGACTATGCCGCCATGAATTTTTACCTCAGCTTGGCCAATGCGGCCATCTTCAGCTTTGCCACGGCGTTTGGTTCAGAGGATGATGACCTGATCCTGTTGTGAGAATAGGTGTGGTGTGGTGTGTGGCTGAGAGAGAGAGAGAGGGGGGGGGGGAGAGGGAGAGGGAAAGAGAGAGGGGGGGGAGAGGGAGAGGGAAAGAGAGAGAGAGGGGGGGGGAGAGGGAGAGGGAAAGAGAGAGAGAGGGGGGGGAGAGGGAGGGGAGGGAGAGAGAGAGAGAGAGAGGGGGGGGGGGGGGGGGGGGGGGGGAAGAGAAGAGAAAGAGAGAGAGAGAGGGAGAGCATTTCAAATAGAAACAGAGTCCATATTTTTACCCAGATAAAATCCAGCATTTTTGATGAAGGAGATAATACAGCAAAAACAAAAAACAAAAAAAGATGGTGTGTATCGCAAATAATTAACCAAATGCTCGGATTCTATTCCTAATTCACATAACTGTAGTTGTATTTTTAAAGCGGCATGTTGTACACAGTTTCTACCAAGGTTTGATATCATGGCAGTCCCGTATTTTGTCTGAACATTAAGTCATGCACGTTTTGTCTGCAATGATCGAACTTGTTTGAAGTTCACTTGGTTTTTTTTTAGATTTATAGGTGTAGTTCAAATCATTTAGTGTGGACCAATATTAAGTTTTGATATTTTGTGTACGTCAAAATTTTACAGGCTATACTTTTTAGATCAAACGTTTTATCAGTCTTTGCTAAGCCTGTCTTATAGGTTTGGTCTTTTTTTGTGTAATCCAGTGCATTAAAAAAAAAAATCATAAATGAAAGCACTGATTTTTAAAAAAAAATGTATACCTTTATGAAGTAGATCAAACTAATGATAGTAGCGGTCAAGTTATGAATGATAAGTGTGCTGTGAGCTTTGAAGTATAAACGAACAAGACAGAAATGCTTGCAATAAAATTACCATCATTCTCTCTCTGTCTCTGTCTGTCTCTGTCTCTGTCTGTCTGTCTGTCTGTCTGTCTGTCTGTCTGTCTGTCTGTCTGTCTGTCTGTCTGTCTCTCTCTCTCTCTCTCTCTCTCTCTCTCTCTCTCTCTCTCTCTCTCTCTCTCTCTCTCTCTCTCTCTCTCTCTCAGCATAATGTATTTCTCTCAGCATAATCTCTCTCTCTGTCTCTGTCTCTGTCTCTCTCTCTCTCTCTGTGGTATGTATATGCTTGAAGTCGGCGGCTTGATACAGAAGTGGGTGGCATCACAATTAAGATTGAAAGGGTCTTTTTCAGATATACTTTTTAACTGAGCAATGTCTTTCCGAATTTGACTTGTACCACTTATGCCTGCCTATGTAGGGTTTGCTCTCTCGATCGTCTTCAAAAAGTCACAGGATTTCAATAGCTTGGGATAGGATTATTTTACTTTGTGTGTGTGGTTTTTTAATTTTTTTTTTAATAAATACAAACATCTTTGGGTTTTTTTTAAATAAATCTTTTATCCCAAGAAAACGTTTTGTGTTGTGACTTTGGTGAGAAAGTTATGAATGCTTACTGTTGTTTATCATGGAGGGAGGAGGGGGGGGGGGGGTGAGGCGCCAGTGACATTTTTGGTCAAACTTCAGTTAGGTGACAATGATGGCACACAAATTTTTTTATATAAAAAACCTACTTTTAACGAATAAATGCAATGTGTTGATTATTACACGTTTTGGAAATCGATTCCATTATTGGTCATAATCGGTACACACTCTCACTCACTACGCTAAAAAAAAAAATTTAAAAAATGGGACGACAAAATGTCGAAAACTGCATACACACGGGGACTGGATGTAAAAAAAAAAAAAAAGCACAAGAGTGCTTATTCCATTATTCTCGAAATAAAAAGAAAAAGTTAAAGGATCCAAGTTGATTTTCGGTCTCAGAGTGGAGTGCTACGGTGTTTGGGACAAATAAAGGGAAACAACTCCTACACTGAAAGAAGCTACAAATTATCTCCCATACATTGACAGTTTACTGTTGAACGCTTTGCTCTCTAACGCAACGATTAAATGGCTGGCTGGCTGGTTGGTTGGTTGGTTGGTTGGATGGTTTGTTGAGAGATCGATAGATTGATTAACGCACTGAGTGACTGGCTGCTTGTGATGACAACATAAAATTAAAAAAAAACAAAAACAACACCAACAGAAAAAGAACAACAAAACCAAAACAAATAGCAAGCAAAACATAGAAACACAAAACAAAGAAACGAAGACGTGGACCCCCAAACAAAAACAAAAAAAACACATCTAACCGCCCGAAGCTTTCTTTCCCCATGAAAAATAGTTGGTTGATGACCAAGAACCTCCCTCCCCCCAAAACAACAACAACAACAACAAAACAAACGAAACAAAAACAAAACAAAACAAAAATACCCCCCCCCCCCAAAAAAAAAAAAACCCACAAAAAACACCCTCCAAACCCCCACCCCCACCCTAAAACATAAAAAACCCCACCAAACAAAAGAGGAAAGCAAGACCAAAAACACAACAACAAAAATCCACCTCTACACCCACAAAACACAACAACAACAACAAAACCAAAAACGAACAAAATTAATATGCAACAATATCCAAACGAAAAGAGGAACAGTGAACGGTCGGTGCCTAAGTTTATTTATCAAAAGTTATCTTTATAGTGGTTTATGCGATACGACCAGAATTCATCTTGACATACCATTCATTCATTCATTCATTCATTCATTCATTCATTTATTCTTTTTTTTATCGAGGATAATGGAATAAGCACTCGTGTGCTTTTTTTTTTTTTTACACCCAGTCCCCGTGTGTATGCAGTTTCGTACCAGGGAAGCCTAGTGGTTATAGCGTCGAGCGCGTGGTCTGAAAACGCAGATTCGAGCCTCATGCCCGCCCCCCTCCCCGTCAATCCTGGAGTTAACACCAGTACCGACTAGTGGTCAGAACATTGCGCTGGCAATTTGACGACCCAGGTTCGATTCCCAGTGGAGGGGATTTTTCCTCTGGAGTTAACATCAATGCTGACTCTACTACCCCCAAAAGTCTTTCGGATGAGACTTTAAACCTGGACCCCGTGTACGAACGCACGCAGAACATCTTGCGCACACGTTAAATCCTGTTCTGTTTTTTGGTAAGAGTAGGCTATCGTGTGCCGGTGGGAACAGATAACATTTACAAAACTGCATACACATGAGGACTGGATGTAAAAAAAGCATATGATTGCTTATTCCATTATCCTCGATATATTAAGAATAAACAAACTCCACTACCACTGAAAGTCTTTCCTTCCTTCGCCTTCACCTATCCCATAGTCCTGCTGACTGTTGGGGGGGGGGGGGGGCACCACTGAAGATGTTGCAACCAGCTTCCTCCACTCCTCACGGTCCTCCGGCCCCGAGCAGCAGATCGTTCCACCCAAGGCCAGTCCACTCTCTGATGTTGTCTTCCCACCAATTCCTCTGTCTGCCTCTTCGTCGCCCTCCTGTTACTGTTCCATGTAAGGAACGTTTTTTGGTTAATACTATATGGTCGTGTATACGATCGAATATATATATATATTATATATATATATATATATATATATATATATATATATATATATATATATGTGTGTGTGCGTGTGTGTGTGTGTGTGCGTGCATGTGTGTGCGTGTGTGTGTGGGGGGGGGGGGGGGGGTAAGGTAAAGGTGTCCCATAATCTAGGCAGTCGTAGGCGAGCAAGGCATCAGAGACTTCGGCTTCTCTAAAGGGCCAGCATGTTGAGGGCGGCGCCCATCTCCTCTCTCTCGCTGCTTTACCTTCCCTGACCCAAAAAGAGGGCATGTACCCATTTACAGCTGGGTGTGAACTGGGGGACTGTAATGAAGCTAAGGCGCGCAAACGGTTACCCATCCAACTGGTAATCACGCTCGACGCACGCTGCTTAACTTGACTTGGGGAAAGCGAGCGCTCTGACCACTTAGCTATCCCGCCCCCATATATATATATATATATATGTATGTATATATATATATATATATATATATATATATATATATATATATATATATATATATATTATATCATATTATATTATATTATGTGATGTGATGTGATGTGATGTGATGTGATGTGATGTGATGTGATGTGATGTGATGTGATGTGATGTGATGTGATGTTATGTGATGTTATGTTATGTTATGTTATATCATATTTTGTGTGTGTGCGCACGTTAAAACCTGTTCTGCCTTTCCGAAAAAGTAGGCCATTGCGTGCCGGTGGGAACTAATGACAATTTCATATATATATTATATATATATATATATATATATATATATATATATATATATATATATATATATATATATATATATATATATATATATATATATTTATATATATATAAAAAACCAGTGCTGTTTTTGGATATCAACCCAGAAGTTGGAATGTGGCTGCATTAAAGATGGGCAAACGTTTGCACGTGCAAAACGTTCACTATTGGTAAACGTCGGAACTCGAGGGAAAAAAAACGAAAAGAAAAAAAGAAGAAAAAAAGAAAAAAAAGTGTTGAAATTTGAAATGCGAGTCAGATGACAGAGAGAGAGAGAGAGAGACTCAAAAGTCACGTGCAACAAGAAAAAGAAGGAAAAAAAAAGAAGAATGAAAGAGCAGTTCGTCATAGACTGATGTCTCCTCCCCCTGGGCAACAAAACTCTCTGTTCTGTCTGCGTACAGCTATTCTGAGCCAAGCAAGCAAGCAAGACACAAGCAACCCTTTCCGTGTGCACACAGATTGTAGGTGAGTGAACACAAATACATGTCTTTTTTTTTTCTCTTTGAATAGCTGCTTTCTTGTTGTTGTTGCCGTTGTTGTTGTTGTTTCTTCTTCTTGTTCTTGTTCTTGTTTTTCTTCTTCTTGTTCTTCATCTTGTTTTCCTTGTTCTTCTTCTTGTTCTTCTTGTTCTTGTTCTTGTTCTTCTTGTTCTTCTTGTTCTTCCTCTTGTTGTTGTTGTTGTTGTTGTTGTTGTTGTTTTTCTTCTTCTTCTTCTTCTTCTTCTTCTTCTTCTTCTTCTTCTTCTTCTTCCTCTTGTTGTTGTTGTTGTTGTTGTTGTTGTTCTTGTTCTTGTTCTTCTTTTTCTTCTTCTTCTTCTTTTTATTTCAATTTTTCTTCGTCGTCTTCTACCTCCTCTTTTTCTTCTTTTTCTTCATCTGTTTCTTCTTCGTCTTCTTCTTTTTCTTCTTCTTTTTCTTTTTCTTCATCTTCCTCTTCTTTTTCGTCTTTGTCTTTTTTTCTTAAATTATAATTCTGAAAACCAAAATTTTATGTTGAAAAGTAATTACTTTTATCGCCATCCAATGTTTCTGTTCGATTTGTCCAGTTTCGCACAAGTAATAACAATCTGCCTGTTAATAATATCTTCCGATTTTTGAGGGAATTCAAAGAAATGAAAGATACTGTACAAAATGCAATAGTGGTGATAGTGGTGAGGAATTTTATTACCATTTAATTTGTCAAATGTTTAACGAAACTTGTAAAAAAAAAAATGTTTACCGAAATATTGCGCTAAAATATTCTAAAAAATTGATGTATGAACAACTCTTTTTTTCATCAAGTGTCTTTGCTCAATGTTGTTAAATTATCATTATCGGAAATGACATATAGAAGCTGTTAGTTTTTGATATTTGTAAACAATTTTTTGTTCGATAGTAATTGTTCAAAGGTCCAGTCACATGGTGCATGTTTTGTTCAGTTATGATTTTGTTCCTTGATATTATATGAAATTCTTCATTTCCCTAAGAGATGACAGGAAATCATTTGAATCTTCTTCTTCCTCTTCTTCTTCTTCTTCTTCTTCTTCTTCTTCTTCTTCTTCTTCTTCTTCTTCTCTTCTTCTTCTTCTTCTTCTTCTTCTCACTCTTCGCATTCTTCTTCTTCTTCTTCTTCTTCTTCTTCTTCTTCTTCTTCTTCTTCTTCTTCTTCTTCTTCTTCTTCTTCTTCTTCTTCTTCTTCTTCGCACTCTTCGCACTCTTCGCACTCTTCGCATTCTTCTTCTTCTTCTTCTTCTTCTTCTTCTTCTTCTTCTTCTTCTTCTTCTCCTTCTTCTTCTTCTTCTTCTTCTTTGCATTCGTCTTCTTCTTTGCATTCGTCTTCTTCTTTGCATTCTTCTTCTTCTTTGCATTCGTCTTCTTCTTTGCATTCGTCTTCTTCTTTGCATTCTTCGTCTTCTTTGCATTCTTCTTCTGCTCATTCTTTGCATTCTTCTTTTGTGCGTTCTTCTTTTTTGCATTCTTCTTCTAATTCTCCTTCAATTTTTTCTACTTCGGCGTGGGAGGGAATTATCTCAAGTCTGTATGGAAGAAAGGTAGGAAATAGACCCAGAAGGCAGAAAATAAGACAAGAAGGAGGTAACAGGAAAGAAAGAAAAAAGGATCAAGGCAGAAAAAGAGGGATAGAAAAGAGGGAATTTCTAGCACAGAATTTCCAGAAGGTGCGGGTGCTATTTATACTGAAAAGTCCACGGGGGAAAGTCCTTCAGATGAGAAAAAAATCGGGGGTCCTCATGTTTGAACGCACGCGAAACATCTTGCGTACACGTTAAAAACCCACTCCATCGTTTGAAGAGAAAGCTATTTATTGTGTGCCCTGTACTGAGGGAACCGATGACAAAATGTACACAACTGCAGCTACAAGGGAGGTAAAAGGTAACGGTAAAGGTGTCCCATAACCTAGGCGGTCGTAGGCCAGCGAGGCATCGGAGCCCTCAGCTTCTCTAGGGGCCAGCATATCGAGGGCGGCGCCCATCTCCTCTTCTTCGCTGCTTTACCTTCCCTGACCCTAAAGAGGGCAGGTAGCCATTTACAGCTGGGTGGACTGGGGTGGGGGGGTGGGGGGTGGGGGGCTGTACTGAAGCCAAGGCGCGCAAACGGTTACCCATCCAACTGGTAACCACGCTCGACGCTGCTTAACTTGACTGGGGGGGGGGGGGGGGGGGGGGGGGGGGGGGAAGCGAGCGCTCTGACCACTGAGCTATTCAACCCCCCATTTATCTTTAAGGAAGTGAAACTCCCGACTTCATTCATTTGAGTCTCAAAATCCCGCACTTTTTATGTTTCAGAATCCAGTCTCTCCAACTGACAAAATTCTCTACAACCCCTAACCAGAAGCAGGAGTACTTGGTGGTCGGTCATACAAGCAGACAAAAAGTCAAAGACGCAACACTCCAGTATCTAGTCTAGCAGAACAAGTTTTCGGTTTATATATTCAATTAAAAAAAAAACCTTCTTCAAAGCTAAAAAAAAGACTAGCCAACTCAGTACTTGGGGTGATCCTGAAAATTTAACGAAATTTGACCTTCCAGCGGGCAAGCCACGATTCAAGAACAAGACTCACAACCTCACAAGCATCTAACTTTTTTCCCCCAAGGATGGACAGTCATAGAGGTATGCTGCAGAACCTGGGTGACTTGGAGGAAAACGGTGATGCGCTGCCTGTATGTGTTGATAGTCATCGCTCTGGTGAATAAGATGTGGAGACTGAATGGCTTTCACGATTGGTCCACTTTAGAAATCGTCGCCCTCTTTATCATGATCTCTCTCCTGGTGTTGGAAAGATTCTCCTTTCTCGGATTGTGAGAGAGAGAGTAGGCTAAAAGAGAGTGGGAGTAGAGAGAGAGAGGGGGGGGGGGTAGAGGGAGAGGGGGGGGTAGAGGGTGGGGTAGAGGGAGTAGAGAGGGAGAGAGAGAGAGAGAGTAGAGAGAGGGGGAGAGGGAGGGGGTAGAGGGAGAGGGAGTAGAGAGGGAGGGGGTAGAGGGAGGGAGGGGAGAGGGGAGGGAGAGGGAGGGAGAGGGAGTAGAGAGAGGAGAGAAAGGGGGGAGAGAGAGAAAGGGGGAGAGATAGAAAAGGGGGAGAGATAGAAAAGGGGGAGAGAGAGAGAGGGAGAGAGAGCAAGGAGAGGGAGAAAGGGAGAGAGAGAGAGAGCAAGAGAGGGGAGAGAGGGGAAGGAGAGAGAGGGGAAGAGAGAGAGGGGGAGAGAGAGGGGGAGAGAGAGAGGGGGAGAGAGAGAGGGGGGAGAGAGAGACGGAGAGGGAGAGAGAGAGGGAGAGAGAGGAGAGAGAGAGAGAGAGAGTGAAGGAGCGAGAGAGAGAGAGGATAGAGCGAGAGAGGGAGGGCCAGAGAGAGAGAGAGAGAGAGAGAGAGAGAGAGAGAGGGAGAGGAGAGAGGGAGAGAGAGGGAGTAGAGAGAGAGTAGAGAGAGAGAGAGTAGAGAGAGAGAGAGAGAGAGGGAGGGAGGGAGGGAGGGAGAAAGGGGTAGAGAGAGAGAGAGGGGGAGAGAGAGAGAGAGGGGGGGAAGATAGGGAGAAAGGGAGAGATAGAGAGAGCAAGAGAGGGAGAGAGGGCGAAAGGGAGAGAGAGAGGGGGGGGAGAGAGAAAAGGGGGAGAGAGAAAGTGAGAGAGAGAGAGAAAGAGAGAGAGAGAGAAAGTGAGAGAGAGAGAGAAAGTGAGAAAGAGAGAGAAAGTGAGAAAGAGAGAGAGAAAGTGAGAGAGAGAGAGAGGGAGAGAAAGAAAGAGAAAGAGAGGGAGAGAAAGAGATGGAGAGGGAGAGAGAGAGAGAGAGGAGAGAGAGAGAGAGAGAGGGAGAGAGAGAGAGGGGGAGAGAGAGAGAGAGGAGAGAGAGAGAGAGAGGAGAGAGAGAGAGAGAGAGAGAGAGAGAGAGGAGAGAGAGAGAGAGAGTGAGAGAGAGAAAGGAGAGAGGGAGCGAGCGAGCGAGAGAGAGGGAGAGAGCGAGAGAGAGGGGAGGGAGAGAGGGTAGAGAAAGAGGGAGAGGGAGAGAGAGGTGTCGGACAAAACCCATGAGCTGATCCAAATCCAGGAATGTCTTCAGATCCTGAAAGTCAATATTGAATAATGAATGACACTTAAAGTACCAAAAGACATTTAAACAAATACCCGAAGCATACCGATATCACCGTCAGGTGCTTTTTTTTTTTTTTTTTTTTTTAACCGAATCCACCATCTTAGACATTCTTTACTGTGCAGGTGTGTGTGTGTGTGTGTGTGTGTGTGTGTGTGTGTGTGTGTGTGTGTGTGTGTGTGTGTGTGTGTGTGGTGTGTGTGTGTGGTGTGTGTGTGTGAAACCTATATTGAAAATCTCATTCTGAAGATAGGAAATGATCACGTGTCAAGGTATGATAGTTGTTTTTACTGCAACCAACTTGTAACATAACAGTAAGTTATGTTGGGTTCTGAAACAACTGAGCATTCCTTATACAGTTGAAATTAAAAAAAAAATAAAGTGGTATATTGGCAGCGTTGTCTTTTAAAAGTCAGTTTGCAGCCGTAAACTACTTTTAACAATGAAAGTATGTTAATGTTAGGCTGCTAAATTACTGAACATTCCTTATACTGTTCAGCTGCCTTTTTGTTTTAGAATAAGCAGCAGTATTGTCTATCAAATAACCTTGTGCCAGTTTGTAACTGCCAACCTACCTTTAACATTGAAAGTATGCTTTGTTAGGTTCTAACATAATAACCGAGCCTTCCTTATACAGTTTAGCCACCCTCTTTATAAAGCAAGCGTAGTAAGGTCTATTAAATAGCCTTAAGTCAGTTTGTAACCGCAACCAACTTTTAACAAGCAAAGTGCCTGTTAGGACCTGGAATAAAAACAAAGCAATTCTTATACATTTGGCTACTTTTTAGTGTAAGAGGTATTTTTGTCGATTCCTGGATGATATTAACCTCAAGTCAGTTTTTAATTGCAACCAACTTTTAACAATGAAAGTATATCGTGATGTTAGGGTCAGAAATAATAACTGAGCATTCTTTATACATTTTACCTGCTTTTGTTTTTAGAGAGAGAAAGTAGGACTATTCTGTATGAAGTGATGCATTTTGAGTCATCATTTGCTCCACGTGTATCTTCCACCCTGCACTGTACTTGTCAGCCCTGATATGGCCTGTGTGGTCGGCGGGGCTCTAAGCAACATCATTGGATTGGACATGTATGTAGCCTACTTGTACCACACCCATACCGTTACAATGTCTTTCTACAAGGTGAACATTTTTAAAAAAAAATAAAGGTGTGACAAGAAATGGACTGCTGTGAAGTGTGATTTGTGTGTGATTCTTTCAGTCATGTGCTGGTGTAATGGGGAATTTGCTTCTTTTTTCTCTCTTGCTTCGGTTAGAGATCCGAGTGTCACTTCACCAATGGTGAGATTTTAAGTATGCGGCCGGCCGTTTTTTGCCCCCCCCCCCCCCATAAAGGTAGCCGGATTCTGACTTCGTGGATGTATGCTGGGTGTTATGGTCGTGTTGCAGTTGCCCATCAAAAGGCTGACATGAATGATGGGATCTTTAACGTGCATATTTGGATCTTCCGCGCGTGTACATACACGAAGGGAATGAAGACACTGGCAGGTCTGCACTTCAAGTTGACCTGGGAGATGGTAAAAATCCTTCGGATGAGACTATTAACCTAAGCCCCATGTGCGAATGCACGCAAAACATATTGCACATACGTTATAAAACTCTTTCCACCTTTCGGGAGAGTAGACTATTTCGTGCCGGTAGGAACAGATGTCAACATTCTAAAAGAAAAAAAAAAAAAAAAAAACAGCATGCACACAGGTGTCGTGTTGAGACACAATCCCCGACGTCAGAATATATCTACCTAAAAGGCTTGGGAGTAAAAAAAAAGGTCACCTACGCAAAAATCTCACCATTGGTGAACCTCGGAGAAGGGATAACTCTGGCCAGAGTACTGCCCCCTTCTCCTTGCATCTAAAGTTAAGCAGTATTGAGCGTGGCTACCTCTTGGATGGGTGACCGTTCATGCGCCTTGGCTTCAGTACAGTTCCCTCAGTTCACCCAGCTGTAAATAGTTATCTGCCCTCTTTAGGGTCAGGGAAGGTAAAGCAACGAGGGAGAGGAGATGGGCACCGCCCTCAACATGCTGGCCCCTAAAGAAGCTGAGGTCTCTGAAACCTCGCTCCCCTACGACCACATAGGTTATGGGACACCTTTCCCTTATCTTACCTTGCAACAAACACGGCAATAATCGACAAAATCAACAATAGCAGCTGAAAAAAAAGTAAATTTATTTTTCAAATCCCTTTTTGAAGATAAGTATACATGTCCTGCATTTCCCTTTTATGACCATCTAGATTAAAGGAGTGATTTTGACTTGCATAAAATAGTATGAGCTAAAACAAATTTTTAAAAGGCTGTTATTTCCAGAAGGAAATGTTCGTAGGCCAATCTATATTTGTTTCAACTTCACAGAAAAATGAGTAAAATTTTAAAGAATAAACTGAAACAGTTTTTCAATCGGAAATAAATGAATATGGTTTCCCTTTTCCCACTTGAGGGAAAATGTTTTGTAATCCAGATAAATAGTTTTATCAACTTATTGCGAAGAAACCTTTCCTTCTGAAACATTGTGATCTTGGTCTACATTCATAGACGAAACATTTGACACTCGTATAAGGGTAAAATCTGTGTAAAAAAATGCTTATGTTCTCATTTTCGTTTGCTGCTAATGCTGTAGTGGTTGAATGTTCCAATGAATATGTGTGTGTATGTACGTGTGTGCGTGTGTGCGCGCGCGCGCGTGTGTGTTCATGCACATTTGTAAATGCATGCATGCGTGCTTGAGTACATACGTGTGTGTTGGCATGGATTTGAGTACTTTGTGATGAAAGAAGGCTTTGGAAAGATACATAAAAAAACTGAAAGGGCTGTAAGGAACTGTAATGTTAAATGACAATGTCTCTCACCCCTAGCCTATTTTTGAATGAAAATAATACAGACAGGTGATTAAACCCGTGCACACACAATATATACATTTGCTTTCGTAAAATTTTGGTCGAAAAGCGGTTAAGCTTAAGCATGTATATATAAAAAAAAAACTCATAGTTTTAAGACCTGTTTAGACCACACGAAAAAAATTTTTACACACACAAAGCACTCCGGTTTACAACTCTCATTTGAAGGACTCAGGATATAAAAAAAAATCCTCTTGAAAAAAATATTTCAGCGAAACTCGAACCAACATCTTGAGACTTCCTCAGATCACAAAAACGTCTGTTCTAACCACCAGGGCCCCTACTCTTAAAGTTAAAAAAATAAAAGTTAAAGTATGTCCCGAGCCTAAAGCTCATCAGGCCGGTGCTTATCCCGGTTTCTGTGGCGTTAAGCGACTGAGAGTCATAGACTCCCCCCCCCCCCCCTTGGATAGGACACCAGTCTATCGCAGGGTTAACCCCCAACACAAGGTTGGTGGTACCCCTTTTACACCTCTTAACTTCACAAGGGTTCCAGTCAATCACGGAAAACAGGCACAGGGTCTATGCCTGGCTCTGAGAAATAACCAGCAGAAAATGACGACGACGAAGAGCATGCCCGCTGTGACGATTTTTCGGACTGTCCACGATATAACCCATTCATTGTCAATGCTCTCCAGAATCCTCTCTCGGATCAGTTCCTCCTCTTTCTTCCTTCGACGTGACCGCGCTCTTTTAGAACTGCCGATGATTGGTGGGGGTGGTGGGGGGTTTGTACTGGCAGAAGTGACGGCGCTTTTGGCTGGTGGTGTCTTTGCAGAAGCCACGGTGGTTTCTGGTAGTGGTGGTTTTGGAAAAAATATGAGAGTATTTTTGGGCGCTGTTTTTGCAAAAGTGAAAGTGTTTCGGGGCGATGTTTTTGCAGAAGTGCCGGTTGTTTTGGCAGAAGCGCCGGTAGTTCTGGGGGATGTTTTGGCAGGGGCGCTCGTGGGTTTTGGTGGTGGTGGTGGTGGTGGTGATGTTTTGGGATTGTTTTGTTTCGAGTTAGAACTTGCGGAGTTGGAGTTGCCTCCCGTGTTCTTCGCCTGCCGATTTCGTCTGGACATGGTCACGTGACTGGAAAGGCACCGGAACCGGAAGACAGATGGAGACAGAGTTTGTTGTTGTTGTTATCATTATGTAGTATGGGTTATGTTGTAGTAGTGGTAGTGGTGGTAGTGGTAGTAGGAGTGGCAGGAGTGGTAGGAGTGGTAGTAGTAGTAGTAGTAGTAGTAGTAGTAGTAGTAGTAGTAGTAGTAGTAGTAGTAGTAGTAGTAGTAGTAGTAGTAGTAGTGTGTGTGGTGGTGGTGGTGGTGGTGGTAGTAAGTAGTAGTAGTAGTAGTAGTAGTAGTAGTAGTAGTAGTAGTAGTAGTAGTAGTAAGTAGTAGAAGTAGTAAGTAGTAGAAGTAGTAAGTAGTAGTAGAAGTAAGTAGTAATAGGCAGTAGCAGTAGCAGTAGCAGTAGCAGCAGCAGCAACAGTAGTAGTAGTAGTAGTAGTAGTAGTAGTAGTAGTAGTAGTAGTAGTAGTAGTAGTAGTAGTAGTAGTAGTAGTAGTAGTCGTATAGCGTAGCGTAGCGTAGTATAGTATAGTATAGTATAGTATAGTATAGTATAGTATAGTATAGTATAGTATAGTATAGTATAGTATAGTATAGTATAGTATAGTACAGTACAGTACAGTACAGTACAGTACAGTACAGTACAGTACAGTACAGTACAGTACAGTACAGTACAGTACAGTACAGTACAGTACAGTACAGTACAGTACAGTATAGTATAGTATAGTATAGTATAGTATAGTATAGTATAGTATAGTATAGTATAGTATAGTATTGGTATAGCATAGTATAGCGAAGCACAGCACAGCACAGCACAGCACAGCACAGCACAGCACAGCACAGCACAGCACAGCATAGTACTATGCACGTTGAAGATCCCGTATTTCATATCAGTTTGGTGGGTTTATAGAAACACGAACATACCCAGCATACATCCCTGAAGTTCAAATGCAGATGCCATCATAATGTGCCAAAAAAAAAGAAAAAAGGTCGCATTCGCAAGCATCTCACCATTAATAAACCTAGTAGCTCTAGCCAAGGGACAAAATCACCCCCCAGCCCCCTCACCCCCGAAAAAGGCTCCAGCAATACACAAACTTGTTAACTTTCTAAGTGACTTCTGTTATATGTTTTATTTATTATTTCAATTATTCTTTCATTTCAAGGATAATAGAATAAGCACTCGTGCTTTTTTTTTTTTTTTTTTTTTTTACATCCAGTCCACATGTATATGCAGTTTGTTAATTTTGTCATCTGTTCCCACCAGCACAACACAATGGCCTACTCTTTCGAAAAGCGGAACATGATTTAACGTGTGTGCACGTGTGTTCGCACACGGGGCCTCGGTTTATAGTCTCATCCGAAGGACTCCTGGGGAGAGTGGAGTCAGCACTAATGTTAACTTTAGGGGAAAATCCCCTCGAACGGGTTTCGAGCCCGGGTCGTCAAATTCGATCGCAATGCACTAACCACTAGGCTTATCCCGTCCCCAGTCACTCCTAAGTGAAGGGAGCGAGGAATCGTACATGTTCTGGTTGATGCCCTAGAGGGTCTAAGCTGGGGAACACCCAACAACAATTTTACATTTTACACCTCTTTAAGTCACGGCAGATTTCTCTGCGTGAAATTCGGGCTACTCTCCCTGGAGAGAGCGCGTGGCCACAAAAGTAGCGTCTACCCATTGTTTTCTTTTTCCCGTCTGCAACTGTGTGTGTTTTCCTATCAGAGTGGCCTTTTCTGCAAACTTTAACCAGGGACAATATTTTTGTTGCCATGGGTTCTTTTACGCGCGCTAAATAATTGTGTAACGCACGGGACCTCGGTTTTTCGAGACGGAAGACATCCGAAAGACTAGCACCCAGACCACCACTCATGGTCTAATGGAGGGGGGGGGGGGGGGGGGGGGAGTAGAATTTTGGGCCCAAACGGGATTCGAACCACCGCACACTTCCAACCCGGACTTTTTGCTTTCTAGGCAGGCGCGTTACCTCTTGACCACCGATCCAGCACCGATCCACTACAATAAACATAAAATGATCTTCATAATTATTGGTAGGAATATTATATCCAGAACTTGTCTTGCTCATAAAGGGAGCAATCCCCTGTGGGGATGCCGGGATCATGTCAGTATAAAATTAGCATCTTCATCTTTCGGAAACGCGAGGTAACACGCCTGACTAGAAAGCATAAAATCCTGGTCAGAGCGTGCGGTGGTTTGAATCCTGTTTGGGCCCAAAACTTTTCCCCCATCCATTAGACCATGAGTGGTGGTCTGGGCACTAGTCTTTAGGATGAGACGATAAACCGAGGTCTCGTGAATTATACATTATGACTTAGCGCACGTAAAAGAACCCACGGCAACAAGAGGGTTGTCCCTGGCAAAATTCTGTACAAAAAAAGCCACTCTGACAGGAAAACAAATACAGTTGCAGACAGGAAAAAGAAAAAAAAATAGTGGGTAGGCGCTGCACTTGTGGCGAAGCACTCTCCCCGGGGAAAGCAGCCCGAACTTCACGCAGAGAAATCTGCTGTGACATAAAGTGGTATAAATATGCCTAAAATATGGAAAATCTGTGCGAGAAATTCCCTCTTTTCTACCCCTCTCTCTGTTTCTGCCTTGTTTCCTTTTCTACCTGTAACCTCCTTCTTACCTATTTTCTGCCCTCTTGGTCCAAAATCACCTGCCCTTTTTTTTTTTTTTTTTTTTTAAACCTACAGACTAAAAAAGTTAAAAATCTGTCCCACACCGAAGTCGGATGCGCTGGGCCTGAATTGTCAGGCGTTTAATGGCGGCGTAACACATTTTCGTTCATATGATAGACAACAATACAGTTGCTGTCTAAGCGTTTGACGAAGAAGAAGAAGAAAAAGAAGAGGAAGAAGAAGAAGAAGAAGAAGAAGAAGAAGAAGAAGAAGAAGAAGAAGAAGAAGAAGAAGAAGAAGAAGGAGGAGGAGGAGGAAGAGGAGGAGGAGGAGGAGGAGGAGGGAGGAGGAGGAGGGGAGGAGAAGGAGGAGGAGAAGGAGGAAGAGGAGGAGGAGGAGGAGAAGGAGGAGAAGGAGGAAGAGGAGGAGGAGGAGGAGAAGGAGGAAGAGGAGGAGGAGGAGGAGGAGAAGGAGAAGAGAAGAAGAAGAAGAAAGGAGGAAGAAGAAGAAGAGAAGAAGAAGAAGAAGAAGAAGAAGAAGAAGAAGAAGAAGAAGAAGAAGAAGAACAACAACAACAACAACAACAACAACAACAACAAAGGAGTAGAAAAAATCCTACCTTTTTGTTAACGAATAAAACAAATCCAGGAATTTTTCGTTCTCTTCTCTCTTTCTTAATGAACAATATTTCAGTTTTGCTGTTCGGATGCAGTCCACTTTGGTTGATAAGTTGAAACTGTGTGTGGTAACAGTGAACAAAGAATACCTGAGTTCATTTCATGAGCTGTTCTCTCTCTGTCTGTCTGTCTGTTCATGCGTCTTTGTCTGTCTGTTTGTCTGTCTGTCTGTCCGTCTCTGTCTATCTGTCCGTCTCTATCTGTTTGTCTGTCTGTCTCTGTCTGTCTGTCCGTGTCTGTCTGTCTGTCTCTGTCTCTCCGTCTCTCTTTATCTGCCTTGCTGTCTGTCTGTCTCTGTCTGTCTGTCTGTCCGTCCGTCTATGTCTTTCTGTCTGTCTGTCTATCTGTCCGTCTGTCTATCTCTATCCGTCTCTGTCTATCTGTCTGTTCGTCTCTGTTTGTCTGTCTCTAACTGTCTGTCTATCTGTCTCTGTCTATCTGTCTGTCCGTCTCTAACTGTCTGTCTGTCTGTCTCTATCTGCCTGTCTCTGTTGTGTGAAAAAGTCACATGACCTCTACACTATGATTTGGGGATAAAAAAAACCTATTCTATACTATTAGTTATAGCAGATGGCAATTATCAGATAGTTATATAGCACAGCGCGAGTAATGGCATCAGGGAAATAAAGATGAATGGAGAAATACTGGAAGAGGTGAGCCAAATCAAATACTTAGGCTCCATCCTAACAAAAGATGGCACATCAAACAATGAAGTGAAAGCTCGCATTGCAACAGCAACATCTGCTCTAGTCAGACTCGAGAGGATCATCAGAAGCAACAACATCAGCTTCAGCACCAAATACCACCTTTACAAATCCCTCGTGATATCTATCCTCCTATATGGCTGTGAATCATGGACTCTGACAGCAGAGTTAGAGAGGAGAATCCAAGCATTCGAGAACAAGTGCCACAGAAGACTCCTCAAAATATCATACAAAGAACACAAGACCAATAAATATGTGAAAGAAGAATTCAAAAAGCGTGTGGGCCCCCAAGAGCCTTTGCTCTCCACCATAAAGAGGAGAAAGCTGATGTGGTTTGGTCACACCACAAGACACAACACCCTAGCAAAAACCATCTTGCAAGGAACAGTCGAGGGCAAGAGAAGAAGAGGCCGCCAAAAGAAATCATGGGTTGACAACATCAAAGACTGGACCGCCCAACCCCTGCAACGCCTCCTACTAGCCACACAGGATCGTGAAGCAAAGAAAAAGATCTCTGTCGCGTCTTCTCTCATGTCCCCCCTACGTCCTTTGGGACATGGGACTGAGTGAGTGAGTGATATAACACAGGGCAGTTATCAGATAGTCATATAACACAGGGCAATTATCAGATAGTTATATAACACAGGGCAATTATCAGATAGTCATATAACACAGGGCAATTATCAGATAGTTATATTGCACAGCGCAATTATCAGATAGTTATATTGCACAGGGCAATTATCAGATAGTTACATTGCACAGGGCAATTATTAGATAGTTATATACAACAGGGCAATTATCAGATAGTTATATACAACAGGGCAATTATCAGATAGTTATATTGCACAGGGCAATTATCAGATAGTTATATAGCACAGGGCAATTATCAGATAGTTATATACAACAGGGCAATTATCAGATAGTTATATTGCATAGGGTATTTATCAGATATATGCACAGGGCAATTATCAGATAGTTATATTGCACAGGGCAATTATCAGACAGTTATATTGCACAGGGCAATTATCAGATAGTTATATAACACAGGGCAATTATCAGATAGTTATACAACACAGGGCAATTATCAGATAGTTATATTGCACAGGGCAATTATCAGATAGTTATATAACACAGGGCAATTATCAGATAGTTATATTGCACAGGGCAATTATCAGATAGTTATATAACACAGGGCAATTATCAGATATGTGCACAGGGTCATTATCAGATAGTTATATTGCACAGGGCAATTATCAGACAGTTATATTGCACAGGGCAATTATCAGATAGTTATATAACACAGGGCAATTATCAGATAGTTATACAACACAGGGCAATTATCAGATAGTTATACAACACAGGGCAATTATCAGATAGTTATATTGCACAGGGCAATTATCAGATAGTTATATAACACAGGGCAATTATCAGATAGTTATATAACACAGGGCAATTATCAGATATGTGCACAGGGTAATTATCAGATAGTTATATTGCACAGGGCAATTATAAGATAGTTATATTGCACAGGGCAATTATCAGATAGTTATATAACACAGGGTAGTTATCAGCTAGATTGCACAGGGTAATTATCAGATAGTTATATTGCACAGGGTAATTATCAGATAGTTATATTGCACAGGGTGATTATCAGATGATTATACAGTTTACACTTAAATCAAGTCTTGAATCTTAAAGATGGAGTCATTTGCATTTTACATTTACATTTTACACACCACTTTAAGACAGCAGATTTCTCTGCATGAAATTCGGGCTGCTCTTCCTGGGGAGAGCGCGTAGCCACAAGAGCAGCGCCATCCATTATTTTTTTGTCTTTTCCTGCATGCAACTCTATTTGTTTCCCTATCAAAGTGGCTTTTTTTCCCTTTTTTTTTGCATAATTTTGCCAGGGACGACTCTCTTGTACCGTGGGTTCTTTTACGTGTGCTAAATAATTATGTGTAACACATGGCACCTCGGTTTATCGTCTTATCCGAAAGACTAGCTCCCAGACCACTTCTCACGGTCTAATGGAGGAGGGGGGGGGGGAGAATTTGGGGCCAAAATGAGGTTCGAACCACCGCACATTCCGAACCGGACTTTTCGCTTTCTAGACCGTTCTGGCACTCAACCAGCATATGTTCACATACACTTAACGCACACTCGCTTTAGGACAAATAATAATAATATAATAATAATAATAATAATAATAATAATAATAATAATAATAATAATAATAATAATAATAATAATAACAACAACAATAACAACAACAATAACAACAACAACAACAACAACAACAACAACAACAACAACAACAACAACAACAACAACAACAACAACAACCATCATCATCATCATCATCATCATCATCATCATCATCATCATCATCATCATCATCATCATCATCATCATCATCGTCATAACAACAACAATAATAATATATGGAATTTATATAGCGCTATATCTTGTAAAAACAAATCAAAGCGCTTTTGTTCACACACACACACACACACACACACACACACACACACACACACACACACACACACACACACACACACACACACACACACACACACACACACACACACACACGCAAACACAACACACAATACACACACAACACGAATCCATACCAATCCACAATCACCAGGTGATTTGTCTCATGAATTCTACTCACTGCACACTTTCATTTTCCGCGGACCTTATTTATATCCAGAAAAGACACAGACAGGTGCCAGTTCATGACTTTGCCTGTAGCCTACCTCTTTCCACTTCGACACAGCGCAATCTGGTTTGGAAAGAAACATAGCAAGCAAGCACAGGTAAGGACCTTCAATGATGGTAGTACTTATTTTCTGGGGTGTTTTTTTGTTGTTGTTTGTTTTGCTTTTGTTTATCTTTCGTCCAGATATCGTCAGTTATGATTAAGTGAATTCCAAGAATGGTTGGCGAAGGCCCAAAAAGCTGTGTCAGTTTGGTTATTTTAATTTCAGTAGAGTGCCGAAGTAAAAAGGTAACTGTGTCCCATAACCTATGCGGTCGTTGGGGAGCTAGGTGTCAGAGACCCCAGCTTCTCTAGGGGCCAGCTTATTATATTGAAGGCGGCGCCCATCTCCTCTCCCTCGCTGCTTTACCTTCCCTGACCGTAAAGAGGGCAGGTACCCATTTACAGCTGGGCGAACTAGGGAGACTGTGCTGAAGTCAATGTGCGGAAACGGTCACCCATCCTCTTTGTAACCTCGCTCGATGCTGCTTAACTTTGGCTTGTGGAAAGCGAGTGCTCTGACCACTGAGCTATCCTGTTAAAATGTTCTGCTTTGAAATTTTTTTTGTTGGATTTTTTAATTTTATATTATTTCATTTTTTTGTTCTACTTTGAAATTCTATTTCATTTATTTTTTTATTTTATACCACTTTATATCACAGCAGATTTCTCTGTGTGAAATTCGGGCTGCTCTCCCCGGGGAGAGCGCGTCGCCACAAGTGCACCGCCTACCCATCATTATTATTTTTTCTCAGGGATTGTCTAAACACGACATCTGTGTGCATGCTGTTTTTTGTTGTAATTTTGTCATCCGCTCCTACCGGCACACGATGGCCTGCTCTTCCGACGTGTGCGCAAGATGTTCTGCTTGCGTTCGCACACGGGGCCTCGGTTTATAGTCTTATCCGAATGACTTTGACACTCAGTTCGATTTTTTCGTCAAACTGGGAAGAAAGGGCGAGGCTGGGTACGAAACCAGAACTTCACGATTTACTTGTTGGCAGGCGAACGTCTTAACCATTCTGCCACCTTCCTATGTTGAGATTGTTTTCAGTCATGACAAACTCTTAGCTTAACGAGCTTCGATCCATCATCATCATCAAGAGAAGAAAAGAAACTGCGAAGTCGGAGTATGGCTGCCTGTATGACGAGGTTAAAAGTTAATGTTAAAGTCTGTCCCGAGCCTAAGGCTCATCAGGCCGGTGCTTATCCCGGTTTCTGTGGCGTTAAGTGACTGAGAGTCATACTCGTAGACTCCCCCCTGGATAGGACGCCAGTCTATCGCAGAGTTAACCCCCAACACAAGGTTGGTACCCCTTTTACACCTGGGTAGGGTGAGAAAATAGCCGTAAAGTGCCTTTTCCAAGGGCACAACGCCATAGCCGAAAGCTGGGATCGAACCCGCAACCTTTAGATTACGAGTCCAACGCCCTAACCACTAGACTATACAGCGGCGGCGTATGAGGTACATATTAAAAAAAAGTCATGGGCAAACTTCTCATCCAGTGTGCACTTAGTCTCACAGTGACTCCCAGGTGTTATAACTGAGGCAGAGTGCACATTCTGGGTGACCCCATGAAGGTACCCATAATCCAACTGCTTGGGTGCATGCAAGGTATGTTCGTGTCTCCGTTACCCACCGAAGGAGTGAAGTCAAACGGTCTTGACCACTCGGCTTAAGTGTCAGTCGAGTGCACATTTCAATTTCGCAGACAGAAAAAAATAATGTGGGATATTGTCCTGAGTTTTTCATGTGATTGGGGATGTCCTAGTGGATAGCCTAGTGGTCAGAACAATGCGCTGGCAATTTGACGACGACCCGAGTTCGATTCCCATTGGAGGGGATTTTTCCCCCCTGGAGTTAACATCAGTGCTGATTCCACTCTCCCCAGAAGTCTTTTCGGATGAAACTGTAAACCGAGGCCCCGTGTGCGAACGCACGCAGAATATCTTGCGCCACACGTTAAATCTGGTACCGCTTTTCGTTAGAGTAGGCCATTGCGTGACGGTGGGCCGGAACAGATGACAATATTTACACAACTGCACACACACACACGGGTACTGGGTAGAAAAACAGCACATGAGTGCTTATCCCATTATCTTCGATATAAAATAATAAAACAAATACAAATAATTTTTTTTGCAGGTCCTCTTGTTTCTAACGACGCAGGCACAAAGATGAGTAAGAGAAACGTCTTGTCTAAGAATCCTGAGGGATCTCACGACAGAAACGATGGTGACGATAACAACGCTAACAACAACGCTAACAACGACGATAACGACGATGATGATGCCAACCAGCATCGACGGATGTGGGAGAAACGGTTCTTTCTCTTCTTTTTCAGCTTCCTCTTCGTCGTTCATCTGATCAGGTATGGTGATTGTTCTGTTTCTTGTTGAGGTGTGGTGATTGTTCGTCTTATGGTGAGGTGTGGTGATTGTTCGTCTTCTTGTTGAGGTGTGGTGATTGTTCGTCTTCTTGTTGAGGTGTGGTGATTGTTCGTCTTATGGTGAGGTGTGGTGATTGTTCGTCTTCTTGTTGAGGTGTGGTGATTGTTCGTCTTATGGTGAGGTGTGGTGATTGTTTGTCTTCTGTTGAGGTAGGGTGATTATCTGTTGAGGTATGGTGATTGTTCGTCTTCTGTTGAGGTATGGTGATTGTTCGTCTTCTGTTGAGGTAGGGTGATTGTTCGTCTTCTGTTGAGGTAAGGTGATTATCTGTTGAGGTATGGTGATTGTTCGTCTTCTGTTGAGGTATGGTGATTGTTTGTCTTCTGTTGAGGTAGGGTGATTGTTCGTCTTCTGTTGAGGTATGGTGATTATCTGTGGAGGTATGGTGATTGTTCTTTGTCTGTTGAGGTATGGTGATTGTTCTTTGTCTGTTGAGGTATGGTGATTGTTCGTCTTCTGTTGAGGTATGGTGATTGTTCGTCTTCTGTTGAGGTATGGTGATTGTTCTTTATCTGTTGAGGTGGGGTGATTGTTCTTTATCTGTTGAGGTGTGGTGATTGTTCTTTATCTGTTGAGGTCTGGTGATTATCTGTTGAGGTCTGGTGATTGTTCTTCGTCTGTTAAGGTATAGTGATTGTTCATTTGTTGAGGTATGATGATTGTTCGTCTTCTGTTGAGGTGTGGTGATTGTTCATCTGTTGAGGTGTGGTGATTGTTCTTTATCTGTTGAGGTCTGGTGATTATCTGTTAAGGTCTGGTGATTGTTCTTCGTCTGTTAAGGTATAGTGATTGTTCATCTGTTGAGGTATGATTGTTCGTCTTCTGTTGAGGTAGGGTGATTGTTGTTTATCTGTTGAGGTATGGTGATTGTTGTTTATCTGTTGAGGTATGGTGATTGTTGTTTATCTGTTGAGGTATGGTGATTGTTGTTTATCTGTTGAGGTATGGTGATTGTTCTTTGTCTGTTGAGAATGGTGATTGTCTCCTGTTGAGGTATGGTGGTTATCAGTTGAGGTATGGTGATTGTTGTTTATCTGTCGAGGTATGGTGATTGTTCTTCTGTTGAAGTATGGTGATTATCTGTTCAGATATGGTTATTCTTCTCTCTCTCTCTCTCTCTCTCTCTCTCTCTCTCTCTCTCTCTCTCTCTCTCTCTCTCTCTCTCTCTCTCTCTCTCTCTCTCTCTCTCTCTCTCTCCTCTCCCCTCTCTGTGAACTGAGCGCGTTAAACAGAAATAGCTTAAAGCCACGAAGGTCAATACTTAAAGTGGATGGCCGAGTTTTTAAGATTTTATTATTGATACACTAGGCATCAACAATTTCCAAATAACGACCATTTTATGACTAATCTATCTATCTATCTATCTATCTATCTATCTATCTATCTATCTATCTATCTATCTATCTATCTATCTATCTATCTATCTATCTATCTATCTATCTATCTATCTATCTATCTATCTATCTATCTATCTATCTATCTATCTATCTATATGTACATATATTTTATGAATGTAGTTGGTTACAAGGGTACAAGGCAATCTACAGGCGGAAAACATCAAAATCAGATTCGTGCGCCTATCCCTGAAGTCGGAATGCAGCTACCTTAAAAAGGTAAAGGTGTCCCATAACCTATGTGGTCGTGGGGGAGCGAGGCATCAGAGACCTCAGCTACTCTAGGGGCCAGCATGTTGAGGGCGGCGCCCATCTCCTCTTCCTCGCTGCTTTACCTTCCCTGACCCTAAAAAAGGGCAGGTACCGTTTTACAGCTGGGTGAAGTGGGGGATGGGTAACTACGCTCGATGCTGCTTAGGGGGACGGGATATATAGCCTAGTGGTCTGAACATTGCGCTGGCAATTTGACGACCCGAGTTCGATTCCCGTTGGAGGGGATTTTTCCCCTGGAGTTAACATCAGTGCTGACTCTACTCTCCCCAAAAGTCTTTCGGATGAGACTGTAAACCGAAGCCCCGTGTGCGAACGCACGCAGAACATCTTGCGCACACGTTAAATCCTGTCCCGCTTTTCGTAAGAGTAGGCCATTGTGTACCGGTTGGGAACAGATGACAATATTTAACACAACTGCATCATATACACGGGGACTGGATGAAAAAAAGCACATAAGTGCTAATCTCATTATCCTCGATATAAAAGAATATAAAAGAATAGGGAATAAAAAAAAAAACACAGTGGCTTAGGGAAAGCGAATGCTGAGCTATCCCTATGTGTTAGTAACCTCTAGAATACCTATCCACCAGGACACTTATAAACCACGATGTCACTATTATCGTCAATATCGTTCCCAACTGCTACTTTTCTCCAACCGGTATTTTCGTCATACAAACGATATTCTAATCATATTATAATCACCACCACAGTTCTTTCTCATCATAGCAAACGTTATAAGTTAGTAACATGTGGAGGGTTTTTAGTTTAGTCGTGATTTTAGTTTTTTTCCATTCCTCGACTAGAAGAGCGTCCAAGGTTCGCCAATAGTGAGATTTTTTTGTGAATGCGAGTGATTATTACCCACCTTAAAAGTAACTGCATATTGATTTGTGTGTGTGTGTGGTGTGTGTGTGTGTGTGTGTGTGTGTGTGTGTGTGTGTGTGTGTGTGTGTGTGTGTGTGTGTGTGTGTGTGTGTGTACGTGGTGTGTGTACGTGTGTTGTGTGTGTGTACGTGTGTGTGTGTGTGTGTGTGTGTGTGTGTGTGTGTGTACGTGTGTGTACGTGTGTGTGTGTTTGTGTGTGTGTGTGTGTGTTTGTGTGTGTGTGTGTAATTTCACTTTTTTTCCCCTTTTTGTCTACAGATTACTCCGTCTGCTCTTTTCGTATTTCACTGGCTGATCTCTTGTACTGAAACGGACTGGCGGACTGGTGGACTGGCGGACTAGTGGACTGGCGGACTGGTGGACCAGTTAAAGATATTTTAGTCAGATGATGGATTGGTTTGTGGATTTTATGATAGGACTGTTTTAAAGGGCTGGACTACTGTACACAATTTTTTCCCCCCTTATTCCTCGGCTGGAGCTTCGACGCTTTAGACCCATGGCGAGAGTTTTGTGCCGATATTCGAACCCATGACCTCATGACTCCATGGGATTGAGGTCTTAATAGTTTTAACCACTTGGCTCTATATATTGTTCGTTTGCTAAAGGATTAGAGGAGACAAGTGTTTTATCTGCTTGTTGGTTTTTTAAAACATGTCAATCACACGTACACGCAGACATACTGACAAGCAAGCAAGCAAAAAATCAGTAAGCAAAACACAACACAACAAAACAAAAAAACAAAGCAAAACAAGGCAAAGCAAAACAAAGCAAACACCAGCACAACAAACAAACAAAACAAAACAAAATAATCTACAGAAGGATGAAACCCCCTTGGCCTGACTTTTACCAAAAAAAAATTGTACAAAACATCAATTATGAAATTCATGTGAGTGGGTGTTTTGTTTTTTTCGCGCGCTGTGTGTGTGTGTGAGGGAGGGCGGGGGGAGGGGGGGGCGGGGGGTGTATGTGTGTGTAGAGATGTGTGTGTGTGTGTGTGTAGAGGTGTGTGTGTGTGTGTGTGTAGGTGTGTGTATAGGTGTGAGTTTGTGTTTATGTGTGTGTGTGTGTGTGTTTTGGGTTGGTGGGTGGATGGATGTGTACGTGCGTGCGAGCACGAAGCATGCGTGTGTGATAGGTAGGTAGGTAGGTAGGTAGGTAGGTAGGTAGGTAGGTAGGTAGGTAGGTAGGTAGGTAGGTAGG
The DNA here is from genome assembly GCA_030674155.1 of Stramonita haemastoma. Classification (NCBI taxonomy): domain Eukaryota; kingdom Metazoa; phylum Mollusca; class Gastropoda; order Neogastropoda; family Muricidae; genus Stramonita; species Stramonita haemastoma. Next base: position 21,122,365 of record CM060338.1, read on the forward strand.
TAGGTAGGTAGGTAGTAGGTAGGTAGGGAGAGAGAGAGAGAGGGGGAGAGAGAGTGTGTGTGTGCGTGCGTGCGTGCGTGCGTGTGTGGTTGTGTGTGTGCGTACGTGTGTGTGTGTGTGTGTGTGTGAGTGTGTGCGTGTGTGTGTGCGCGTGTGTATGAATACTTCAAAACAAGTGGGTGGGTGGGGTGACCTAGGTAAATGGTTGAAGAGGAAAAAGTGTCACCCTGTGCTCACTGTCATAATTTTCGTGAATTTTTAATGCTGTTGCTTTTATTCTCTTGTCAACAATAGATTGATACAAGCAGACCAAGTACATTATTTGATGTGGGGTGTGTGTGTGTATGTGTCGTGTGTGTGTGTGTGTGTGTGTGTGTGTCGTGTGTGGTGTCGTGTGGTGGTGTGTGTGTGTGTGTGTGTGTTGTGTGTGGGGCTGTGTGTGTGGCTGTGTGTGTGGCTGTGTGTGTGGTGTGTGTGTGTGTGGTTGTGTGTGTGTGTGTGGTTGTTGTTTATTGTGTGTGTGTGGTTGTGTGTGTGTGTGTGTGTGTTGTGTGTGTGGTGTGTGTGTGTGTGTGTGTGTGTGTGTGTGTGTGTTGTGTGTGTGTGTGTGTGTGTGTGTGTGTGTGGTTGTGTGTGTTTGTGTATCGTGTGTATGTGTGCTTGTGTGTGTTTGGGTATGCGTGTGTGTATTCGTGGTGTGTGTGTGTGTGTGTGTGTGTGTGTGTGTGTGTGTGTGTGTGTGTGTGTGTGTGTTGTGTGTGTGTGTGTGTGCGTGCGTGTGAATTTTTCATCCCATATATATATTTTTTAATTTTTTAATTTACGGTTTTTATCTTAAGGAAATAAGCCAGGGTGGCGCATTCTTAGTTTAAACTTTTCCATTTGAATTTCGTTTCTTTATTTTTGCTTAAAACGATACTGTGTGCCTTGAAAAATTGTTTTTAAATTTTATTGCTAAAAATAAACTTTGATTGACATAAAAAAACCCTACTGTGAAGCATTTGATGTTCAGTTCGGATGTACGAATGGTTCTGACTTGTATTTCTTTTGTTTTAATTTTATGTTTTGATGTTGTTTTGTTGGTGTTGTTGGTGTTGTTGTTGTTGTATATCAGGAAGTGTTCTCTTCTTGTGTGTCTGTATTGTCTGTTCAGACTTTTCTGTATATTTACCTTGTCTAATTTGTCTTTCTATCCATCTCTCTCTCTCTCTCTCTCTCTCTCTCTCTCTCTCTCTCTCTCTCTCTCTCTCTCTCTCTCTCTCTCTCTCTCTCTCTCTCTCTCTCTCTCTCTCTCTCTCTCTCTCTCTCTCTCTCTCTCTCTCTCTCTCTCTCCTCTCTCTCTCTCTTCTCTCTCTCTCTCTCTCTCTCTCTCTCTCTCTCTCTCTCTCTCTCTCTCTCTCTGTGCGTGTGCGCGTGCGCGTGCGTGTATGTGTGCGTGCGCGAGCGTGCGTATCTGTTTCTCTCTATGCTCGCATACAGCAATCACTTGCTGTCTTAAGTTTAATCGAAAAAAAAACCACCTTCAATAAGCCATATCCTCTTCCTCAAAAATGATAAATGCCTTCAATAAGCTTTATCCTCTTTCTCAATAATACTAAAGGCTTTCGATAAACCATATCCTCTTTCTCAATAATACTAAAGGCTTTCGATAAACCATATCCTCTTTCTCAATAATACTAAAGGCTTTCGATAAACCATATCCTCTTTCTCAATAATACTAATGGCTTTCGATAAACCATATCCTCTTTCTCAATAATACTAAAGGCTTTCGATAAACCATATCCTCTTTCTCAATAATACTAAAGGCTTTCGATAAACCATATCCTCTTTCTCAATAATACTAAAGGCTTTCGATAAACCATATCCTCTTTCTCAATAATACTAAAGGCTTTCATAAAACCACATCCTCTTCCTGAATAATGCGAAACGCCTTCAATAAACCATATCCTTGTCCTCAATAATGCCAAACGCCTTCAATAAACCACATCCTTTCCCTCAAAAGTGCGAAACGCCTTCAATAAACCACATCCTTTCCCTCAAAAGTGCGAAACGCCTTCAATAAACCACATCCTTTTCCTCAAAAGTGCGAAACGCCTTCAATAAACCACATCCTTTCCCTCAAAAGTGCGAAACGCCTTCAATAAACCACATCCTTTCCCTCAAAAGTGCGAAACGCCTTCAATAAACCACATCCTTTCCCTCAATAGTGCGAAACGCCTTCAATAATGCTAAACACCTTCAATAATGCGAAACACCTTCAACATTCCATAATAATGCTTTTCCTCAATAATGCAAACCACCTTCAATAAACCATATTGTCCTCTTCCTCACTAACGCTAAACGAAAATATAAATCTTTTTCCTAAAAAAATAATGCGAAACACTTTAAATATAATAGTAATGTTCATCTCCTTTTCCTCTATGAAAATACTAAATGCCTTCAAAAGTTTATCTCTTCTTCCTTTATTTATATATATTTTATTCTTTTATATCGAGGATAATGGGATAAGCACTCTTGTGCTTTTTTACATCTAGTCCCCGTGTGTATGCAGTTTTGTAAATGTCATCTGTTCCCACCGGCACACGATGGCCTACTCTTACGAAAAGCGGAAAAGGATTTAAAGTGTGCACAAGATGTTCTGCGTGCGCTCGCACACGGGGTCTCGGTTTATAGTCTCATTCGAAGGACTATGATATTTTATAATAATATTCCTCAATATTTCTACTCGTCTTCAATTGTTCCATCTCTTTTTTCTCAGTATTTCTACATATCGAAAAAAACAACCCCCCCCCCCCCCCCCCCCCCCATTCTTCTCCTTTTCTTCGTCCGGCTCTTTTTATACTCTTTCTTTTCTAATAATGATAATAAAAATTATGATGATGATGATGATGATGATGATAATGATAATAATAATTTAATAATAATAATAATGATGATAATGATAATAGTAATACTAATGATGATGATAATAACAATAACGATAATAATAATAATAATAATAATAATAATAATAATAATAATAATAATAATAATAATAATAATAATAAATAATAATAATAATAACAACAACAACAACAATAACAATAACAACAATAATAATAATAATAATAATAATAATAATAATAATAATAATAATAATAATAAATGATGATAATGATAATAATGATGCTGCTGCTGCTGCTACCTACAGGATTCATCTCAGAGAGAAAAAGAGTTGGGAAAGGAAAAGACAAAGACAGAGAGTGATAGAAAAGGGGAATTTTCTAGCCTATGGGATCAGGGATTCTTAATGCCCACCAGGAGTCCTTCAAGCTATATTTTCTGTTTCACCAAAACAGGAGACAACTATTTTGGTGCAGATGCAGGTCCAGTTTTTACTTTTTAGAAGAACTATGTCATGTACAAACTGCTCCCCCCCACTCCAAAAAAAAAGAAAGAAAGAAAACGTTCTTGTCTATTCTATGCCTTTATTTTATTTATTTATTTATTCATTTGTTTATTCATTTTATTCTATACCACTTTATGCCACTTCTATACCTTCTTGGTCCATTCTCCTGCCAAAGATAACAATTTCTCTTCCACACCGAAGTCGGATGCGCTGGGCCTGATTTGTCAGGCGCTTAACGGCAGCGTAACACATTTTCACTCATGAATATGACACACAACGATAGTTGTGTTTGAGTGTTTCGGAGAAGAAGATTATTTGCGTGCTTGTATGCACGCGCACAAGCACGCATGCGTACGCGTACACACACGCACACACAAATACACATACATACATAGACAGAGACAGAGAGAGACAGAGAGAGAGAGAGAGAGAGAGAGAGAGAGAGAGAGACAGAGACAGAGACAGAGACAGAGACAGAGACAGAGACAGAGACAGAGAGACACACAGACACACAGACACACAGACACACAGACAGAGACAGAGAGACAGAGGCACAGACACAGAGACAGAGAGAAAACCATCCCCCACACACACACAAACGAACAATCTGATGACCTATACTCACTCACTTACTCACAAACAAACAACAAGAAAGCTACCGACCAAGAACACACTGCCCTTTTCTCTCTCCCACAACCACTAACAGGGAGAAGGGAAAAAGAAGCCAGGAAACACTGCAGGACCATCATTATTATCACTATCATTATCATTATCATTATTATCTGCAGGGAGGGAGGGAGGGAGGGAGGGTGTGCACACTACAAAGATCTTCATCCTGGTTGATACATGGCGGTGCCGGCACTTTACACTGAGGTAAGAATTCTATTTATTTATTTATTTTATTTATTCTTTTATATCGAGAATAACAGAATAAGCAATCATGTGCTTTTTTTTTTTCATCCAGCCTCCGTGTGTATGCAGTTTTGTAAATATTGTCATCTGTTCCCACCGGCACACAATGGCCTACTCTTACGAAAAGCGGAACAGGATTTAACGTGTGCGCAAGATGTTCTGCGTGCGTTCGCACACGGAGCCTCGGTTTAAAGTCTCATCCGAAGGACTTATAGGGGAGAGTGGAGTCAGCACTGATGTTAACTCCAGGAGAAAAATCTCCTCGACCGGACTCGAACCCGGGTGGTCAAATTGCCAGCGCAATGTTCTGACCACTAGGCTATCCGTCCCCCATTCTGTATGTTTGTGTGTATGTTTTTTTTCTTTTTTCTCTTCTTCTGTTTTTCCTAATTTCTCTTATACTTTCCTATTTTTCTTTCTCCTCTGTGTGAATATTTTGCTTGCTTCTTTTTTCTTCTTTTTTTATGTATGTGAAAAAACCGCATTTCATGATTATACAATATTGTACAACATGATAAAACTGAATAAAAATGGTTTTACAAAAAGAATTCTGTATGTACCCAAACCCAATCCCATCCACTCCTGTCTCTCGTCCTTTCACCTTCACCTGTCCCGTAGTCCTGCGGGACCGTGGGGGCACCACTGAAGATTTTGTAACCAGCTTCCTCCACTCCTCACGGTCCTCCGCCCTCTGTAGTAGATCGTTCCACCCAAGGCCTGTCCACCCTCTGATGATGTCTTCCTATCGTTTCCTCTGTCTGTCTCTTCGTCTCCCTCCTTTTACTGTTCCTTGTAACTAAGACAGTCTTGGCTAGTCCAGATGTTCGTTGTGTGACGTGCCCGTGCCACTTTAGTTTTCGGGGTTTGTTTTGTTTTGTTTTTTGCTGTTGTTTTGTTGTTTTGTTGTTGTTTGTGTGTGTGTGTGTGTGTGTGTGTGTGTGTGTGTGTGTGTGTGTGTGTGTGTGTGTGTGTGTGTGTGTGTGTGTGTGTGTGTGTGTGTGTGTGTGTGTGTGTGTGTGTGTGTGTCTGTGTCTGTGTCTGTGTCTGTGTCTGTGTGTCTGTGTGTCTGTGTGTCTGTGTCTGTGTCTGTGTGTCTGTGTGTCTGTGTGTCTGTGTGTCTGTGTGTGTGTTTTGTTGTTTTTGTTACTGAAGTCAGGAGCTCTTCATATGGTCCGACGGCATTTCTTTTATTCTGGTTTTCACTACCTCATTAGTCATGTGATCCCTGTATGAGATAACAAGGAGTTTGCGAAAGCATCTCGTCTCCATTGTCTATGGCTCCACTGACCACAAAAAGCCATATCAGGCCTGGTCACCTCGTTAGAAATGAAAGCTCAGGATTTCCCCCCCAAGTCGGAATGTGGCTGCCTTAATGGTGGATAAAAACAGTTGCATACGCAGAAATCTCACCACTGATAAATCTAGGAGTTCTTGCCAAGACCCCCCCCCTCCCCCACCACACACACACACACAACACGCACACACACACACCGCCCCTCCCCCCCTTCCACCCCCTCCCCACCTCCCATCTCCTCCAAGAAATCTCAGATTAAAACCATGCAACTATAGTACAGATCAAAACGCGATATTTTTTTTTCCGTTTTTCTGCTAAGGTTCCGGAGTTCACCCAATAGTGAGATTTTGTGTATGCTACCTTTTTTCCTCACCATTAAGGCAGCTGTATTCCGACATCGGGGATACACAAGATCATAACCAACTCTCCTGTTGTTGCCCGTATCTGTGCCCTGAGGGTCAACCCAGGATGGTCACCACGCTGTGGGAACCTTACCTTAACCTTAACCTTAATTCTCTCCGTGCCAGAAGGCACATAAGGCCTGGACTTTCTTCATGTCCAAGGTTGTTTTTTTTACGGGAGTAGGTAGTTGGCCTTCTTCCCAACCCCCAGACTTGGAGGACCAGGGTTTTTTTTTTGTCAGGGTGTCCTTCCCTTAGACTGCGTTGGTTCACGTGTGCAATCCCCCATCCACCACCCGGGGGCCGCGCCTCAACGCCGTGCAGTCCCAGCACGAGGATGCTGTGGGAAGAACCACATAATTGACACATAAAGGTAATAGGTAAAAGTGTCCCATAGCCTATGTGGTCGTAAGGGGAGCGAGGTGTCAGAGACCTCAGCTTCTCTAGGGGCCAGCATATTGAGGGCGGCGCCCATCTCCTCTCTCTCTCGCTGCTTTACCTTCCCTGACCCTAAAGAGGGCAGGTACCCATTGACAGCTGGGTGAACTGGGGGACTGTAATGAAACCATGGCGGCCAAACGGTCCCCCATCCAATTTATTTATCATTTATTTATTTACTTATTTATTTATTTATACCACTTTATGTCACAGTAGATTTCTCTGCGTGAAATTCGGGCTGCTCTACCCGGGGAGAGCGCGTAGCCACAAGTGCAGCGCCTATCCATTATTTTTTTTTTCCTGTCTGCAACATTATTTGTTTCGCTATCAGAGTTGCTCTTTTCTACACAATTTTGCCAGGGACAACCCTCTTGCTGCCGTGGGTTCTTTTACGTGCGCTAAATAATGATGTGAAACACACGGGACCTCGGTTTACCGTCTCATCCGAAAGACTAGCACCCAGACCACCACTCACGGTCTAATGGATGGGGGGAAAGTTTTGGGCCCAAACGGGGTACGAACCACCGCACACTCCGACCCGGACTTTTCGCTTTCTAGTCAGGTGCGCTACCTCTAAACCACCAATCCACCACCGACTAGCAAGCACCCACAGACCACCACTCATGGTCTAGTGGAAGGGTGGAAAAGTTAAACTGGCACAAACGGGGATCAAACCACCCACCACACACTTGAAACACAGACTTTTTTGCTTTCTAGGCAGGTGCGTTACCTCTAGACCCCCGATCCAGTGAGTATAAGAGAGATATCCGTGAAAAAGATTTCCGTGCGGCCCCTGTATCTCTTGTGTGAGTATTATTTCAAAATCAAAACAAGTGCCTTCATGGGGGCCAGAAGCTATATTTAGTTAATAATGTATGCAAAGTGTCGAGGCCTATAATTATGTCATGCTGAAACTGCCTTTAGCTTTGACAAGCTTTCAGCAAAACATTGTCTAATTTTCCTTTAAGGAGAAAAAAGCCTTTGGCCGTCATGTTCATGTTCATTTTTTATTTATTTTATCTTTTTTTCAATCGAGGATAATGGAATAAGCACCCATGTGCTTTTCTCATCCAGTTCCCGTGTGTATGCAGTTTTGTAAATATTGTCATCTGTTCCCACAGGCACACAATGGCCTACTCTTACGAAAAGCGGAACAGTTTAACTGAGCACACCAAAAAGCTACAGGGATATTGTTGCTACGATTTCAAAATGCTGTTTGTTTTCAATGTTTAGTCCTATTTCTGAATGACAAAATCTAGTTTTAAACCAATCCTATAGCATTCAGAATACAGCTGCCTTTATATATATATATATATATATATATATATATATATATATATATATATATATGTATATGTATATGTATATATATATATGTATATATATATATATGTATATGTATATGTATATGTATATATATATATACACACACATATATATATATATATATATATATAGTGAGATAACTTGTAAACCTCCATACACTCAAACCCAGTGTGTACGTACATACAGTGCCACAGGGATTTCTATTCATAGAGAATAAAATGAAAACTTGAGTATGCACAACGTTTGGCGGTTACAAGCTGGAGAATGCCTAGCCACTTACAAGTTCTCAGGTCAACTTGTCAACATCACGGTGGATCAGTAGTCTAGAGGTAACGCGCCTGTCTAGAAAGCGTAAAGTCCGAGTCGGAGTGTGCGGTGGTTCGAATCCCGATTGGGCCCAAAACTTTTCCCTCCATCCATTAGATCATGAGTGGTGGTCTGGGTGCTAGTTTTTCGGATGAGACGATAAACCGAGGCCCCGTGTATTACACATTATTATTTCTCGCACGTAAAAGAACCCAACGGCAACAAGAGGGTTGTCCTGGCAAAATTCTATAGAAAAAAAGCCACTCTGATAGGGAAACAGATATAATTGCAGACAGGAAAAAGAAAAAAAATGGGTAGGCGCTGCACTTTTGGCGACGCGTTCTCCTCGGGGAGAGCAGCCCGAATTTCATGCAGAGAAATCTGCTTCGACATAAAGTGGTATAAATAAATAAATAAATAAATAAATAAATAAATAAATAAATAAATAAATACATAAATAAATACATAAATAAATAGATAGATAAATAAATGTTTTCTTTGCTTACAGTCACTACTGAAACAACCGAAGGTCCTCTGAACAGTACCAAGCTTACGAAAATCGCACCAGCGAATTATCCAGTTTTGAAAAAGAAGTACACACACACACACACACACACACACACACACACACACACACACACACACACACACACACACATGGAGGACCAGAAGAACGCTCCAGGGAAGAACACCGACGAAGAGCACCCAGAGAACCAGGAGGCCTGGCCTTGGGACCACGGCCAGTACAATAGCTGGGGACCCGAAGATCCAACCCCTGCGCCAGCTGACATCGGCATCTTATGGACCCCACCAAGCACAGTTGGGCACGAAAGCCAAACCCAGGACACTGAAGTTACCCACACGAGTCAACCACAGGCAAGCACAGTTAGGGACAGAAGCCAAACCCGGGACACTGAAGTTACCCACACGAGTCAACCACAGGCAAGTACAGTTAGGGACAGAAGCTACACTCAGGACAGTGTCGTTAAGGACACTCGCCAAGAACAGGCAAAGACAGTTGGGTACGAAAGACAATTCCGGAGGAAAAACGCTAAGGACACGTGTCAAGCACAGGCAAGTACAGTTAGGGACAGAAGCCAAACCCAGGACAGTGATGATGAGGACACTCGCCAAGAACAGGCAAAGACAGTTGGGTACGAAAGACAATTCCGGAGGAAAAACGCTAAGGACACGTGTCAAGCACAGGCAAGTACAGTTAGGGACAGAAGCCAAACCCAGGACAGTGATGATGAGGACACTCATCAAGAACAGGCAAAGGAAGTTAGGGACAGAAGCCAAACCCAGTACAGTTACTTTAAGGACACCAGTCAAGCACAGGCAAGTACAGTTAGGGACAGAAGCCAAACCCAGTACAGTTACTTTAAGGACACCAGTCAAGCACAGGCAGGTACAGTTAGGGACAGAAGCTACACCCATGAAAGTGATATTGAGGACACTGGTCAAGAACAGGCAAAGACAGTTGGGTACGAAAGACAAGTCCGGAAGAAAACCGCTAAGAACACTGGTGAAACACAGTCAAGTACAGTTAGGGACAGATGCCAAACCCAGGACAATTACTTTAAGGACACTAGTCAAGCACAAGCAAGTGCATTTAGGGACAGAAGCGAAACCCGGTACAAGGACTTTAAGGACACTCATCAAGCACAAGCAAGTGCCATTAGGGACAGAAGCCAAACCTGGTACAAGAACTTTAAGGACACCAGTCAAGAACAGGCAAGAGCCATTAGGGACAGAAGCCAAACCCGGTACAAGAACTTTAAGGACACCAGTCAAGCACAGGCAAGTACAGAGAGGGACTACCTCCCGATCCAGCATAACAATGAATTCAACCTTGCTGATATGGCACAGGCACTGAAAACAATCTGGGACCAAACTGGCACCCAAACAGACTGGTTCAATAGCCCCGATGATCCGGGAGGACAAGGAAGAGGGGGCAGGGGTGACAGCTATACGGGACCCTACAGCTATCATGAGCCGCTGGAGCCACAGGAACCAGTGTGGCCTGAAGTAATGGCACTTGGAGATATGGGGCCCGGAGAAATGGGGCCTGGAGAAATGGGGACAGGAGAAATATGGCCTGGAGAAATGGGGACAGGAGAAATGGGGACAGGAGAAATATGGCCTGGAGAAATGGGGACAGGAGAAATATGGCCTGGAGAAATGGGGACAGGAGAAATATGGCCTGGAGAAATGGGGACAGGAGAAATATGGCCTGGAGAAATGGGGACAGGAGAAATATGGCCTGGAGAAATGGGGACGGGAGAAATGGGGACAGGAGAAATATGGCCTGGAGAAATGGGGCCTGGAGAAATGGGACCCGGAGAAATGGAACCCAGAGAAATGGGGCCTGGAGAAATAGGGCCCGGAGAAATGGGGAGGAGAGAAATGGGGAGGAGAAAAATGGGGAGGAGAAAATGGGGAGGAGAGAAAAGGGGAGGAGAAAAAAGGGGAGGAGAAATATGGGGCCTGGAGAAATGGGGCCTGGAGAAATGGGGCCCGGAGAAATGGGGTCCGGAGAAATGGGGACAGGAGAAATGGGGACAGGAGAAATGGGGACAGGAGAAATGGGGCCTGGAGGAATGGGGCCTGGAGAAATGGGGCCTGGAGAAATGGGGTCCGGAGAAATGGGGACAGGAGAAATGGGGCCTGGAGAAATGGGGCCTGGAGAAATGGGGCCTGGAGAAATGGGGCCTGGAGAAATGGGGCCTGGAGAAATGGGGCCCGGAGAAATGGGGCCGGAGAAATGGGGTTCGGAGAAATGGGGTCCGGAGAAATGGGGACAGGAGAAATGGGGCCTGGAGAAATGGGGCCTGGAGAAATGGGGCCTGGAGAAATGGGGCCTGGAGAAATGGGGCCTGGAGAAATGGGGCCCGGAGAGAAATGGGGTCCGGAGAAATGGGGACAGGAGAAATGGGGACAGGAGAAATGGGGCCTGGAGAAATGGGGCCTGGAGAAATGGGGCCTGGAGAAATGGGGCCTGGAGAAATGGGGCCCGGAGAAATGGGGAGGAGAGAAATGGGGACGGGAGAAATGAGGCCTAGGGCAATGGGGCCCGGAGTAATGGGACCCAGACAAATGGGGCCCAACGTAATGTGGTACAGAGTAATGGGGCCCGGACAAATGGGGCCCAACGTAATGTGGTACAGAGTAATGGGACCCAATGTAGTGTGGCGCAGAGTAAGGGGGCCCGGACAAATGGGGCCCGGACAAATGGGACCCGGACAAATGGGGTCCGGACAAATGGGACCCGGACAAATGGGGCCCAGAGTTAGGGGGCCCGGACAAATGGGGCCCGGACAAATAGGGCCCAATGTAGTGTGGTGCAGAGTAATGGGGCCCGGGCAAATGGGGCCCGGACAAATGGGGCCCAGAGTAATGGGGCCCGGACAAATGGGGTCCGGACAAATGGGGTCCAGAGTAATGGGGCCCGGACAAATGGGGCCCGGACAAATGGGGCCCAGAGTAATAGGGCCCGGACAAATGGGGCCCGGACAAATGGGGTCCAGAGTAATGGGGCCCGGACAAACGGGGCCCGGACAAATGGGGTCCAGAGTAATGGGGCCCGGACAAACGGGGCCCGGACAAATGGGCCCAGAGTAATAGGCCGGACAAATGGGGCCGGACAAATGGGGTCCAGAGTAATGGGGCCCGGACAAACGGGGCCCGGACAAATGGGGTCCAGAGTAATGGGGCCCGGACAAACGGGGCCCGGACAAATGGGGTCCGGACAAATGGGGTCCGGACAAATGGGGTCCGGACAAATGGGGTCCAGAGTAATGGGGCCCGGACAAACGGGGCCCAGAGTAATAGGGCCCGGACAAATGGGGCCCAGAGTAATGGGGCCTGGACAAATGGGGCCCGGACAAATGGGGCCCGGACAAATGGGGCCCGGACAAATGGGGCCCAGAGTAATGGGGCCCGGACAAATGGGGCCCGGACAAATGGGGCCCAGAGTAATGGGGCCCAGAGGTCCCATTTAAGTCATTACCGCCCAGGTCGTCTCGACATCTCGACATCTCGACCGTGGCAGGCTAGGCCTCAGTAGGTAGGAGGAGTTCCACGCCACACTCTACCAGCTTTCGCCATCTTTCTTTATTCTCTGCTGCTGAGTTCCTACCATCTCCTGTAAGGCCTAAGCCTAACTAACTCTCTCTCGTGTGAATCGTCCACAGATCTGTTGTTCCGTTGATGTTTGATATGCTGAGGGGGGGGGGGGGGGGGGGGTGACTGTATTGAACGGTTAGAGTGTATGTACACTAACCTCCTGATCTTGGAAGTAAGGCTGTTAGAATTTAGAATCCAGCACAGCTGGTAAAGAAGAGAGGTTGGGGGGGGTGAAGGGGGGAGGGAGGGGGAGGAGGGGGAAGCTTGGGGGGTGGGGGGGAGGGGGGGTCAAAGTTGGAACAGCCGCTTGGAGAATGTTGATCAAGCGTGGCCTAAAAAGGGGAAGTAAGTACTTCTCCTCTCTCTCCCTGCCTAAAAAGGGAAGTAAGTACTTCTCCTCTCTCTCCCTGCCTAAAAAGGGAAGTAAGTACTTCTCCTCCTCTCCCTGCCTAAAAAGGGAAGTAAGTACTTCTCCTCTCCCTGCCTAAAAAGGGAAGTAAGTACTTCTCCTCCTCTCCCTGCCTAAAAAGGGAAGTAAGTACTTCTCCTCTCCTCTCCCTGCCTAAAAAGGGAAGTAAGTACTTCTCCTCTCTCTCCCTGCCTAAGAAGGGAAGTAAGTACTCCTCCTCTCCCTGCCTAAAAAGGGAAGTAAGTACTTCTCCTCTCTCTCCCTGCCTAAGAAGGGAAGTAAGTACTCCTCCTCTCCCTGCCTAAAAAGGGAAGTAAGTACTTCTCCTCTCTCCCTGCCTAAAAAGGGAAGTAAGTACTTCTCCTCTCCCTGCCTATAAAGGGAAGTAAGTACTTCTCCTCTCTCTCCCTGCCTAAGAAAGGGAAGTAAGTACTTCTCCTCCTCTCCCTGCCTAAAAAGGGAAGTAAGTACTTCTCCTCTCTCTCCCTGCCTAAGAAAGGGAAGTAAGTACTTCTCTCCTCTCCCTGCCTAAAAAGGGAAGTAAGTACTTCTCCTCTCTCTCCGTGCCTAAAAAGGGAAGTAAGTACTTTTCTCCTCTCTCTCCCTGCCTAAGAAAGGGAAGTAAGTACTTCTCCTCTCCCTTCGTGTGAGATTCAAGGCAAGAAAATCACTCACTCCATAGGAGCGACTAGTAGGGTGAGAGAGAAAAAGATGGACTTATTATTTTAAAACATTGTATTGTTTGATCACAGCCATGTTGTTTTATATTTTATTTATTTATTTATTTATTCTTTTGTATCGAGGATAATGGAATATATACTGTACTCTTTAACTAAAGTACCCCCGTGGGGGTATTTTGGGGGCTATTTTAGTATGAGCAGTATCCCCAACCTTACCTTCTGGAACTTGTATGGTGTAAATTTTTTAACCTTTTTTAATCCTTTTTTTTTTTGCTTATGTCTTTTTTTTTATTATTGCTTTTTTAACCTCTCTCACCCTTCTTTTTCCACCTTTCGTGTCCATTCTACTTTACTTTACTTTACTTTACTTTACTTTTCTTTACTTTACTTTACTTTACTGTACTTTACTGTACTGTACTGTACTGTACTGTACTGTACTGTACTGTACTGTACTGTACTGTACTGTACTGTACTGTACTGTACTGTACTGTACTGTACTGTACTGTACTTTACCTTACTTTACCTTACTTTACCTTACTTTACCTTACTTTACTTTACTTTACTTTACTTTACTTTATCCGTCCTCTTGTACCAGCTAGGGCATCGAGGGGAGAAAGAGCTTTCTGTCTGTGGCAAGTTTGAAGGCCTGGGGGTGGGTGGAATGTTGTGGGTCTTCGGTGTTTCTTTTTTACACCCTCGATCCAAGGTCTTCCTCGGTCTTCCCCTTGCCTTGTACCCGGACATCCTTTATGTTGTACGCTTTACTGGCAAGCTGATGAGGTGTCATGCGTGTAAGTTGTCCAAACCATCTGATTCTCTGCTGCTGGATGTAGTGAATAATCGGTATTGTTCCAACCATTTCTCTGATCTTGGAATTCTTGATATGGTCACGTCTGGTTTTATTGACGGCTCTCCTGAAACATGGCATCTCGCAGGTGGTGATCTTTCTTTCCATACTTTTGGTAAGGGTCCACGTCTGGCTCTGGTAGGTCAAGGTTGGTCTAAATATCGACTCAATGAGTTTGGCTTTGGTCTCCATGGGGATATTGGGGTGTCTTAATAGTGGAGCAAACTGATAGCTGACGCTGTTGGCCTTTTTGAATTCTTGTCTCGATCTCTCTGTTGAGACGTCCATCTTCTGTGAATATACTCTCAAGGTACTTGAACTCGCTGACTTGTTTCAGCGCTGTCCCACTGATGGTGATGTTGAGACGGCCAGGTGTTCTGCTGAGTTTCCTTGTCTCGGTTTTGCTGGTGCTGATTTTCGTACCGAAGTTCTCATACTGTGTGTGTGTGTGTGTAAAGGCTGTTTTGTGTGCTCCTCTGCTCCTCCATCCCTGTCCATTCCTCTGCCTTTTTCAAACATATCTGATAGCTCCCTTCTTCTTCTTCTTCTTCTTCTTCTTCTTCTTCTTCTTCTTCTTCTTCTTCTTCTTCTTCTTTTTTTCTTTTTTTTCTTTCTTCTTCTTCTTCTTCTTCTTCTTCTTCTTCTTCTTCTTCTTCTTTCTTCTTCTTCTTCTTCTCTTCTTCTTCTTCTTCTTCTTCTTCTTCTTCTTCTTCTTCTCTTCTTCTTCTTCTTCTTCTTTCTTCTTCTTCTTCTTCTTCTTCTTTCTTCTTCTTCTTCTTCTTCTTCTTCTTCTTCTTCTTCTTCTTCTTCTTCTTCTTCTTCTTTCTTCTTCTTTTCTTCTTCTCTCCTTCTTCTTCTTCTTCTTCTTCTTCTTCTTCTTCTTCTTCTTCTTCTTCTTCTTCTTCTTCTTCTATTC